>OV725083.1:27285847-28485847 GCA_928085145.1 Nezara viridula | reverse complement strand
AAAGCACTATGGCTACTAAAGTTTATCGAGTCACGGATTGCGTGTCGCGAGAGTATCGAGAAAATACCCGAAAAATTGGCCAGTCCTTTGATTGTACTCCTGCTACAACACATAAACATCGTACTGTGTGAAGTATCAGAGGAAAAATAAAAATCAGTTGTTTACTGACGAAATATCGATCCAACTATAGGCGAAAAGGTTTTATAGTCTGCAAATTGTGTTCGTGTTTGGGTCTGCGTCACGCAGATCAACTGTACAAATATTCCTAATCCAATAGGATTTAAAAAAAAAAAAAAATTAACTCAGAGACATTAACGCACACGCAATGTTCGTGATCGATAGAAAAAAAAAATCCGGAGCGAGATTCGTAAATGAGCTTGTTGACCTTACGCGTTTACGCCATTGAATACAAATTATAGGATTAAGTCGATCCTTATGTGGTCCAAGATTGTTAGGTCCATCATTTTTTTTTTTTTTTATTCTGTGCGTTTATATTTCCAGGTTTCTTGGATTAAAAACAAAATTTGTTTCTTCCTTTATTAATATCAATTAGGGTAAGCTCACCAGTGATGGACATAGCTAAGGAAATTTTTTGTCTTTTTTGGCTTATGTCGCCATAATTGTTATAGTTATAAGCTTCTCCGTTGAAGATTTAACATCTCTAGGGTCTCCATATATTTAACACTTAAAATTAAAGAAAAATTCAGTTATGCAGATATAATCTCCGATAAAAAGAAAAAACACCTTTTTGCGCTAGTGATAGAACCCCGAAATTCATTTGTTCTATTAACGAACGGGGGTTAGTACCAGTAATAGACACACCTCAGAAAAAATCTGTAAACTTATTTTAACGATAAACATAAGATGACAAAAATGTTCAACTTATCCTTAGCAAAACAGTAAGTAGGAAAGTATGAAACACACTAATCTCAAGAAAAGTATAGAAACAACAATGATAGGCATTTT
Organism: Nezara viridula; assembly: GCA_928085145.1. NCBI lineage: Eukaryota > Metazoa > Arthropoda > Insecta > Hemiptera > Pentatomidae > Nezara > Nezara viridula. The sequence goes on along the minus strand of OV725083.1, from coordinate 28,484,881 downwards.
AAAATTTTCTTCTGGGAACTTTGTTCATGCAGTTGTCAATAGAGGGCATTGTTCTTCAATCTAGAAAAAAACTGTAACCTTTAAATGTACAACAAAGTTTATTGTTTACATTTAAAGACCAACCTGTTCATAACTGTGCGTTCATAGTCATAGCAATTTCAAATGATATTGTTTCTAGATCCATTTGTACACTGTTCTACGAAGTTCCTCTAAATTTCAAAACAACTGAAAGAGCGATTTTAAAATATCGGTGTTTGAATGACAATACATTCACTCATCCATCCGCAAATCTATATAATCTTTCATAGTAACCGGAAGGATAAGGTAAAATTGACAAATACTTGTTAATTTGTTTACCAATCCCAGACTTCCGTCGAAATTCGCTTATAAAAAAAGGGTCATTTGAATTAGATTTGAATTGGAACCTTTCCCCATCATTTCCCTCCCGACATTTTTGATTTTACAAGTAATTAACTTTTTTTCTGGAAAAAAATGGGACTGGAATCGATTTCATAAGTCTTAAAACCCTTTTCGTTAAAGTTTCAGTAAATTTTCTTCAATATCAGGAAAAACTGGAACCTTGAAATCAACAAGGAAGCTTATTTACATTTAAAGTCCACAATTTACATTTCCCCTTTTATGATAAAAATTCATCTGAAATTTATCGCTCACAGAAGAATACAATAAATAACACATTTTTTTTAATTGATGAATAGGGCCCAAGGTTCGGACGTAAGGACTTAGATGGAGTAGTGTTGCCTAAAATCGGTCTTGGTCTTGTACTTTGCAACAACTAAGACCGCCTGACTGTTGGAAGACCAAGACCAAAGCTGGTAAGAAAAATCGATTTTTTTAAATAAAAATCAAGGCAAAATTGTCACTAATACTTGAAAGTTTTAGTTAATATATTGGTATAACCAATGTGCTTTTGCATTTAATTTAATTTTTCATTCGGGCTTAGTTAAGTTTCTTCTATTTAAAAATTACTTACACCCAGACCAAGCCCAAGACTGGGTGTGCATAATTTGAGAGAAAATTTATTTTTATGTATAGTAGATCGGTATCGCATTATGATACATTTTATTTTACACTAATTGCAAATATTATCATTTTTGGTATAAAAGGTCGTTGACATCTTTGAATCTTTATATATATATATATATATATATATATTTTACCGGCCTATAAGGACCATTTAAGCATTATTTCATATAGCTAATTTAGTAATTACCATTATAGAAAATAAAACTAAACCCCTCTTCTAAAAAAACACTGAATCTGACATTCATATTGAACTACAATTACAATTACTACAAACTACAATTTACTATTTGATGTTAAGAACTGTTTATGTCGGATTTTAATTGAAAGTTTTTTAAGTTTTTTTTTTTAAATATCTCGCGTTGTAAAGCTGATTTTTCATCGTCTAATGGGTCGGCGGAAAATATATATAAAAAAATATCTTATAATAATTTTTATTTTATTAGATGATTACCATATTTCCTCTGTTATGGGTATATGCGGCAGTAATATTTGTTTAACTATCACTTTTTAACAACTATAAAAATATATTTTATAGACCTATTTAAATGCTATTATCATATTCCTCAACTTCTACCAGCATTATTTTAAAATATAATGGTATACTTTCCAACAGGGCGACACTAAGTTCTATATATCGTCATTAGCGTTGATAGCTGAGTCTCAGCCGAAATAGAGGATATTTTATTTATTCTATGGAAGCTAGAGGACCAGATCTCAGAAGCCAGCGGTCGGTGTATTGTGTAAGGCATCATATTTCAGGTCACATATAACCATCTATATACACCAAATAGCTCCGAAAATTATCGAACTTTCGGGGGAGTATGATTTATATATCTCGATACCTCCGATTCTTTTCACTTTTTCAAAAGGCGTCTTGAAAGTTCGTTTTATATAATTTGGTGGATTCGTTCCGAATGGTCGATTTTTACGACTGTGATCCCTTGAAATTATTCATGGATATCTTGGCGGTTGCGTAACAACATATTTCCAGATATTTGTTGAGGGAGGAGATTTTTTATCGTTTCCGAAGTGTAGAAAATACGAAGAAAAGTGCAGTATCTTTTTATGATTATGATTCTCAATTAATCCATGAGTATCGGTTGATATTTCTTATGACGTCTGTTCTCATTTTATTCTCATATTTAGAGCCATCAAGGAGTTTGCTATTTTATAGACTGCAATGGAGCAGTAATCGAGCTAACAAATAGTCGTTCGAGAGTAGCGCCAATATAGGCCGAACCTAACCTTTTGTAATTTCCAATAACAAATTATATGATTGAAAGAAATCCAACTGAATCCAAGAACACACTAATACCGATCCTGTGTTCTTCAGATGTGTTCCTCAGATGGATCTACAGATTGATAGCCGAAATACCTCAGGCCGTTACATCATAAAAGGAGGGAATCAGAGAATTGTGTGGAGGGAGGGGGGCCTACGCTGTATAGAACTATTGTGTGGCAGCGAAGCCCTATCTCAGAGCACTTAGAGAATCAATCTGTCCAAACCAAAACAGTCGTCCCTCTGTATTGCACGTCTTCGGGGACAAATTGTCCCCATTGTACGTGTCCCTGGTTGGAACCACAATGGCTATTGCCTCGCTTACCAATCGATAGGCAATTACTCTATTCAGCGTGGTTATTTAATAATAAACAGGTTATGCTCTTATATGTGGTTATGTAAAGTTAAAACATTGATAGATATATACATAGAAGGTAAACTTTATTGAAATGAAATGAAATGAAAAAAAAAAAATGTATTCTGGGACTACAGTCCCTTCAGAACAATAACAAAGTTATGTTAATTAAGAACATCTGTTTGGCTTAGATTAATACAAAATGATACCTAAGTAACTATTGCTTAGCGAACCCGAAGGTTCGATGCCGATACCACCAATAGATGGTATAATAAATATACTAAACCCAACCCCACCAGATCAGCCGTATCGCAATTTTCCCACCTTCGCTTCGGTCTACCCCTTGGACGCTTGCCAGTCGGCATGGGGCATTTTAACTTATTAGAAATTCTTGCGTTACTAAGGTCAGCGATTTTACATGCACATTTTATTCGCTTCAACCTTATCTCAATTATGTTAACCGAGTACAGTTCGCGCGATTCAGCATAGTGTAGCCATCTAAATTCTCCGGTTGACTCAACCTTCTTCGATTCGAATATTCTGCTTTATTTTATTTTCGAATATTAATACTTTATTTTAAAAAAACTGAAGACGATGCTGATCCTTTAATGTAAACGACCACATTTCGCATCCATAAAGAAACATAGGAATTTTGTAAATTCTGATTTTTAAGTTTCGGGACAGCAGACGCGAACTAAGTAGTAAAAAATAGCAAGCATTTTCCGTCTTTAACCTAGTCTTAATTTCCTCTTTTTTTCCTTAATTTTTTTTATTTAATGTTTTGCAAGTTGGAACGTAAAAGAAACGGAAAGTTACAATAAATCATAAAGGAAGATATGAAAACACAACGTATTTGTTCTTCTTATTTATATTATTCTTGCATATCGTACTTTCCATCAATGATGGAAGATAATATAAATATAATACAAATAAATATATCACATTACGGCGTGTTTTATTTTTGAACATTATCTTCTTGATAAATAAATACTGGTTTGAGATAATATACATATTATCACAGAAAAACAAAATGGTCATCGTTATCATTTTATTTTTCATTATGATGCTATATCATTCTAGTAAGGAAGCAACTCAAACAACCAGCTGCGGAACAAAACTAAAAAAACCTGCAGTGCGTTTTGTATATCTCATGGCTTTTTTAACTTCTAATGAAAACGATAATATACAAGAGTTGTGTTCCTTTATTTCAGGATTTGCAACAGCTAGTACCTGAAAGAGGTATGGAAGTTACAGGTATTCAGGAAAGGTTGGATGATTGGATGCGTGATTTCTGAGGAGGAATGAATGAGGAAGGCGTTACATAATTGAGAATGATGATTTTTCTCGAACCTAGTGGGCCAACAGGTTTGATACATGGGCCTCTGGTAGTCGTGTTTCGATCCCCAGACGGCATGGCTACCAAGAAAAGCTTCAATCCATCGACCTTGACCGATATACAACTGGCCTTCAACCCATTCTCTTCCCAAGAAAAATCGATCTATGGAAAGTCTTGTTGCTGCACCATGGAACTATTGGTCAAGCAAGCTTTGTGTGCTCAGACATAGCAGGAGTACTTTCGCTGACAAAAATCATAGTCTGAAGCTCGTACGTTTATGTACCAATAAATATTTAATTATTTTTATTTGATTATAGCAAATTGTTTTATTATGAATGAAGATACTCCGATCCAACCTTGTGTGTCATCATCAGTGAAAATTAAATTAGAAATATAAATGATAAGCCAAGTGACAGAAGTGGATAGATAACACAAAGTAAATGATATGTAATAAACATAAATTAAGGATAAATTAAGTGGCGAAATGCTAATGATACTTATCATTCTTTTTATACTATAATTAGATTATAATCTGTCTGTTCCAGTTACCCTACTTGGTTAGTTGTTGGTCGGTTGTTATGGAGTTAAGGCATAAAACGAGCAGGTTATCAACGCCCTTATGAAATGTACATATGTATATATATATATGTAAATATGTATATATATATGTATATATATGTATATATGTATATATATATGTAAATATACATATATATATATATATATGTATATAAATTTATAGTTACATCTGCTGGTTATGCATAAAAAATAAAATATGAAAAAAAAAAGAAAAAATCTCTCTATTAAAAAATCTGGTGCAGGCAACACACAACTTTCACTTACTGCTCAACTTTGAACAGAAATTATTATCTGGCCATGTTGGTCTATTATACAATTTTTGAATTGAATTTTTAACCGAGCTAAAGCTAAAAGCTAATAGCTAAAAAAATATAAATACCTTTAAAATAACATAAGTCCTATTTATTATATCATCAGTTGATTATAGCTTGAACGACTATTAGTTATTAAACTGTTATTTTCTATTACAAAGTTTACTAAAATGGAATTAAGAGGTCTGTCAAAAACAGGCCAAAAATTGTCACAGTAATCGTAAATGGATATTGTTGGAATATCACAAGGAGAAAATTCATCAAATTATCACTAATTTAATTTTATAAAAGGTTACATGATAATTTTTCGGAATAAACGGACGATAGATACTTAATTATTTAAATGTAATATCAGATTTAGAGTTATTAAACTGCAGTAAATATATTTAAGGTAATATACATATGCTTTATACATCCATGAAATGATTTTATATTTCACTTCTTCATTCACACAAGTACAATGAAATAGTTTTTTAAACAATGTCATTGTCTTGTTTAGGTGAAGTTTAAATCCTTTTTTCAAACTAAAAAAAAAAATGTAAAGTGTACATTTAGTTAGTAAATATCATTTCGTTTCCTTGAAAACATGTAATTCACATCAAATAATATTAGTTTTCAGGAATTATCAGACCTAGTTAATAATCGAATTTAAAAAAAAAAAAAAAAAAAAAAAAGGAAAATAATATGGCAAATAAAAAAGGCGAGATAAGGTTTAAGAAATATAAAAAAATTCCTTCTTCGGAGAGAAAAGATATAACTTAAACAAGACTTCTTCCCTATTTCCCAAAGCGGTCCATGTACTGGCTGGTATCCTTTTTTTATTCAAATTTCTGATGTAGAAACCACAACCCTCAAAGATACGGACCACTGTCATTCAATCCCCACACCTTCAACAAATGGACGGATTTTCTTTAGTGATTAAGTGAAAGAGCGTAAGGGCGAGGTTAGTTGTTAATCTTCCATTAATGTTAGTTCCACCTGTTCCCTAAATTCTTAGTTATTCGTATTATTTTCAAATTTGAAATTTCACTTTATAATATGTTTTATTAAAAGATATTATTCTTTAACGAATATCATACCGCTTTCTTTATTAAAGTATTACTAGTTATTATGTACTTGTAGGATTAATTTCATTTTCCCAGTCCGCTGGAGTTCCTCAAGGTAGTATCCTTGGTCCTATCCTTTACACAGTCTATACAGCTGACATTCCGACCCATCCAAACACCGTTATTACAACCTATGCCGATGACACATGTGTCCTATCAGTTCATAACGACCCATCAATTGCATCCCAAACCCTTCAATCCCACATCACAAACCTTATGGGGTAAAAACTGGAAAATTAAAATAAATTCCAAGAAATCCCACCAAATTATCTTTACCCTTCGTCGTAAACCTATGACTTTCTGTCCTACTGTATCCTTTAATAATACTCCACTTATCCGTGTTGAACGAATCCGATACCTAGGACTCCACCTACACAAACGTCTAACTTGGAATCCTCACATCAGACTGAAACCACCAGAAACCGCTCGACGTTTCCGACTATTTCAGCACTTACTAGACAAACGCTCTAACTTTTCGTTTAATTACAAAAGACTCTTATTTCATAACAATAAAATAATCCATAATGACTTGAATGTTCCACATGTTTCCGATTTGGCCCAATCCAGATACCTGTCCTTCCATAATAAACTTCAGAACCATCCTAATCCTCTCGTTTCTAACCTTGCTTCCTCCTCGAACCCTCCTAGGCGTCTGAAAAGAAGATGACCTCGTAATTTCCTAATTTAGAAACTTTATTAGAGTGCTACCAATGGGTAGATTCTCTACAAGCCTTGTCATGTCATGTATTTATCTGTATCACATTTGCTGGATATATTTTAAATGTACAGTTGTAAATTTCATAAATATTACAATATAAAATATAAAAATTTCATTTATTCTTATAGTACGATTACATTGTATTCTTTGTCATTTACTTACTTCTGCCTTTGCAATATTCACACCCCTTAAGTACTTTTTCAGTCCCATCTTGAACCAATATGAAGAGAAATATACTTGGATTCCATACATGTGTCATGCATTAAAATATTTTAAATGTTTATGAGAGATAGTTGCATATGTAGTACTGGGTACTGCATGAGGAAAGGAGAAAAAAAAATTACTTAAATTAAAAATCAGTTTGTCCAAAAACGTATACAGGCAGGCTTAAGGTTTTAGGTCTGACTGGAGTGATGTTTTCCTTGTTGAATCCAACGAAATGGTCAATAAACTAAAAGCCGACTGGATGTTCTTCATTAATATTTATGAATATATTGGTACATAATCAGTTTCGGCCACTTATGATCTTGCGAAATTGAAGGAGACAAGAATTAATTTAATAGGCCGACTTGATATTTTAGGCGCGAAACATTTAGGTCGGGGTCCCCAAAATTAATGCCAGTGCGTAGACTTTTACTTATAATTAGGCGTATCACTATTACCTCATCTTATGATAATTTTATAAAATGTTTGTAAAAAAAAAAAAAAAAGATTTATGATAAACAACCTTCTTTAGGTTATTCATATTTTTTTTTTGAGATTTTTTAATAATGATCATATTTAATCTATACATGATTTTATTTTCCATAAAAACTTTTTTAATCTCACAGTCTTTTATTACAATTTTTTAATTTACTTTTTATTACTTAATTTAATGAAAATTACAACAAGTAAATGTGACATTGGTAACATGACATGTACAACATAAAGAGAAACTACCCATTGGTAGAACTCAAATTAAAGTCTATATTAGAAGGTCCCGAGGCCATCTTCTTTTCATATGCCTCTGAGGGTTATCAGGGATCGGGGAGAAAGCAAGGTTTGAAACGAGAGGATTCGAATGGTTCTGCAGTTTGTTATGGAAGGATAGGTATCTGGATTGGACCAAATCGGAAACATATGAAATTATTACTGGAATTATTGGATTTTAATAACATTTTCACAATATTTAAAAGTGATTGATTTTTAATGTTTCGGCTCCAAAAGCCATTTTCAATATTATTTTTCTTCAAAGGAAAAAAAAAAAAAGATCCAAACAAACAAAATATTAGTCATATTAAACATATTATTACTGAAATTAATTGGTATTCTCTTAAAATATATCCGTATACTACTCTATGGCACAAACGGATTTACAGGGGTGGGAGAGGCTTTCGGGCTGAAAGCCCTCCCAAAATAGTAAAATATAACCGTGTTTTATAAAAAAAAAAAAAAAAAAAAAAAAAAATAGGACTACAAGAATCACTTAGTCGCCATGTCATGTAGGTAGTTAGTTTCTTTCTTTTTTTCAAATTAATTATCGTTATATATATGAAAAAAAAAAAGCTTCCGGGCTGAAGCCCTCCCCAAAATTAAATCTTGGATCCGCTAGTGCTCTATGGTGGTACTTATTTTATTTTATATTGCCTTGTTTTATTTTAATTTTTGTTTCCCTTAAGATAATTAATCGTAAGCTCCAAAAATATTGAGCCGTTAGTCGTGACTTACACTTCCAAAATTTCAAAATAACGAAGTTATATAGGCTAAACAGCCCATTATTTTATTAGACCAACTTTTTTTCGATTTTGCGATCAAATTATCTAACGATCTTAGTGAAAAGCAGATGGATATTTACGAATTTTTGGTACCTAATTGAATAGAGTAAGTTTGCCGACCTCCAGATTGAAAACATCCTAATTTTAAGAGTTTTCGTAAATAAAATATTTGAAGGTTGCGATGAGATGGAAGCTGTTCACGAAGTTTCAGGCGGATGTTAATACTTTCATAAAAATGGATCTGTACCACGGTCTATAAGCATTCTATGTAAAATAAAACATGTACTGCCATAGGGTAGTATTGTATATACGGATATATTTTAAGAATTTTTTAGCAATAATGTTTTTAATATTTACTATTTAATTTAATATTTACGACTAATTTTTTTTTGTTGAAGAAAAATACTTTTTGAAAATGGCTCTTGGTGTCGAAACGATAAAAAATAATCATTTTTATATTTTGTAAAAATGTTTTAAAATATTAATACAACACTGCGAGATTAAAAAAGTTTTTTTAGAACAAAATAATTATATAAAGATTAAATATAATGAAAAAAAATCATATTTATAAAAATTTATACGAGCAGTTAGATGAAAAAAGAAATGGTTTAAATCATTTTTATAATACATAATTAATAAATTATTGAATGTATTAATATTTTAACTGGTTGAATATGTTTGAGACTGACTCTTTTCAACAGAGAAAGTACAATGCATTATCATAAATGATAATTTATATTCTATACCTACCTTGATGGAACTTCTACTAAAGCATTGAATATCCCAAGGCTTTTAAGGTTATTTGACTTAAAACGCTTTTGCATTCAATGCATAGAGGGGACTTTATATTGACCGATTGCGGGACAAAAATTAAAAAAATGAAGGTTGAAATTTGCTGATACCATTAGCTAATATGTTAATTAGTAAGAAAATAAATAAATTGTCAATATAAGGCACTTCAATAAACAACTGACTAATTTCTTTTCAACTCGGTCTGACAATGAACTTAGACACAATATACCCATTCAGTCTCTTAGTTGTGAATAATATTAGGACGTTCTAGTTATTTTTTTTTTTACTGTTCCATGAAGAAATATAATAAGAAAGGTAATTACTAAAACTTGTTTTCCTAATTATAGACTATTTTAGGCACTCAGAATCAAATAATAAATTCACGAATTCAGAAACTGGTCTCCAACTAGTCAACTTTGCAAACATCTGGAACTTAATCACTCGTTTTCGCCCGTTTTATTGCAGTAATAAGAATTACGTCCTAGGTGGAAAATTCATGTTTTTGGAAAACGAGTTAACTGAGACATTAAGAGAAGGAATCGATGTTTTTAACGACTAATCTAAGAAGACAACACTAAGCATGGAAATTAAAAATTAGGTTTTACTACAATTGATCAATGTTCTGAGAGAAAAACATGAAATTGGCTGAAAGGAGCCCTTTCGTTGAGTTTCATTGAAGTATTCCTTTTGGACGTTGGAGGTTCAAGTGGGGTTTGAGGAACGACTATGGATACCACTATAATTGCATTCATCTTTATTTCAGTAACATATTTTGATCTCCAGTCCGGCCATATTCGGCATATATGGAGAAGGTATCTATTATTTTTTCGTAATAAATATAAATTACAGAATGTAATAGTCAGGCTGTAGAATAAATGCCACTCTCCAGTTAACTGAGACTATCTATCATTAAAATAATGAGTTGTACAAATAAATGTTATTTATCCATAATTTAACAGGAAAAATAAAGTTATACTTTACGGTGTAAGTGAGTAAAGAATATTCCAGATAGACTATCAACAATCGTTGACCCAGAAAAGACATTTAATTAAAAAATGAAAGAAAATTCATCGGAAGATTTAATAAAGACTTAAGTAAACAAAGACCTAAGATAAAATAAACAATCGATGGATGGGGAGAATAGGGGCAACGTTCTCCAAGAGGAAGGCGTCAACAAGAAATAAAAATGTCAAGGCCTTTTTCCTTAAGGTACTTTTTTATTTTATTTATTTTTTTAATGAATATCTTTCAAGAGATACTATATTAAAAATCGAAATCGAAAAGTTGCTTTTTAAATTACATTACATTCTAATATATTATAAAGTAATGGAAATTAATAATTTTTTATTTTTAAGCTGAAATGCAGTTCATAATTCACCACAAATCATAATTAGACAATCGCAGTCAACACTTCATTCATCACGTATAATATTATTTGTTATCCTTCTTTTCGAATCTCATTCTTTATGTTGTTTTAAATTTATACTTTATATTGAACTTATAAATATTATATTATAACTTATGAATATTATATTATAATATGATCCGATTCAACTCCTCTATTTACTTCCTCATTACAGGTTTCGTCGTTCAGGATATATTTTTACCACTTTTCTGAGATCTACATCATTAATATACTTTTTACAATTCCTTTCCGCTAAAAATCCGCTATTCTCCATCCTTATCCACATTTAGAACCCTTATTCTTTTTTTTTGCTTCCACCCACTTTCTTATCAGCGTGAAGGTACTTCTAACCACCGGTGTTATGAGTTTCTGTCTCTGGCAAGGTTTCTAATTTCTTCCAGGCTCTTCGCTTTGCGTCTCTAATAGTTCCAAGTGGGTTGAATAGTCTTGGACGTCCTCTTGGCCTTTTTCCCAACGGGCTCACCTCTATAGTTTTAATTAAGATTCTGTGATGATCCATTCGGCAGACATTCCCATACCACCTCAGTTGCCTCTTCTCAAGAGTTAACGGGCGTATGTTCTGTTCTTCCCTAATTCCCTCATGTCCTTAAACTGCTCCTAAGATTTCATGCTTTTATCCCTAACAAAACCAGACAGCTCCTTGTTGTTTTCTCCCATTGTGACTATGGTTGCCAGGTTGATGGTAAATCGAGTTGAAGTGGCTCTATCCTACTTCTCGAAGACAATTCTTCTTTGGTTCATGAATTATTCTTTTCCTTTTCCAAGTCCACAGAACCAAAAAACCTCCTTAATCTACGTTCGTCTATCCACTCTCTTAACACTAGATCTCAATCTATAGGTCTATATGTCTCCTCCAATAAGACCACTTTCTTTAGCAAATCCTTAGCCATCCTTGCTACCTCCTTTTGTAACTCGTTACCTCCTAACGCCAATCCTCGTATAAAAATTCCTTTAAACAACTGCTATTTTACCAACTAATTCATATTCAAACTTCCGCTATCATGTAAGAATTACTATTAACAGTCAATGGATTAGGGGACAGTTAATGTTTTATTAGGCGACTTTAACCGCAGAATTATTTGTTCATTTCACTTCATAAATGATTCTTCTAGAAATCGACTATCTCAAAAGTTTGATAGCGATCCTATTCTACAACGACAAAAAGTTGTAGCAAGCCTAGTTCTTAACTATCCTATCATAATTTAAGATGGCGAAGAGCCAGAAATAGTTTCGAAATGAGATTCTTACAAAGAGGGGGGAGGGTTGGGCGATCAATGCTCTTATTTTTAATCCGATAGGGACTATTAGCACTTATCGACTGTAAGTCCTTCAAGGGCTGGGTAATTGCCATTCCAAATGGCGGCCAAAAGTCTCTTCTAGCTCGCCTTTGTTGAACTTATAAATCTCTCCGAAACGTATCGATAAACTTACAAAATGGTAACTATTTTATGCTAGAAAATAAATATGTAGCTCAGACTAATGAACTGTGCAATCTAGTTAATCAATTCGTTTATTCGCATAACAGAATTTTCAATCGCAGAAAAAATCAAATAGTTTCTTCAGGTAGAAACTTGAAGGCTTGCGCAATATTCAAATAAAAACTTATGTTACTAACAAAAATGTATAGCTAATAATTTTTTATTATTTCTTCCAAATATTTATAATTAATTATTATATTAATAATCTTATTGAGAAATTAATAATTTTAGCCAAGTTCCATAAAAATCTTTACAACTGGCACTACACTTTATGAAATAACTACTTTCTTTCTTTCTTTGAGATGTTAAGATTTTTTGAAAAACGTACATCTAAAATTTAAAACGATTATTATACCTTCCTGCCTAACAGCACATTTTTACTTTCGCTTATCTATAAATTAAATATATAGTAACTTCGGGAAAGTACTGCAGTCATGAAAATTTTCTATTCCGAGTTTTCAACGGAAATACATTTTTTGAGGTAACCTAAGGCCAAATAATCAAGGCTCCCAAAATGGTATGTGTTTATGTGAACAATCTAGCTCAAAATCGAAATGGCGCAGGAAACTGAAATTACTTATTTAAGGTTTGTATTTGCGAGGACAGCAACTTTTTCGTCAAAATAGGCTTACCGGAATCATCAATTTACATCATAAATTTTACACATTTATACAAATTTCTCAAAAACGGATCTGACAATTTCATATGTCGTAATGTATTCATACATCAATGTAAAATGAATTGTTTTTTAATGCAGTATATGTCTTTTTCTCATTGATGTTCTCTAACATGGCTTAAATGCCTAATTCTCAAAATTTGTTTCTCTAAAGTATCTCCCCTTTGTCATACTTTCACTTTCCTTTGTCCTAAAATACCTATTTCTGTTTTTAAAAAGGTGGTAAGTGAAAGTTGTGTGATGCGCGCATCTCACCAGATTTTAATTTTTTTTTTCAGATATTTTGCCTTCTTTATTTACCAGCTTAACCAGCCCCCTCCATCTCTGCTTATCTTGGGATATTTTTTGCTGATTTCGATGATACGATCTATCTATCTAGTTTTTGACTTCCCACAAGGTCTCTTGTCTATTATAGAGGTATTCATTGTAGTTTAGGTTCTTCTTGATGGATTGCTTCGTGCTAAATGCCTTGCTCATCTTAACCTCCCTGCCTTCATTTAAGGAGATATCGATTGAGCGGATTGTTTTAACAGTCCTAACGTTGTAGCATACATAAGGTTTTATTTGTAAAATGAACAATGACACTTCGAACTTATTATACAATTAGATTATATTTACACGAAATTAAATAAAATTCAAAATTATCCACATCTTTCGGTATTGATAGGTCTTAAAATAATAATTAGTATTTGATATTTAATTAGAAAAGTATAGTTTTGAGATCAGACCCTGTTGCTGGGCACTCCAGTGTTCATATAGCGCGTTCCATTTGGCATGTTAGGTGTGGGTGGAGTCCCAAGGGAACAATAGCCATGGTTGCGGACTGCTCTCGTGGGATACCACCTCTTCCTGTAGCATACCTAATTCCATCCTCTCTTATTCATCACGAGATATATTACTAATAGTATTATCTAATATTTGAGTATTATATAATAGTAGTATCATATTATCAAGCGGAGTTTTACAAAATTAAATAATTAGTATAATACCAACATATGGTACCAACGGACAGAAACGAAAACAAAATACAGTTATTAGACGGCTGTGAAAAACAAATCATAATAATTTTTTTAAAATAATATTTTGTATGATCTGTAATATTTAGTTCACTTCCCTTTGTCTGAAAATACCTACTTCTTTATAAAAAGGTGGTAAATGAACGTTGTGCGATGGGCGCACAACATATGTTATTGTTAATATAGGCGCAGACTTCTCATATTGTTTGGGAGGGCGAGAAAACAAAAAAAAAATAAAAAATAAAAATGGTGGGAGTTTATACCATGTGTAAAAATTCAACACGATTATTGTGATACTGCAAATTTAAAAATAAATTGATATCTATGTTTTTATAATTACAGGAATTTATAATATCCCGTTCTGTCAACTTTTGGAATTCGCTCTCGATCAAAATTCGGCATGGCCCCTCCCTATCCACATTCAAAAACCTCCTATTCTAATTTCTGTTCCAAAAACAGTCAGATACCAGCTAACTATTAACACTATATATGTAATGCGTAGCAATCATTTAATCATACGATAATACTTTGTAAGAGATAGTAAATGCATTTCTACTTTCGACGTAGGAATTTCAATACATTTATTTTTTAAATTTTTTTTTTATTCAATTATAAATAATTTTTTTTATTATATATATACAAGTAAAGTTTTTTTATAAAATGAACTTATTCTTTCTCTTTTTCGTTCTTCATTTCTCAAAGTGTATGTTTATGTTGTTCAACCACTATATATAGTTTTTTTCATAGTTTTAAGTATTTTGTTCGTAGATTTCAAGTGTTTTGTTCATAGTTTTAAATGTTTTGTAGATAATTTTATCTGTATTGTATATAGCATGTTCACCTAAGATTTTCTTTACTTATAATTTTATCAATTTTATTTATAGTTTCAAACTTTTAGGCCAGTAGTATTCTATTAGTTTGTACAATTTTGTTATTCTGAAGGGACTTAGTCCCAGAATAAAGGTTTTTTTCTATCTATCTATCTATCTATATTTCTAAAATTTATTCAGCTAAAAAGGTATTATATTGAAAAACGAAAAAAAGTATTCGATTTTTTAGTCTTCTTAAGTTCAATTTTGCCGAGGAAATTGTTGATAAGAATATAACGTGAAAATGGAGGAGTGGACATGCCGCAGTTTTTCTACAAGAGTCACGTCATGAACCTAAGGACAAAATTCTAAAAATATCCAATCTGTTGAGCTAATTTTATTTCACAATTTAAAAAATATTTCGATTTAAATGGCATGAATGACAAGCTTATGATAGGAGTTAAATTAGGCTAAATTCTTTTTTTTTTCCTTATGTTGTAACAGCTAATCTCCTTGTTGCTAAATGGATATTAGGCAAATTTTTTTTTTAATCATTATTGACGAAATAAGATCAATGTTTCGTCAGCCTAAAATTTAATTATAAACAGCCTACATTCTTCTTCTATAAACGTAAATATATTTTTTATTTATGTCAAATGCAAATCAATTCTTTATCATTGCTTGACTTCCTACAGTAATGAAAATGTGTTATATGCCATCTAAGAAAATTTGTTCACAAGTGCAATTACAATAATGTACTGACAATAATTTAAAATTAATAGCACTTGACAATTTTGTACACGTGAATTTTTAACATTAATATAGGACGGAGTTGAGGTAAAAAATGTCAGTAACAGCTATGAAGTGAAAGATGGGTGAATAAGTTGGATTTAAAGGTATCTAAAGGAAAATAGCAAGGCAGGTATATAATGGAGAATGTATTAATGTATTTCAAAAGTGGGATAATGGCACCCCTGCCAAATGGACCAATTCTATCAAAAGGAATGTTTTCTGTCGGGAAATAAAGTGCTGTTAAAGAGAACTCTGACATTAATACACTGTCCTCTCCCCTGGCCCGGGGAAAACAGGGAAGAGCCGAAAAGGCGAGGTAAGAAATAATTGTAATAGAAGGTAATAATAATTGTTTACAGCAACGTGAGATTTAAAAAAAAATCAACTATTTCAGAATTTAATAACAAAGAAAGTGTCAGTGACAATCATATTACAAATGATTATATCCGATCCTTAAGTCATGATTAAATGTAACTTTTAGTTAATGAAAAGATTTATTTCCTTTCCTTAGCTATTCGTCAGGCAGAAATATAGGCTTTAATAATTAAAGTTAGCTTTAAGTGTCTCGCCCGTTCACAGATATACAATTGCTCGTTTAGCTGATTAATTATCAAGCAGAATAGGTATAAGATTGAAGAATATCATTAATATTTAGGAATATGGCTTTCTTAAACTTTTTTAAACTTTATTTTAATGAAATTTACAACTGTATTACATGGAAAATACAACAAGTAAATGTGACATTGGTAACATGACATGTACAACATGAAGAGAAACTATCCATTGGTAGAACTCAAATTAAAGTTCTATATTAGAAGATCCCGAGGCCGTCTTCTTTTCAGACGCCTCGGAGGATTATCAGGGATCGAGGAGGAAGCAAGGTTTGAAACGAGAGCATTTGGATGGTTCTGCAGTTTGTTATGGAAGGATAAGTATCTGGATTGGGCCAAATCGAAAACATATGGAACATTAATGTCTTTATGGATGATTTTATTTGTGACAAAGTAAGGAGCCTTCGTTGAGGATTTTACGAAGGATTTTGGACTGTAAGGATTGGATACGAGAGAAATTCGATGGTTTAGTGGAGCCCCAAAGCTCAATTCCGTAAGTTCAAATAGGTCTTATTATTGTCATATATATGAGTCGTTTGTAATTGATTGAAAGCTTAGAGCGTTTGTCTACTAAGTGCTGAATTAATCGGAAACGTCGAGCGGTTTGTTGTCGTTTCAGTCTAGTATGAGTTGTATTTTTTAAACTTAAATATAGATTATTTATAAATATTTTACGGGATTGTTATTGCCAATACAGAATACCCGATAGGAAAATACATCAAAACTGATCCTGTGATACTCTGTAAAATAATTTAAACAATGGCAGATTAATATTTCAAAATAATGTCAATGAAAAAAAAATCTAATGGAAATTGATTCAAGGCATAAGGGGAAGCTTACGTAAACATTTGGGCCTTAAAAAAGGTGATAGCTCCAAACGCATGCAATAAGATAACGATATGGAGTGCTTATCGGACTTGCATAACCTATTAATCTAGAATGAGAAGTTCCTTAAGAGGACTTGAACCCTGATAATGTTTGACAGTGGTACTCATAGGCAAAAACAAGTTTTTTAAGTCAATCTGAAAACATTTAGTATTAAGGAGAGTGAGCTCGAATTGATGTCATTCTTGAGTTAAATCTATTCCTAGGTCAAGCCAATTAATATATTTATTTGATTCAAATTTATTAGAAAGCCAGGTTGATTATAACTAAGGCCATTTGACTAATTAAGGTAATTTTCGTTGTTATAATTTCCAAGATAGGGAAGTTATAGGGAAGCTATGTAGGGAAAGCTATGTATTTGCGCGAGAGGTTAAAATTTTTTTTGTTCTCAAAATCAAAAATATATGATGTTTCCGTTTTAGAAGATAAAAAAATTTATTTTGCATCTGCCTCTTGGTTTGTCTATCATTTGTCATATTTACACGGAATTTTCAGATATTGTACAGGTACAAAATAAGACTTGCTCTAACAAGTCTTAAAGCCAAAAGGAGACAAAATAAAAAAGGAATTGTTGGAAAAATTAAGTTCTTACGCAGCAGAAGTGTAAACCTATTTTCATTCATATCCCTAGATTTTAAAAACGGCTCGTTCTATTTGGCTTTAAGTTGAAGGAAATTTGGAATGTAATAAGTGGTCTAAAAATTTTCAGAGAGTTTAAGGATTGAATATCTGGTTGACCCAATATAGATTTCACTATATTCATTCTACTTATTTAACTCAGGCGTGAGTTTTTCCTTGGTAAGACTAATTTTGTTCCCAAACAACGAATGATAGGCCATCAAAAGTAATTTGCATTAGTGGAAATGGTGAGGGGGCTATAGGGAGCCTACTACGTACTATTTCTTTTTTTTTTTTTTTGGCAAGTTGTCAAGGTAAACCAGTAGATAGGCGTAGTTTCAGAATGTATAGGGCACGCATCTTGGTTTCAAAAAATACAACTCATACTAGACTGAATCGACAAGAAACCGCTCGACGTTTCCGATTAATTCAGCACTTACTAGAAAAACGCTCTAAACTTCCAATTAATTACAAAAGACTCATATACATGACTATAATAAGACCTATTTGGACTTACGGAATTGAGCTATGGGGCTCCACTAAACCATCGAATTCCTCTCGTATCCAATCCTTACAATCCAAAATCCTTCGTAAAATCCTTAATGCTCCCTACTTTGTTACAAATAAAACCATACCATCCATAATGACCTTAATGTTTCAGATCTGGCCCAATCCAGATACCTATCCTTCCATTATAAACTTCAGAATAATCCCAACCTTCTCGTTTCTAACCTTGCTTCCTCTTCAATTCCTGATAACCCTCCGAGGCGTCTGAAAAGAAGATGGCTCCGTGATCTTCTAATGTAGACATATCATTAGAGTGCTACCATTGAGTAGGTACTCAGCAAGTGTTTTCATGTCATTATATCCATATGCTCAAATTTACTAAATGTATTTATTTAATACTGTTATAAATATCGTTAAGAAATAATTTTTAAAAAAATACAACTGAATTTTACATTCGGACTGTTCCAAAATTATTAAGTCTTTTATACCCATGTCATTATTTAAAGAATAGCTCAGGGAGGTACCTTTATTTTGACGAACTCTTATGCATTTCTAGTATGCACATATACATTTCTCGTATGTAGATATGCAAGTTTTGTACTAAACATGAAAAATGAAATCAAACAAAAATTAGAAAAATAAATTGACTAATTTTAAAATGATATCTCAAGTAAATATATGACAAATTTTATTATTATAAAAATAGTTTGTTTTTTTTTGTAGTTTTTACTTCTGCGTGATGACATCATCTTTTATAAATATTTTTCCAATAATCTTTAAAAATAAATTTTTAAAAAAATTAGGGATGTATGAAAATTGTCAAATCTAAAAAAAAATCATCTCGTAGAATATCCGTGAAAGGCAACATATGATCTCTGATCTGCTGCAAGCGAAAATAATAATGATACCATCCTTGGGTGATACTTTGGTACGAAACTTCAAAAAAAAAAAAAAAAAAAAATTACTCTTAGTCATGGATTCTACACGGAAACACAGGAATTTATTTATTCGATTTTTTTTTTTTTAATTTTACCTATTTCGAAAAGTAAAACTTAAAATTTCGAAGGATCATTTTTTTAGTCGATTGCAAGTTTAATTATTGCAAACAAATAGAAAAAAAATTAAAAAGTGAGGTATGGAAAAAAATGTATACTTTCTATCACAGATGTGCTGTTAAAACCAAAATAAAGGGCTTCTTCATAATGCTGAGCCATCTGCCATTATTGATGTATTTTATTAGTATTTCAATTAAGTAAGTGCTATAAACTTATAGTTATCAGATACGGTCAAGTATTAACTTTTTAAAAATATTTTTGTTGTCAGTCTTACTTTAGCTCAATTAAGTTACACATATTCCTTTTATGTATGTATATATATGTATATATATATATATTTTTTTCTCTCATCCCTATTTTATTTTTTAAATATTACATATATTAGTACATACAATATAATATACAAATATATCTTGGTCAAGTTTTGTCCTTGACATATTTACTTATACTTCGAAATGTTCTTGATGTAGTTTATACAAGTATTAATTTTTTTTTTTCGTTTCGAGAAAGAAGGTTAATTCCTTCTTCTGGAGTAAAATTTAAAGTTAAATTAAATAAGATCAGATTTCATGAACGAATTTTCAAGGTTCAGATTTCAAAGGTTTATGAAGTCCTTCAATTATGATTAAATGTTCCTGTTGCATTTGTAATGAGAAAATCGTTCAGCTTTTCCTTGTTCCGTCAGGAGTGGTGTTAGTTTGTAATTTATTATCTTTAATTATATTTGTCGTAATCAGAAATGGAACTGCCTTTACACTTTTCTAAATAAATCTTTTTCTAATTCAATAGCAATAGAAGGTTGCAAGCAACTGTTTTTCACAATAAATCTCTGCTTGCAATAAATGCAACCTTGGCATTTTATCCAAGTCGATTTATTATCATTTAAACCATACATTTTTTTTAAATTGCTTTTTCAATTCGCGAGAATTAGTTTTGTAGCCAATTTGTTTAGTTGCTCCAATAAATGGTATATTCGTGTTTAAGATTGAATGGTTACTAATAGTAGCCCATTTTAGTTACTATGGTGAAATTTTCCTGCCAGAGCGGGCAATCACGAGGTATCAAAAATTACCCGCTATAGACAGATGCCCGTTTTAGAAAAATTGGAAGCTACAAAACGAATTCTCGCGAATTAAAAAAAAAAATTAAAAAGAAAGAAATGGTTGACATTTTTGGAAACATTGTCTAGAAGCAGGAGACAATAAAAGAATTATGAGTTCATGACCTGCTGCCGGGGGGGGGGGGGGGAGAGGGAGTCTTTTAACGCTGGTATAAATCCCCCGCCCTCAATTCCTGGCTCGGGAAAACCACCGTATGTCTTAAAGGTATACTCAAAAGCTATACTCAAATATACAATTCCACAAGAAAAAACAACGCTGTTTAGATTAGATGGTTAAAATATTAAAGCCCGTATGATATCTGAAAATAGTCTCAGTTTGACTTGGCAGGGTCTGGTCTTGGTCTTGGTATTGCAAAAATTTATAACGTATTTATCTACACGCAGGTCTATTGCATCTTCTATTGAGGCATCCATTGTTACTTAAAAGCTTCCAGATGAATTACTACGAGCTACATGCCCCGACCATCTTAACCACCCTGCTTTCATATCATGGTATATTGATTGATCAGTTTCTATAAGCAATTCTTTATAGGTATTTCTTCTCTATGCTTTAGTACTCTAATCCCTGATCGCTCCGGTTATCCTGTGGAGGATTAGCATAGGACTATTATCGCAAATCTATCAACACTTCCAGGTCTCAGAGTCATATATTAAAATTGGGTTTATCATAGTATTGTACACCCTTAATTTGAGATTTCTTTGAGAGAGAGAGAGAGAGAGAGAGAGAGAGAGAGAGAGAGAGAGAGAGAGAGAGAGAGAGAGAGAGAGAGAGAGAGAGAGAAGAAAGATCCGTTTCCGCTAGTTATACATTGGTCTATTTCTGTCCATTGGCCATTCATCGAGGTTATTGTGGAGCCGAGGTAATTGAATTTTTCTACTCTCGGGAATGATTTACATGGTTATAATAACGCCTAATTTTGACTTATGGAGTTGAGCTCTGGGGCTCTACTAAACTATCAAGTTTCGCAAAATCCTTTCTTTGTCAGAAATAAAATTATCCATAATGATCTCAAATATTTTGCCGATTTAGCCAAATCACCTCTCCTTCCATGGTGACCTTCAGATCCATCAAAGCACACAAGCTTCTAGCCTTACATCATCATATAACCCAGTATTACACCAAGTTGAAGTGGCTCTATCCGTCTAACCGCCGCCTATACTTCCTCGCTACTTTTCTATACCAAGCTATCAGAACTCAGCGACCTTCCTATATTTATCACAGCCTACAATTCAAATATTCCATTCAATCCCGTCCCACTATATCCCGTGCTTCTGACCTCTATCCACCTCCTCACCGAACTGCTGCGTTTGACAAATCCTTTATAATTCAAGCCGTCTCCACCTGGAATAACATCCCTCCCGATATCCGACATGCGCAATCAGTTTCCTCATTTAAATCCATCCTTTTTAAGCACCTACTTCTTTCCCGACCCGATTGATCATGAAAAGTAGATAAGAGGACTTTGTAAGTTCCCCCAGAAATGGTTTTGTTTAATTATGTTATTTTATTTGCACATGTTTGTATTGTATATATCTGTATGTAATTAGTAGTTTTGTTTTATTTTTCATCCAATAATTTTATTTTAATGAGCATTGTAAATATTTAATTTAATTTTATGGCCACACAGGCATTTCCTCTGTATCTATAATTTGTCCTGAAGGGACAAAAGCCCCAGGATAATAAAAATCTATTTTCATTTCATTTCATTTTATATTCGATTCCTGATGAAATTCTCGCGCGTATGGAGAGAAGATGGTCTCGGGGACTTCTAATGTAGAATAACTATTGAAGTGCAACCAATAGGTTTTTCTACATGTTTGTCCATGTTATTATACTAATTCATCCAATGTAATGACAACAGAAAAAATATATACATATTTAAAAAATCGAAATCCATTCCTATATTAATGAATTTACGCCAGCCTCATTCTAATCCATAATTAAGTATTTGTTTATTTACTTATTTCAATATTTTGATCACAGAATAGTTATGCAATAAATTAATGGCTCTCTTTCAACTCTTTCACGCAAATCATTTCCTCCCCATTTATCTACTATTCCATTTTATTCCTGTTTCCTCGACTCTTCTACCCCATTTTGTTTCCACACTCCTTCCCTTTTCTACTCTATTTCTGTTCCCTCACTCATCTCCTCTTCCACTCATTCCCTGTCCTCCCAACTTTTCCCCAACTATAGCATTTACATGTCTTGGTATATCTTTCTTAACGAACGCAAGGATCAGAAGTAGCTATTTCGACTGATAACAAGGCTAACTATATTTCATTCCTATCGCAATAATGTGTTCTTCTAATACAGTTATATTTGAAATCACGCGAAAAATAAATTAAAAATATTATATGAATTATTATTATTACATTAACTATAATGTAATATTATTAACTATAATAACCATATTACCTGTTGTTGCCTGCGGGGCCTCGTCCTCTGGCGGTGGGAGAGTGGCGGCGGTGGCGGCAAACAGCAAGCCGCCCACCAGGTAGGCCCCCACCCACATCACACTACCTGAAATTATTATATATTATTATTATTGTTTATTTTATTTTACTATAAAAATATAGCTATTTGTTATTAGTAAATTAAATACTCATATTAACAGTAAATTGGCGTATGTTTGGATTTGGAAATGAAGGTTAACCTGTACCATTACAAACCCATGAAGGGTTCAGTACTTTCAAGGCCAACATTTATGCACAGAGATGATCGGGCCGAGATCTCGCTCAATCGCCACTTTTTAGTACTTAATTATTATTTAATTAATACCATTTTAAAGAGGCTGTGAGTGCATTAGGAGAGTCTCCTGATCCCAACGTCGATCCATGGTTGATATAACAGAATAAATAACTATCTGCATAGTCAGATTAGAAGCCTGAACCTACAGCATTGGAAGCCAGCGATTTATCCACTGAGATACTCCAATCCAACTCAATGTTAAAATTTGTAAAAAGTTATTTCATGTCAGCTACGAATTCTTTTTTACACAGAATTTTAAACTAAATATGCTAATCTAATTTTCTTTTTATTCTAGAGAGAATCAAAGAATATGAAGAAATGAAAAACAAATTACATGGCTTAAGGCGGAAAATGGGGGTTATTTTATAGTTATAACTAATCAATTCTAACTAGTGTGAAAAAGTCAAAATTCATATAGTGGATCCCTTAAATAAAAATAAATTATTAATATAAAATAATCTAAAAAACATAAATTATAAGATCCTATTATTTTTATCATGAAAGTTTAATGTTTTAACTACTGGTCAATCTGCTAGCTGGGAAAGACATAAAATTCGACCTGATCCTCTTCAAAGGTATGGAATATATATATATATATATATATATATATATATATATATATATATATATATATATATATATATATATATATATATATATATACACATACATATATATATATTTATTTTTCTTTTTTTTTTGCTGTGAAACGACCAAATATAATACTGAATATTTAAAATTAAATATATTTGTTGGAAGATGTAAAATTTTTATATATGTTCAAATGGATATACTTGAAAATATCTGAATAAAACAATTGGATTTCTTACAATTTGTGCCCATTTATGGAAGGAAGGGGGACAGACTTCATAACATATCTATAAAAATTTCAGTTTAAAGTGAATAATGTTAAAAAATCGAAAAATATTTTTTATTTAATAGTTTACACAACCTTAAAATAAAGATACAATGTTTGCACAGTCTAACTAGTTATGCGAAAATGCCTCAAGAAATATTTTATACAAAATGTTTTAGTACTTATTCTTTTTAAATATATTTTTTTCTAAATTTACCGTATAAAGTATACAAGAAAAACACGTGGAAATGGAGGTGTAGAGATGAGAGATGAATGAGTTATAAAATTCTAGAAAATGTTTCTATACAATCATCTCTGAATATAAATAATAAGAATATTGAGACCATGATAAAATAGTTATCTACCTAATTATAGACCTTAGCCTAGCCTTAAAATTAGAGTAATTTCCTTAAACGATTTTATTTTACATATTTTATTCATTCATTTATCTTATTTGTTATATTTTTTTTTACTTCATTTTATTGGGGGGCGAACGTTCCTTCGCCTCGTAGTCTGCGGCTATGTTATAAATAATATAATTTGTAAAATGTTAGTAGATAAAGAATCCAGAATCTAAAGATGAAATTAAACCATTAGTAGCTGATCTTTTCTTCATGGACAACGTACTTAGAAATGCAATTAAATTATAAAAGAAGAGTAGTTCAAAATGAAGAGAATATTAGATGAAGGCAAGGAAGAGAAAACTAATCCGTAGAGCGAAGAAAAGGCAATAGATTGTAGGATGAACGGTTGAGACTAAAAGATAAAATGGAGGAACTGACTGAGGGATAAAGAGAATTAGAATAAATAATGCAAGTAGAAGAGATAATTTATTTTACTCCTGCTGCGTTAAGTGTAATCCGATAAGGGCTCTCACGGGACACAGGCCTTCCCAGCTTCCCGGCTTATTCTCTTCGCTACCTTACATATTCTATCTGATGCCATCAACTCCTTCTTAAATCCAATCTGCTCCAGCACAACTCGCTGATCGCTCGATGGTATCAACTGGAAACATTACTTTGTTGGTAATTGCTTTGAAATATGTTTCTTCCATTTTGTTCTATCAGAGTTGGGAACGCTCGTAACCCTAGGGGTCTCCAAACTACGGCCCGGAAAAGCTTCTTTCATCACATAATAAAATTTAAAAAAACGCCTGCCAAGTAAGGTCAGTATAGCTTCCTCACCGCTTTCGTTGTATATTACAAGGTATAAAATTTTTCGTATAAAATCTTTGGGAGAAGCCGATTCGGAAATACAGTTACCCTTCAACAAAAGAGTGCCGTATTTGAAGACTCCATATTTGATTATTCTTAGTAAAAAAAAAAAAAAAATGTATACTGAATGAACAATACTGTACAAAAGGTCTTATGTAAAAATGTATTAATTGTTTTATAAGAGAGTGCATAAAAAAATCATTATTTCTTTGCTTTATTAGTATAATTTCATATTTTATTGTTATATTTTCATAGAAGCAGACTACTTATATCAGTTGCAGACTACAAAATGTCACCTTCAATACAAATAGAATAAAAGTTGAAAATTTTTACGACCTTTTGCACTAATAGTAGATATACACTAGCGGATCCAGATTTAATTTTGGCGGAGGCTTCAGCCAGAAAGATTTTTTTCATATATATATATAACGATAATTAATTTTAAAAAAAAAAAGCTGCAAATTATCTCACAATTGTTTATGATTTCCAAAAAAATATACATAAAAAGTAACATTACCCTCCAAGTTATAAGTAAAAATAAATACAAGGTGATTCCAATTATTGGAGTAAACATTTTTTTTAATCATTAGTGATATGCTAAAAAAATAGCATTACTTCAGTAACCCATTCAAAAATCAAAACAAAAGATATATGTAAAACCTTTGCAGCGAAAATCTAAAAAAAAATTAGAGACCATATCTTTGCTTCTAGTTGTCCGATTTTAACGAATTTTTTTTTAGGCAATTGCATAAACTTTTAAAAAACCATATACAATATTCACAAAAAAGTATATACTTCTTGTTATTCGGAATTTAATTTTACCATCCCTCGTAACTTTTTTTCCAGCTTCTTTTCCTTGAAGTATTTTATACAGATAAATTTAAAGGGCGTAGAGAAAATGATTTCAACAAAGTTTCATTGAAATCGGTACATTCGTTTAGGCGCTACTGTCTAAAGCAAGCAGGTTTTTTCGGCCGCCATTTTGAAAGTAAAAGGCGGAAAGACAGACAGACACCGAACCAAATTTGATCCTTGATGTCTGAAACGTAAAACGCGAGTGGAAATTTTCGATTCTGAGCACAAAATCTTAGAGAACTCAGTTGACAGCTAAAGTCTCATTTATAAAACAAGTTTTTTTTTTCATTACTAGCCATCGCCCGCGGGACTTAGGATGGAGGGCCCACGGAACTTAATCGAGGTGTCAATATGTCCCAAAAGTTTGGAGATCTCTGTCCTAGAAAATAGAGTCGGTTCTATCGAATCAATTGCCTATAAGATTTTTTTTATATATAGATTAAGTCAGGTATACACCCCAGTGGGTATCGACCTCCCTCATGCCTGTCAAAGCAACTGTAACGATTAACATCAAATCTCTTCTTGTAGTAGGCTAAGCTACAGGTGTGGTTATAAAAAAAAAACTGTTGAGGGATTTTAGGCCTTATAGTGGCGCCATAGGAACAAAAAAGTAACCATAAACGCCAATTAATCTGCGGAACTGTATTAAGCTTGCTAAATATATTTCAGCATTCTGATAAAATATATTTTACTATTACTAACATTAACGGTACAAACACATGACACATTGGTGTCGACTAAGGAGAGGACTGTTTTTTGCCTTCAGATATATGTTATCTTATTTACAACTATGTCCAGGATAAGACGAGTATGCCGAACCACTAGCGGATCCAGGATTTAATTTTGGGGGGGGGGCTTCAGCCCGGAAGGTTTTTTTTTTATAAATATAACGATAATTTCTTTGGAAAAACAGAAAGACTCTAACTACCCACATGAAATGGGGTTTAAGTGATTCTTTTAGTCCTATTAAATGTAATTAAACGAGCAATAATACTTAAAGACATATTTTTTTTTATATTCTTTACCATAAAACATGGTTTTACCATTTTGGAGGGGACTTCAGCCCGAAAGCCCTCCCCCCCCCCCCGTAAATCCGCCTGTGTGCTAAACTACTAGTTCAGATTTTCTTTATATATTTCACATAGCCTATTAGTAAACAACTTTGTTAGTATAGTGCCGTAAAACTGGAACCTTCTTCCAAGTCACTTATTACAAATTGATTCTATAATAAATTTCTGAAATTATTCAGTTAATCAAATGAAAATGGTCTACTGACCCTACGGATTAAACAAATATAGACAGTTAAAATTTAACATGAGTGATAGCTGTATATTATATACGATAAAATAAAGATATTATTACAAAAAAAAAGGATTCTCAAATACCAGTAACAAACTAGTCCAACAACAAACCACAAACCAGAAACTATATAAGTATAGTAACAAACCAGTAACAAAATAGTCCGTGGTACAGACCCCTTTTTATCAAATTATTAACATCCAACTGAAACTTTGCGAATGGCTTCATATCATCGTAACCTAAAAATATTTTACGAAAACACTTGGATTGGGGAATTCGGGCGTTTTCAATCAGGAGGTCGACAAACTTTTGTCTATTTAATTAGGTACTTAAAACTCACAAATATCCAATTTCTTTTCACTTGGATCTTTAAATAATTCGATAACAAAAACGAGAAAAAATGGTGGCCTATAAAAGTATTGGGACGTTTGGCCTATATAACCTCGTTATTTCGACATTTTAGAAAGGGAGGTCACGCCAAACAGCTCAATATTTTTGAAGGCCAACTTTTTTTACGTTTTTGTGATCATATTATTTTACGATTAAAGTACAAAGTAACTGGGTATTCATTAGTTTTTAGTACACAATTATTTTGATAAAATAACCTAAAGATAAGTAAATTAAAATTTTTTAAAAATATTTTATTGACAAAAAAAAAAATACATTTTGCCTCAATTAAGGGCATTGAGTATTTAGGATGAATGAAACACAAACATACCATATATACAATTAAAGAAAAACAAGATTATACCAAAATAAAATAAAACTCGGAATAATTAAAAAAAAAAAAAAAAAATATATATATATATATATATATATATAAACTCTATCATACCTATATACAATATATACCATCAGGCAGGCTTGTCTCTCCAACTATAGAGGGAAAAGAAGGACTCAAAGAGAGCCCTGCGCTACTCTCTCAACCGCGTCACTGGTGCTAAAGCCAGCGGAGATTGAGCGAGAGCGCTTTAGTACCTAATTAAATAAACAAAGTTTGTTCCCCTCAAGATTGAAAACGCCACAATTCCGAGAATTTTCGTAAATAAAATAGTTGTAGGTTACGATGAGAAGAAGCTATTTACGAAGTTTCAGGCGGATGTTAATAATTTGATAAAAGGGGTCTGTACCACGGACTATAAGCCATCAGTTCAAAACAGAAAATATATCACACTAAACCTATCATTTCTTCTTCTTGATATCATATTTGCTGAATACCGAGGTAGATGGCAAATTTATTGTGAGCCAGGAATATGTATAACTCATAAAAATAAAAATAACAAAGGTGAAACGGACTCTACGCATCTCACATCAACAATCGAAATAAAATGAACGAATTAAGATAGTACTTCACTCCGAAACAGTCATTTAATCTGATAGTGATTGTCATTGATTTCTTTGAGTTGTTATTCTCATTTGTTATTAAAGAATGAAAATGAGGTTTAATTCTACGACCTCTCCTCTCTTTTTTTTTTCTTTTTTTTTTTTAAATCAGGAAAGGAAGCCGCTTTTTTATTCGCCTTAGGAAGAGTTTCTAAAAAAGGTTGTGGAGTGACCTTGATAACTAATGCATGAACGCCATCAAACTAAAAGGCCTCCACTCTCCAGCGAGAGGAAGACTTCATGGAAGACGGCGTAGGCAGAGAAATGTTAAAGAAGAGGGAGAGGGCCTTATAAATAAGGATAAGGTCCATGTAGGACACCTATTCTCACTTACCTCCAAAGATATTAACTATTAAATCTTCTTTTGTTTTTCACAATTATAAATTCTTTTCGGTGTCCAAACCTTCAAACGTGAGTTTCTGATAAACTTGATTGTGTAACCTTACGTGTTTATTTTTCTATTCCTTTGCATTTAAAAAAAATATATATATTCTTTATTTCTAGATCGCTTTAATGAGCGATACATGGATACATAAAAAATAAGTACACTTTTAAGTGTTGCCTAGAACTATGGACCAGTCCCGTTTGTAAATAGAATACACACATATATATACATATATTTTTTTTATTTTTTTTTATTTAAACATATAATAATCTGTCTCGTGGACAATAATTATAGTGATATATGAACACATTCACACCATATATACAGAAAATATAAAATTAATAAAATTAAAATAATAACTAAATAATAATTTTAAAAAAACTATGTACAATAACAAATAAAATAACCTAAAGATAGGTAAATTAAAAACATAAAAACGCAGTCATAGCTATATACAATATATATAATCAGACAGGGAACCCCAAGCTAGGCTTCTCCCTCCAACTATATAAGGAAAAGCAGGACTCTAAGAGATCCCTGCGCTACTATCTCAACCGTGTCACTGGTGCTAAAGCCAGTGGAGTTTGAGCGAGAGAGCTTAAGCCATGAACATATACATATTAATACAAAAAATAAAGTTTAATTTTTTTTTAAAATAAATAAATATATATAATAATTAACATAATGATCCTTTGCCCTAAAGTTGACAAAGAAAAATTATACGAGCCTCGTAAGTTGCAAAAAAATATTTTCGATAGTTTGGTGCCCTAAAACTTTTTTGTTACGCTTCGTAGATTAAAACAAACCAATAATTATCGGTTGTACTCGCTAAGGAGCTATCAAAACACCAATTAGAATAATTTTTTTCCGAGACAAATTTTTACTGTTCGGACTTGGTAAACGTTCCAGCAATATATTGTTTGAAAATTTTTTTTGGATCTCTTGAGTTCTGTTGAAATTTCCTATGTTCTTCCCAAGAGTTCTAAAAATTAGCATAATGATCCTTTGCCCTAAAGTTGACAAAGAAAAATAAAAAAGACCTCGTAAGTTTTATATATATATATATATATATATATATATATATAATAAAATAAATAAATTCAGAAAAAGTAATAAATAAAATATATAAATAATAGAAATAAAAAATGTGTATATATGTAACGAGGTTCACATTAGAAGGTCTTGCAAAAGTTTGGATTTCATTCAATGGGATGATACTGGAGTTCCT
This sequence comes from Nezara viridula, assembly GCA_928085145.1. Taxonomy (NCBI): domain Eukaryota; kingdom Metazoa; phylum Arthropoda; class Insecta; order Hemiptera; family Pentatomidae; genus Nezara; species Nezara viridula. Next base: position 28,454,642 of record OV725083.1, on the reverse strand, counting down.
ATGTTGAAAGTTGCTTCACCATTTACTGTTGGTAACTGTTGTTCCTTTGTATTGAAAACCGTAAAACTCGTCTGAATGCAAGAAATCTTGTATTTATTATCGTATTTATATGAAGTGGCTTTAAATTTTATATCTTTTTCTAAAATTTTAGTAAACAAGGCTCCATACTTCTTACAATATTTTTTTTTATTTACGCTTTGGGCAACTTCACTGTCAAACATTTCATTTTTACATTGTTATCACCATTTTTTGTTGATTTGGTCAATCCATGAGGTTTTGAATATTTATAAATATATCATTTATTTTTAACATAATTCTTGGTTTTGAATTAATTAAATGAAGTAAAAGGAAATAAAAGAGAAAACCACCATGGCTAGCGGTTGGGCCGATGAAGCCGCTATTGCCTGACAAAGAGGATACTCCAGCAATTACTCACTTTACCGAATTAATGGCTGGAAATTATTGGCCCTCCCCTCTTCGAACTAATGGCGGAAAAGTTCTGGCAACAGAGAAATGGCGCTTATAATCCTTACCCTCGCCACTGCATCAATGGACACGTTTAGCCTCAACGGCTCTATAAAATTTTGTTATTTATGGATGGTTTTATATTCTAGACGGTGGGAGTAAGGTGCCTCGTCAGGGATTGAATCATGCATGAAGTTGAGTTTACGGCATCTGGGCGGAAAATAAATTGTAAAATAATGAGGCAGGTTGTTATCGTCAAGAGATGAGACGACGTTAGGTTTAACCATAATAACCTAAGTTACTGCCGGAAAAACTATAATAATAGGAGGAACGATTTAAAACTTTTTTTTTTCTCATAATAAATGATATCTAGTTCAAAACCTATACGAAAAGAAGAACCTTGCCAGAAATGCTAAAATAAGACGTTATGAAAAAGAAGTTAAACCTGTGGTGTTCTATGAAAGTAAGGTGGTACGTACAAGAACTGAAAACAGAGAGAAAGATACATGAGAGACCTCAGAGGATGTCGAAGATATAGAAACATCAATAACGAAAAAGTGATAGAAATTCTTCGGTCACATGAACAGGATGAAGAAAGACAGGGTAATAATTTGTCAAATAGATATTTGATAAATTAATTGGATTGAAGAACATCAAAGGGTACTCTAAACAGATTAAGGAAGAAATAAAGAAATCCTTTAGATGAAAGAAAATGAACACCTAGATAAGGATAAATTCAAGGGAAAAGTGAATAAGATAAAGGTCATTGTAACAGAAAAGTAGAGAAAGGTAGTGGAAAGAAGAACGAAGTAGGAAATGAGTGAAGAAATAAAGAAAGTTTGGACTAAAAAGAATACCAAGAAATAAAGATATATGCCAAGGTTATTATTACCTTTATTACGAAAAAAATATTATTTTTAATTATTTGTGTTTCGCTGAAGAATTCATTCTTATAAATCAGCTGAGGACCACAAAAATTGGAGGCTAATTCGAGGCTGGAGGCTGGTTCGAGAATAAACCTGGCTGTTGATAATAGGTGCTGACCTAATTACCTCCTGGTTTATTAAAAAAAAAAAAAAACAGAACGTACCCAACATTTCTTTGGATTGACTGATTCAAGTATTTTTCATTCATTTTACATATTTTTCCTAGCTCTCATAAATTTATCATAGAAAATAAGTATAAATGGATACAAATTGATGAATGTTAGATTCTCAGAACGGAGAGTGATATATTTATCAGTAATAATTTCAAATAATACTTTAAAAAAATAACACATACATGATGGTTTGAACAATAACTGGACAACTATGTATGAAATTAAAAAGATCTAATTAATTGATAATATTAATATTAACAAATGATAAACGATACGTTATAACCGGAAAACTCCAACCGCACAGCCTTGAGTCGTCAAAATGCAGATAAAAACCAAACCAACCATCTATATTTCACAAGTTCAGGTATCATCAGGGCAGAAAAAACAAGATGATCCTCATTCCATGACATCTAAATATTTATGAATTAATGTGTTGATAATAATTTACAGGACAGTCATGGAGTTAAGTGATCTAGTTTTTTTCTGCGGCGGCTTGTGCTGATGGTGCCTGATGTGGCGAAACGTTGACGGGTTAGTTAGTTTTTTTACCTGCATGTTAGTGACACAAGGCAGCGCTGTTGGTTTTTTTCCAGTTATAACCAAAATTTGTGTTAATTTTCCCATATTTTTTTGTATTATAGATCCTCACTCAACTTCTGAAACAGGCGACATATCCATGACATTCTACTAAAACCAGTCTGGAACTAAGGGAAAACGCTGTTATCAATATTTCAGCAAAAATGTTCAAATAAACAAAATACAAATCTATTTTATTCTAAAATTCTTAGAAAAATTACCGGTCTGCTAGTCCAATCTATATCCATCTTGTCGCTCAGTGTATCTGAACATAAGTTCTAAAGAAAACTGCCTGTAGATATTCCATATGTGCAGATAAATCAACATTTTTATGTTTTTCTTATATTGTTATTTATATTATATTTTAATTCATTAGGGAGCGGGGTAGCTCGGTGGTAGGGCATTGACCTTCCAATGCTCAAGGTCCCAGGTTTGAATCCCGACTCGTGGTAGAAAAAATATTTATTCAGTTTCATTAGCTGTGAGGCTGACCTGGGATTAGGAGATCCTCCTGGGGCACACCCAGCCCCTGTAAAGTGGGTATCCTTAATTAAATATTTAATCAAGGAAGATGTCCTTAATTGTGACACATTGTAATATTTCTAAATACATAAAAAATTGAAAAAAAATCTAAGCTGGAAAACCTCGCGGTTGAGCGTGATCTCAGTCAAATCGCCTCCTTGCACAGCCGCTGACTAAGAAATATTACTTTCCCTAAATAGTAATTCATTTAAATTTTGAAAATTAAAGAAAAAACGTAGTATTTAAATCATCGAGTTCATAGCTTGAGAAAGAATACAAGTAATACGGTGTGTTCCATTAATCAACGATTATTTGTAATTAATAAATAAAAATGGGAAAAAAATAAATTAAATTTTATACAACTCATTCTTATGATAAATATAATCAAATTAATATTGTATACTAGCAGGATATCATCATATAAATCGTATTTTGATGAGTCTCTACGTGAGCAAGTATAAGAGGGACTTGTCAGATCAATATGATAAGGACAGTCATAAACATTAAGGTCGTATAGGTGAGGTGTTGATGCTTTGATGTAGATTGTATGATTCATCATATCTATCCCCTATATCCTCTATCGATGTTAGCGCATGAAAATTCACAAATTAAATGGCGCCCGAGCTTCATCTTTGATCCATTTTTTTTTGCAGTAAACATTTGGAGGAATTAACATTAAGTTTTTCCCTCATACCGATACAAACTTCTCCAACAATCACTACTCATACTGTGAATAAAAAACTTATTACTACGTTAAATAATATTACTATCATGAGAGGAGCCAGTACAGTAAGCGGGCCTTGTAGCCACGTACTTAAACAATGATTGTCAAGATTTATTTCTCGGAACCGCCAAGAAATAAATATTAACTGACCCAGGTGGGAATCGGACCCAGAAACTGTGACTGAATAAATTTGTGGGACCCACACCCAAACCTGTTCGAGTCAATAAAATTAGGTACATCCTTTTAAGATTATATCAGTAAAAATAATCATCAAAAGATTCGACGAAATTTTTGTATATTTAACCCAAATGGAACCTAATTTAATTTTTTTTTTTTAATATGATAAATCAACATTCGTTTCAGCTGGAAGTCGAAAGAAGGATGTTGGTAGGTTGTTTTTGTTTTAGGCGCCAAACATCAAGGTCGTCAACGGCCGGTCAATAGAAAAATATTAGTAAAACTAGTTTATAGAATACTATGCTTCTATTAATAAAATATTTAGCTGGTAGATTATAAAAATAATAATATTAAAAATTAAAAATAACAATAAATTTGCAAATAAATAAAATCATAAATATATATAAATAAAAAAAAAAGTAAATGGCATTATAAAGCATTATAAAGAAAGGTGCGGGGTGGCGGTCATAAATAGGCTGAACAGTGGCAAAACTATTTTATTCAAAGCCAACGTTTTCTTATTATATCCTTTTTCCTTTTCTTTCAATCTCATTTTCATATCTTATATATTAAACTACAACAATTGTTACCATCTATTTACTTCAGTTAAGGATCTTATTACTTAGCTTGCCCTGTTTATATTTTAATGCACTTACTGTTTATAATTTAATAACCTTATTCACATTGCTTATAATTTGTTTGTCATAATAGTTTATGTAACTTCCACAATTCTCTATCTTTTTGTATCTTGTCCGTTCTAGCCCTGAAGAAGACCTGCAAAGTCGGGTCGAAACGTTGGATTTTAATAAAATAATTTTGCCACTATTCAGCCTATTTATTACCGCCACCCCGGAGCATCTCCTTCCTTAAAAAAAATATATTAAAAAAAGTAAATAGAAAATATATATATATAAAAATAAAAGAAATATAATAAAATATTTAAAAATTAATGAAAAATAAATCACTATATATTCTATTTATCTATAATACAAAAATACAAAAAAAAAAAAAAGAATAGATAGACATAATGACAAAGTAGTTAAATAAAGCTAAATAAATAAGAATTAAATAATAAATAAAATTGTATATTTTTATAATTATATATTAAATGAGCACCCGTAATAAAATATATAGATTTATGGGATCTACTATTACAGATCGAAAGCTATCGAAGTGTTTCGTGACATCCCTATTTTGTTTTATTGACGACTGTAGACTTGACATGTTGGTGGAGAGTAGCTTTAATAATGAGGAGAAGAGAAAGAAGGATGCTATGAGGTTACTCATACAAATCAGTTTTTTTCTTCATTTATATAAGAAAAAACAAAACAGTAAAACTGATCCCATCTGAATACCAAACCTCCAAAACACGTAAAAGGCTAAGATTTAATCAAATTATCACTACACAAGGGATCGTGGGCTAATTTACCGACTGCATCGTCACCGTAACTCATGGTTCTCAATGACTGGTTAAGATAAGTCAGAAATTTTAATATAAAACGGCTCAGTAGTCTAGAATAACAAGATTGGAAGATGGAACTACGAAGACAAAATTACCATATTCTTCTTCTATGGTACACTAAAAATCAATCTTATAAAAAAAAATCAGTTATATGCAGTCCATTGACTTTTATAAATTTTTATTTATTATGTACAGAAAACATTATTATATTTTGATATAGAAATAAGTTGGCATGTGTTCTTGTGACATACAAGCTAAGCCACCAAGAGCTTTAAGTTTGTATAAAGCGGACGTTTTTATTATATTTTGTAGCGGTATCTGAAAATGTTTAGTCCAAGTCCTTGTGTAGAAATTCATTTTGTCACATATAATGAATGATGCCTCCATTTTTTTTTTACAATGTTTTCGACCAGAACGACTGGATTCTCTGCACGTTTGAGGTTCCGAAAGCGCGTCATAGCTGTCACATATTTCGTTATAGACGCCTAAGCTTTCACAACAAGAAGATACGATCGAAGAAGAACTACTTTTAATAATGAAGGAAGAATCAATCACTCGAGGGTACTATAAAATGAAAATTGAACGATCGTCACTTTTCTGAATAAGACTATGATTTATTGAACGGACATACCAAGTTTCCGAAGGAGGAAAGTTCCGTCCCAATTTGTCAGCCTTAACAGGTGTTAGGAACTAAGTATGCTTGAAAGTATTGGCAAACTTCGTTGCAACCTGAGGTATTTCTGAGCGCCCGTTGTCTCACAGTTATTAACCTCGTGAGAAGAAATTGATGGAAGTTTTTAGATATATCGTCAACGATGGGTGCATTCGAAAGCTTTCATATTTTCACGGGGTTTAATTGAAAGTTGGTCATAAAAATAATAAAAATATAGGAGTTGAATGAACGATAAGCCTTAGGTTTCGACAGATGTGTCATCGAACTATTCAATCACTTCTTAGCTACCCAGTCACCAAAACATTATAAATATGTATATAAATTATTAATTACTTACTTACTACTTATTCAATTATTTTTCATATTTAATTATTATTATTTCACATGTTTCCGTTTATTTATAACTTTTTTTTAACTGGTTTATTAAACAAAATTACAATCTGTCTCAAAGGACATTTAGTGTTCAGAGATCACATTTACACTCTGTGTACACTAATTTATAATTAATAATGTTATCAGTTAACTTATAATTTTTTATTATTTATATAAGCTTATTATGTCATTCTGTTTTATTTAAATCTGATACTATTATGCTAGAAATTCTGTTAATGTATTTTATTCTAAAGGAACTTGTCCTAAAATAAATTTAAAAAAATATTTCTATAATTAATAATTATAATAGGTATGCGTGTGTTTTTGCTTAGTTTTAATTTAATTATTTTTAGGTTATTTTATTTTATTATTTATTGTATATACTTTTATTATTTTGCTTCTATTTATTTTATATTTTTTTGTGCATATAGTGTGAATGTTATCCTACCTCGCTATAACTAATGTCCAAAAGACAGATTCTTGTAATACTGAATAAATAAATATTAAATAAAAATTAATAATTGAGTAAAAGTTGCACTTTTAATTTTAAAAATTTCCAGTAAAATTAGAATCATCCATACAAGCATTTCATAAATGTACTTGTCTGATTGGTATTGGTTTAATTGAGAGGAGCGAGAAAGATTGTAAAAGTTGCTGACCGAACCAAATCCGTACAAGCCATAAAATCGGAGAACTTCGCCAAGTCCTTATCAAGTTCGAAACAACTTGAATCGAAGGAGGTTTCGAAACCTCCAAGTCGATATCAATAGAGAGATGGGGTAACAACTTGCATTGGACATGATCTTGCTAAAGAAGTCTTTGCGAGGGAAGGAATATGGCTTTTAAAAGTCATTAGGTTGTTTTTATGGTGCTCTCAATGCATTAAGTATTCTCAATGAAAAAGTTTACCGTTTTTACTTTTCAGCGGTTTATTAATTAGCTGATACGGTCGTAAAAATGGAAATATTTCAAAGAACTCGGTTTTTCCCCATTTATCCTCTTAAAAAAGAAAATAAAGTTATGAATAATGAATGTTAGTAACCGTCACGAAATCTTCTTGTCACCATTTATCATACGGTATCATTATTATGTGTGAGCATATTTTGTACCTTACTCTAAGGTAAGATATTTTTTAAAAATAAATTGAATGAACGGAAACTGGATAATAATTTATATTTCAGAGCAATGACAATGTGATCTCACGTGATCTAGGCACAATAAGCGATCCGCTTTTGTGAGCTCATGAAACGTGATGAAAATAATGAAAAATGCTAAAAATAAAAATTTTGCATATAACTAATAATGTCAGTTACCAATAAAAGTAGTGTTGCCCAAAATCGGTCATGGTCTTGCACTTTGCAACACCAAGATCAAAAACAGTTTATAAAAATCATCGATTTTTTAAATAAAAATTAAGGCTAAATAGTTACTAATACTAATAATTTTAGTAACTATATGTAAAGAATTGTTGTAACCAATAGAGTTTTGCCTTTTTCATTCGGGCTTAGTTAGGTTTCTCCTATCTAAAAAAATACAGTAATATTTATATAGTAATAAGCAAGGAGGAAACTGCAAGATTGGAGTGAGACTCTTGCGCAAGACCAGGACCAAGACCAAGACTAAGTACGCAAAACTCGTCTTGGTCTCGCATTTGGGCTACTCTAAATAAAAGTATGATAACATTTTTTTTTTAACCGTTGTGTCTGTAGCATACACTGGTGTCTATATGTCACTGATAGTTGTCTCTGGAATAAAAGTATCTTTTAATAAGTTGATTCCATTGTGCTTTAAAGTTTGTCCCTGTGCTTATCTGTATATAAAACTGCAAAACTATACATTTTTTCGTTTTTATACTCGTTTTTATAGTCATCAAAAGATCTATAAAAACGAGGGAACACACGTTCATGACAAACACCAATATTTGTCTGTTACGGGTAAGCAGTAAGTGTTATAAATACTATACGTCATAGAGCTGCCAATGTTTATTATATAGAAATCTTGTTAATCATGCACTATAAAATATTTGAGAAACATCTTAAATAAATGGTTGTGTGATTGCTTAAAGTGGAAATGTCTAAAAGAAAAATTAATGGATCATCCGCAGGAATTGATTATTTGGACCAAGAGGATGGTATGCAAAGTCGATCTTCTAACTCCACTTGAATATTCCGTCAAAAAGGAATACTTTTATCTAACTTATCGAAAAAGGATCCCTTCCAACCAATTTGATTGCAGAGACACTGCTATAAAACAATTACGTAATTGTGAATTAAAGCAGTACGGTTACCTCCTTTACAAAGAGTTTCATAAATCATCAACCAATCCTCTTCCACGTTAACCGATCATACCACACTTCATACATCTACGAGCTCATTCAATTCAGAAACTGTTTTCACTCCAATAAAACTCCTTCAGATTTATATGCAAGGGCCTACTGAATCGCTGCTATGAACAGATCTTTCATTATTCGATCCTCATCCCTAAGAAATTCTGTTCCTTCCCACATCTATCACTCCAAATACCCTCCCCACCTTTATACCCCACCAGTCCTCCAATTATTTCCTATCCATTTTCTTTTCATAAAATGTTATTTTTTTTTATTATATTATTTGTTTATTTTGTGATTATTTCTTTTCAAAGAAACGTTCAAGTGGGATTAGAGCAACGACTGCGCTTACCACACCGAAGATCTTGGATTGGATTATTGATTGAGTTTTATACTTTTCTACACTATACAGATAGATAGAAAATAACTTTATTCTGGGACACAGTCCCTTGAGAATATTAGAACAATATTAAAAGATTATATCTGGCAAAAATAAAGTCAATCGAAAAAAAGAAATAATGTAAAGAAAATATAAGATAAACATTCTATATACAAAACAAACGGAACTATATACAAAACGATTAACACAATGACAAGACACTTAAAGCTATTTGCACTGATAGACCACTATACACTTTTAAGAGAACAATAACGAATTAAAAAATAAAAATATATTAAATTCTTTATTAAAATCAGTTTTGTTTCTGTTGAGCTGAATCTGAACAGAAAGCTGAATCTGATAATATAAAGTACCTGATTAATATATAAATACATTGTCATTTAGCATTGATATTTGACAATGAATGGCATGAAATAAATGTATATAGTCGAATTTTGATAGGGATGGAATTCCAGAAATTGACAGAGCGAGCAATAAAGGAGTTTTGGAATGAGGAAGATCTATGAGAAGGCATGTAAGGGTTAGAAGGTCGTGATCTTGTGGGCAGGGAATGAGGACTAAGGATTTAAACTGGAGAAGGTTGTAGGCGTAAGAAGGACGATGGTTGCTGATGATTTGATAGAGGAACGTACCTAGGAAATATTATCTTCGAATGGAGGGGAAGAGCCACTTTAACTCAGCGTAGTGGTGAGAGACATGGGATTATCTTTCGGCCCCGATCACACACCACACAGCTATAGTCAAAGTGGGGGAAAATGGGAAGGAAACAAGGAGTCTACGTGTATGTTGAGGTATGAGATGGCGGAAGCGATGGAATAGTTTGAAGGTGGAAATTGTCCGTCGAGAGATATGAGAAATATGGTGATTCCAGAAGAGATTTTGAACAATGAAAAATTCTAAATTTTTAACAGAGGAGTAGAAGGAGATTGGCTGGTCATTAAGGTGAAGGATGGGAAAGTCGGTATGGGATCTACGAAGGGGCTTGGAAGCAATGACAATGGCCTATATATACTTCATATATATATAGAATAATTTAAACAAATGTAGACATCATTCAGGAAAATGTGTAGAACGTTAGGTTTAAGACAGATTTATTAATCAAAAGCGATGATACTCCACCATTCAACCGAACAGAAAACGTTATCAACCATCGACTCAATAATTCAACTCATCTAGGAGCGAGCTCGCCTGATTGCGGATCGCGCTGCCGAATCATTCTTCCACAACGGGCGAACCGAAAGAGCTTTCGGGAAAATTGACCTGTTAATAAATAATTGAAATTTCGGCAGAGAAAGGATTTGGCGGAGTACTGGGCCGCTGTTAATAGTTAATTGTCGGGATCGCTCCCCCGGAAAGATACTCTCCGTCCAATCACGTTTCCAGATGTTAGCTAATCCCTTCTATCACGAATTTCCGGAGAAGGGAGGTCGAAACCAATATAACAACTTATCCAGAAAGAAGGAATATTTATGTAACATAAATAATAAACCGAAGGAATTGACAAAAATACCGGCTAATAAAACGGCTGAGAAAATAAATGAAAATGAATATACAGGATGTCCCGTAAGTAAAGAGAAGTTTTTATTGGAATGATAGCAGAAATCAAGAGCTACAAAAAAATTTCATATAAACAATAGGCTAACTTTCAGCAAAAAAGTTGGAAAACCAAGTGGTCGAAAAGCCTAAAAGAAGAAGAAGAAAAAAGTAAATTTTATTCTGGGACGTATAGTCCCCTAAGAATAATAAACATGTACAATGATAATTACTAGAGGTCGGGTTTGTATGTTATTGCACATTTTATTAGCTTGCGTGTAAAAACCCTGGACCTGAATATCTATCCGTTTCAGGATCTGTAGAATAACATATTTAAATTTTATATTGCACGTTTTTGGCTTAAATTGCACGATTTTGATTTTTGTTGCATTAAATTGCACATTTTGTGTTATATTAAATGATTTATAATTATAAATATATTTGTTTTACTGGCATTGACATTCATAAAATCACATTTGTCAAATTTTCCGCAAACATAAACTCAGTTAGAATTTCGAAATTTATCAGTTAATAAAATAAATTAAAATTATAGAAAGTGCAGGGGAAAATATTTAAAAAATCAATAGTAAAATAGGAAACATTTTACTCTGTAATAGAAAAAAATACAAGTTATGACGCTCTTACAGTGGTTGGTTGTTACAAAATAAGTAGTCTTCATCAGCTCATGTTGAACACCCTTTTTCTCAATTAAAAGACGTATTAAGTGATAGGAGAAACAATTTTTCAAAAACGAATTTCGAAATATTTAACATTGTAAATTTCAAATCGATGAAAAAATGAAGTTTTCGTTATAATGCGGACAATTTATAATTATGTATGTACATATATTATTTTTAATTAAAATTAAATATCTGAAATCAATTGGTCTGGTATATATAATATATACTTATCCTTCATACGTTTAATATTTTTAATTACCTCTACATTACTTCATTCCTTGTATGTACCAGCCAATTAACCAATTTAAAGGAAATTTAAACAAATATATTTAATTATTTGTTGGTTAATTATTGAAACCTTTTCGTACTTTTTTTTTAATTGTCTATAAATTGTTATTAACTATGTTAACCATGTTAGTCCTTATTTTTTTTTAAATTTCTCTTTCTTCAAGAGTTAGTTTTATGTAATTTATTGTTGTCGTTAGTTTTAATTTTCAATGTTGCATTTTATTTTATTTTTTTTTTTTTATGTCACATTTAATTCAGAAGCTTAACACAAAATAGATGATTTTTTTACATAATCAGGTATAAATTAAGCAATTTTACATATTTGGTTTTTTTACTGCACGATTTTGAATTTTTTTTTACTGCAAGTTTTCCGGATTTTTACTGCCCAAAGATCCGGTCTCTAATAATTACATTATAACATAGATTTATCTGGCATATAATGGCTGACAAATAACAATTAGGTTACAAAGTTGTGTAACATTAAAATAAAAAATAAATTGCTATCTAATTATACGATGAAATTATAGGTAAATTGATGTTCGTGTGTTTATATATTTGCACAGTAACATAAATAATAGTTTTGAACCAACAGTAGAATCAAATTGGTAACATAGTTAATTCTTATAAATATTCAGAAGATTGGTGCCTGAGGAGATGGAGAAACGATTGGTTTTTAAATTAAGTCAATGATGAGGTTTTGCTTATAAAGGTTGGGAAAGGAATTCCAAATCAAGGTAGCACGGATTATAAAGGTTTTTTTTTTCAAAATAAACTGTCTTATTAAAAGGAATATACAGGTTTGTGGGATCTCGTGTTGAAAGAATGGATAGAGGAACAAGGAGTGAACAAGTCAAGAAGGTAAGAAGGTTTTCTGGGTGTAAAGATTCGGAAAAGGAATACACCAGGAAATATTGCCGTCGAGAAACTTAGTTTATATAAACAATCTACTAAAAGCATTATATAAATTAAATATCTCTTAAAAGTTCTTATCATTTGCAATGAATAATGAACAATGAATATAGAAGAAAAAAGTCGCTGTTGACTACATTTCAAGACTACTTCCCCAAAATAAACCCATGACTACATTTTTAAACCTAAATTTTCAAACGCTTTTAGAAACAAAACAAATTCCACAATCCCACTGTCAGAAAGAATTTACTCAGGAGCTCAATCCCTTAAGAACTTAACTTTATACAATATAGAAAACCAAAACCACCGTGGATCCACAAACCCCCAAAAATGATGCTCCGTCTCACTCGATTACTCAAAAGCAATACCTCACCTTACAAGTACAAAACCGAATTTTCCCGTCTACTAAAAAAAATTTCGGAACCATTTTTAATTTACAGTGATGCTTTGAAATCCGATGATGCTATAGCTTCTTCGTTTGTAACCCATAACTCCACACATAAGATAAAACTACATAAACTAAGCAGCATATACACGGCGGAACTTCACGCAATATCCTCAGCCCTCCACTTCTGGATGTCAATAACTCTAGCTACAATAGTCTTGATAACCAACTCCTTGAGTTCATTAAAGGGTTTAAATGATATGTAATCAAAGCATCCAATTATCCTTAAAATACATAGATATCTTCACACTCTGGAAAATTTAGGAAAATCGGTTTGTTTTATATGGGTTCCAAGTCACGTGGGTATAGTTGGTAATGAGCTTGCGGATACGGCAGCCAAACAGGCACTCGCGCTTCCAGACCGAGGTAATCCTATCCTGACCCCTCCAGAAATGAGTTTCCTCTCAAAAAAGAAATATTGGATAGTTGCTATGTTATGTTGGGTAGTTGCTATGTGGAACGAAAGCCCACCTAACAAATTAAAAGTTGTTAAAAAATCAGTAAAGCCCTGGATCGTAGAGAGGAATTCGCCGTGACCAGGTTAAGAATAGAGCACACGAACCTAACTCATGTACATCTCATCACTAAGCAGCCACCACCAAATTGTCAGCACTGCAATAGAATTTCCACAGTCAATCATATTTTCCCAGAATGCACTTATTATACTTCAAGCCTAAATCGATTATCTCTAAAACCGGATATATCAGTAGTATTAAGAAACAACGAATCAAACGTAAAAACAGTGATAAAATTTCTTAAAATCCATAGGCTATTAAATAAAATATAAAAATAAATATAATTTTTATTTTATTGTTCTTTCTTTTTTTTTATCTTTATTTTAATATATTTCATTTTTATATGTTTTTAAATATCTTTTTAATTTATTACTCTATCTATTATTAATTAATAATTCTTCTGAAAAGAGTTTATAAATATAACGGATTCACAGGCGTTGATGACCCTAAGGTTTTACGCCTTACAGCCTAAATAAATAAACAATGAATAATAGTAATTGAAATATTTATACATTTAAAATAAATGACAATAGCATAATTATGGATAAACTTATATTACCGGGTCTTATACAGGATGACTATACCAGTTTATTGATAGTAACTACATTGATACATAATAACACAACTTGGAGCACCCAAGTTAGAAACACCTTGACTTTAAAATGTAAATATAACTTAACAGATTGAGCAACCTCTATAATTTTGCATATAAAAGAAATTGTGTATTTTCCAAGGAAAGGACTTAGTTGTTAACACCTGACTACAGCTGAAAGGGTAGCAGGTAAACAAATTAATTGGAACCCTGGAGTTTTATAGATTCGTCCGTAAACATTATAGAGCCTCTCCTAGCTGCCTAGGAATGTTATATCGCTCCAGCCAACTGGTCCTGGATTCTGCCCTTCCTTGGACCGACCGGTTTGGAACGGAAAGCGCGGGCTAGATCGGTTCTAGGAATAGTTTGCGAACTTGGAATATATTCAGTTATATTTACATTTTAAAAGTGGGCGGAGCTGTCGGACCAAATGGGACCTCTTGGTTAAGTCTGATAAATGAAATAGTTCGAGGTTTATGAAAAAATAAAAGATAGCCAAATGGCTAATACTTTAGAACCAAAATAAAATTTAAATGAAATAAAATAATTTCATTTATAAAGGTGATCCGTAAGTAGAAAGAAATATTTATAGGAGTTCAACCAGACTTCAAGAGTTACAAAAATGTGTTTATAAACATTGGTCTGATTTTCAGCAAAAACTATTAAATTCAAGATTTACGGTTATGTAAGTAGATCTGACGTTTTCCTGAATAAGTAGCGATAACTAAAAAATATTTAATTTATGTTGATCCCCAGCAAACTAGATAAAATTAACTTCAAATGGATGTAGATTCTTTAATTGCTAAAATTATTAATCTATGAAATTTGAGCTAATTTAAAATAAGATTTATTTTCATATTCATCAAGTGTAGGCTTATTAGTTTTCGAGAGCCAAATGTACTATTTAAATCGTTTTAGCAAAGACAAACTCTACTTTCATTTAACCTGTTAACCGAGGAGTAAAATTTTGTTCAACTCGTTTCACAATGGAGACTTTTTTCTTCATGATTATAAGTAATATTATCACACCTCAAGTAATAAAAGAAAATAATTTTTAACTTATGTCATTGTGTGGTAGATGTAGTTTCCTCTGCATTGGAGCGTGGAATATACTGCACGGGAGTCTTTCTCGACGTTGAACAGGCGTTTGATAGAATGTGGCATCCGGGACTGATCTACAAACTCCGTAAATTCCTACCACATACATAGATGCTCATTATCATTTCCTACCTTACTGGCAGATACTTCATAGTAAATCATAACAATGCTTATTCATCACTTTCGTCTTAGTTTGCTGGTGTTCCTCAAGGTAATATCCTCGGTCCTATCCTTTACAAAGTTTATACAGCTGACATCCCAACCCATTCCAATACTGTTATTACCATCAATGTCTATGACACGTGTATCAGTTAATAACGATCCATTTATTGCATCCATTGCATCCCAAACTCTCCAATCACACATCACAACTCTTGAAAAATGGTTTCAAACCTGGAGGATTAAAATAAGTTACAATAATTCCATCAAATTTCTTTTACTCTTCTTCGTAAACCTATGACTTACTGTCCGACAGTATCCTTTAACAATACCCCACTTATTACAATACCACACTTTAACAATACCCTGGACAAACGACTAACTTGGAACCCTCATACCAGACTGAAACGACTAGAAACCGCACGACGTTTTCGACTACTACATATATATTACTATAATAACGCCTATTTGGACTTACGGGATCGAGTTTTTTGGCTCTACTAAACCATCGAATTCCTCTTGTATCCAATCCTTACAACCCAAAATCCTTCGTAAAGTCCTCAATGCTCACTACTTTGTCACCAATAAAATAATCCATAAAGTCCTTAACATACCATATGTTTCCGATTTAGCTCAATCCAGATACCTATCCTTCCATAATAAACTTCTATATTATCCGAACCTTCTTGTTTCCAACCTTGCTTCCTTTTCTATTACTGACAACCATCCAAGACGTGTGAAAAGAAGATGACCTCGATATCTTCTAATATAGAAATATAATTGGAGTGCTAAGAATGGGTAGTTTCTCTTCATGTTGTACATGTCATGTTACTTATTTCAAATTTATTTGTTGTATTTATCATTTAATACTGTTGTAAATTTTAATAATAAAAAAAAATTATTAACCTGTTAATCGGGGTAAACACGAGACTAATAGAGTATTTATGCCGTAAGGATATGCTCGCATATAGGAAGGATTTAATATATAAGAACAACGTGAAATTTAATGAGTTCAAAATATTACGAAATACCTCTAAACACACATTTAGAAGCATTAGCTATCAGAATAAACCAATTACCATTTGTAACATTTATAACCCACCAGCGGAACCGTTCACAACCAACGACATTCAGCTAATTGTTGAACAACTACCCAGACCCTACCTCTTATTGGGTGACTTCAACGCTAATGATATAGCCTGGGGCTCAAAATTAGCTGATTTTGGACATAGGGGTAAAAAAATAAAAAGCGTTTTAGAGAATGACCCCTCCTGAACACGGGGGAAGACACACATTTTTGCTCGAAAAGCAATACGTTTTCGTCAATCGACCTCACTTTCGCTGATGTTGGGCTGGCACCGAAAATTAGATGGAAAATGAAGCAACACCTTTACGGAAGCGATCACTTCCCAATTCTCCTAACGATGAGATGTGAGATATCTCAAAGGAAGAACCGTCATTGGCAGTACCGGAAGGCTGATTGGACAGCGTTCCAAGAAAAAGTAAAAAATTACTTTGAAGAAGTATATGAAGATCAAAACAATATTGATCTTAATATTAGCAGTTTTAACCAAGCAATACTAGAGGCTGCTCATGAAACTATTCCATTTGTGTCAAAAATATCGACTCGCACAACAGTCCCCTGGTGGAATAAAAATTGTCAAGAAGCTGTTAAATCCAAGAAACGTGCTCTCAATAAGTACAGAAAAAGCAGAACTCTACGCGATGCTATAGAGTTTAAAAGATTAAGAGCCATAGCAAATAGGACAATCAAAGAGAGTAAAAGGGCATCGTGGAGGGATTTTGTTTCTTCAATAAACCATTATACTTCAACAAAGGAACTATGGAATAAAATTAGAAGCATAAGGGGAATTCCTAATCCGACAAAGCTATCTGGTTTAAGGATTGGCCAAAGAATAATTACTGCTACAGACGAAATTGCTGAAGAACTAGCAAAACATTTCCATCAGGTATCCTCCACTAACATTCAAGGACTGTCGAATTGGGAAGATGAACCAAATGAATGCCACGGAGATGAGAGTAACTATAATACTCCATTTGGGAAACAAGAAGTGGAATATATACTCCAAAAGCATTCAAAAGGGTCAGCAGTGGGCAGTGACGGCATATCCTATGAAATGATATATAACTTGCCTGATAAAGGAAAACAGGTCCTGCTGCAATTGTATAACCAAGTTTGGGATCGCGGTTATCTCCCGCAGATTTGGAGACACTCACTAATCAATCATACCAATACCGAAGAATGAAAAAAACTCCCTTGTATCAAACTTTCGTCCGATCTCACTCCTTTCATGTGTAATCAAAATTCAAGAAAAGTTAGTAAACCAGAGACTTGCTGAAATAATAAAACAGAGAAAACTCCTCACGCCGAACCAATTTGGTTTTAGAGAACACCATTCCACTATGGACCCAATACAAATACTAAAATGGGACGCGGAAGAAGCTTTTCAAAGGAAACAACATCTCATTGCTATATTCTTAGATATTGAAAAAGCTTATGATACCATGTGGAGATGGCGAGTCTTGGACGTGCTAAGAAGATGGAATATTGAAGGGAAGATGTGGAAATACATTAAGGATTTTCTCAAGCATAGAACATTCACTGTTAGGGTTGGTTCTTCAGAATCTACAGTATACACGACGGAGAATGGTACTCCCCAAGGCTCCCCACTCAGTGCAACCCTTTTCCAGGTCGCGATAAACGACATAGCAGGAGTTTTTGTTAGACCAGCAAAACTTATTATGTAAGCAGACGACATATTGCTCTATGTACAAAGCAAATCCATTAAATTTATAGAATGGAAAATCCAAGAAGCCCTTGACAACATAGAATCATGGTCGACAGAGAGTGGTTTCAAACTGTCAGCTAACAAAACCAGAGCCATGCACTTTTGCAGGCTAAGAGGTTGTACATTCAATCCAAGAATACAGATGAAAGGTGTCGGAATCACATTTGTTGATAATCTGAAATATCTAGGGATGCATTTGGATCGACCGCTTCGATGGACACTGCACATAAAAATACTTAAAGAACAGTGTCTGAAAAGGATCGCTCGATGACTGATTCTCGAAAAGATACGCTACTTCCTATCGAAGCACAAACCCTATTTCTGGAAATAATGGAGAAGCATAAAAAATGTAATATCATTTATACTGATGCTTCAAAAGTAAACGACGAAATAGGATGTGCTATTGTCAACTCTCAAATAGAAAAGTATTTCAAACTTCCGGAGATCTGCTCTGTATTTAGTGGAGAGATGATCGCTATTAGAGAAGCTTTGACGTACATTGATTCAACGGAGAGTAACAAATGGGTCGTGGTAACCGATTCAAAGAGCGCAATCCTGGCCATTGAAAAGAGAACACCAACAACTACACTGGCAAGATCTATTAAAAATATCTGGTGGAAACTGACAGAAAAGGGAAAGGAAATAGTATTCATGTGGGATCCTTCACACTGCGGAATTGTCGGAAATGAACAGGCAGACAAAGCAGCAAATATGGCGAGAAGGCTAGATACAAATCCAACAGTTATAATCAAAGAAATTCCGATAGAAGATTTCATACATCATATAAAAAAAAAATTGCGGGTAATGTGGCAGAACGTATGGCAACAAAAAGAAACCAAATTAAAAGGAATAAAAAGCCACTGTTCCAAATGGAAAACTAGCAACCGACTATCTAGAAAAGAAGAGACAGTCCTCTGCCGCTTACGAATTGGGCATTGCGAATTTTCACATGCCTACTTACTAAGAGGACTAGACCCACCGACCTGCGAGAGCTGTAAGGTGCAAAGAACTGTCCAACACATCATTCAAGACTGCCCAGTATTTGAGAATGTAAGGAAAAATCTCAATATGGTTCAGAGCCTAAAAGAAAACCTCAGCGACAACGAAAACGCCGTGGAAAAAACCTTACAGTTTTTAAAAAAAATAAAATTCTACAATAGAATATAAATAGGAAGTGTTGCCAATGACCCTACAGGGTAGAGGCAACAATAAAAAACAAATAAATAAATAAAATATTACGGCAAATCTCCATGACGAAAAATGTTATCATGCCCATTGCAGTAGTAGTTCGTGTATGATGAAATATTTAAGGACTCCCTGTTTATTATGAATATACAAAATAAAACCACAATGGATATATAAAATTTATTTTGAAAAATACAGTGCGATCTTAAACATAATAATACATTGGAAAAATTATCTACGGGAAGTATATCTAATTTGCAAAGGGACGATGACCCAAACGTCATCATTGGTAATAAAAGTTTACAACAGTATTTAAGGTAATGAAGTTGTTAACGACCCTGTACGGTAAAGGCAACAAACAAATAAATAAATATATATTTTACTATAAATTAAATCACTCATACATACGGTCTCAGTGTATCTATGCGTCAGCTTTCATTCACCTATCCATCAATAAAAAGAAAAAGGGAAAAGCAACAAGAAAGGAACCATAAACCACAAAAGGGAATATGATACTAACGCTCTCTACAAGGCCTGGTATTCTCAGAAGGAGAGCTAATAATTTTTGTAATTCCAAGGAGATGAGCCATTCAGGAACGACATCGAGACTTCTTTTATTGCGGGTCGTTTGCAGCGAGGTAGAAAGCCAGGAGAAGAATAGAGAATAAGGTTTGCGAGTCACGTAGCCGACGCACGTCGGAACTTGAGCTATTCCATCCAACACCTTGCGTCACATTTGCCAGCCTCAGAATGAGCAGTTAATGATGTTCTCATTAACAATAAATCCTGCTTAAAATCATGGTTTTAAT
This sequence comes from Nezara viridula, assembly GCA_928085145.1. NCBI lineage: Eukaryota > Metazoa > Arthropoda > Insecta > Hemiptera > Pentatomidae > Nezara > Nezara viridula. The sequence continues at coordinate 28,434,823 of OV725083.1, read as the reverse complement.
TTTAAAATAGCGATCTTAATCTTAATTATTCATTCCAAAATTTTAACACTAATAACAGCTACTTCTAGGTAAGCGAACAAGAAAGGGGTTGCTTGGCAAGGTGCTCCATCAAAATTATTGAGTGGCGATATTTTGAACATTTTTTTAACGGGGTTTTAATTTTTGAGGGAGCCACATTTCTACGATATTATCATATATTTCGTAATGAAAAGTTTCAAACCAGTGGACAAGAGGAAAGGATAGAACAGACCACTGAAAGTGTAATTGTATATGATCTATGATTTTTGAAATTCTACTTAAGATTGCACTGTTATACAATTTGAGTAACGAGTAGTACTATTAAATGAACAATTGTGTAATTTGTAAAATGAGGGTTGGTCTGCCGTTAGGCGGACACGGTGTACTCCTTTATTTAATATATTTTTATATCTATGTCCTGGACTCTAATCGGCATCCTAGAAAGAAGAATTGAAAGGTTTGGAAGGAAATTTCATCAGGGTATTAATTAATGGAGAAGGATCTATAAAAATCTGCTTATAATAACTGGTCAGTCTATATCACATTTATGAAGGCAAGTAGGATAAGATGGGCGGGGCATGTCGAAGCAACCCATCAGGAAGCCTATGCACAATACTGTTTGGCTAGTAAACACATGGTAGAAAGCAAACTGGAAAGGAGTAGTCGAAGGTAGGCAGAGCCGTACAAGGCTAATTCACCTCTGTCAAGATCGTAAAGCCGATTGAGGAAGTAAATAAAAACTAGATAAAACTTTATATATGCTAATAAATTCGATCGATTGTTTTTAATGGGGATAATAATATTATTAGAATGCTGCTGTAATGAAAGTAGAGCTAATCCATTAAACTAGTTTCATAATCTTCTACGGAAGATAAACATGTGGGGTCCTCTAGTCACGAAAGACAATCAGGAACAATTTTCTTTGCAACATTATAGTAAATTAAGGTAAGGCTGAAGGTAACTACGACAGCTCACGTATGTTGCAAAATAATAAAAGATAAACGAAGTTCAGCCAGCAGTGAGACAAGAAATCGACACGTGAAACTGTTCAACTGACATTTTGGCAAAGATGAACTTGTTAGTTAATAGCCTGTTCTTAATCTAATTAGCGCTACGGTATTGCCAAAATTGTGGATCATCAATAATTAACCTTTCATTACTTTATAATGGATCAATAAAGATTAAATTGATAAAAAGTTCAATTAACAGTATAGATCTAAGCTAGCACTAGAATTAGTTAATTTCTACCCTCAATTTCTTCCTTCCTTCCTTTCATTCCTTTTCTCTGTTTTTAACTCTTTATTATATTATACATTGTCTGTACATCTTGATAGACTTTATAATACAATTTTCTATCTAACTACCCATTCTCAATGTCTTAATTTTACTATTTATTTTCATTTCTTATATAACTTCATATTTCTTTTTTATGTTTTACATTTTATTCTAAGATTCCCATTGTAACACTTATGTCACCCTTTTTGATTATGCCTACTTCATCATTCCACACTTTGTAACGGTTATTATTATTTATCTCTTAGTTCTTAGTCATTATTCTAACAATTTCATTTTACTTTATATTTATTTAATTTTATTTATTTATTTTTTACCATCACTATTTATGTTTCTCATACCTTGTTATCTGGTTATTTTCTTAGCCGTGATGAAGGCCTGAACTTCAGGTCGAAACGTCGGCATATGTAAAAATAAATATTATCATTTATTTTTGCATTCTTTTTTGACTGACCACCCCAACTATTCTTCTCTTCATTAGAATTATTTAATATTTACTCTCTGTTTTTGGCAATGATAACTTCCAAATATACAAAAATTGATTTATTTGTTGAATTTACACGCTAACGTTTCGGGAAATTCACTCCCATCTTCAGAACTTACAATCCCACATATTCTTATCGATTCATGGTTAAAGTCTGATGCGCTCTTTGTCATGTTTTAAAGTTATTTTATAGATAAATTACAGTTATATTATCTTGAGCATAAACATTCCTATAGACCAATAATTGGGTGTCTCAATATCATACAGCATCTCTATAAAAATAATAATTAATATTTAATTATTTAGTTTACGAAAATTTGAAAAAATAATTCGAATAAATGTATATGGACGTGTGTTTATGAATATTTATTTACAAAGAAAAATATCAATAGTAAAATATTAATAATTATCGCGACCTCTATTATCACTGCCTTGCCTAATTATATGTTTTTTTTTTAAGTTTACGAAATTTTCTAAAATAAAAAAATAAATAAAAATAATAATCGTTGAAATCGAAAAATTCGGTACGAAGATATGATGTTCTAAATATTTACTTATATTCTTTGTTTTGGTTTTTGATTTGTTTGAAAGTTTTACGTAGACTGAAGCAAATGTATATTTTTCTTAGCACATTGTCAATGTTAAAAAAAACAATTATTTAGGCCAATATTAGTAATCCTCTTTAATTTGTTTTCCTTTATGTTAGATAGAAAGTAATGTAAATTTGTTTGAAAATAATAAACGATTGTTTAATAATTTGCAGCGTTTTTTTTTCTAGTGAAATATAAATAATTATTGCGGCCTCTATGATCACTGCTTTATCTAATTACATTTTTTAACGAAGTTTACGAAATTTTCTAAAATATAAAAAAAAAAAAAAAAAATCGAACAATTCAGTACAAAGTATGGTATTCTAAATATTTTTCATATATTCAACTTATATTCTTCGTTTGATTTCTTTGAAAGTTTTACATAGACTGAAGCAAATGTTGTCTATTTTTCATAGAAAATTGTCAATGATAAAAAAACAATTATTTAGGCCAATATTAGTAATCCTCTTTAATTTATTTTCCTTTATGTTAGATAGAAAGTAATGTAAATTTGTTTGAAAATAATGAACCATTGTTTAATAATTTGCAGCGTTTTTTTTTTTCTAGTGAAATATAAATAATTATTGCGGCCTCTATGATCACTGCTTTATCTAATTACATTTTTTTACGAAGTTTAAGAAATTTTCTAAAATATCAACAAAAAAAAAAATCGAACAATTCAGTACAAAGTATGGTGTTCTAAATATATATATATATATTTTTTTTTGGATCCGTTTAAACTCTATAATATAATATAACTCTATACTCTATAACAGCACTATTGATTGTATAATTTTAAATGTTCTTATCTTCATAACTATTATATTCTATTTACGATTTCTTTGAGAAAAAGTACTCATTTTTCTCTCCTGCGGGAGAAGATAGTCTTCAAAATGATAGCTAAGTCATTGGATTTGATAGGGAATTGACGAGGATATAATGTACCGAGAAAAAAAAACCCTGATATATAATATATTAAATATAGGTAATAAATTGAATAATCAGTAACTCCATTATACATGGCGTTTTATCACCCCTTTTTTCCCCATCTGTGCATTGAACGCTGATCATGTTACATTAATGTTCGTCTCCCTCCCCCAATATTTCTTACTTGCCGGTGCTTAGTCTTAAAAGCAATTCAACTTTATAGAAATCTCTTTGACGCCAAACCTCTCAAAATAACAATGGAAACGAAGAAAAGCTAGTCCTTTTAACTTTCCGTTACAAAAAAAGAATATGCGAAATAAAAAAATAAAATAAAAATGAGAACGAAAGGCAAAGTGAAAAAAAAGAAGTGAACATGAATGACCAAGTACGTAGGCTCAAAAAGAGGTTCAGAAAAGGTTTTGCTTTTTTTTCGATTCCATTAACAATCGTCGCAAAGATGAAGCGAAACGACTTAAAAAATACTCTACCAATTTACGGATATTTCTTTTTTATGATAATTTTATTGTTCAACTCTTTCAACAAGGTTTTTTTTTTTTCTTAAGGAAAGAAGAGTTGTTATTTCGGATGTTACGTATAAATATAAATAACACCCCAGATCTTAAAAAAAAAATAAATAAATAAAAATAATACTAAGGCTGGTGTTCGTCACGCTAGGAAACTAATCATAGTTATTATCTTACAAAAACACGAATAGAAAAATTTTTGTTTACATCGATTACTTTTTTCCTTCTGCGAAGAAAGATTTTACCATCGAAACGACGCAGATCTCCTCTCTGGCAGTACTTAGCGTGGTAATGACCCCATTATCAAACCACTGATTGCGGCTGTTCACGGCGCTGAATGAACAACTCGACAATGTTAAAGTACTCAGCTTAGATGAAAAAAAAGAAAAAAAGAAAAGTAAATAATAATATTAAGAAAATTAGAAAAAGAGATCGTCAGAGAGTAAAAAATATTTTCTTTTTCTTTTTTTTTCTCCTTTATTCAATTATCGAATTCTTTCAAAAATATTATTTAGCATTTTTTTTGGAACTCAGAATAACTTGAGGAATAATGTAACAAAATATTCGATAACAGAAAAGTTAAAAAAATCTTATAATTGTGGATAGATGGTTGATTGATTGTTTATGGTTGAAGAGAAGATTGGATTTTTCAGTAAAAAAAAAAAAAAAGAAAATGTAAAAATAAATTAATTATATTTATTTTTATTCGACGTTTAGGCCCAAAATTCAGGCCTTCAGAAAAAAACAGATAACACTGAGTATGAGAAACTATTAACGTTAAAAAGAAAATAATAATATGTTGGTGAAAAACTTAAAGGAAATATAAAATACAGATAACAAAGTTAGGGATAGAAAGTGGAGAAAGCAAAGTTAGGATATATAAAAAAACGGTAATAAAGTTAGGAAAATATGAATAAAATAATAACAGTAACAAAGAACTATGTAATAAATAATAACGGTGACAAAGTAGTGACTAATGGAATAAACATTTGAAATGTTTACCTACATTTTTTAGAATATACCTTTCACCTACGTATTATTATTTTCTTTTTAATGTCAATAGTTTCTCATGCCCATTGTCATCTGTTTTTTTCTTAACCCTAAACTTTGGGCCGAAACGTCAGCAAAAATAAAAATAAATATAATTTATTTATTTTGACTTTTTTTTTTTTTTACCGAACACCTCAATCAATGTTCTCTTTAAATAATCTTATAATTATTTTTTTTTTTAATATTACATGATGTGATAACTGAGTATATTTGGTGACCTTGGCCCAAATGTTTAAAAAAAAATAAAAATGGCACTGAACCTAAAAGATATGACTAAAAACTTATAATTAATCTGAAATATAAAATCAAATAATTACATTTGTATTTAATATTTTTAAATCAAATAAACATAGCAGTATAATAAACATAATAAATAGGTAAAATAGAAATAATAATAAAGGAAGAAGATAGTCAGGGGTGGCGGTCATAAATAGGCTAAATAGTGGTAAAACTATTTTATTAAAAACCAACGTTTCGACTCGACTTTGCTATTTTAATAAAATAGTTTTACCACTATTTAGCCTATTTATGACCGCCACCCCGCACCATCTTCTACCTTTATAATGCAACGATCAACTATCAAATATTCAAAAATAATAATAGTGTATGCTGTAAGACGTTTGTGATGAACTTTATTTGAGAGACAGTCCATCGCTGATGATTATTAACTAAATAAGTAAACTAAATAAGTAAACTAACTAAATAAGTAATGAAACAAGTCATATGTATTATTTTACTTTTCTTTTTATATAAGTAGATGTATGTATTTTTCTTTCTACAGTAATATTATAAGTTAGTTAGCGATAGAAAGTACACTCGGCACAGAATGTAAAATTAATATTATGAAATCCATCAAAATCTATTTTACCGTATTTTTCAAACATTCTTTAGACATCACACGCGATGAAGAGTTTATCGTTTCTCTTGACGATATTATTTTCCACATTTAAAATTATAATAACGTCTTATTTGGCCATGGAATCATTTAACTTTAACGTCATTGATGATTTGTACAATGGTCGCTGTTATTCACGAGATATATACATAATTTATATAATAGTTATTATTCTCATAGCGTGGGACTTATCACAATATATGGCCCACTCTGGGTTCTGTAAAAGGGGGAGATAAGATGCCTAAATATGTCACAGAGCCAACGATTGTCATAAAATGTCACGCTAAACCCAGCTCTGATACTTCCTCGTACAGTCGTACAGTCTGACATTCACTAAGAAATCAAAACTTTTATTTATTTTGTTTTGTGGTTCAAATTCTCTAATGAATGCATACTTCGCCAGTTATAGAGAACTCGACGGATGGCTATGGATTTTTTTTGGAGTTTTAGTACCTTTGAAAGAGGTACAGAAATAATAATACTCCAGTATTAAATATGAAATAATATTTGTTTGCCATTTCAAAGGGCAATGAATCTGTCTACGTAAGCAATTTCCGTCTGCAAAGTGGATCTAGAAATGTCGCGAAAAGATTTTTATTCAAATTTGAATAACCAGTTATGGACAGAGGGCCCAGTGATGGACAGGTTGGACTTTAAATGGAACTAATAAGCTTCCTTGTTGATTTAAAGATTCAAGTTTTTTTCTATAGTGAAGAACATTACCCTGTATTGTGACATCTGTGAGAACAAAGTTTCCAAAAGAAATTTTTAAAATGTCTATCATTGTTGTTTCTCTTGAGATCTCTTGTTCAGTGCGTTGCATACCTTCCTACTAGTAAGTACAGTAGTTTTGCTAAGAGTTTTTATTTATTTTCTATTTTAATAAAATTTACAACTGTATTACATGAAAAATACAACAAGTAAATATGACATTGGTAACATGACATGTACAACATGAAGAGAAACTACCCATTGGTAGAACTCAAATTAAAGTTCTATATAAGAAGGTCCCGAAGCCATCTTCTTTTCAGAAACCTCGGAGGGTTATCAGGGATCGAGGAGGTTTGAAACGAGAGGAATTGGAAGGTTCTGCAGTTTGTTATGGAAGGATAGGTATCTTCGGATTGGGCCAAATCGGAAACATAAGAAAAATTAAGGTCTTTATGAATGATTTTATTTGTGACAAAGTAAGGGGCATTGAGGATTTTACGAAGGATTTTGGATTGTAGGGATTGGATACGAGAGGAATTCGATGGTTTAGTGGAGACCCAAAGCTCAATTCCTAAATCCAAATAGGTCTTATTATTGTCATATATATGAGTTGTTTGTAATTGATTGAAAGCTTAGAGCGTTGGTCTAGTAAGTGCTGCAGTAGTCGAAAACGTCGAGCGGTTTCTAGTCGTTTCAGTCTGGTATGGGGGTTCCAAGTGAGTCATATTTGCTAAGAGTAAGTTGAAAATTTATATTATCTTATCTGTATCGTTATATTTATAGTTAAATAAAGATTTCAGAATTTTTCTGAGGTATGTCTATTACTGGTATCGACCCCCTGTCCATTACTTTTTTTTTTTAAATCTATTTATTGGATAATAATACAATCAGCCACTGCTGGAAAGCTATAAGTATTAGGGCTAAGAGTTCTCATTCATACAATATATACACATAATAGAGAAATAAATATAAATATAAAAAGTAAATAAATAGTACCGATGAATAAAGTAAATAAAAGTAAAAAAATTAAACAAATAACATAAAATAGAAACTTCTAAACACAATCATACCTATAGTCCATTACTAAAACGATTGATTTTCGGGGTGTCCATCATTAGTACAAAAAGGTATTTTTTTTTTTTTTTTAACGGAGTTCATACCTACATAACTGTATATTTTTCAATTTTAAAGTGCTGAATAGAAATAGGAGACCCTAGAGATTTTAAATGTCCAATGGAGAAGTTTATAACTATAATAATTACGGCAGTATTAGGCAAACAAATCCAAAGCTATGTCCATCCCTCGTGCGCATACCCTAAAGGGTTAAGAAAAATATTGGCATAGTTCTTTATAATAGGAAAACAAGCGAAGAGAAATACGCAGTGGTTAAAATGAGCTTTCGATTCCAGAAAAATATAATTTAATGTATTTTTTTTCTCAATAGAAAAGTTATTTCAAAAACAACTTATTCAAAATAAAAAAAATATATTTTATAATAATTTATTGAATCTGCAATGAAGAAGTTAAGAAAACAAATGAAACGAGTGAAGATTGTATATAGAAAAATGATAAGCTACAACCTGTTTATCAGATTTCTAAAATTCATTTAATTGACTGAATTTAGACAAATTAAAAGGTATTTTGAAAATAGGGGTTTAATAATATACATCACGATGCTGTTACAATTATAGTCAAGTGGACAGGTGCCTTTTAATCATAGGTATTATAATAATAAGCGTAGAAGCGGTGGGAGCTAAGAACTGTTCAAGAGGGTTTTCTATGTAGGATTAGTAAATCAGTGACACGCTAGATGAAGCAAACCGAAGCTTTGAAGGAAAAATATAAAGTAGGACAAGTCAAAATGTTACAGGGTTTTTTTTCTATTACTTACTTGTCAAGTTTGTAAGTATCAGCTTCAACTACTCAATTACCTTCAGTTGTACCTTGAAAGTTACAAAATATTGCTTAAATTTTACGTAAATACTAATTTAATTTAACATAGTTTTCATTTCTATTTTCTTTTTCATTTTAAAGTATACGTTTAAAAGTCATATGGACTTTAAATTCTGTTTTATGGAATAAATACGTCATGCTCCAAACGAAAAAGAGACTATACCACTCCTTTGTTGTAAGCAGTGTATGCCTCAAAAACCTGGACGATTTCAATCGACTCAGTAAGAAAATTGTTATCAAAGGAGATGAATTTTTGGAGACGTAGCTGTAAAATATCAAAACTACAACATGTTCCAAATAATGCCATTAGGGATAAAGTGAACGAACCCCTGAACATCCTGTATCCATTGAATCATAAAAGCTGAGTTTGTTTGGGCCCGTAATGAGAATGATGACCTAAAAGAATACTTCAGCATGTACCATACGAAAGAAGGAAGAGAGGTCCCCCGGAAAAAAAAGATGGTTGATGGTTGGGAGGTTTAGATGAGGCTATAGTAGCAAGGGGACTCTGGAAGAAATACTGTTATGATAAAAATAAATGGCGACAGGGATTAGGTCACGACACCTTAGTGTCGTAAATAAAGTCGTTATATACATATATATATGTAAAGAAGCTTCAGGTTCTAACGAAATCCCCACCTTTAAGTTATTCAAGTTAATATGTTAATTTATACATTAACACATGATGTGATTTAAATAACCATATGATACGGAATAAAGACGGAATTTAATGCATTTAAATCAAATTATTAAGTGTATAGTGTAGTGTTTCATAGTACTAATAGTCTTTAGTACAATGAAACACTAAACACACAAAAAAAAATTAAAAACAAAATATTTATTGAAATTTACAACTATATTATATGACAAATATAACCAGTAAATCTGAAAAAAGTATATATCAGCTGTATAAACTGCGTAAAGGATAAGACCTAGGACACTACCTTGAGGAACACGAGCAAAGTGAAAAAAAATCAGATGAGTAAGCATTGTTGTGATTTACTTTTTGAAGTATCAGTCAGTAAGGTAGGAACGGATAATGAGGAAGTATGTAGGTGGTAGGAATTTACGGATATTGAATATCAGTCCCGGGTGCCAGACCCTATCAAACGCCACTATAAAAACTGATTTTGTTTTGTAGGTAGGTATCGTTTTAACATTTAAGGTATTATTTAATCTGAAATTGTTATTAATAAAGATTTTGTTTTGTAGTTCATGAACCGTTAACACTAAACAAGATTAAATATATAAATTTTTATATTTCAATAATTATGTTAATATTGATTTTAATAAAATATTTTTTTTAATTTGACATGATTACGTTTAGATTTCATAGTTTTAATCTATGAAGGGGGTACATTGGTTACTGTAATGGGTGTGTGGGACAAGAAGTTAAAAAAAATAGTAGTCTCTTTATATTGTTTATATTGCTACTGTTAGTGCAAAAGGTCGTACGTAATCTATTTTAAGTCTATTTTAATTCAACCTGTTCAATTAAACTGGAGAATAAAAATAAATTCCAATAAATCCTATCAAATCACCTTTACCCTTCGTCGTAAACCTATGTCCTCTTGTCCTACAGTATCCTTTAATAATACCCCACTTATCCCTGTTGTACAAATTTGATACCTTGGACTCCACTTAGACAAACGTCTAACTTGGAATCCTCATACCAGACTGAAACGACAAGAAACAGCTCGAGGTTTCCGACTACTCCAGCACTTACTAGACAAACGCTCTAAGCTCTCAGTCAATTACAAAAGACTCATATACATGACTACAATAAGACCTATTTGGACTTACGGAATTGAGCTCTGGGGCTCCACTAATCCATCGAATTCCTCTCGTATCCAATCCTTACAATCCGAAATCCTTCGTAAAATCCTCACAGCTCCTTACTTTGCCACAAACAAAATCATCCATAACGACCTTAATGTTCCTTATGTTTCTGACCTTTTTTTTTTTTTTTCTTCCCTACCTCGCCTTTTAGGCTATACGGGATTTTCCCGGGCCGGGGGGTGAAGGCGGGGAATTTAAAATCCCCTCCGGCACCGGGACGCGAACTCGTACTTTTTATATCATCTCAAATCTCTGTTATCCGGTTGCCAGGCAACTAGCTGTGCTGTTACACACGCTTTAGCCTATTCGGCCACCCCGCTCCCTTATGTTTCTGACCTGTCCCAATCCAGATACCTTTCCTTCCATAACAAACTTCAGAACCATCCTAACTCTCTCGTTTCTAACCTTGCTTCCTTTTCAATCCCTGACAACCCTCCGAGGCGTCTGAAAAGAAGATGGCCTCGAGATCTCTTTTTGTAAATACATTTTTAGAGTGCTACCAGTGGGTAGTTTCTCAACAAATGATTTCATGCTATTATATTCTTTTGTTCACATTTACTGAATGTATTTTTACTTGTAATACAGTTGTAAATATCATCAATAAATAAAATAAAAATAAATAAAAAATTCTATTTTTGCCAAAGGTGACATTTTGTAGTCTGAGGCAGCAACAGTCTGATACTATGGAAAATAGTATAAGGAAATAAAATATGAAATTATACTATTAAATCATAAAGGACTAATCAATTTGTATGCTCTTTGGTAAAAAAACACAATTTTTACAGAAGCCTTGGAGTTTTCCTGAATGACTGTTTGTAAATATTGTATATAAGTATGCCTATATTTAAGTTGGTATTTTGATATAAATTTAGTATTATTATTTTGTATTTCGTTGTTGCTTTATTTTATTTTATTTATTGTACATAAAGTATGAATGAACTCACTGTATTGCTCTACTACTCTTTTACTCCATTACTTTTATTACAATACGCTATTACTTTAATATAATTTCTCCTTAATTGTGGCAAAATGTAATATTACTCAATAAGGAAATGTTAGCATAAAAAAACAAAATTGTAGGAATTTAAAGACCGTAAATGGGTTTCGTCACATCTTCATTATTTACTTTATTAATAATGGTGTATGATTTGAAGACATGGCATTTAGTATGACCCAAGAAAAAAACTCCTTTCAATTGAACGGATTTTCGGAGAAGAGCTGCTAAGATATGAAGGATAGAAAGGGTAAGAAACACCACTATAAGGAAGAGATTTATTACGATGAGGCCACGTGAGACAAATGAGCGACAATAGGATACCAAAGATAATTATGGATTGGGAGACAGAGGGTAGAAGAAGAAGAGGAAGACCCCTAGTTAGATGGAAGAATAGAATGGTGGAGAGTATGGCTGGTAGGGGACTGTCGGAGAAGAATGCGATGGTCCGACATAAATGGAGAGACTTGCTCAAGAAGAGTTTGGTTGAGGAAAACTTCATATAGAAGAAACTCCTAAATAAAAAAAAAATATATATTTAAAATTTTATTTAAAGGATTAAAGATTTAACAGATAAAGTACCCGGCTCTCTTGAACTCTAGAAAAGGAAATGTTTCTATAGAGAGAATTAAACCGAGGAAAGAAAGACCCCTTGGAAGCCAATATGGGTCGACTTCTCCTTGCCTCATTTTATTATTGAATCCGCTACTTCTTCAATAGATCCCTCTGCACAAAGCGAATTTAGTATTAGTTCTTCTTCCCTCAGTCGATAATATAATAAAAACAAACAGAACAACATTTGCTATTGATTCTGCAATATTATTCTTTTTACTTGTGTTGGCTGCTTTTGGCACCAAGTATTTTAGTTACTAAATTGTAAGCCATTGAATTTTCAGTTTTTAGTGAACTACGGCAAGTAGAGCAGAGCAGCTCTGTGAGTAAGGTACTGAGCTCCTATTCTTTTGACTCCTGACGCTGCTGTGGCAAATGGCAATTTACTTTCTGACGCAAAAATAATAAGCTGTTTCTGTGCTAATAATATTCCATTAGCTGATTGATTAATATTATGTATTGCTTTAAATTTATTAATATTTTTAATTTTTATTTTTACCTGATATATTCTGAAACAAGAATGTATTTATAATTTCAAGACCTTTTTTTTTTTTTTTTTTTTTTTTTTTGTTCTTCCCTACCTTGCCTTTTAGGCTATACGGGATTTTCCATGGCCGGGGGGTGATGGCGGGGAAATTTAAAATCCCCTCCGGCACCGGGACGCGAACTCGTACTTTTTATATCATCTCAAATCTCTGTTATCCGGTTGCCAGGCAACTAGCGGTGCTATTACACACGCTTTAGCCTATTCGGCCACCCCGCCCCCTAATTTCAAGCACTTACGTATTAAGAAGTCCTTCTCTTATTTTAAATTTTAGCTTAAGAGAAACCGGTCCGTATCCATCAGAAATATTTTAGCTACCTCCTATTATATTTAGCTAGTTCCTACCTAAATCATTATTTCACTCCATATACAACTAATAATACGAAGATGTCATTTCTCTATTACCATCATCAAAGTACTGTTTATCTCCATCAACTAAATAATAACTATTGTTCGTCATATCTACGACAGAACGAACCGAACTCATAACACCGAAATATATTTCTTTTGATCACGACCTCAGCCAAAGTCTTGCTAAGTTTGTGGTTAGGTACTGTTTGATCTAATAAATAAATTTTATTTTTCTTTGTTACTTTTTCCCAATATTGGAAATAGATTTTGCCTGACAATCCATGTGAAACGAGAGCCCATTGAGAAAATTAAAGGAAATAAAAATATCAGTAAAATCATGTTCCAACTTAAACCGCTCTATTCGTAGAGAGGAAGTTGACTTAACTTGATTTAAGATAAGATATACAAATCTGACACATTCTTATCTGACTAGTGAACAGCCTGCCACATTCTTCAAGAGTGTCCTTTTTAGGTATAAATTTTAAATAAATTAGGAGTTACCAAACTATCAGTAACTTTAAATAATAAGTAAAAATAAAGTAGGGAATAAATTTTCTTAAAGCTGATGATTTCCTAAACAGAATTTAATTTTTTTTCCTATCGCAATTTAGTATTGAGATAATTGAAATGAAGATTAGATAGGAGTTGATGACCTCGGGATTTTACGCCTCTAAGTACTAAATAACAACAAATTTTCCCCAACTTATTTGGGAATTGTGCTTGTTTTTCACCACTAAAGGAGAAATTTAGACATGCTTTTCCCTCCATATTTGGAGGGACTATTATGGCTCGAAGTTCCCTCGCCTGATTGTAAATAGTGTATATACTCGTAGGTATGTTTGTGTTCTTTTTTTATATATTTATTTTTAGAATAGAATAAAAAATAAAATTTATTCCGGGACGAGTAAAATGAATAACAATTATGAACAAAAATTAAAAACCACATCTGGCCCAAAAGTACATTAATCAAAATTAAATAATGTATGCAGTATCTTCAGTGGAAAGTATATCATAACAAATAAAAAATTAACACCATTTTGAAAAACAAGCAAACATTATTTAAATGAAAAAAACACAAACAGAAATCAGGTAAAATAAAAAAAAAATATAATAAGCACTATGGGTTGATTTTTAAAATTAAAACTCAAAACAATAACAACCATTCACCTCAGTTAAAATTTGTTTCATAATATTTATTTAATTGTACAACGTTATTTTGGGATGTGAGAAGGAATTGATAAAGATATTTGAATGAGGACAAGGAAGAGGCATTGCGGATATCAGATGGCAATGAATTCCAGAAGGCAGCGGATCGAGCAATAAAGGAATCTTCAAATGTCTTAATTCTATGGGAAGGGATATAAAGGTCGGAAACACGGAATCTTGTTTTCTGGTAGTGGACTACGGGTTTGAACTGTAGGAGACTGTAGATGTAGGAAGGGTGTCGGGTGTTGATCGTGGAATAGGAAAAATTCCAGGAAATATTGTATGCGGGAAGAAGGGAAAGAAATATTGTCCGCCTCGATGTACCGAAGATAAATCTTAATCAGAAATTCATGAGTCCCTTCAATCTATCCTTGAGTACCATCGGGATGCTTCCGTACACAAAAAAAAGAGATTTAAAAAAAAATGGATATTTACGCGTAGACTCCTAGTTTTCTCTCTCATTTTCCCCCACTTTGACTATAGCTGTGTGGTGTATTATGGCCTCTCTGTGGAGCTCCGCGATAGACTGAAAAGACTAATGAACAGCTGCGTAAGATTTGTTATTGGTGCCCCAAAATACTCCCATATTTCTCACCACTACGCTGAGTTAAAGTGGCTTTTCCCCTCCTTCCGAAGACAATATTTCCTAGGTAAGTTCCTCTACCAAATCATCAACAATCATCGTCCTTCTTACGCCTACAACCTTCTCCAGTTCAAATCCTCAGTCCATTCCCTATCCACAAGATCTCGACCTTCTAACCTTTACATGCCTTCTCACAGATCTGCTTCATTCCAAAATTCCTTTATTGTTCGCTCTGTCAATTTCTGGAATTCCCTCCCTATCAAAATTCGACATTCCCCATCCATATCCACATTCAAAACCATCCTATTCCAATTCCTATCCCCAAAACAGTCAGATAGTTGCTAATCATTCGAGCTGATTTTAATAGAGAATTTGATATATTTTTATTTTTTAATTCTTTATTATTTTCTTAAGAGTGTATACTGGTCTATCAGTGCAAATAGCTTTAAGTGTCCTGTCATAGTATTAATTGTTTTGTATATAGTTTCGTTTGTTTTGTATATAGAATGTTTACCTTATATTTTCTCTACATTATTTCTTTTATCGATTGATTTTATTTCGGCCAGATGTAATATTTTTATTTTGTTATTCTCAAGGGAGTGTGTCCCAGAATAAAGTTATTTTTCTATCTATCTATCTATATTTAGGTTATTTTATTCTTATTTATTGTGTATATATATTATTTTTCTGTATAAGGCATTTTTATTTATTGTACATAAAGTGTGAATGTGATCTCTGAACACTATTTTAATATTTAGATTGTAATATTTCACAATAAACAAGTTCTGAAAAAAAATGAGACAAATTTTCAAAATGATTGGATTGACTCATTGGATTTTCAGAAGTGTGAACCAAGATATAGCCTACAAACAAAAAACATTTTTGAGAAATGAAATATAAAGATATTTGATAAAAAAACATCACGAGACTTTCTTTGAGGTAGGGTTGTTTTTGCTGAGGTGCTATGTGTACATAAACATAAACATTGGTAGAAGAGTTGGAAAGAGAAAGCAAACAGAGCCTCGCTATTACATTCAGCCTGGTTAAATATACACTCAAAGCTACGGTCGGCGATGCTTCCATGACGTGTTCCCGCCACACAACTTCCGAGTCACGTTCGTCGTAGGTCCAGACTACAGAATTTACTATGTTCCTTTTGTCTTCTTCAATGCTCAGAGAGCTGTATTATAAGATGTTTTGCCCGAGTCTTGAATTTACAAGGATATCTTTAGAAAAATAAAGGTAGAAATGTGACTCGCAAATTGTATCACTTTGCTTTGGCTCTTAGAGGAACATTGCCTGGGGGAAGGACTGAGAAAAACAGAAAACTGAGAAAGTATTGCTATTATACAAGTATAATAAAAATAATTAAAAATTCGGAATATCACTTATTTTTTATCTTTACAGAGCCTTTCAGCTTCTGTAATTGTTTTCCTTGGCCACAAAGGAATCTTCAACTCCAGATTCTTCTGAGTTGAAAGGAAGCCCGATCCATTGTAGGAAGATAGCTTTAATTAGAGAATACCAATTTAAGGGAATGTGTATATCATGTAAGGTATAAATATTATATATATATAAATACATCGAATTATTAACATCCGCCTGAAACTTCGTAGATAGTTTTTCATCTCATCGTAACCTACAACTATTTTATTTACGAATACTCTTGGAATCGGGGTGTTTTGAATCTGGAAGGGGGCAAACTTTGTCTATTTAATTAGGTACTAAAAACTCATAAATACACATTTCCTTTCTACCTGGATCGTAAGATAATTTGATAACAAAGTCGAGAAAAAAAGGTGACCTTCAAAAATATTGAGCCGTTTGGCGGGACCTACACCTCCAAATTTTCAAAATAACGAGGGTATATAAGACAACCGGCTTAATATTTTTGTAGGCCACCTTTTTTATCGTTTTTGTGATCAATTTATCTTAAAATCCAAGTAGAACGCAAATGAGTATTTACGAGTTTTTAGTATCTAACTAAATAGACAAAGTTTGTCCCCTTTCAGATTGAAAACGCCCCGATTCCCAGTTGTAGATTACGATGAGATGAAACTATCTACGAAGCTTCAGGCGGATGTTAATAATTCGATAAAAAGGGGTCTGTACCACTGACTATATGTATCTATAATCTGGGAGGTGTTTAACAGCGGTACAGCGGTCGTACTAGACCTGAAAGTCACTTTTATCAATGACTTTAGTAAATTTAATCACTGTCTTCTTAAAGGAAATTGAATCGACTTTACGATGGAATGCTTAGAATTTAATTATCTTGATTATTTTTTTAGGAATTCCTTGTTATTAAATAAAAAAAGTTACCCTTAAATTGGGCTTCAAATGAGATTTCTTGTTGGAAATTTTGTCTAGAATCATTACCACAGAGTTTCGCCATAAAGAACTGAGACACGTTGTATAGGATAGAAAAATAAATGTTGGAAATATACAAATTCGTTAAGTTTTTCATCAGATGTTCAATAATGAATGTAGTCGAATACTAGTAAAATATAATTAGGTTT
Organism: Nezara viridula; assembly: GCA_928085145.1. Taxonomy (NCBI): domain Eukaryota; kingdom Metazoa; phylum Arthropoda; class Insecta; order Hemiptera; family Pentatomidae; genus Nezara; species Nezara viridula. Next base: position 28,417,730 of record OV725083.1, on the reverse strand, counting down.
GCGACTGAAAATAAAATATAATTATTCGGAAGCTTCCAGTGAATTACTTTTTATTTCAGTTTATTCAGAAATTTTCCAATGTAGATTAGGTTCTTTCTGTTAAATTTTGTATATTTTATAATAAATCAGAGATGAATCACCACCGCGACTAATTTGTTAAAAGAGCGTTACGGTGGAATACTCTCATAGAATAAATCACATATAATAAAAAACAAGTAGAAAACAATATATTTGAAATGAAACGGAATAAATCAGCTGTTAGGCCCGATTCAAGATAAGACAGAGGATGGTCCATGTAATCTATTTCAACCCAACGCTGCTTCACGAGATGTGAGGAATGTGAACAGTTTTTGTGGAATTTACTTTTTATTCAATAAAAAATGTGACCTCCTTAAGGAAGACACTAAATTGATTTTAACTCCTCTCTGATCGGAATCGGCTCATGTATTAAATCAACTTTTTTGTTAGAAATGTTATCTGGAATTTTAAAAAAATGTTTAAATTTAGTAAGAAAATTTCATTTAATTTCCTTTGAAACATGTAATTTACGTTAATGTAAATTACGTAATAATGTTAGTTTTTTTTTTTTTTTTTTTTTTTTTTTTTAATGCCAGTCGTTGGTCATTTGGCCATCCGACATCTTGCTGCCCAGTGTAATTTAGACTTTCTGATATGTATATTCGGAAATATTTTGTCTCTTATGTCCCTCAAGGCAGGACATTCGTCTAGATGGCCTGCATCCATTGTTCCTAGATGACACAATTTACAGGTAGGATCCTCAGCGACGCCTATCTTGTAGAGATGACTCTGCAGATAGTCGTGACCAGTGGCCAGGGGGAAGCAGGCAACTGCATCTCTTCTCGGCAGCTCATCTGGAATCGGATTATCCTTCAACCACTCGTAACGCTTCCCTTCCACTTTGCCGAAATGTACTTTTCTTATTTCCTCCTTCACTACCATCTTCACCATTCGTAAGGTTTTGGATGTATCGGCTGAGGCAAATCTGTTCCTCGCTTGGCAAGAATATCAGCCTCAACGTTACCCGGAATCCCACAATGGCTGGGGATCCACTGTAGGACCACATTGGTGCCTCGGTGTGTCAGGTTAGAGAGGAGGGATTTACATTCCAATATAGCACTCGATAAACATTCATTCGTGCTTGTGACAGCAAGGATGGCTGCTTGAGAGTCTATGAAGAGAACAGCGCTCTGATCCCGCCTTCCAGACAATGTTCGTTTTCTGAAATTATTATTTATAATTTTTTTTCACTCTCCGTTACCTTCTACAACTTCATATATTAGATGTTGTTTTTTTTTCTAAAATTCTCAGCTTTCCAAAGATATATTATACGTATACTTTCTGACTATTAATTCCGGAGATTCATTTTCAACCTGGATAAGTATTTTTATTTTTTTCTGCTTTATTAAATTATCAAATTATTTCAAAAGATATATTTAGCATTTTTTCGTATGCTTTAATAATGTGAGATGATTAATTATTTAAAGTGAACCATATTAAAGGTAGAAGAATTAGAAGAAGAAGTATATAAGCATTGGGCATTTAAGCCCTGTAATGTGACATCAATAGGGATAAAACCTCAATGATGTTAAATAACACCTAGTTTTACAATGATACACTGAGTTTAATCAAAATCGTTGAGAAACTTGTAAAAATGTGTTTCAGCGTTGATATAAAGTGGCACTTCCAGTTAACCGATTTTAAGGAAAAATTTTCTGTCACATCTAAGTCTTAAAAATATCTTAAATACGTAATATAATTTTCGAACGACTTCTCGTTTTCGAGCTAGAGTGTTCACATACACACAGACTATTCGGGATTGGGTTATTTGGACTCAGGGGACCTCAAAGCATGTATTTCCATTGAAAACTCTGATTCGAAAATTTTCACGATCGTATTACTTTCCCTTACTATATATGAAATATATAGGTATAGGTGAAATATATAGGTAAGTGAAAGTAAAAAAAAAAAACGAACTGTGGAACAGTCAGCAGTGGAACAGTAGAATACGTAGAAAGGTTATGATATGTTATCTAAATATTAATATTACGTAAAAAAACCTGATACATACTTGACTTTCTGAGTCCACTTAGGTGAATATTTCAACAATGTATGTGTGTTAGTTTATGTATGAGGACTCTACAACTGGAATAAATACATCTACGGTGTTCTGTTGGAGCTACAGACGGTGTAGCAGGCCCACACATTTTGGGCAACAATAGAAGCGCGAATGCTTTTAGAGGCAGTCAACTCCTGAAGGACAAAGTTCAGAAAGAGCTATTTCGTTCTGGGAAACTTGAACCAGATCCTACGCTGTAATTAGGGTTTTCCTTCTATTCTGAAGAGTGAAAAGGTTGTTGAAGGGAGTCGAGCAACTTTTCTGCTACCGGATATGAACAAGTCTTAATCATCTCTAACCTTTGAGACAATATGAATAACTATTTACTAAAGAAAATCTATTTTTGTTTAAATTTCCATCAAGCGCAAGGACATTACTGGAATAAAAAAACGAAAAGAAACCATTATTCTTTCGAAAACCATTGCAAGTAGGCAAAGTTCCTTCCAATTCAACATGTAATTTTCCAATCACCAGAACTTAAAAAAATACGATCACATAAATCTAGACCAGGGAGAGTACATCTCACATCAACATTGCAAAAAAAAAACTAATCAAATAGAATATAGTATATATAGAGTTGTGTACATATAGATATGTAATTTCTTTCTTTTTTTTTTCATCACAATAATAAGTAATTTTGAGAAGATTTTATGTTAATTTATATATATATATATATATATATATATATATATATATATATCTTTTTTTTCTTTATTTCTTAGTGGTTACATACTACTTTTTAAATAATATATATAATGTTAGAATTTTTATAAGTTAGTTTTTGGCCAGATTTGTATTTTATTTTGTATAAATTCATCTTTGTTATTCTAAGGGGACTTAGTCCCAGAATAAAGATCAATTTTCTATTTTTACATCACTTCGTTATAGTGGAAGATATTTTAAGAACAGAACATTTTTTCGATGAATAGTCTTACTATTAATTATAGTCCTCGTTACAGTCCCCTTTTAAACAATTATTAGCATCCGTCTAAAAATTCGTTAATTGCTTCTTTCTATCGTAATCTACAATCTTTTTATTTAAGAAAATCTCAGGAATCAGGCATTTTCAGGACGGATATTTAACGGTATTTAACGAGGCAGTAAAAACTCAGGAACACCCATTTGCATTCCACTTGAATCGTAATATGATTTAATTAGAAAATCCAGAAAAAAGGTGGCCTACAAAAATATTGGATCTTTTGGCGTGACATCCACTCCCTACATGCCAACTGTAAAAAAAAAAAAATAGGAGAGCTTTCCATATAATATTTAATATTTAGTAGACCATTGATTTCTCTTATGAGTATAAAAAAATAATGTGTTATAGCATTACAAAAATGAAAAAAATAATTTTATTCTGAGGCTGCAGTCCCCTAAGAATAATACCAGAGTTCCATAAATTATGAATACTAGCATGACTTTGAGGATATAAAATTATGTTTGATTAACTGTTTATTGCAATAGAAAAGTTAATTCAATTATACTGTATTTAGAAGCAAGTAAATTATTATTATTATAGAATAGGAGTTATTTTAATTTTTTTTTTTTAGTTTGAATCAAAGAATAGGAATAATTTAAACACATTTGTGAACCAGGATTGACGTATGGAGGAAGATAAAGATTTCCAAATAAAGGTAGCACGAATGACGAAGCATTTTCTGAAAGAGGTAGTTTTATGGGAAGGGGTATATAATCAAAGGGTTGAGATCTGGTATTATGATATCGGGTAGAGGGTCGTAAAATAAAGAATTCTAGAATGAAGGGACTATAAATATAAAAAGGAATTCCGTTGGAGGTCAACTTTGTGACCTGATTACCCTCTGGGACAATAAGACAAACTGTTGGATCCTCTGATCCTGGAACTGTCATTGAGAAGTACCCCAATTTTCTAATTTTTGTACGAATTGACATCGGTGAGCTAATCAGATCAATATCAGTTAGTTAAATTGTACAACATACGCCAAACGTCAAACTTGAAGTTTGGTGGATTATTAATTGGAAGGCTTAAAAATAATTTTGATTTATTTTTACGTTTTATGCAGAACAGAGCAAGTTCAATATGCTTTACTCACGGAAAACCAAGCTCTGCTTCAAGATCAGATGATTCAACAGTTTTCAATGCCCTAAAGAACAAAGCTCCGAATTTCAGCAGCTGGTAACGCTCTTAATCTTTAGACTCTATCACTCTCCGCACGGGCGGATCTACGGAGAGGTGGGCTTTCGGGCTGAAGCCCCCAAAAACGGTAAAATATAACCATGTTTTCTGGAAAAAACAATTTTAAAAATACCTCTTAAAGTATTATTGTTCGTGTAAGTACATTTAAAGGACTTAAGGAATCACTTAAACGCGATTTCATATAGGTAGTTAGTTTCTTTCTGTTTTTCCAAAGAATTTATCGTTATTTTTATGAAAAAAAAAAAAGGATTCGGGCTGAAGTCCTTCCCCCAAAAAATTAAATCCTGGATCCGCTAGTGCCTCTCCATAGTTCCTTTATCACTTCTTCCAAACATAAAATCATACAAGTGCAAGTGAATTGGATATCACTTTTAATCTCACAAATGCAACAAAATACTACAGGTTTTAGGTATTTTTTGCTTTAGTGGCGATTAAGGATTGGCTAATTTCCTTTCGATAACGGAGACAATAATATAGTAATAATTATTAAGTATTACTAATTTTTGTAAAACTGTTATAACTTATTATCCTAAGGAGATATTTGTCTTAAACTATGGATCCGATCATGTGGCGACACTTAGCATATCTCAAAGTCAAGTTAGACCACTTCAATTTGACAAGCTTGACTAGTGATAGATATTTGCTGTAATTCTCCAAGACTCTTCTTTCCACAACTCTATGGTAAACACATGGTTATCCATAATATCCAAGAAAATATGGGCCCTTCAATACTTTGGATATCAATACTTTCCCACTGATACTCAACCGCACACAATATTCTCCTAAGATATGGGCAAGAATATATTTCACCTCATTCTAAGCTACTTTTCCAATGCACAATTCCAAGCCTAAAACTAGAAGCCATGTAACAATAGTTTAGAGCATATGACGTAGTTTGTATGGAGAATCCGGAAATGGTTTGTAAAATTGTAACTTAAAATTTTACTTCCTCCGACCTACTATCTAATATTACTTTCATATCTAACGGATAGACCATTTTGTAGTAAAAGTAGTGACAGAACGTTCTGACATTAAACCTATTAAAGCAGGAGTACCTCAGGGTAGTGTCCTTGGACCAATATTTTTTAATATATATATATGTCTGACCTACCGTAATACAATGACACAATACTGGCTACTTTTGCAGACGATACAGCAATCCTCAGCTCAGATAAAAACAGTTTCAAGCATCTACTACTCTTCAAAATCATCTGAACGATATTGCAGATTGGGATACAAGGGGGAAAATTAAGATGAATGAAAAAAAAGTGTGCATAATATGCCTTCACCATAAACCTTCACCTGAAATATATTTTAATAACATTAAAATCCCAACATCAGATATAATTAGGTATTTAGGTTTTTACCTGGAAGACTCATATCAAAAAAGACTTATTCGGAGGACTCATATCAGACAAAAACGAACAGAATTAAACAGAGGATACGGTATTTTATCCAGATTACTCAAAATACAAACTAACGTTCAAAATACAACTGACGTTTAACTAACAAACTAACGCTTTATAAAGTTTTACTTAAACTTATTTGGACTTACGGCATTGAATTGTGGGGTTCTGCTAAAAATTTCAACATTAAAAAAGTTCAGTACTTACAGACAAAAGTGCTGCGAAGGATAGTTGACTCAAAGTTTTATGTCGCAAATGATACACTACATAAAGACGTGAACGTACTTACAATTTTTAGATACTGCAAAAGAGAACTACAATAACTTTCACCAAAGACTGAAGTACATCATGAATCCCCTGACAGAAATCCTTCATCGTACAAGAAATACGTACAGCCCACTACGACGATTACGTAGGCGTTGGCCAAGAGACCTGCTGATCTGATTTATATCCCGGACGTGTGTGAAGTTAAATTAATTATTTTATTTTATTTTAATGAAATCTACAACTGTATTACATTAAAAATACAACAAGTAAATATGAAATTGGTAACATGACATGTACAACTTGAAGAGTACTACCCATTGGTAGAACTCAAAAAATTAATAAATTAAAACTGTAATGTAAACTGTATCTTTACCGTCTCATTTGTCCATTAGTTAATATTAAGTTTAGACTGCACATTTCATCTTTAGTTTATCCTTCGCACAACCAACTTTCCTTTGGTGTGGAAACATTCCATAATCATCCTGTTTCCAAAACCAGGTAAACCTGTTAATAACACATCATCCTATAGACCGATAAGCTTACTCCCGATCCTCTCAAAAATCTTTGAGAAAATCCTTCTCAAACGCATCCTACCCATAATCGAATCCCACAACATCCCTTCTCATCAGTTTGGATTCCGCTCAAGACATTCCACTGTCCAACAAGGCCTTCGTGTTGTGGACCATATATCCTCTGCACTTGAAAACAAGCATTATTGCACTGGTGCCTTTCTGGACGTAGCACAAGCTTTCGACCGGGTGTGGCACGATGGCTTGCTTTTCAAGCTCAAAACCCATTTACCCCAATCCTTATACCTAGTCCTCAAATCCTACCTCTCAAATCGTTCCTTTCAAGTCCGTTGTGACACCGCATTCTCCACTTACTATCCAGTTGAGGCTGGTGTTCCACAAGGCAGTGTCTTGGGCCCAGTTCTCTATATCCTCTTCACTTCCGATATCCCTTCCAATCCCGATACATTTCTAGCTACATTTGCTGATGATACTGCCATTCTATCTTCCCACTCAGATCCTCAAATAGCATCTCTAAACCTACAATCTCACCTCTCTTTGATTGAGCAGTGGTGCAACAACTGGCGCATCAAAATCAATGAATCAAAATGCAAACATATCACTTTTACCCTGCGACGCAGATCCTGTCCGTCAATCCTTTTTAATTCAATTCCACTTCCCTACTCAGACACAGTCCGTTACCTTGGCTTCCTTCTTGACAAAAGACTAACTTGGAACCCACATACCAGACTTAAAAGACAAGAACTTAACCGACGATATGGCCAGCTGTATAGATTACTAAGTAGGACATCCCATCTTTCGATTGAAAATAAACTTTTAATCTACAAGACCATACTGAAACCTATCTGGACCTACGGACTTGAACTGTGGGGAACTGCTAAACATTCGAATATCAAACGCATCCAATCCTTCCAGTCCAAAGTACTTAGAACAATAGTCAATGCCCCATATTATGTCACAAACAAGACCCTACACCATGACCTTAACATCCCATTTGTCCTCGACATCATCCCAACCAGATTCTCAAACTTTCACCAAAACCTTATCCATCATCCAAATCCTCTAGCTCAATCCCTATCCAGCTCCCTTCATCCCTACAATCCTCCACGAAGGTTAAAACGGCAGTGGCCCAGAGATCTCTTGTAAATATGCTTCTGGAGTCCTGGCAATGGCCAGCTTCTCCACTCATGTCCCGAGCGTCTGTGGCTCTAGTGCCCTCTTTCAGTCTCCATTGGCTTCTAATACCAGTGATGCGGCTGGAAAAGTGGCACTGGACTCTCCTGGCGTCTTGCTTTGCCTTCCACATGTGGGGGAAAAAGCCTGGCTCGGAGATTCTTGGGCGAATGTATATATTGTATATAGGTATGATTGTGTTTATAAGTTTCTTTTTATGTTATTGTTTATTTTTTTTTCTTTTATTTTCTTTCTTCATCAGTATTATTTATTTACTTTTTATATTTATATTTATTTCTCTATTATTTGTATATATTGTTTGAATGAGAACTCTTAGCCTTAATACTTATAGCCCTCCAGTGGCTGATTGTATTATTATTCAATAAATAGACTTTACTTTAAAAAAAAAAAAAGTTTTAATCTACGGTTTTCCTTATGATTTGTTCAACCGCATTAATATTTAAGGACATACGTTAACCTTTAATTAAAAATTTATTTGAGGTTCAGTCACTACTTGAATTTATTAGTTCCGGATGTCCTTCATTTTTTTTATAAAATGTTCTGTTTCTTAATTATTGCTATTACTTCCTTTAATACATTATTCAAGTACACTCATTAAAAATATGTTATTTGATCATAATATATGTAGTACCATAATTTACGACATACTTCATACTATTCGTCAAGCTTTGAATATCTTTCTTACTTACATTTCTCCATATAAAATTCTATCAAACGTTATAAAGTCTATTCATCAGCATAAATTTTTGAGTTAGTCTTGATGGAGAAATTAACCTTAGGTTTCTTTTAGAAGAATCTCAAACATTAATAGATTAAAAAAAAAAATAACGAAAAAAACTCTCTATTCCAATCGACACAAAAATACGGCACGACATTGAAGTTTTAAAGAGAGATTAAGAAACTTTGTAATGCAGAGTTTGTTTGTAATTTCATGTTTAAATTATGATAATTAATTCATTTATAATGCATGATGAACTTAAATATATACAGGAATTATATAATCAATAGATGAGTATTAAATTCAAACAAGCATTACTCACTTTTAGTTTAAATGTAAAAACTGCCAAAAAATGTTTCACTTCAACCAAGCAAAGATCATAAAACAGTTTGTTTTATATTGTATTATTGGTTGTTCCAGTTGCATGATGTAACTACTAAAGTTGCAGTTAATAAAATATGGATCATAGTACAGTTTACATCGTTGGTTTATTGCAAGTAGTCATTAAGTGACATTTCATAACCTTAAATAATAACAAATCGTTATTATTTAAGGTTATGAATATCATTTCCACTATATCATTTCCATATCCAAAGATTTTACGATTCATTTCAACGCGCAACTCTCTCTTTTTCACCTTCTCCAGGGCTAAGTTCAACAACAATGGTGAGGCTTCATCTCTCTGCTGGGAGTCACTTCGAATTTCTACGGACTCAGATACTTATTTTTGTATCAGGACTCCATATTTTGGGTTATTTGTACACGCCTTCATCAATCTCACCAACTTCCCGGTAACTCTCAGTTCAGTCATGATTTTCCAAAGACAGTTCCTGTCCACTGAATCATTGGTTGCTTTTAAATCAACAAATAAGGCGTGCACATCCTGAGCCATTTCCCGATGTTTTTGTGTTAAGATGAAGAACTGATCTAGTGTGCTCCTTCCTTCTGAATCCAGCTTGATTATCGCCAATTATATTTTCATAATACGGATATATCCGTACATATTTCAAAAATATTTTTATTATTGTATTGTATTATGCTATTATTTAAAATTGTTACATATATTATAAAAAAAAATACGAATTAACACATTACAAAATACACTTTCGACATTTTAGCTGAAGAAGACTTGGCAACTTTTCAGAGATAGACGACAGCCCCCTATCGTGTACGACACCCCTCTCCTCCCCCCCTAAAGTCGTTACTAATGTTGTTATCCCCCCATCCACACTGTAAGGTAGGGGGGGGGGAGTTCGGACGCAATAGCCGTAAATGCCCCGGTACACGGGCCTAAGCCAGATCGATGGGAGATGGTTCTATTTAGGACCCGACACAGTCCAGGTATTCCACTAATTGAATGCCATAGTGGTACAATTCATTAGTGCCATCTCTCACATGAAGCGTTAAGAGCGCTTTTGGATGTTTCATTACGTGTGGAGCAATATTTCAATATGCTCTGAATTTTCTACGTAATTATTGTTTCGCAACAATTCAACAGTCACCATATTTTATAAATAGTTCTTCATTCGAAATATTTCAACATGAAATTATTTATTTAATCTTTGTAGTTATGTTTTTTATTTGTTTCAGATTCGCCTTTATTTGAACTTTATTTAAACAAAGTACAATATATAATACAAATATAAGCAAGAATAGTACCAAGATTATCTTGAAAACATTTAGGCCGATTTTTTTTTTTTTTTTTTTTTTTTTTTTAAGTTTTGACTATTTTGGTTTTGATACCGACGTCTGTGAAACGAATTGGGAGCGTCCTGATCAATAGCGGCTGCGCAATAAGAGACACAGATTATTTTTTTAGTTTTTCAGATTTATTTTTCATTATTTTTAAAAGATTACTAAATTTCAAAGTAAAAAAGTAAAAAATCGTCTAAATCGGGCTAGTTTTAGCAACGTTATTATCTACTGAATTTTATACGCTGATTTAAATGATGATTCACGTTCCTATTCACATTGCTTAAGTTTATCAAAAAAATCGTGCTTTAACCATTTCTCTGATCGGTTTTCAGAAAAATTAATTTAATACAATGATTTTTGATTCTTTAATGGACATATTTAAAGTTAAATAAATTTGTCTAAAACGATAGGAAATTCGTATGAGTGGACACACCAGATATTTTTTTCTATTAATGCATATTTCTGTTTTGAAATTAAACAATTCAATAGGTAGATATTTCTTTTATGTCCTTTCATTTTTCATGAGTTTTATAACGTTCCACGAATGTTTACCATTCGCTGAAATCCATCAGTTCCTAAACTCAGCATAAATCGCTGCCCAACCCTCCTTGGGGGGTCTATTTATAGATGGAATTAGCGTCACTCAAATATTAAATAATCATAATTTGAATATTTCTATATTAAATTCGTAGTTTAGCCAACTGTTTTCCGAAAATTGCTTTTTCTGATTCCAGTTTGGTACATAGAGGATACAGAAAAACAGCATACATCATTATTATATATGGAATAGATAATATATTTCTACCGATTTGTGATAGATACCGATCTATATAAAGGTAATTTTTTTTCCTTCTTAGCCTATTCTTACAAGTATTTTACAACTAGTAGGCCTCCCCTAATTAAGAGGGTAATGGCCTAACTTCCCGCGGGGACCAGCCGTATTGAGAAGTATGGCCGGGATTCGATCCTATGATCTTTGCTTTACTAGTACAGCGCGCTAACCACTCTGCTATACCGATCCTCAAAATAAGTATTTTAATAAGATTAACAGGCTAGATTGCACAAATATACCTCTTCCTCGTATATTACACTAGATTTAAATTAGATATTCCTAATTTGATAAACTTTCCAAACGTTTCATGTTATCACTTTACATACTTGATAATGGCATGAAGGTCAACCTATGAAATCAGACTACATGAATATTTTATTTTTAATCACTAATGGATGCATTTCATATAATGCTGCAATACCTTTGGTAATAGGTTAATTTATTATTTGTTGCTGCCAAGACCATTTACATAAAAAACCATTAACACGGATATCCTTTTCTCACAGTGTCCTTGCATTAGCTCTACAGGTTTCTAATATCAGCTGTCTTTGAGGCGCATTTTCATTCTGTCTAGTTCTCTACCACTTCTTCTTTCTTTTTCTTCATCTTGTTTCCTTCTTCAGTTATTCCATCTGCTTAAAGCTATTTCTCTTCAGGTATTACTTTTTTTTCTACTCTCTGCGTCGTCTGCTTCATGCTCTCCTCTGAGGGTATTCTTAGGCGGAGATAAGGTATTCAATGATATTTTTACATGCAGGCTTATCGCTTTTTTTTTTTTTTCATTAACTTTCCTTCCTGTAGCAAATATATAATAAATAGCTCTGATCTTTACAATTTTCGACGTGAAACTTTTCAAGGAGCGTTTTGTGGATAGTGAATTAGATTGAGCCGTCAGATCTTCGATGTGTAACGCTCGAGTAAAGTCGGTTTCATATGGATTAAAATATCTCAAAAACTAAAAATCGGACCTGCATATTATTAGCGTGGTAAATGCTCATCATACCATCATCTTTGTAATGAGCTATTATTCAAAATTGTGTCTTAACTTGACACCGTGTTAGGGGACTGAAAAGTAAAATATAGTATCGAAAACCAAATTATAATTAGTTTTATTGAATATATCAAGGGTGTCTTTCGCCTCCTTTCAACTCAACTGTCTCTCAACTCCTGCAGTTTAACAGCAATCAGACTGAAATATCCATAAATCTATACTAACTCAGTGTTAGTGCTTAATAGGTTATAATTATAGATGGACCAAAGTGTAACTTTATGGGTTGGTGGAAAAGATCAGGATCCACCGTACCAATTTCTTTATGATGTATTCTAACTTAACAATGTTTTAAGATCAGACATGAAATATGTGTATATATAATGTCGTGATATCATAAAGTTCTATACAAAGCCTGTAGAACAATGAGTACCTGTCAGGAATCATTGGTTAATTACTTTTATATACTGATTTAAAAATAATTGAAAAAAAAACCACAAAATAACGATATAATTTATCATAAACTCAGAGCTAATTGAACCGTAAACCTGATCGAAATTGAAGAGCCCACGTGTCAAGATAAAAACGTAAATCATTGCCTTTTCTATTAATTCTTTATAATCTAATCCCCGTTGAATTGACAGATAAAGGTCGAAGAGATAGACCAGTAGTGAATGGGATGATTGTTTTAACTAATAGATTTAGGTTTTGATTGGATTAACAGAAGGGTGGAACGGAGGTAAAAATTATTGTTATTATCTGAATCGAAAGTTGGGGTTCAATATTTTTACTTTCACTTATCTATAAATGAAATATATAATAAGGGACAGTATTGCGATCGTGAAAATTTTCTAATCTCAGTTTTCAATAGAAATACAAGTTTTGAAGTCTCTTGAGTCCAAATAACCAAGTCTCGCAAAATGGGCTGTGTTTGCGTGTATCTGTATGAATGGGACAGGTCTAGCTCAAGAACTGAAAATCGTATGAAAGAGAAATTGGATATGTAAGATTTGTATATTACCAGAAATGTTAGAGCAAATTTTTCGTAAAAATCGCTTAATCGGATGTGGCACTTTATATCATCGATGAAACACATTTCCATCCAGATAGGCCGTTTGGCCTATATAACCTCGTTATTTTGACATATTGGGGTTGTAGATTCGGCCTAACATTTTACGAGCAGCCAAATGTTTCGGCCAAACAGCCTAATTTTCCACCAACGATTTTGATTAAATTCATTATATCATTGTAAAATTAAGTAGTTTCTAATATTATGTAGGTTTTATTCTCATTGCTGTTCTTTAACAGGACTTAAATGGGGGGAGGCTTAAATAAATGGGCTAAAATACGAGTGCGGCTCGAGCTCACTGGAGGTGGACTGAAGATTAGAACAGGCTTCCATTGTAATATGAGCTTAATATATATACGGCTCCGACAATATTATATACACATACATATGGGATTTTCCTAAATGTTTTCGTTGGTATTATTCAATATTTAATTGTATAGGTTACAGCTGTATAAATAATAAAATTACTTAAAAAGTAAGTAAGTTAAGTTAAAAGTGCTTAAACAAGTAAAAATATCCACAAAGAAATATAAATCTATATAGCGTTTGTAATTTTTACTTTCACTTCACCTTTGTCTGAAAATACCTATTTCTGCTAAGACGAAGGTAGTGATGGAAAGTTGTGTGATGCGCACTTCGCACCAGATTCTCAGAAAATTCTCAGAAACAGAATTTCTTATTAAATTTATTACTTTGAAGAGCTACTTAAAGTTGGCATACAAAAATATTGAGCCGTTTGGCCCCAAAACTCGTTATTTTGACATATTGGGGGTGGAGATTCGGGCTAACATTTAACGAGCAGCCAAAGGCTTCGGCGAAACAGCCTAATATTTTTTTTTGTCCATATTTTTTCTTGATTTTATAATCAAATTATCTTACGATTCAAATAGAAAGCAAATGGATCTTCATTAAATTTATAATGTTTACCGATCTCCAGATTGAAAATGTCCCATTTCCAAGAATTTTTGTAAATGTCTTATGTTTGTAAAAAAATTGTAGCTTACATAAGATAAAGCCATTCACGGAGTTTTAGACGGAGGTTAATAATTTGATAAATATGGGCCAGTAACGCGGACAATATCTTCCCATTCCTACTGAGAGATAACTATTTGGTTAGGAAAAAGCCATTTTGCCTTCCATTTTCCTGGTAGCCTTTTCATCGAGGTGTCTGGGAAAAATAAGTTCTCCTATTCTCAGATAAGGTAAGTTTTCCTCTTTGACGGATTCGCACATCGAGAAAGTTAACAATGCTCACCGGTTGAGGGGTTCCAGGTTTATTATCAACTTCACAGTTATTTTAACAAGAAAAGTTTTACGTATAGTAATCCTTGGTTCGCTGAAGCCCCGAGGGGTATTGTTCAGTTTGGCAGAAAGTTAATCCTGTCTTGGTGGTGAGTGAAATCATGTCAGGGATTGAATGGATTAGAATTTGAAATATATAAATTATGTTCCCAAACGTTAACAGAGAATTTTAAAAAATAAACTCCAAAAAAGATCTGCTGGGTAATTCGTAAGTATACCTGCAGTCTGTAATTAATTGAGAAAGATGTGGGGGTTATGTCTTAAAATGAACGGAAGAAAACATAGAGAATATGTTATATCCAGTTCACAGCATGTAATGAATAAAAACCTCTTTATAAAATATAACAATATCTATTCCCTGCATCCAATGCTTTTATGGTAGTTATATAATACAAAACTTAAAAATATTGAGGAGACAACTTGAATTTTAAAAAATCAACTATTTTTTTAATTTCTTCAGAAATATTACAGTCTGTCACAATTAAGGACATTCATAATAGTGTTCAGAGAGCACATTCACACTCTATTTACAATAAATAATACATAAACTAATAATAATAAAAGTAAATATATATAAACAAAAGAACTAAACTAATCAAAATAACAACTAAAACACATGCATACTATACAATATTTACAGAATCCATTCACTCAGAAGAACTCCGAGGCAATCCGACAATCCGAAGCCTTTCTCCCCACTCTTGGAAGGAAAGGCAGGACTCTATGACATCCCAGTGTCTCGCAGTCAGCCGCATTACTGGTAAAAAATCAACTATAAGCTTATGTATTCTATATAATACTTTGTACATATGGAATCGAGTTATGGAGAACAGCAAAGACATCAAATATAAAAAGAATCCAATCGTGTCTCCGGAAAATTAGAGACGCCCCATTTATGATACTAATCTTGCGTTACACACTGATCTTGGCATTCCTTTCATCATAGAAACTGCTACAGGCCGTTTTGATAATTTTAATGATAGACTGAAATTCAAACCCACTTAATCAGGCTTCATCTTCTGCTACAAATCCAAAAAAATTATCCAGAAGAATGCTGAGGAGCTGGCCAAGAGACTTATTGCATTGAGCTGTTTTCTATCTTATTATTTTTATGTTATAGTTTTTCTTCTACAGTATAGTTTTGTAATTTACAAGCATTTTATGTTTCTTTCTTGCTTTCTTTTTTTCGTCTTGTACTGTTTTACTTGATATGAGATATATTCCTTAATACCATACTTGCTCATTATCATTGCAGATAGCAAATTTATCTTAACAGAAATATATAGTTTACTTCTTGCTTTTGCGACGTTAAATTTGAACATGCGCTTGTCACAGAACTATTTACCTTCCTCTTATTTATATATTTTAAATTAAATTCCATCTCTCAAAAATAAAAAGCTAACACTATAACAAATACACACACGTGTATAGTTTTATTTATAAATCATCTAGTTTAGGCCCAAAACAGCAAAACTTGCAATATCGAATTTCAATAGGTTATTCTACAGATCGTGAAACGGATAGATAATTGTGTTTGAAGTTTTTATTCACATAAAATCATGACTAATGACTAAAGAATTAGTTGCGGACTCATAGACTAGTCATAAGTCATGACTTCTTTCGTGAATAATTTTTCTATCGGATAATTTCCACTCAACTCTGCCTTTAAGTGTATTGATATAATCAATAGACTCGTGCATTAGGAATTGTTTAGGGAAAGTGTTGTGGGTCAGTTTGGAGTTGGAGCCACCAGCCCTCAAGCAACGGGCAGGATACGCCCTCTTCAACTAACGATGTAAGCTCAGCGGGGATAACAAACAACAGGACCACTAACGAACTCGCTAAAAATAGGGCTCAGCAACTTCTAAGGCTTAAGTCGCGCGATCGAGTCAAAGTCAGAAGTCTTTATTTAAGGTTATGAAGGATATTGGACAATCCAGAGAAACGTTGAGAAAAGTAATATCTAGATATTGAAGTAATATCTCTCTTTTTATAGTTTTTTCTCTCTCAAAAAAAATCTTTTCTCATCTCTATATTTCATGGCTCTTTTCTATCTCCTTTCAATCTTCAGTTATTTTTTCACCTACCATCGTCTTAATTCTCCAAATAAAATAAAGTTCTTTTCATAAGAGTATGAATTTGGATTTCATGGAGTGATGTTATTTTATTTTATTTATTGTTACATTCCGCATCTACCCGAGTGGGTCATTAGCGGCTTTAGATGGAATCAAATTAGGCGGACAAATTTAATGTCTTTTATAAATTCAAATTCTGTTTGTATCTTTTCTTCGTCATCAGAAAGTGCGTCAGATATGTTGTAAGATATATTATGTTTCGTTCTGGTGTCAGAGTATAGTCTGCAAGTTGTTACAATGTGTTTCAGTGTAAGTAATGTGTTGCATGTTTTACAAAATGGTGGTTCCAGGCCTCTCATCAGGTAGCCATGGGTAAAGGCTGCATATCCAATTCTAAACCCAATTAAAATTATTTCTTCTTTTCTGTCCTTTCTGAAAGAGGTCGTTCATGGTTTGGTATCTTTTTTAATTTCTTGCAATTTATTTGTAGATTGGTTCCACTTGAATTGCCATTGTTCATTTAGCATTTTTTCGCATTCCAAGCTCCAGTCAGCAGTGATCGTTGAATTGATCATTGTGATTCCATTTGTTATTCTTCTTGCCAGGTTCGCAGCTATGTCTGCAGCTTCGTTCCCAGATATGCCACAATGTGAGGCTGCCCATGCGAGGACGATGTCTCTGTCCGACGACTCCTTCATTTCCCAGAGCCAGTTTTTGATTTTTCTGGAAATGGCATTGTCGGCTTTCCCTTCGGCAATGGCCATTAATGAGCTTAAAGTACAAATATGTTCAAATCTACATTTTTGACTGTTGTCCCTCAATTTTTTTTCTATAAGGTGTATTTACTTTTATTAATGTTGATAGGCTATTGTAACTAACAAACATTGAGAAATACAATATATTTACTTTCAGTAAGTTTCAGGCGTATATTAATAATTTGATAAAAAGGGGTCGTGGGTGTACCACGAAATATAAATCAAGATTCATCCAATAGAGAAAGTACATCACCACTTCAATACAGTTAAACATATCCCCTGGTACTACATAGTTACTCCATTTACGGTCTTGTAATGTTGGTGAGAGATACGGTGCTTTTAGTTTGCATTTATTTGATCTAATATTTCTTCCTAGTAGGCAAAGTGTAGATTGTTTAGTTATTTATTAATGTTTCGAGAACTTAGAACTTTTATTTGAGATCTTAAAACTATTTGAAATTTCATTCTCAAAGGTTTCTACATTGTGCTGAAAAAAGTTAGGGTGGTTAGGGGTGGACGTACCAGTTGTGGACAAGAGATCCAGTGATGGACAGGTTGGACTTTAAATATAAATAATAAGCTTCCTTGTTGATATAAAGGTTCCAGTTTTTTCTATATTGAAGAACTTTTCCCTCTATTGACAACTGTATGAACAGAATTTTCAATAAAAAATATAAAAATGCCTATCATAGTTGTTTCTATGGTGCTCTTAAGATCAGTGTGTTTCATACCAGAAAGAAGTAGGTGCTTAAAAAGGAGAGATTTAAATGAGGAAACTGATTGCGCATGTCGGATATCGGGAGGGATAGTATTCCAGATGGAGACGGCTTGAATTATAAAGGATTTGTCAAACGCAGCAGTTCGGTGAGGGGGTGGGTAGAGGTCAGAAGTACGGGATCTAGTGGGACGGGATTGAATAGAATATTTAAATTGTAGGCTGAGAAAAATACAGGAAGGTCGCTGAGTTCTGATGACTTGGTATAGAAAGGTAGCAAGGAAGTACAGACGGCGGTTGGATGGATAGAGCCATTTCGACTTGGTGTAATACTGGATTATACGCTATCTCTTGAGATTCCGAAGACAAAACGTATTGCGCAGTTCACATTATTTTGCTAAGAGTAAGCTGAACATTTATCTTATTTTATCTTTATCGTTAAATAAAAACCTAGATTTTTTCTGAGGTACGTCCATTACAAGTACCGACCCCCTGTCCATAACTAAAACCATTGAAGTTTGAGGTGCCCATCACTAGTGCAAAAAGGTGTTTTTTTTTTAAATTGAGGTTATACCTGCGTAACAGAATATTCAATTCTAAAGTGCTAAATAGAAAAAGGAGGCCCTAGATATTCTAAATGTCCAACGGAGAACTTTATAATTATAATAATTACGGCGGTATTAGTCAAAAAATTCTTAGCTATGTCCATAACTGGTGCGCATACCCAGAAGGGTTAAGAAAACGATTGGCATAATTCTTTATAATAGAGAAGAAAATGAAGAGAAATACGCAGTGGTTAAAATGTGCTTTCGACTCCAGTAAACTATAATTTAATGTAATTTTTTTTCAGAAACAACTTATTCAACACACAAAATTTATATTTTCTAATAATTTATTAAATCTTCAATGAAGAAGTTAATAAAACAAGTGAAACGAGTGAAGGTTGTTTATAGGAAAATGTTAAGCTACAACATACCTATCAGATTTCTAAAAGTCATTTAATTGACTGAATTTAGAATTCCTTCGGATAGACAAATTAAAAGGTATTTTGAAAATAGTGATTTAATAATATACATCACGATGCTATTACAATTATAGTCAAGTGGACAGGTGCCTTTTAATCATAGGTATTATAATAATAAGCGTAGAAGCGGTGGGAGCTAAGAACTGTTCAAGAGGGTTTTCTACGTAGGATTAGTAAATCAGTGACACGTTAGATGAGGAAAACCGAAGCTTTGAAGGGAAAATATATAGTAGGACAAGTCAAAATGTTACAAGTTTTTTTTTTTCTATTACTGACTAGTCAAGTTTGTAAGTATCACCTTCAACTACTCAATTATCTACAGTTGTACCTATTTTTTTTTTTTAAAGTTACAAACCATTGCTTAAATTTTACGTAAATTCTAATTTAATTTAACATTATTTTAATTTCTATTTTCTTTTTCATTTTAAAGTATAAGTTTAAAAGTCATATGGACTTTAAATTCTGTTTTATAGAAAAAAGACGTCATGCTCCAAACGAAAAAGAGACTATACCACTTGTTGTAAGCAGTGTATTATATGCCTCAAAAACCTGGACGATTTCAATCGACTCAGCAAATTTCCTTAGTTCCTTTATGTCGATCACTGGTGCGCTTACCCTAATAATAATAATTCCGGTAGTTAAAATGACACCTTCAATGCAAAGAAACAAACTACAACAAGCTCGATAGCCAGTAAACTAGATGCTCTTTAAACTTACACAACTGCGCAATATCCTTTAACAAGTGTCGTCAAATCCTAAACGACCATTATAATTAGCCAATTTCTTCCCGTTTTAGTACAAAAGTTGTTTTAGTGAGGATATGAAAGGTAATGTGAATAATAGATTTTAATCCAGCGGGGTGTGAAATTGCGAAAGTTGAATGGGCCTGGAGCGAGGCGGGGTGGAATTACTCCAGGGGCCGGTAAAGCCTTCACTCTACGGTCTCTCCTCTTCAGCAATTTATGAGAGCTCTAGGCCTCCTACACGTGTCCGTCGGCCTAATGCCCTTCTGCCTCGCCTTCCATTATGTAAAACCATGCGACTGCTTCTCACTAATTGCTACAAGCCGATTCATCTCTAGTGGTTACTTTCATGTCGGCACACAACAAACTCCAGACTACTCGATTACCCAGGAAATTATAAAAATCTTTGTGACACACATTGTTGTATTACATGTAAGATATTTTATTAGTTCTACATATTCCTGGCTCACAATAAATTTGCCATCTACCTCGGTGTTCAGCAAATATGATATCAAGGAGAAGAAATGATAACATAAAAAAAAGGAATAGTAATAACAAAACAAAAAGTAAAAAAAAAAAACAAAAAAAAAAACAGTAGTAAAATAACACATACAGAATAAAATAATAACAAACACACGAACAAAAAAAAGATAATGTAGCAAGTAGCTCAATGCAATAAGTCTCTTGGCCAGCGTCTCAGCAATCTTCTGGGCGAATTATATGGATTTGTGGCAGTAGATAGAGCTTGAGTAAATGGATTGGAATTTAGAGTCAGTCTGTCATGAAAATTATTAAAGCGGTCAATGGCAGTTGCTGCGATAAGAGGAGTGTTAAGGTCGAGTGTGTAACGTGAGGTTTGAAACATAAAAGAGTGCGTCTACAATTTTCCGAAGCACTTTTGACTGGAATGACTGGATGATTTTTATATTTCATTTCTTTGATGTTCCCCATAGTTCGACCCCATATGTCCAAAGTGGTTTAATGAAGACTTTTTAAATTGTTAATTTATTAGTCACAGATAATTTAGAACGTCTGTCAAGTAGCCAAGAAAGAAGTCCGTATCGCTGATTAAGTTCTTTTCTTTTTTGTTTTATGTGGTATGTCCATGTCAGTCGTTTGTCCAAGTGGAGACCCAAATATCGCACAGTTTTGAAGGTGGTAGAGCGATATTATTAAAGAACACTGGAGGACAAGTCATGTTTAAGTGTAAAAGAAACAAATTGGCTCTTAGACTCCTTCATTTTTATTCTCCACCTTTTAGCCCAACAAGCTATGTCGTCTAGGTGTTCTTGATGTACCTGAGAAGCCTTAGCCGCATCCTTGTTAGATGTTAATATTGCTGAGTCATCAGCAAATGTAGCCAACAGTGTTTCCGAATGTTATGGGATGTCTGAACAGTAAATGTTGAAAAGTGTTGGACCCAAGACACTGCCTTGAGGTACTCCAGCTTTTATTAGTTTGATGGCAGAAAACGTAGTCCCCATTTTCACAAGGAAAAATCTATCTTTTAGATATGATAGTAAAATTAAGTAATACGTCGGAGGAATAATCGTTTTTAATTTATGTAACAAACCATCGTGCCATATTCTATCAAAAGCCTAAATTTAAGATGCACAGAGAATATTTTTGTCGAGAACTGCTGAAATGAAGAGTGAATAATCCAAGGTAAAACGCCACCAGAAATAACAGAAAACATAGCATATGTTGTGATCAATAGAACCAGCACGGCACCCATGCGAAAACCTCATCTCAGCGTGCCCCACAATTTAAAAGGGAATTGTTCATAATTGCCTGCAATTATTTTAGGCAAGTGGTCGCGTAATTCCTGATGTGTCACTACTAGCAGGGGGGGGGGAGAGGAAGGGACTGACTCACCATGTAATAAAAGCGCAATGAATAAAAAAATATCAATCATGTGAGTTACAAATCACTGAAAAAGTACTGCATTCTCTTAGGTTGTCTCCTCAACTCATATTTTATAAGATTATATTATATAGAACACGCTTTATTTTCGAAATCTCCAGAGATACGCATATAACCCAGTATTACCTTTAGAAATAGAAAAATCATCTTTATTCTGGGACTAGGTCCCTTTAGAATAACAGTATTGTTCATATATATTAACTACAAATCTGGTCAAAAGACTTATTACAATGAATAATGGCAGAATACATGTAATACATTAAGTATTAATTAAGTTCTTAGGATAAATTAACGAGGACAGTTGGGTAATAGGGGTTCAGTACTACAATATTGGAACTAAAATAATTGCATAATAATCACTGAATGAAATTAGAAAGGAAAGTAAAATCTATTTTATAGGTAAAGCATTGTAGTGGGCGGGGTAGCCGAATGGGCTAAAGCGTGTGCACTGCACCGCCGTTGCCTGGCAACCTGACATATGAATTAAAGATATAAAAATAGCCACGAGTTCGTGTCCCGGTGCCGGGGGAGTCTTTTAAATCCCCGCTCACACTCCCTGGCCCGGGAAAATCCCGTATAGCCTTAACGGCGAGGAAGGGAAGGAACAAAAAAAAAAAAAAAAAAAAAAAAAAAAAAGTAAAGCATTGTGTAGTGATGGAATATAAAAATAAAAAAAAAACCTTTACACTCCTTTCCACAGATCTGCATCATTTAAACATTCCTTCGTTGTCCGTTCCACTGCATTCTGGAATTCCATCCCACTAAAAATCCGCCATGCATCATCCTTATCCACCTTTAAAACCCTCTTATTCCAATTCCTCTTCACAATCCAATCAGACGCTGGTTAAATACATACTATGTTATAAGGATTTAGTTTTCTTTAGACATTATTTTTTTTCTCTTATTTTTTATTGTTTTATTCTATGTTGAACGTGAATTTTCATCACCACTCACTAAGCATTGTGAGTAGATAAAATTTTTTTTCTTAAGTTCTAATTTGTTATTCATGAAATGTATTTCAGTGAAAGGTATTTTATTTCTAATTATCTTCAACACACTTCTCGCTATGTGTATATGTATACTTTATTTTATTTTATCTTCTCCTAATCTTTACGCATAATCACTTAAATATCTTAGGGAACATAGTATATCATTATTTGTTTTTTATATATTTTTTTTTGTTTTAGTTTTTACAATTTCTTTCCCTACATATTAACAGTTATTATTATTTTTTTAATTTTTATATTCCATCACTACAATGCTTTACCTATAAAATAGATTTTACTTTTCTTTCTAATTTCATTCAGTGATTATTATGCAATTATTTTAGTTCCAATATTGTAGTACTGAACCCCTATTACCTAACTGTCCTCGTTAATTTATCCTAAGAGCTTAATTAATACTTAATGTATTACATTTATTTTGTTATTATTCATTGTAATAAGTCTTTTGACCAGATTTATAGTTAATATATATGAACAATACTGTTATTCTAAAGGGACCTAGTCCCAGAATAAAGATGATTTTTCTATTTCTATTTCTAATTCTATTACTGCGAGTTGAAGTGGCTCTATCCATCCAACCGTCGTCCGTTCTTCCTTGCTACCTTTCTATACCAAGTCATCAGAACTCAGTGACTCTTCTGTATTTTTCACAGCCTACAATTTAAATATATCAAACAATCCTGCCTTCTTGATCTCGTGCTTTCGAACTCTATTCTACTCATCACCAATCAGTTTTCTCTTTCAAACCTCTCCTCTTTAAACACCTACTCCATTCCCAATCAGAATGTTCATGAAATGTACCTAAGAGAACTCTTTAAAGGCCCCTAGAGATTGTTTGTTATATATATATATATGTATATAATCTCCTCTACATGTATATTATCTTTAATTTTCTCCAATCAATCAACATCAGAGGATTTAGATTATATAGGACTTGTATAATGTTTACAATAGTATTATTGTATTCTTTGAACATACTAAGGTACATATGTAAATCATTTAAAGTAAATATTTATCTACTCTTATTATTATCATTTTTTTTCATTAATACAATGGCATGACAACAAAAGTTATTTGTCGCTCACTTCAAATTTCATTTATAATGCCATAGCTTATTGGTTATAGCAACTATTTTGTAGTATTAGTACCTTATTGCTTATATTATGTCTTTACTATATCTGTACAGTTATGTAAATACTTCTTTTATTACTTATTTTTTAGTTGTTTTTTTTTTGTTTTTTTTATTTTTTATTGTAATATGCATTTTGTCCAGATGTAATGTTAATTTTATGTACAATATATTGTTATTCTCAAGGGACTTTGTCCCAGAATAAAATTGATTCTTCTATTCCATTCTATTTTATATATATATATATATATATATATATATATATATATATATATATATATGCTTTTTTTTGTTTCTCTCTTTCTTTTTCTATCTGCATTTTTATTTTTATTTAACTGTTATTTTGTAAATACCTTAGTTATATATGGCCACCCAGGCATTAACCCTGTAATTTTAATTTATTCTAAAGGGACAACAGTCCCTGAATAATAAAACAATATTTTCATTTCATTTCATATTTTTCAAAGTG
Organism: Nezara viridula; assembly: GCA_928085145.1. Lineage (NCBI taxonomy): Eukaryota > Metazoa > Arthropoda > Insecta > Hemiptera > Pentatomidae > Nezara > Nezara viridula. Next base: position 28,393,579 of record OV725083.1, on the reverse strand, counting down.
GCATCCCTTGGGTGGATTATATCTCTATGGCACCTGTGCGTTGTGTATTAAGTGAAAAATCATATTTATGGAAAAACATAATTGAAAGTTTAAAATTTCACAGATACTATTTTCGAGTTTCAACCCATGATTCATAAAGAAATGCTCATCTGTAATAGCGACATAACTTAGCCATAAAACATCACAAAATTACACTTAAATTACATACTTTTCACAGGTTCCTCAGATTTAATAGTAAATATATTTATTTAAAAACCTGAATGTTTTTCCTAACATCAATTATGTATTTATAGAATACCTACAGTTTTCAAACATTTATATTATAGTTTTCTTCAGTGAAAATCATAATTTTTTCAATCGATTTTATAATTTTTTTCAAACGAATTCATTATTTTTTCAACCAATTTCAAATACTTAATTTAATGATCTATCGTTTTCAAGAACTCATGTGGAATTCGAAGGAGATTAGACCGAAGGGAATATGACAATTCTCTCTTTTTATTTATTTTTCTAAGCAGAAAATAGTTTAGTTATCCGCCGGTTTTATTAAATTTAAGGCAGTGTTCATCGATGAAGACGATGATAGAGCAATTTTTTTAGGTATCCACCTTTAAAATACTAGTGCATATATCTTCTTTTCTTTGCTTAACGGCCAACTCCGAATTCAGGTGATCGTTCTTTTGAAACGAGTTTGAACGTAATTTTTTAACTGAACTAGTCCCCTATGGATTGTAGAGAACGAAAAATAAATGCTCCTCCACATTCCACATGAGTTCTGGGTAACGATAGCTCATTAAATTAGTTGAAAAAAAAAATTGAAAAAATTGTCAAGTCGGTTGAAAATATTATGAATTCGGTTGAAAAAAATATGAATTTCACTAAAAAAAAGCTATTAATCCGTGGTACAGACCGGCTGAAACTTCGTAAATAGCTTCATCTAATCGAAACCTACAAATATTTTATTTACGAAAATTCTCGGAATTGGGACGTTTGCAATATGTAGGTCGGCAAACTTTGTCTCTTTAATTAGGTACTGAAAATTCGTAAATACCCACCCATTCGCTTTCCACTTTAATCGTAAGATAACTTGAGCACAAAGTCGAGAAAAAAGATGGTATTAAAAAACATTGAGCCGTTTGGGCCTATTTATTTTGACAATTTGGAGGTGTAGGTCACGCCAAACGGCTCAATGTTTTCTGAGGCCCCCGTTTTTATAGCCTTTTACACAAGTTATCTTTCGATCAAAGTGTAAAGCAAATGGGTATTTACGAATTTTTCGTACCTAATTAAATAGGCAACTTATTTTGTTAGATTAGTTTATTTTTGTTTTGTTTAGTATCTTTTAGTTTATATACATTTACGTTTAGAATTATTTTATTGCTGTTTATTACTTTTATTTATTGTGCATAGTATGAATGAGCTACTCTTATCACTATTATCATTGTCCTTGAATGTGACAGATTGTAATATATCTCAATAAAGAAATTATAAGTAAATTAAATAGACAAAGTTTGCCGACCTCCAGATTGAAAACGCGCCAATTCCGAGAATTTTCATAAATAAAATATTTGTAGGTTAGGATGAGATGAAGTTTCCGCCGGATGTTAATGATTTGATAAAAAGGGGTCTGTACCACAGTTTATATATTGTTAACATTAGATAATAAAACCATTTTTTAAATTTGTGCTTACCGTCAACATTTGCACAAATACATAAACATGCTTTATCTAAACATATTGATAAAACTAATAAGGCAATTTTCTACTTAACGATCTCTTTCTGAGGATCCTAAAAAGTTGCTAATAAGAAAGTAGATGAGGGAGATCTGCTAGGATAATGACCTAACCTAAATATGAATTTTCAGAAAAAATCAAATCACTGGAGGCTACCAAATTGGAATGGAAACTTGAGAAGAATACTCAAGACCTACTTAAAAAATGTTTAATTAAAAGATATAATCTACAGAATAAAACAGAATTCCAAGTACGGCAATGTGATTCCAAGATTTTATTCAAAACCAATTAACATCTAAGCACAATCCGCCCATACTTAATGCTTGCGAAATATACATTGGATTACATTATAGATCTACTTATCGAGAACTGTTTTTCATCGTCTATAAATTTATATGAAGTGGAAACTGTTGATTAATTGTATTGATCCATGTATTCAGTTTCATATTTTTGTTATTCACTTTACTTTAATAATCTTTGAGTGAGTTTTCTTATTTATTCTTTTTAGTCTTATACACAGGGTATGAATATCATCCAGCAAGCAGATATAATAATCGTATAAATAGGCAATTTTTATATCTTTCTTTGAAAACTTCCAAACAAAAAGAGAAAGAAAGCTATTTACCTATTTTTATGCATAACATGATAAAAATAAATCGTCGTATTTATCTATGAATATTTATTCAAAGTTTCTTACTTTTAGAGATATACTCACATATATCTAAGGAACCGAAAAATGTAGAAGGAAATTTCCACAGTATATGATAGTAATATATAACTGAATACATAGGCACAGATTTTCGATTTTAATTGGGTGGAGGGAGGGAGCCGATAGGCAAAAAAGAAAAGAAAAACAAAATGGCGGGAGTTTCAAATATATGTTAAAATTCAACATAATTATTGTGAAACGAACAAATATAATATTGGATGTTTAAAATTAATTTGTTTATGTTTGTATTGTTTTAATTATTATATATGTACTTGAAACTTTCTAAAAGAAATACACTTGAATTTATAACGTTATTTATTTAGATTAAACACAGGGGAGAGGAGAGAAAACCTTCATAACATGGGTATGTTTCTAGAACTTTTTCAGAAAAAAAATAAGTAATGTAAAAAAGTTTATTTCATTGTGTGTATAACCTCAAATAAAAATACAGCGTTTTTCACAGTCCGACTACTTTGCCGCGGAAAATGTGATAAGAATATCACGTGAAAATTGAATCATTAAATCCTAGGATATGTTGATATATATTATTAGCTTTGAATATAAATAACAATTAAAGAAAAGAACATATTAATAAAATAGTTATATATCTAATACTAGGCCCTAACCTAGCTACTCGAATTTTATTAATCGGTTATAGTTTACACATTTTATTCATTCATGTAGCTAATTTATTATTGATTTAAATTGTTTTTACGTCAAATTAGTGAGGGAAGGGGGAACGATATTCTCGCCCCCTCAACATGTTTATTGGGGGGGAGGAAGCGATCGCCCCCTTCGCCCTCCCGAAGTCGCGCCTATGACTCCAATGTACGTACTGAAGGCTTTACCACGTTTAGAAGTGGATATTATCAAATTGAAAAGAAAATATTAGATAATTTGATTAACGAAGGAAAACATTAAGATCTGATTGAGTAAAAAAAACTATTATATTGAGAAATACCAGACAGGCGTCATATCGCATAAAAACTAGATACTTGTGTAGAGACATTGCAGATATATACTAGATTGCATAATTTTTTGCAAAAAATAGGTTATGCAATGTTACTTCCTACAGAACGGCAATTACAGTAAAAAATAATTCTTAATGACAAACAAAGATTGCATTTACGTTATATTCTATAATAATACTGTAGATAGTACTATGTGTCGAGAATAATGATGTGGAAATCTACTTGTTTGCGCTATTCAGTTATCTCCTTACAGCTCTATTGCGTTTCGTTAATGCGACCTATTCATCCGGTTTTTGGCCTTCCAGGTGGCCTCTTGCCAATTGAGGCATTAATTGTTCTTTAGATACTTCCCGATGGATTGATCCGAGTTACTTGAACCACCCATGTTGACCTCCTTGCTTTTATAATTGAGATGTTGATTGACCTATTTCTGGGAGAATTCCACGCGTTAATATTCCAATCCCAGATCTCTGAGTTTATTCTGTGGACGATTTTTCCAAATAATCTTTCAATATATCTTTCTACGGTGCTGTTTGATGTCCAGATCTCACAGCAAAATATCAAAACTGGCTTTTTATATCTTTTTAACTTTATCATTGAATTGTTATGATTTTACTGGATTTCAGTCATTTTGAAAATGACTGGGGTTATTGTGAAACCAAGTTAAATTTATCTACCCTAGGGAACGATTTTCCTTCATTTAAAATCAAATCTACCAGAATTATTTGTTGAATACATTAATATAAAGAAAAATACTCAATTTGAGACTTTTTGGTTTGTTTGTTTTTGGACGATTTTTGAGCTAAAAATTTTCAAAATAACAGAACCTCGAAAACGTTGCGTTTTTAAAATAGTTTTGGTGCGTGCTTAAAATAGCTATTTCTCAAGACCTATTAGATATAGGAAGCTGAAAATGGAGTCATCATTATATTCTAAAAATATAATATTTTTCAAAGAAAACCTTTCTTTTTTATTTTTGAAAAAAAAAACTTTTTATTTTTATTAAAAAATCATGTTATTCTAATACACGGTAGCTAAAAGTTTGCCAAATTTCAAAGTGGAAAAACAATAGTTCACAAGATAAAAAATGTTAACTTACCATAAGTACATTAAACCGACGTCAAGATCCGCCAATACTAACAAATACCTATTTTTTAATTTAAATTTATAGAAATATATCTATATAAATAGAAATAGAAAATAAACTTTATTCTGGGACGATGTTCCCTTAGAGCAACAATAATGTACAGCTAGAAAAGAAAAAAAATACACACCTGGCCAAAAACTTACTCAATAAAGATTCAAACAATATATGCAACTTAATTAAATTACTAAAATAAAAATAGAAACTATATTTATACTTTTACTGGGAAAAATAAAAAAAAGAAAAGAAAAAAGAATTACGTGAATAGAAAAAAAAAACAAGAGAAAGATATATATGTATACAAATTGAGGAATGTAAGAAATGAAATAAGTCACAATCTTGTGGACAGAAAAAAGAAAAATGGATAAAAACAACAAACAATTTCTTACTTTTTATGCATCACCTCACAGTGCTATGCCAAAAGTGATACTGAATCTTTCCAGTTCACAAATAATAAACAAAAATAAAATAAAGTAGTGGTGTATGAAAAAATAAATAAATAAATAAAATATAAAAAAATTATCCTTGTTGCATGATACGTAATTCACAAGCGTCTGATTGGGTTGTGAACAGGAATTGAAATAAGAGGGTTTTGAATGTGGATAAGGATGGTGCATGTCGGATTTTAAGTGGTATGGAATTCCAAATGGTGGAGGAGCGGACAATAAAGGAATGTTGAAATGAAGCAGATCTATGGAAAGGGGTGTAAAGGTCAGAAGGCCGAGAATATATAATACATATATATATATATATATATATATATATATATATATATATATATATATATATACACACACATATATATTACCGTACCGTCATTGGGGTGGAAATTTTAACTTATTATCATATATTTTGTTTTATCTTTATTTATTGTAGGACTTCCCTTATTAAAACCAACTCTAACTCATTAGAGGCTTAGTGAGTCACCTAATTTCTTGATTGCTTCTGGATGAAGAATATTATGTAAAAAGATTATTAATTTTGTAAAATAATTTTAACTAAATTGAGAATCAAACTTCATTGCTTTTTAAGTAAACCAGCATTATTTAAAAAAAAAAACGCACAGACTCCGTTCACCCCAATAATAATAATATAATAATGATAATAGTCTTTATTTATATAGAATAGAATAGAATAGAAAAATCATCTTAATTATGGGACTAGGTCCCTTTAGAATAACAGTATTGTTCATATATATTAGCTATAAATCTGGTCAAAAGACTTATTACAATGAATAATAACAAAATCCATGCAATACATTAAGTATTAATTAAGCTCTTAGGATAAATTAACGAGGACAGTTGGGTAATAGGGGTTCAGTACTACAATATTGGAACTAAAATAATTGCATAATAATCACTGAATGAAATTAGAAAGGAAAGTAAAATCTATTTTATAGGCAAAGCATTGTAGTGATGGAATATAAAAATTAAAAAAATTATTACAATAAAAAATAATAAAAAAATATATACAAATATACATTTGTAATAGCAGTATTTACGTTTCCATTTCCATCTACTGTTTCTTTATATAAATGCATATAAACCTTCCTTTAAGGAGTATTATAATACTTCACACCCCAATACTCACATTTAAATATTATGAGCAAATATGTGAACAATGCGTTCGGGGATGTTTTAAAGCGAAACAAAGCGGAGGCGGTGCCAGCTAGAAGCAGGTTCGTGATATAATGTCAAAGGGCACGCTAGACTCTAGACCGCTAGTCCCTGCGTCAATTAAACCCAGTTGGGGGAGGGGAGGGGAAATCCTTAAAACAGTTCGAATAAGCATACTATCTAGCTTATCACCATAAAACACGGCTACTCACTTTTAAACTGCCAAACTTTGTAATTATTCCACAACTTGTTTTCATAAACCGTTCATTTTTTTTTTCCAAAACGATAGAGTTCCAATAAAAACAATTCTAATTATGAACCATATAATTGAACAGGATTTTCATTATTTATAGTCCGCAACCGATTCTTATTTCCATAAAATTAATTCAAGTAATCTAATCTTGATGAATTATACCCATATTTATTTGAAAGCTTCCCGAATTTCCTATATAGTGAAAAAAAAAAAAATATATTCATCGAAGAGATAACTATACGTTTTAAACCTATGGGTATTCGAAAGCTTCCTAAATTTCCTACTGAATGAAAAAACTCTCCATATTATTAAACAATGGTTTATTATTTCCAAATAATTATACCTCTAAAGTATCATTACCTTCCTGGTAACATAAAGAAAAATAAATAGAAAGTTGTTCTTATTATTGGACTAAATATATTATTTTTTTATCATTAATAATTTGATAAGGAAAACAGCGTTACATCAGTAACACTTTAAAAAATCAATAACAAAGATTTGCAATAGAATGTATGACAAATATCTAAAACACCATGTCTTTGCTCCAAATTATCTGATTTCAAGGATTTTTTTGGGGGGAGGGGAATTTCGTCAATTTTTAAATAACCAATATCAACAAAAAAGTATACTTCTTGAGTTATTCGAAAATCTAATTTTACAAACCCACGTAACTTTTTTTCCAGCTTCTTTTCGTTGAAGTATGTTATACAGATAAATTCAAAGGGCTTAGAGAAGACGACTTGGATCATAAGATAATTTGATCACAAAGTCGAGAAAAAAGGTGGCCTTCAAAAATATTGGACCGTTTTGCGTGGCCTACACACCCAAATTTTCAAAACGAGGAAGTTATAAATGACAATATTTTTGTAGGCCACCTTTTTTATAGATTTTTTGATCAATTTTTCTTACGATCTAAGTAGAAAGCAAATGGGTATTTACGAGTTTTTAGTAACTAATTAAATAGACAAAGTTTGAGCCTCTCCAAAACGAAGTAACAAAATTGAGGTTGGTATTTCGCACGTAAAATTTTCTTAATAATCGAAAAATAAAAATTTTCGCCAAGTGAAGGTTCAAATATTTTTTGGGAAAAAAGTTTGATTGATTTCTCATTTGTATTTCCCTATAAATTAAAAGATAAACAAACGGTACTGCACTATTTTCTATTGTAAGTACATGTGTGTATCAAAAGTGAATGTACTAACATCTGAGCCTTTCAGTTGACAGATTGACTAACTCCAAATTTAAACATATTTATTATTAATTTTAGTTATGTTTCTAGTGGAAAAATATATACCTTTATTCACAGTTCTATGTTTCAACACTGCAATCACCTACTCTGGAATCGACTTACTCACTGTCTGTAGAGATATTATAAATTTTTCAACAAGAAATATCATTAAAATGAGTTAACTCAAAAACGTTAAAATTGAAGTCATCCTGACAACTGAAATGCTCATATACGAGTAGAAAACAAATGTTGGAAACATACAAAATTCATTTATGTTTTCCTCAACTGTCCATTGAGCGGATCCTAGTTTAATTTAATACTATGAAAAAGGAACAACAAGAGGAGCCGATAAATTAAGGACCGAGATAGTCAAGGATATACATATATTATGTTTAAGATATATATGAATATATTTACAAAAATACATTTACATTTAAAACTGAGAGAAGGATATTTTTTCCCACTCACATATTTGAGCTGTAAAACTGCTAACAGATACAGAGAGCCCTGAACAAACAAAGATATTCATATTTTTTGCTTCGGGTACAACACGATCCTCCTCGTATTCCGAGGAATTTATTCCCTTTCACAGAATAATACAGGGCTTGGGAAAAAAAACAACTATATTTTGTTCCCTATTATTACCATTTTTTTACCTGAGTCGAGACTTTTAATGATTCAAAAGGTTATGTGTCCCGAGGCAGAACTAGCTGCGGTCATGAGAAAAACTGAGTTATTTAATACATAACATGCTATAAAGCAATGTTCCGAAGATTCAATTCCTTTTTGGTTTTTAATTAATTTTCATGATTGCTATATATCAATTTTATTAAACATTAGTTTGATTAAATTTCGGTCCAGAAATATAAAACGAATCCAGTTGCAAGAAAGGGTTTTTAAACAAAAAAAAAACTTGTCAATTAAATGAGAAAGTAATGTTTACTTCGAAATATAACATATGGAAAGATTTTTATAAAAAATATAAGTATATAATATAAATATAAATTATTTACAAAGGTAATCCAATTGCTTGTATTTAATTGGATATTCATACATAAAAGAAGATGGAAAAACAGTTACTAGGAATACTTTTTTTTTTACGTAAAACCCAAATTTTCACAATTTTTTTTAAGAAACAGATTTCGTTAAAAAAAAAAAATCAATTATCGAAATCGGACTATATCTTGCAGAGATATAGGGTTTTGAACAATGAAGGAAAATCACTTTTCTTTTGTTTCCGATAACTCAAATACTATAGATACCTGTACTGAAGAATTTTAGATGTTAATTTGAAGAATTATTTAATTTTTAACCAAAGTTAACAAAAATAATCTTACGCTTGTCAATATTAGCAATCATTTTAATGTCGTGGTTTTCCCGAAAGGTGTTAAAATATTCGTGTTAGAAGAAGGTGTTAGAATATGTGAAAAAAAGTGAAAAGTGAAAGTGAAAAAAGAAAAAAAAAATTGTGTATATATATGTGTATACTCATTGATACATTTTTATTTTTTAATTCTTTATTATTTTCTTAAAAGTGTATACTAGTGCAAATAGCTTTAAGTGCCTTATCATAGTATTAACTGTTTTGTATATAGTTTCGTTTTTTGTATATAGAATGTTTATCTTATATTTTTTTTACATTATTTCTTTTTTTCGATTGATTTTATTTTGGCCAGATGTGATCTTTTAATTTTGTTCTATTTTGTTATTCTCAAGGGACTATGTCCCAGAATAAAATTATTTTTCTATCTATCTATCTATCTATCTATCTATATATATATATATATATATATATATATATATATATATATATATATATATATATATATATATATATATATATATATATATACACAAATTTTTTTTTCTTCAAATAAATTGGAATTTTCCGCTAGATTACATCAGGTCGTTCCTAATCCTAGCATAAAAATGTACTGCTCGTTTCAATCGATTGATGAAATCATTATTATCATCATTTTTTGCGTGGAGTCAAAACTTAATATAGCATCAGTTTCCAGTCATTCTTGTTCAGATCAGCCGATTTTCAGTTTCGAATGCGAATGATGAATCTTGCCTCAGTCGCCACATCATCAACCTAACACAGTTTGGATCTCTTAATTGGTCTTCTCCGAATAGCAGTTGAATGAGGCGCTTCTTTGGAACTTGGCAATGAGGCATCCTAACTACTACATCGCCGCCGGAGTTGACCAATTATAATAAATCTGACCACGTCAATTTCCTGGAATTGTTTCTTTCTTGGAATTTCAAGCTCTGCCTTGCTCGCATACAGTTCCTCTCGTATCACAGCGTCGTAGGCTCCTCGAAAGTAAATGAAAAAGTAATGGCTCGGCACATTTCTCTCTCTGGCACATAAGTTCTCTGGACTTATTCACTAGTGTACTTAAAGAGAAGAACTGGTTAGTGGTTATTTTCCTTTTCTTGAAGACTAGCATGGTCCAATTACATGCTGCGCTAAACGAAGTAGTCTTAGGACAGAATTCGTGACAGGATGTTATATGTACATATGTAGGTAGGTAATCTTGTGAGATGCCACGAAAGTACTGGTACTTGGCACTAGTCCGGCAAGTGGGACCCCTATCATGGTCCTTTTTGCCATCCTCTGATGGCGCCGCGCACTTAACAGAGTGGGAAAGTCAAGATTCATTTTCCGGCCTCGCAGAAAAATGGAAATTAACCTACCCAGGTGGGAATCGAACCCACCATGTTCAGAACCGAGCACTCTGGGACCCATGTCCCAACGTGTTCGGTAATCCCTTCCTCTACCAGAAACTAAATTATGAAATCCTTCGATAGATAAGCGCTGAGTTATAATTTGTTGTGTATTTTAATACGAATCTAATTATGAAGATTATGATACAATTTTGGAAAAAATAAGTTTTGATTTAGCGATTGAATATCGCTTCATTTTAAACTAGTCTGATAATTCTAAGGATAATCTTAATAATAATGAAGATATGATAACTTGAAATACTTTAAAATGTTCTATAAAGCTATTAGATAAATTTTATTCAGAGGATGTCAAACGCTGTTTACCATGCCAATTACTGGTATTGTTACACTATATATTTTATATATATATATATATATATATATATATATATATATACGAGTACATCTTGACTACCTTAGGTATTTGAGAAAGTAATAAGCCAAGAAGACAAAGTAGCCGGCACGGACTAACTGAAGGGTGCCAAGAGGTGGGCCTCTGAGGCGTCAAGAGCTTCATTAATTATCACCCCGCAGCGTCCGACTTTAGTTAATAACATATTCCTTCCCTTGGTCTATTTATTCTCAGTTGCGAATTTGTTCTTTGTTTTAATTCTATACAATAATTAATTTTTTTTTCAGTTTCTTATTAACCTTAAAAATAATAATAATAAAATATAACTTCACTGATAAATATATAACATATCCATTATGAAAGCGGAGTAGCTTAGTGGGAAAGGCAATGACTTTCAATGCTGAAGGTCCTGGATTAGAGCTGATGGTAATTATTTTCTGTTACATTAGCTGTGGATTACAGCCCCTCAGATGAATCGTCCCTCCTCAAGCACGCCCTCTATAAAATGGGTATTATTAATTAAACAATCAATTAAGCGGAAAATCTGGAGGTAGTGCCTGATCTCGGCCCAATCACCTACCTACTGTTGGATTTAAAATAATACTACCTTAACAAGTACTGAAAACAAGTCCCTCATAGTTTGTAGTGGTACTGGTTTTTTTTCGAGTTGCTCACCGTTGAAGTAACATTTCTTCATAATAAATTATTAAAAATTAAAATAACAAAATTTTTTCGGAGAATATTTAGTTGATTATACGTCGATGAAAATTGGAGAAGGCGGACAAACGTCGAAATTTACTCAATTTTAACGGACAAGTAGCTTGAAAGACTAAGATGTGCTTGCCACGAGGTTACGATGGAGGACGAAGCAATCCCTAAGATGATCCTGACGGAAACTGTCCACGGCATTAGAAGAAGAGACCAAAACGATGGTCAGACGGTGTTTCAAGAGATTCAAAGGATATCCTGGGAGTCAGGAGCTGGATGGTGGCCGCACAGAACAGAGATGGCTGGAGGAAACTGGAAGTTGGAAGTCAAGATGCGTCAACGAGTTGTAGAGCCGTTATAGATATATAGAAGATAACAAAGATTAATATATATGATGTCTTCTAGGAATATATAAGCTCTTATACTTTAACGATTTAGTCCACATCAAACGAGGTTTCGAACTGATTTGCTCATTCTTAAGTCTTCAAAAATTTGAATCTACGAAAATATGTTTCTATTTTATAATTTCATTAAATATTCATTTTAAAAAAATACATCAAAAATAATAATGAACCTCGTCTCATTTACTAAGCTTCTCATTCCAGAAAATACGGTATTACATCCTACCTCTATTGTTTAACACCGAATAAGTCACGTATAAGGCCTTATACATTCCTTGAAGACACCATATATAAGAACATTGAGTGTCTTTGAAAAGTACTACGGCAGAAGCTAAATTTCTTCATAATAAATAATTAAAAATTAAAATGACAAAGATTTTTCGGAGAATGGAGCTCGATGGAAATTGGAGAAGGCGGACAAACGTCTTGGAAGAATGAGATGTATCAGAATAATATAATTTTAATCGATTGAGCTACTAAAATGTCAGTATCACGTTTTCTACTCTCACTTTTTCAAATTTTTGCCTTCGATGTAATTTAAGTTAGTCTATCAGACATTTTAAAAAAAATTATATAAGGAATATTTTTATAACGTGAGTTTCAGAGCAGTAAAATAAATAAATAAATGTCACCACCAAGTGGAAAACTCGATCGCACCACCGATGTTGCCATTTAATATTTTCCTATATTTGTACTGCTATTTTTATATGATTAAAACTTTTAATATATAAATAATTAAGAGAAGAATAGTTGGGGTGATCAGTCAAATAAGAAGGCAAAAATAAATGATACTATTTATTTTGACATTAGCCGACGTTTCGACCTGAAGTTCAGGCCATCATCAGGGCCAAGAAAAGAACCAGATAACAAGGTATGAGAAACATAAGTAGTGTAGGTTAAAAAAAAAATTTAAAGTAAAATTCAGTTGTTAGAATAATGACAATAGTAAGAACAAAGAGATAAATGATAATAAGCGGTACAAAGTATGGAATGATGAAGTAAACATAATCAAAAAAGGTGACATAAGTATTAAAATGGAAATCTTAGAATTAAATGTAAAAACAGAAAAATATGAAGGTATATAAGAAATGGAAATAAACAGTAAAATTAAGATATTGTGAATTGAATAGTTAGATAGAAAAATGAGATGTAAAGTCTATCAAGATGTATAGACAACGTATAATATAACACAGACTTAAAACAGAGCTGAGGGATGAAAGGAAGGAAGAAAGAATCTGAGAAGGCTGAACTTAGGAAGAGAATAAGAAAGAAAAAGAAAAAATATATATATATATATATATATATATTTTAAAAATCCTACTGCATGTATTTTTAAAATAAAAATACCAATAATCATATCAATTTTATTTTTATTAAAAATGTTAACATTTTTGGTCCGATGGCTATTTATAATTTCTTATTTATTTCATTTATATTTCCTTATTTTACCAAAATAAAAGAATCAAATCTAGGCCTGTTATGAATACAATAATTTGAACATTTTAAATTTCACAAGAAAGTAAATTTATGATATCGGCAGTTTGTTTACATAATCAGCTGAGTGACAATTTGATTATTTGAAGAAAAAAATATGGAAAATTATTAAGAAAATACAGAAATAATTATAAATTGACCGTTATTTGAGAATTTTCTATATAAGTTTGATTAAAATTAAGTAAATTTGTTTTTAATAGAAACAAGCTTCCACGGAAGCTAGACGAAACTAAAGTGAGTCAGACATGGGTGGTTCGGTTCCTACCTGGGACATTCCAGATTTATTTCGTAGCGAGACCACGCAATAAAGTCCTCCCCCTCTTCCCCTCCCCACTCACTCTAGCTCTCTCTCCCCGCCTTCGGATTGAAAAGAGAGGAAACAACATATAGACCAAACTACGGCATGATACCAAACCTTGCTTAGGAAGATAAAGTACAAGATATTTCCAAAACCTCTCTTGACGAAATGAGAGATAATGATATATTAAGTTACATAAAATTAATTCTAAACATTCTTAATTTCCTTATGCGTTCCTATCGTGTCCTTTTATAGCCATGGACATTTCTATCACAACGAACTGGTTTAATAATTATTTTCGACGATCAAGAACCACGCAAAACGCAGTCTTTCAAAATTTATATTTTTTACTTTCACTTACCTATATACGTAATATATAGTAAGCGTAAGTATTGCGGTCGTGAAAATTTTGTAATCTGAATTTTCGGCAGAAATACACGTTTTGAGATACCCCAATAAGCAAAGAGTCCAAATAAGCAAGTCCCGCAAAATGGTCTGTGTGTGTGTGTTAACAGTCTAGCTAAAAAACGAAAAGTCGTACAGAAGTGAAATTGCATATTTAAGGTTTTTATGTGCTAGGACAGCAACTTTTTCGTCAAAATCGGCTAACTGGAAGTGGCACTTTATGTAATGCACTACAAAAAATTTAGCAGGAATTAAGCGCCATATAAACTACACAAAATGACATCAACAGGACCTTCGTAAACAAATCACAAATGGAGATAAAAAATAAAAACCTATGAGGGTGTTTATTTATTCCTTATGTAGGCAATAAATAAAAAAACCATTCATATGGGTTTGAAGAGCAATAATTCAGCTTTTCAACGGATATAGTAACATCGAATTTAGAGTAACATCCTGAAGAGTTATGAATGGTCGGGAGGGTGTTGTGTTCCACCAAGAAAACGCTAGTCCCAACACCTCATTGGTCACTCGCAATAAATTATGCAGCCTTGCCCCACCCTCCCTATTTACTAGACCTAGCTCCAAGTGACTACCACTTATTCCGGTCTCTGCAGAACTTCATGGATAGAAATTCCCAAAGGAAGAGGTCCTCAAAAACCACTTGGATCAGTTTCTTAACAATAAACTCCCGACATTCTATGAACATGGCATGTTAGTGGAAAGATGGAAAAAGACATAGTAAACAATGGTCAATATATTGTAGATTAAAATAAATGTTGTCTATAATACGTTGAGTTTTATTTCATTCTGAAAAAAGGAAAGGACTTATTTGCCAATCTAAGACTACATTTTAAGCAATATGATATAAGGCGAACGCACCAGTTATGATCACTGCCCATTATCCATTACTAGAACAATTGAAGTTCGGGGTGTCCATCACTAGTGCTAAAAGGTATTTTTTTTTAATGGAGATTATACCTGCATAAGGTCCGGTATAGAAGAGTGGTTAGCGCGCTGTACTAGTAAAGCAAAGATCATAGGATGGAATCCCGGCAATACTTCCCAATACGGCTGGTCCCCGCGGGAAGTTAGACCATTACCCTCTTAATTAGGGGAGGCCTACAGGTGATATTTTTTTGAGACTGAATATTTTTTTTAAATTTTAAAATATTAAATAGAAAAAAAGGAGATCCTAGAAATTCAAAATGTCCAACGGAGAAGTTTATAACAATAATAATGACAGCGGCATAAGCCAAAAAAGACAAAAATTTCCTTGGTTATGTCCATCACTGGTGCGCTTACCTTAGCTATTCCTATTTTGCCAAAATTATGGGATATCTACGAACTCAACGGGTCTGTTGATTGACATAACCTTAAAGACCACAGTCCTCTGAGTTTAAATATGTTATATAAATTGTAGATAACTCGCGATAGCCGGGTGGTAAGTGCTGCTAAAGAGAGATCGCTAACTCAGACGAACAGCCTGCTCAGAAGGTGATAAGAGAGAACTGATGAAGGCAGCCCCGCCGATAAGGGCTACCTTATTAGTCCCCATTTCCATATTCATCCTAGTTCCCTCCCTCCTACCTCCTCTCTACACTAGACTACCAACATATCTATTCATACATATGAACGTATTCATACGGAGGGTGTACAGTTCAACCAAGCAGCATCGCTGCCTCAGGGCGGTCTGATTATTGGAGTGGAAACCGTTGTTACAGTTTCAACCAATGCAAATGTCCACAGCACACGCGTCATTGTCTTTCGCAAATAAAACCTTGTCATAAATCGTTATTATGCGGATATATACGATAAGTATTAATAATAAGAAAATAAACAAATAACTTCATAAATATATAAATACAATTAGATATTTTTTAAAAGACAGGTTCAACTTTCTTTTCCTTAGTAAAAATATAATGATTATTTATTTCAAGAATTTAATTTATTTTTTCTTTCTTTCTTCTTAGAAGTAGATTATATATATATACATATATATATATACTGTTTTACCATTTTTGATTTATTTTGTATTTATTTTTAGGTGTTTTGTACCTCGTTTTGTTTATAGCTAGTCTAATTTTTCTGTTTTTTATTTTATTTAATGTATCAAGCATTTTGTATTGTACAATATTTTTATTTTAAAGAGACTGCTTACTAGATTAAAGTTATTTTTTATCGCTCTCTTTCTATCTATCTATCTATCTATCTATATATTAAACGTGGCGTGCATGCATGTATATATTAATCAGGCACTTTATATTGTCAGATTCAGCATTCTGTTTTCTCAACAGAAAAACAAAGCTGATTTTAATAAAGAATTTAATATATTTTTATTTTTTAATTTTTTATTGTTTTCTTAAAAGTGTATACAGGTATATCAGTGCAAATAGCTTTAAGTGTCTTGTCATAGTGTTAATTGTTTTGTATATAGAATGTTTACCTTATAATTTCTTCATAAGGTAAACATTCGCACTGCCAGTGTTACAACTGTCTCCCGCAGTGCTACATCCTACGCATTTTTTTTTTTTTTTTTTTTTTTTGTTCTTCCCTACCTCGCCTTTTAGGCTATACGGGATTTTCCTGGGCCGGAGGGTGAGAATTGGGAATATAAAATCCCCTCCGGCACCGGGATGCGAACTCATACTTTTTAATTTTCTCAAATCTATTATCCGGTTGCCAGGCAACTCGCGGTGCAGTGCACACGCTTTAGCCCATTTGGCCACCCCGCCCCCGTACATCCTACGCCCTGATGAAGACTGTGAAGTGGGTCGAAATGTCGGAAAAAATTAAATAATACTATTTGTTTAATTTAGTATTTATTTGACCGCACCCCCCGATAAACTCCTTCTCATATAATTTCTTTACTTTATTTATGTTTTTCGATTGATTTTATTTTAACCAGATGTAATCTTTTAATTTTGTTCTATTTTGTTATTCTCAAGGGAATGTGTCCCAGAATAAAGTTATATTCTATCTATCTATCGATCTATCTATATACAAATAAACTCCAAGTTTAATCAAAAGCTTTACTATTAAATTTCATAGTTTTTAAAATTAATATAGATCAGAGTTTAAAATAGATTAATTTTATTTAATCTATAAGGGCCTGCCTTGGGGTGAAATAAAACTTAGGAAAACCGTAGCAGGTGACCCCAACCCAGGAAGGGGGGGGGTGGAGCAAACGGCCCTAAAAGGGCAGTAAAACAACTTTAGCCCACAGAGTGCCACCGGCCATTTGTCAAAAAAAAAAAAAGAAGAAGAAAAAACATCGATCGATTCGACATTTTCCAGATATAATTCCATTTGCTGATCAGTTCTATCGTTTAGATATCACTTAGAGTGCATTATAGTGAAATATGTCACTGAACGTGTATATATTCGAATGAAAATATACTACATATTCGTTATTGGCTTATGCGACCAAAGTAACGAAGGGCAGTATTTGAAAATATTTTCTTCCAATAAGGAATAGGAGTGAACACTGTGGCAAGTTGTCTAATTTTGATTCCTATCTAATTTTGATAATCTACAAATTTTGGATAATGTTGGCAATTCAACTCGTTTGTTAGTAGCTCAAGGTTAGTACTAAATTTTGAACCTTATATCCTGAGGATTATTTTATAGCAATATCTGTTGATATACTAATATGAAAATCTACATTATAAAACAGAAAAAGGGATCATTGAAATCAGATCATTATTAGTAAATATACAGATTATTTTAGTTTGTGAACTTGATGGTTTAAAACATGAATGGAGTGTTGAATTGATTTTCAATTCTTTGGTTGATTATAATTACCGAGAAAATAATTGATTCTTTCATCCTATTCTACATTGCGTCATTTTGTCATTTGTACACAGACCAATATAATTTAAGAATTATTTGCACGGGCATAGTTTATATATAATTTTTATTGATCCAATAAGAAAATTTCCAAGTTGGAATCAAGTATTTTTTAATCCGATTGTGTCAGTAAAATTTTTCACATTTTTAATTAATTTTATATTTTGTTTTAAAATTAGTGATTAAATACCCTTCTGTACTGACTTTATTCCTATCCACCGAACGCCTTCCAATCTTAATTCCGCAAGACCAGCCTTAAAACAATCCTCAAACTTCAGCGTTAGTCTCTTCTTCAAACGCTAACCAGTCGGATATGCACTTATAAAAAAAAATTATTTTATTTTTTAAATGATTAGTAATATTTAAGCTTAAGTAGAATGTATATGTAATGTCATTACAGAAAACAATTGCTTCAGAGTTGATTGACTGCAAATATGACAAGTTTAAATATACACTGACTGCTAATATGACAAGTTTAAATATACACTGACTGCTAATATAACTAGTATAAGAATAAAAGTGACAAGGGGAAAAGAAATTACAGGTTAAGTCACAAAGTATGAAACTAGAATCGACATGAGAGTCAAGAAGGTTAACTCGGCCGATTATAATATGCAATTTAGTAGGGCTCGAGCCACGGCTATATTTGCATACCATTGCCAACATTGGAGCCAATTAAACTCAGAGAGAACTGTTTGCCAATATAACAGTTCCTCCGATATAGTTGATAACTCGTATGCATCTATGCCATAACGCAACTATTCCCAAATATACCTTTGAATGTTTTAAGACCTATTTAATAAATTGATAAAAAAAAAAAAAAGACTATCTGAAACTATTCCCATTGATATTAAAAAAAAAAAAACATTAAACTCAGTTTGGAAAAAATGATCAGAAAATAGGACATCCTTAAGAAAATACAACAAGAAGAAAATCAGGGAGGGAAGAATAATTGTAAGAATAAAGAATAAATTGTTTAACTTTATCACTTTTTATTCACCTATAACACTACTCAAATGAAGGATTCAGAACTTGACAATTATGGGCAACTGGCTAAACAAAGTGCTAATTCCATCGGTGGAATCCAGTAGCGTTGGGTAGCGTACCTCTACCTGAGGGAGAGTCGTCTTCCGTTTAAATTTAAGAAACAAGATTTAGTAAAAGAAAATGTTAAAGGGATTATCCTGCTATGTTTTGGGGTGTGAAATTTATTCGGGATGCCACTGGATAATTATTGAGGATAATTACCCAGAAATGTTTAGTAAAAATTAATAATGGAAGATTAGTTAAACAAATTTGAATCTATAATATATTGATTGGTTCAGGATTTATTAATTGAATTTCTTTTCTCAAAGGTTGGTTTGTGTTTTTCATGTTTTCTTATTACCAACATTACCCGTGATCCTCATGATATAAACAGGTGGAAGAATTAAAATAACTTTCACTAAAAAAATTAATTTATTTCTATGTTTAATAAAGTATATATACAAATTATATTTACAAGAAACTAAATACATTCAATGACTGTGATTTCAGATGTTTTGAGAATTGTATTGCCATGAAATGTTCTAGCATAGATAAATTTATTATTGGGAATAAAACTTAGCTATGGTTTATGAGGTGGCGTAGTTAGTAGGCTTCATTATTGCATCTGCTGATCCGAGGTCATCTCGTCAAGCCCAGGTTCAAACCCCGCCAAGACGTTCATGTCCACGGTCTATGTAGGGCAAAGCTGCATCTTCAGTCCCCACGGCCGAAAAAAAACATAAGCTCCTCTTTTCTTACTTCTTGGGAGATTTTATACAAATATTCAGGATGGAGCAAGGATGGTTTTCATTGATTCTTAGCTTCACCCTATAACTCCACAATAACCGGTAACGCCCTAATAGGAACCAGTTACTTAATCCGTTACTAGTTACCAGTTATTCTAAGTAAAGGCCTTCCCCCAGGCTCCTCGATCCTTGCAGGTTCCTGATGTGTTTGGCGTCAGCATATTCCAACTTTGTTTTCGGTACCTCATACAAATTTTAAAAGCTTATTTGCTATGATCAATATATAGAAATCCTTTGTCGAGTTGGATAATAAATAAATCAGAAGGCCTCGACAGAGCGGAATTTTAGTGTCAATTTTAGGAAAAAGTGACTCAGTGGATGAGAAGTTTCAGACGGATGAACCTTGTGACACCGCAGGATTGAAACCACAAACGAAGTGATGAGCCACCAGCCTATGTGGGAGGAAGAAACACTAACGGAGGGATGAGTCTTCAGACTTAATATATAGATGAACAAGCGGGCGGATAAGCATCCAGACATTGTATGGAAAGAGAGAAGTTGAAAGAATCGTTGAGAAAAGTAAAAGTTAGATTGATCGAGATTAAAAAAAAAGTATATAAAATATACTGATTAATCTGAACCTTCACTTGGTTGAAGCTCTGCTTCCCAAAGAAAGCAGATTCAAAATCTGAATTACCATTTCGGGGACTGCTTTAATCATTCCGCCATGAATAAATCGGCTAGCAAGATCATTACAGTTACTATTATTTAAAAGCTTTGAATCTTATTACCATAAAACTTTATTATTAAAAAGTATTCACAATGTATATACATATTTATATACAAGAGATATAGTCTGCATCCACAGATGGGAATAAATAAATAAGTTAAAGCTGAACATAGATAAAACTAAAGCTACTCTTATCGGGTCCAGGCATCTCATTAGTTCCATTCCTTACCCTCCTTTACTATATCTCAATAACTGCCCCATAAATATTTTTCCAACAGTTAAAAACCTAGGAGTTATCTTTGATCAGAACCTTTTCTGGAATAACCATATTCCCCAGATAATCCGAAAATCCATAACTGTAGTTAAACAATTCCAACGATCCCGTGATTCAATTCCTCAAAAAACCAGACAGCTCCTTGTACCCTCTCTCGTTTTCCTCCACTTCGACTACGGTTGCTTGGTGTATGGAGGGCTACCACAAAGACTGGAGGTGAAATTGAAGAGACTTATGAACTGTTTTTTAAGAGTCATCTTTGGAATTCTCAGGAGTTCTCATGTTTCCCACTGGTACACCGAGTTGAAGTCGCTTTATCCTACTTCCCGACGACAATTCCTTGTTGGTATTTTCCTCTTCCAGGTCGTAAGAACCAAAAATCCATCCTATATCATGGAACTGCTCACTATAGTTCCTCTAATCCACTCACTTAATACCAGATCTCAACCTATTGATTTATATATCCCTTCTCATAAAACTACATCCTCCAGCAAATCCTTCGTCATTCGTGCTACCTCCTTCTGGAATTCTTTACACATTACCATACGGCAATCCATAAATCTTTAAATTTCTTCAAACAACTCTTATTCCACTATCGACTTCATTTTCAAATTTCCGTAACTATGTAATACTTATTGGATTCTGTAATTACAACTGTTCTCTATCAATTAATCGACGTTTCATTTGATTTTATTTAATTTATTTATTTACTTTTTCTTTGTATGGATGTAAATCATATAAAATGTACAAGTGTTAAAGTGTTTACTATTGATATTTAGGTATGATTGCGATAACAATTGAAATTAACATTCAAATGGCATCTTTGTACTCTGTCAAACCAGACTAAAGGACCACTGTTTTGTACCATGTTATTATTATTTTTAGGGGACTTTAGTACCAGAATAAAATTATTTTTTCATTTCATTTCATTTATGATTAAAAACTTCAGTTTTTTCCCAATTAATTTAATAAGAGATAAAAATACAACTTTTAGATACAATGAGTGAGCGCGCACGGGTGGTAGGTGAACCTTAATAGAAAAAAGATCTATAAAAACAAAAAAAGGAAAAATTATTATATGATATTGTGAGGTGCTTAAATCTATCAGATAAAGGGATAGACCCGTATCAAATCTTTAACTTATACAAGATGTCTGACATTTTGAACTTGTGTGAGAAATTTTAGAGGGTAAAGCAACTTAACCCATGAATTAATGGGTACTTTGTAATTTTAAATTAACTGGGACACCTATAGAGCGACCTATCAGTGCTAACTACAGTTAAAATACTTGTTAAGTATCTTGCAGGTATCATAAATTACTTGATACCATAATAATCAGTTATATAAATTTACGTATTACGAATTCAATACCTGAAGTAAACTTGCCTCTTTGTTTAATTTACTTCGACGGAATTTGTTAAATATAACAAGGAAAGGCAAAACATATAAGGCATCCATGAAATACTAACTCATTCAAGCAAGCATGAGAACTATTCTAAACATAGTGAAATGTAATAAAATATCTCGATATTTTATTACATAATGAAAGAAAACAAAAAATGGAGATGAAATCAGATGACTGAAATTGATGCCAAGGGATCGCTTTCCTCGTTGGCCAGGAAACCGACCCAATCAGTTACCCTATATCTCTTGATTACGTGCCCCTAATTGCATTAGTCGAGATCAACACCATGGATTTCATCTTCACGAGTGACTAACACGGGAACCTCGTATTTTAGCGACAAAATTAAATATAAACGAAAATTATTTAATTTAATACTTATTGAAAATAAATGGCCACCCACGTTTACGATACAATAGTAAATAAAATCCAATCCTTATTTCTTGATAGCTTTTCAGTATTTCCGTATATTCTTCTGTTTCCTCCTTATTACCTCAACACACTGGCGTACCACAAGCTAGCATCTTAAGCCCAATCCTCTATTCTATTTGCATCTCTGATATTTCTGGCAGACCTACACCATCATCTTCACCTTCGCTGACGATACACCAATACTAACTCCCCAAAAGAAATCCAACTTCAGCATCTAAGACCAATTTTGTACGGCCACCTTTTTTTATTGAATAAGGAGGAATTTCTCAAAAACTGTTTAGATAATAAAATTCTAATAAACCATCATAAACACATTTTTTTTTTTAAACAGTGATAATAATTATTAAGGTCAATAATAAAAGGAACTTTCAGTAGATCTAATATGGCTGCTTTACTGAGATATACTGCTAGTGTATTGGTACTATAACTGCAGAAATGCAGCGGCCATATTAGGCCTCCCGAAAGTAAATTTTTAATTGACTTTAGTAAATTTAATCACTTTTTTCTCAAAGAAGTTTGCCTACTTTACGATGGTGTACATAGAATTTGATTATCTTAAACAGTTTTTGAGAAACTCATTGATTGAGAAACAAAATTGGTCTTAACTCCTTTTCAGTTCGGAATCGGTCCATGTATCAAATGAAATTTTTTATTAAAAATGTTGTCTAGAATGAACCACCCCCTCCCCCTCCACAAAGTTTCACCATTAACAAATGAGACACCATGTGTAAGAGTAGAAAAATAAGTGATGAAAATATAAAAATTCATTAATGTTTTTTATCAGATGTTCAGTAATGAATATGGTCGAACACAAGTAAAATATAATTAAAGAAAAGGGTGATTGGGGTGATCAGTCAAAATGAAAAATAGCAAAAATAAATAATAACATTTATTTCTGTTATTATTTTATTAGTTATTATTTATTTTGACTGATCACCCCAAACTTCCTTCTCTTCAATTATTCATTACAGTCAACCATCAAACCACAATTAAAATATAATTAGTTTTGCGACTAAAAATCAAATAAAATTATTTGAAAACTTTCAGTGGATTGGTTTTGACTTCAGTTTATTGAAAAAACTGTCCAATGCAGATTGGTTCCTTTCTGTTAAATTCTGTACATTTGTACTATATCAGAGTTGAGTGAAAAACACCGAAATCATCACCGCAACAAATGTTTTAAAAGAGCACTCCGGTGGAATACACTCAAAGAACAAAGCACCTATATTAAAAAATAAATAGAAAACAATATATCTGAAATGAAACGGAATAAATCAGATTTTAGGCCCGATCCAAGATAGGACAGAGAATGATCCATGTAATCAATTTCAACCCAACGCTCCTTCACGAGATGTAAGGAGGGTCTCGCTGAATGTCGTGTGATCCAATAATTTACGATCCGGCAACAAAGAAAAGCTCTGCATTGCGGCAGTTAACATCACTTCTAGAACAATCTTTTAACCGAGCAAATGAAAGTAGTTCTTTCAAGTTTATCTCAAAATTTACTGCGAATGCTGACAGATCGAAATATGAATGGTGCCGGAGGGAATTCTATTAACATTCTACATAGTTATGTATCAGTGTAGAAGACGTACTAACATGAGTGGGAAAGTAGCAAACAAGGGGAAGAAAGCAAAACAAAAATAAAACTAACACAAATAAATTAAAAAGCATTTCTTCCACAATCATAAAACATCTCCTCATTCCTTTGAATCAACAAATTTACCTTATGACACAACAAGAACGTTAAAGAATTATATATATATATATATATATATATATATATATATATATATATATATATATATATATATATATATATATATATATAGAACAGAATAGAATAGAAGAATCAACTTTATTCTGGGACAAAATCCCTTAAGAATAACAATATTGTACATAAAATTTAACATAACATCTGGCCCAAAGCATATTACAATAAAAAAAAACTAAAAAATAAGTAATAACAGATGCATTTACATAACCATACAGATGTATTAAAGACATAATATGAGCAATAAGTTCCTAATACTGCAAAAATGCTACAAACAATAAACTATAGAATTATAAATTAAATTTGAAATGAACGACAAATTACTTTTGTTGTCATACCATTGTATTAATGAAAAAAATAATAATAAAAGAGTGGATAAATATTTACTTTAAATGATTTACATATGAACCTTAAATATGTTCAAAGAATACAATAATAGTATTGTAAACATTATACAAGCCCTATATAATCTAAATCCTATGATGTTGATTGATTGGAGAAAATTAAAGATAATATACATGTAGAGGAGATTATATACATATATATATATAACAAACAATCTCTAGGGGCCTTTAAAGAGTTCTCTTAGGTACATTTCATGAACATTCTGATTGGGAAAGGAGTAGGTGTTTAAAGAGGAGAGGTTTGAAAGAGAAAACTGATTGGTGATGAGTAGAATAGAATTCGGAAGAACGAGATCAAGAAGGCAGGATTGTTTGATATATTTAAATTGTAGGCTGTGAAAAATACAGAAGAGTCACTGAGTTCTGATGACTTGGTATAGAAAGGTAGCAAGGAAGAACGGACGACGGTTGGATGGATAGAGCCACTTCAACTCGCAGTAATAGAATTAGAAATCCTAAATCCTAAGATGTAGATTGATCGGAGAAAATAAAAGATAATATACACATAGAGGAGATTATATACATGTATAATATACATGATAAATGGCTACACAGCATCTGATTGAATTGTAAGGAGGAATTGGAATAAGTGTTTTCATTGTTGACAAATATATTTCAATAAAAATATTTTTCAACAACCCATTATTCGCTGGTATAACACTTCATTTTTATTAACCCTGAGCTATTAGCTGTTAAACTGGCAAAGAAAAGGAAACAAAAGCAGAAGGGACTGTATTTAATTTAAATACAGTATTTGCATTTAATTTAAATCTTGCGTTAATTTTGGGATATCTTATATATGGGTGTAGTTATTTAGTGATAAATAAAAATAGCAACAATAAAATATAAATAATTGTTATGGCCTCCATTAGCATTGCCTAACCTTACTGTGGCCTCTAATGATAAAACGTTTCCCATCTATATACTAGACCTACAAACGTCCCGCAGGCTTGTGATAAAAAATTAAACCTTGTGCTGTAAATGATACTTGAGCTGTGTAACATCTTGTGTGAGTAATTTGCTAAATTTCGGATTTTTTAAATAGTTTTTAAAGTTTTACAATTTAATCAAAGAAACTTCTGCGGACCCGACTGAGATGATTGCAGACCGTAGTTTGAAGACTTCTGTACTAAACTATTAAGTTATAGTGAGTGACTAGGGAAATTCAGCCCATATTAATTTAATTTAATTTTAAAGATTGGCATATAAAGATAAAATAGAAAATGAAAATGATTAATGAGAAATATCTAATTAGGCTGATTGTTTTGGTTGTTAAAGATTTTTTCCCTTAATAAGGGCCTAAGGGCTGAAACTTTGGAAAGTTTCAATAATAAATAAGGACTAATATCGTCAATGAGTATTTTTATTATTACTGTTAAAGATTTTTTTCACGTTCATTAAAAAAATCCTTCATATTTCATATCGATATAAATGTTTATTCATATTGAATCTGATTATTAAAAAAAAAAGTAAAAAAAATAACAAAACAAAACAAACAGTAACACATAAATAGAATTTTAAAAAGTATTTAGCTGAGGAGAGTAGAACCAGTACACTCATCACACTACATTCACTTATCATTCTACTTCGCTTACAGGGGTGCTCAGAAGGGGGTTTCATGGCGAAATTTGCGCCATAAAAAATTTTGAGTGGAACACATTTTGAATTTGTGAGGGGGGCAAATTTCGACTGGAGTATGAATTTTTCCGATTGAAAACTAGGAGTAGTGTTGCCCAAAATCGGTCTTCATCTTGCACTTTGCAAGACCAAGACCAGGAGTGCTAAAAAAAATCGATTTTTAAACTAAAAATTAAGGCAAAATAGTTACTATTACTTGACAAACTTAGTTACTATATGTTAATAATTAGTATAACCAATATACTTTTGCATTTAATTCCTGTAATATTTCATTCTGGCTTACTTAGGTTTCTCCTATCTAAAAAACTACAGTAATATCTCTATAGTAATAAGCTAATAAGTAACTGCAAAACTGTTGCGAGACTCTTGCCCAAGACCAAGCCCATGACCAAGACTCGTCTCGGTCTCGCATTTGGACAACACTAATAAGGAGGGAAAAATTGGACAGACCACAGCAAGGGTAAATGTTTATAATCAACGATTTGTCTTATCCTACTTATACTAGCACTTTTTTTAAGCAGAGGAGAGAAATACAATTTTTGTGTAGAGGAGGGATGGTTCATGCGCCATCGATCTTGGAGAGATATGAACCCCTGTTCGCATACACTATTTTCTTCAAGTGCAAATTTAATGGAGCTAAAATTTAAATAACACATTCGCGAATTTCAGTCACATTGATCAGTGCAAAACCTCACAATGTATTTAATGATTTAATTTTCTAAAATGTTACATAATAATTTTTCTCAATTACTATCGGTTCTAAAGTTACTAAACTATAGTAGAGTTCTTGGAGGATATCCTATGTTTTTATTTCATCCGTAAAGACACCTTGAAATATTTTTAGCAGCCTAATTCTTTACTTATTCTCAGACAAAATTATTATAAAATATTTTTTATACAATTTCAGTGATTCGATATAGTGCACTGTATATTTTATGTATACATTATAATATATTTTAAAAGTTTCTGATTAGTTTCAGAGTAAATGTTATTCAGTTTCCATGGGAACAATTTTTTGGCGATACATTATTAACTAAAACAATTAACCATTAGTTGTTATCACTCTTCATTAACATCTACGACTTTATATATTATGTATTGTTTTTTACAAAATCCTGAGATTTCCAAGAGTAATTCAAAGCGTCCAGCTGCTGCATCCTAAACTTTACAGTCACACATCAATACCCTTGAAGACTTTTTTTACAACTCAAGTATTAAAATAAATCCTAACCAATCCGATCCCTCTTACCTTACACAGTGAACCTTTTTGTCTTAATTTATCCTTTAATAATATTCCTATGATTCCTGTCAAATAAATCCATTATATAGGACTCTATTGTGACAGGCGTCTTACCTGGAATCCTCACACCTGAATGAAAGGCTAAAAAAATGCTTGTTTGTTTGGACTTATACAACACTTAACATAAGCTCTAAACTTCCAATCTACTACAAAAAAACTCTTTTACATTACAATCAGGCTTATTTAGAGTTGTTGTATTAAGCTTTGGGAGTCCCACAAAATCATTAGAGATTATATCATGTTTTTATAATTACTTCATATATGTTTATTATATTATTGTATAAATATCGTGATAATTTCCAATAAATATTTTATTTTTTTAGAGTTAATTATGAAATATTATTATTCGTAGTAGATTTAAACGAAAAAATATCCTTCTGACTCTAACTCACATTATTATTCACAAGTACGAGGTTTTTAATTATAGTAAAAAGTCAGCCGTCAATCTGATAAATATCGAATGATTTATCGCTTTATTAATTTCTGGAGTTATTATATATAATAACTGGGTATTATGTAAAATTAGTAGATTGATCTCATTAATCACAACATGTTTACGATAACACCTGCGTCATTAAAAAACTAATTATTAATCCTAATATATAAAGAAAAAGGTTATAATAATTTAATTGGATAATATAACTAATTATTCATCATTAAAACTTAACTGTATGTTGATAAAATATGCATACCTGTTTCATAAACACATAATATATATATATATATATATACAACTTTTCCTTAATCGACCTTTGAGTATTAAATTTAAACTTCACTATTTAATTGGGAATAAGGTCACTTAATTATTATTTAATAAACTAATTAATGTTCATTTCTTCTGTTTATTGACGTTTCGATAGCGGTATTTTCTTTTTATTAGTCAACCATGGGATCCTCTTCAAAGCTAGAACTACAAATAGCTCAATCGATACACAATATTACTTCCATATGACTTTAATAACAATTATTTCAAAATGTTTAACCTACTTTAAAAAAATAGAGCTTCGATCAGGCCAGGGACACACCGACAGCCTCAGCACCGTCCA
This sequence comes from Nezara viridula, assembly GCA_928085145.1. Classification (NCBI taxonomy): domain Eukaryota; kingdom Metazoa; phylum Arthropoda; class Insecta; order Hemiptera; family Pentatomidae; genus Nezara; species Nezara viridula. Next base: position 28,364,919 of record OV725083.1, on the reverse strand, counting down.
CTAGCACATATATTAAGCTACTGGATCGCTAAGCGTCTGACCTCCCCGAAAAATCGCATCTATTTTATATAAAACAATTGAAAGATGCCTCTATGACCAATATACCAGCATCAATAAAACATATCTATGAATAATAAAAACAGCTTGTATAACATCTCCTAGTCGTACAACAATTTAACTTATGCAAATTAATTAACATTAAATATATACTTATACATACATACAACACTCATATATAAGTACATATGCACACACACACACACACACACACACACACCCACACACACACACATATATATATATATATATATATATATATATATATATATATATATATATATATATATATATATATAACTTACGTCGGTTCGAACTCGGAAAGATAAAAAAAAGAAAGAAAGAAGAGGTTTGAAATGAAACGCGTGGTTGCTCAAATAAGACTGACTTTATTCTCTCCGTAATGCTATATATATAGCATTACGGTTTGTTTACAACTATTGACTAGGATTAACTCTTATATAAACTTACATCTAACCATAACTCCCCCCCGCCAGTTTATGAACACTTCTCATAAACTAACGCAGGGTTAGTGAAATAATACATAACAAAACATAATTCATAACAAAAACAAAATAATCTTCGTACAAAACAAAATAATCTTCCTTGGCGTTCCCATACAGCCATAGCACAGAACAAACAAAATTAACCATTTTCCTGCAAAAAAAAAACAACAATAACACCAAAAAACAAAGAACTACAACTGAAACAAACTGTAGCCTGTAGGAGACAGGAAAGAGGTTATACCACTTATTTACGTTACTGACCCGGCTCTATCGGGATTTTCAACTGTTCTATGTGAACGGTCCTCCGTTTCCTGGGATCGTTCAGACTCTGAATTGTGCAAAGATTATGTTCGCGAAGTACAATCACTTTGAATGGTCCTTCGTAGCGTGCCAGTTCTTTCCCAATATTAGAACCTACCCTACGATAGACTGTCGTCCCTATCTTCAAATCACCCATTCTGTCCTTGAGGTACAAATTGGCCTTCTCCACCCTTTTCCGTTTTTCACGCTCTATTTTCGCTCTCGTTGTTTCCCACACCCTCTTTATCTCTGCTCTGTTTCAAGTGATCCGTTGAGCTTGTGTTTCATCCGTAAGTGTTTCCATCCAATCCCGTCGCCGTATATTTACTCCAAACAATACCTCGACCGGGGAAAACCCTGTAACGGAGTGGATTGAATGGTTATAGGCCGCTACTGCTCTTTTCATGGCTACATCCCCTTCCAATCCCTGCTCCCCTTGATAAATACGTAGGTGGTCGCTTAACGTGCTGTGCAACCTCTCGATATTTCCTCTGCCCTTTGTATGTCCCGGACTACCACGTTGTCTTTACCTGGCTTATATACGACCTCCATATTGTACTGGCTTAGAAATTGTTTCCACCGAGTGACCCTAGCCGATGATTCCTTTAAATTACCAACCCATTGCAACGGTCTGTGATCGGTATGCACCCTAAATTTTCTGCCAAAAATATACGGCCTAAAGTGTCCTACCGCCCATACAATGGCCAAGAGTTCCCTTTCCAAGGCGCTATATCGCGTTTCCGCATCTGTAAGCCGCCGACTCGCATACGCTACTGGCTGTTCCCCCTTAGTTCCCTCTTGAGCAAGTACTGCCCCCAACGCATACTCACTCGCATCTGTAGTGACAATAAACATCTTCGCAAAATCGGGGAAAGCGAGTACCGGCTTATCCTGTAACCGCGCCATGCACTTCCTTACGCTGTCCTCTATCTCTGACGTTATTATTATCTTCCGGCCTTTCTTCAGAAGATTATTAAGAGGTGCTAAATACTCCGCCATTTCCGGCACGAACCGACGGTAATAGTTGAGTGTTCCCAATAATCTGCGGATCCCTTTTACATCCCTGGGCATCGCCATATTTTGTATCGCCTCGACTTTCTGTTTATCGGGCCTGATCCCCTCCTTTGAAATGGAATGTCCCAGAAATGTTATCTGATCCTGTCCCATAATCGATTTTTCCGCCGACAACTTCAGCCCAAACTGCCTTAATCTGTCGAATACGCGCCCTAAATGATCGACGTGCTCCTCTTCATCCTTACTGAAGACTAAGAGATCATCCATGTAGACTTGACAGAATTCTTCGTCTAATCCTCTCAAGAATTCGTCCATAAACCTCTGGAAAGTTATGGGAGCGTTCTTTAGTCCAAATGGCATGCGAGTAAACTCGTAATGCCCCCTCTCGAACGAAAACGCCGTTTTGTGTTGGTCCCTAGGGTTCATACGAATTTGGTGGTAGCCCGCCTTTAAATCCAAGGTACTAAAAATGGTTGCCCCACTAAGCCTGTCAATAATATCATCGAATCGCGGAAGCGGATACTTCTCGTCTAGGGTGTTGTCATTGAGCTTTCTGAAGTCTACCACCACCCTGTACTTCTGCTCTCCCGACGACGTCTTTTTCTTCACCGCCCACAGGGGACTATTGTATGGTGACGTGCTGTCCACGATGATGCCCTGCTTCTTCAAGCTTTCGAGCTCCTCCTTGATATGGCGACGTAAAGCCTGCGGGTAACGTCGCTCCTTCACGTACGTCACCTTTTCCTGTTTTAACGGAATCTCATGTGCTGTCCTCCCCGTTGCGCTCAACACCTCCCCCTCTTTAAAAAAAATATCCGCGTATTCCCTCTTTATCCTTTGGACCCAATGTTCCGCTTGTTCTATTGCCCCAATGTTCCCTTTTCCTCCCATTCTCCCTTTCTTACACCGGTACCTCTTTCCTCCCATTCGCACCCTCCAACCTGTTCCCCTGTAGTCTATTCTTGGTCTCACTCTACTCAATAGGTCACATCCTATTATACCCCCATATTCTCTCGGCATATTCTCTACTACATGTACCCTCAACTTCCCACTTCCTGTGATCCATTTGTCTAAATCTAACTCTACTTCCCCTTCTATCCTACATGGACCACCCAAAGTGATCAACCTACACGTACATTTTTTTATTCCCGGTATCCTCTCTCCTTTACACAACTCCTCCAACATCTGCCTAGATACTATTGTATTCGAACTTCCCGTATCCACCAGACACTTTCCCTTCCCCACAACACTTATGATTGGCAAACCAACGCACTCACCTCCAATCTTATTTACTACCGCGTGGCTGCCTCCCCTCTGCTCCTCTCCTCATTCGTCTGATCTTCCTCTCCTGTCCGCGACGGCTCCCCCTTCTCCACTCTTTCTGCTGCTTCTGCCTCTTCGAGCTGCTCTCACCACCGGCTCCTCCTCCTCGGTTCCAGATGTTCCCGACGAATCGTCCGACTCCGATGCCGCTCCTCTCTTCCTCCACAATCTGTGGGCGTTCACCTCCATCGGCTCATCTCGGCCCGCTTCCCCCCGTCTACTCATATACGGGCATTGTCTAGCAATATGCCCCTCAGTTCGGTATTCGAAACATCGGGTTCGCGGGCAATTCGCCACTAGGTGACCTATCTTTCCGCACCCGTGGCATCTCCTGTCCTCCTTTGTCCATTTCCTTCTCTCCTTCCCTGGCTTTTTCTCCCTTATCGCCGTTCTTTCTCTTGCGCTAACTTCTCCTCCTCTTTTCTTCCAGCCTTCCTGTCTCGTTCTAAATCTACCGGGTTCCGCTCTCCTGTACGATACTCGGTTCCACCCGTTCTCATTCTCCTCTTCTCCCCTGGCTGCTTCTTCCTCCCGCGCGCTTGCATCAATCATTTCCTGGGCACACTCTACAAAACCCTTGTCTCTAGGTAGTCCATCCTTCTTTCCCGTGTCTCTACCCAGTTGTACTTTAAGGATGGTTGCCAGGAACGCCATTCTTGCTCCCGTTTCCACTGCATCCGCTACTTCCCTCGTCTTCTCCGTTACATTGTTGAATCGTGCCAACAGGTTTGCTGCATATTGTCCGTTGGACTGATACGGCTGTTTCTTCTCTCGGAACATCTGTAAGATGTCTTCTTCTGGGGCCCAACGGCCCCCTCCAAATACCTTCTTCAGCCTGTCCTTCACGGTGCTCCATGGGGTGTCTTCATCCGCCTGGATCATGTTCAGCACACTCCTTTTAACCCGGCATACCAAGGCTGCCCTCAATGCGTTGGCATCCAGCGGATCTATCAAGTTTTCCCCTTCTTTGGCCGCTATACGCGATATCACCCGGTCGCCTCCCTTTAGAAAGTGGTTCAACTCACCTGTTCCTCCGTCAAATCTCTCCAGGTCAGATATAGCTCTCCTCAGGTCCTGCGATGTCGCCGTTCTAACCTTCAGCCATTCCAGCGTCGTCGCATGTGCTGACGCTAACGTCTCCGTAGGTAGCGGAGGAAAGTCCCTCGCTAACGCTTCTGCCAACGTAGGAAACGCTGCCGGTGCCGCTGGTGCCGCAGTCGGTTGCGCTACCTGTGCTGTAGGCGGTACTGGTGGTGGTGGACGTACTGGCGGTTGACCTACTCCGTTCGGCATCCTGTTTTTTTATTTATCTCCACGACGTGAAAAGAAAAAAAAAAGAAAAAACGAAAAGACAACTACAAAAGTAAACTCTTTAAGATTCCCGGGTTTCGGCACCACTTACGTCGGTTCGAACTCGGAAAGATAAAAAAAAGAAGGAAAGAAGAGGTTTGAAATGAAACGCGTGGTTGCTCAAATAAGACTGACTTTATTCTCTCCGTAATGCTATATACGGTTTGTTTACAACTATTGACTAGGATTAACTCTTATATAAACTTACATCTAACCATAACTTATATATATATATATATATATATATATATATACACACACATACACACACACACTCACTTACACATACATACACATATGTACATCTTGGAACTGACTTTAAAATCATTAACAATACAAATAAATATCTAATCCTTTAAAATTGCTAAAAACATAAATAAATATCAACTAATTAAAATATATGTACATTAGTCATCTCATAAAATCAAATGTCAACATTATAAACTCATCCAACAATATTAAAACCATTTAAATTACTACTATAGTTAATATAGTTCCCATTCTATAATTGTATTTTCCCTTTTTTTTCCAAACAAAATAAAACGAAATCTCTCATCTGGATTATGCAAATTTTAAAATGTTGCTAAATGCACAATTCAATTTGGCCAAATCATTCCGAATATTTATTATATATATATATATATATATATATATATATATATATATATATTTTTTTTTTTTTTTTTTTTTATGGAGTATTAATACAGTCTGCCACACTGAAGGGCGATAATAAACTTTATTGACATCAATTATTGACAAAAGTCTCTCCCTAAGGAGGAATTTTTACGGAGTTGGCTACAACACAGAAATATATGTTTAAATTATTACAATCATTTTTTTTAATGTTTCAAATTAAACAAAACACATATATATTTTTTTTTTTGTTAAATAGCCATGTAAGGCCTAAGAAAAACAAAACAAAACAAAGCCATACAGTAAACAGAACAATCTTGGAAGCACTCGGTTAAGAAAAAGACAAACAGAATAATTTAACTACTTTGGCAGTAATTGATTTTAAGCACGAATGTATTCTGTTCTTCTCCACAACAACATATAGTTAAGGGAATAAGGAATTTTAAGTTCATAAATTTACCCACATTCGTGTATCTCGTTTCTCTCCTAAATAATGAAAATTTAATCAGCAGAGAAATAGACAACAGAATAATGACTGGTAATAGAGCTTAGTATACAAACCTAAAACTTCTCAAGTCTACATTGTTTTCAAAATCCACAAAATTAAAGCTGTATAAAAAGCTTATTAGACCAGTAGTCACCTATGGAGCGGAAACCTGGTGTCTATCGCAAGAGGATTGCCGTAAACTAAAAGTATTCGAATGAAAATCAATAAGAAGGATTTACGGTACTACAGGTGTTAATGGTGAGTGGAAAATCAAAAGTAACAATGAAATCGAGGCTATATTAGAGAATCAAAACATTGCTAACTATATCAAGGAAAGTAGGCTGAGCTGGGCAGGACATGTAGTCAGAATGGAGAATGAACTGGTGCAGAGGAAAATATTGGAAGCACACTTCAGTGGGAAGATCAAAAGAGGAAGGCCGAGGAGCAGATGGAAGGGTGAAGTGGAGAGAGACGCGAGGAAGTTAGGAGTTGGCAATTGGAAGAGAGTAGCACAGGACAGAGAGAAGTGGAGAGAAATAACTGAGGAGTTCAAGAGTCATATGCTAGCATGTAGCTGTAGGGAGTTAGTTAATTGGACATTCTTTTTGGAATACTTTCAAATTATTTTACATGACGTAACATTTCTATTTTCGTCAACAAAACTTTACAATTCTTTAAAAAAAAAAAAAAAAAAACAGAGATGCGTTCAAGTTATAGCGTACCACATACCATAGCATACCACATACCAACTATATATTAATATCTAACAAACTAGTAGATATCTTTGACTGAAAAAAAATAATTTCATATATTATTTTCATATTGTTATTTTTATGATACCTTATTTATGTTGAGTACGTTTTTATTGTAGTGTACTAATTTTCAATGAATTATCTTTATTCAGAAGAACTAAGATATTTTATGGTGCTTTTTTTAAAAATAATTTTCATGCATGGTTATCTTTATTTTTTTTCCTTTTAATAATTTCAATATTTTATATTTGTATTTTTTTTTTAAATCGATTCCTCGGGCTTTTAAGCAATAATTATTGGAGAGATTAAAATTAAAATAAAGTAAAGTTACCATGTACCATGTATGTGGAGAATAATACTACACAATTCCCAGCGTAGATACTGTTGGAAATGGAATGAGAAAAACAACACAATATTTCGCCTGTTGTTTCAACCCTTAGCATTCAACGCAATTTCATAATTTCATCACACAATTTGTGATAAGTGTATAGCATGAATATTCCGAATTATAATTATTTAAATACTGAAAAAAAGAAAAAAACAAAAACAAATTGAGAGATGTTTCAACAGACTCAAACTACAATAACAAATTCGTAGTATCATTGAGATTTCGGCAAATAAAAACCTAAATTTTGCATGAAAAATATCTAAGATACCCAAAAATAGAATAAAATCCAAAATGAAAAAAAAATTCACGACCATTTTAAATTTATATATAAGCGAAAAATATTACGAGATTCCTATTTTAGACAGTAAAAATTCATAACAAAACCTTCAGAGGTTTTAAAAAATGAAAGATTTCTACCATAAAAATACCATACATTTCTTAGCAAACAATAAAGTTTTTTTTTTTGTTCAAATATAATCATTTATTTATTTGCCTAATAAACAAAAAATTTTAATAATTTTGTTTTGACCAAACCAAGTTTTGTAAAGGTATTGCAAAAAATGAAGAATAAAAAATAATCACTTCACAACCCAAATATCTAAAAAAAAAATAATTATTCTAAATATTATAATCATGGTGTATACTAATTTCACAATTACTCGTAGATATCGAATTAAAATAATACGAAAGCAATAAATAGCAGACCAATCGAAGGCTTTATCAAAGTCCAAAGTATTCATTTAAAAAAAAAATTATAATATCGAGATATACAAAGATATGTCAAAGCAGCCGCCAACTTATAAAATTCGAATGGAAACATGATAAAAACATGAAAATAAAATTTTAAAATGTTGATAAACAAATTAGTAATAAAAAGATCCAATGTTTCAAAACAGAAAACGATACTCGCCAAGAGGGAAATCCAATGGTGCAATCATAGTAAATAGAAGGCGTTACTGATATATATATATATATATATATATATATATATATATATATATATATATATATATATATATATATATATATATATATATATATATATATATATACTATTTACTATATATATACTATATATATACATATATATATATATATATATATATATATATATATATATATATATATATATAATTTCTTTTTTTTTTATCACTTAAGAAATTTAGAAAACATATTTCTTAGGAACATAAATCATTTTTAAATTTTTTAAATTATTTAACACTAAATGAGTGACGAAATAAAACAAACAAATTATTACACAGTTCTTACCCTGAATTGCATTCTTTTCGAATCTACTAATAAAAAAAAAACTATATAAAATTAAATTTATAAGGAGAAGAATTTACAAATCGAGAGTTTTTTCTTAAAATACAATTATTTATCTTTATGTGCGTTTATAATGATTTTTTTTTTGTTATCAAATAGGAAGTAATGCTTGCCAAAATACTACAAAGATAATGATTGTACATTGTTCACCCATATCACCCGTCCGGTGTAACTACGACTCAACTGTAAAATTAAAAAAAAAAAATGTTTTATCACTTAGAATTGTCAGAAAGGCGTGTTTATTCGAATCCTTTCTACTTTTTGGGTGGGGGGAGAAAAGGGGAGGGAGAAATTACTACAATGTAATATTTAAAAAAAAAAATTAAAAGCTAAGACACATTTACTTCTTCATTTAACAAAATATGTTCTTGTCATGTCTACTCTTTCCTATGACAAGACCTTGGAGTCCTGTATAATTAAGGTTAAACAATTTTATGACCAAAGATTGTATATTTAACATAATTGACCTTAACAAATTTGGAAGCTCAAATCAAAGCTTGACATGGGAGAATTCTAGTGCAAACTACCATTCTTGCTATAATACTTAAAGAAACCTGGTGATTTATTTTGTTCAAATTTCCTAGTCAATGTCCAAGTTTGTGCCCCGTAAAGAATCGTAGGATAAACACAATTAGTCAAAAGTTTAAGATTTATCGCTATATTGATTTAAAACAATAAACACATAAGTTCATAATTAAGTGAATCTGAAATGTATCAGAAAAAAAAAACGACAGGATTAGAAAAAAAAAACTTTTTGAATTTCAGTGTAATAGTTTTATAATAATTTTTTACTATGTTTTAAACTATTCAAAGAAAAATTTAACTACTTTAGCAGTAATTTATTTTAAACACAAATATATTCTGTTCTTCTCCACAATAACATATACTCGTAGTTAAGGAAATAACTCCAATTTGGAAGCTCAAATCAAAGCTTGGCATGAGAGAATTCTAGTGCAAACTACCAGTCTTGCTGTAATACTTAAAAGAACCTGGTGATTTATTTAAAATACAAAATAAAATACATGTTTTGTATTTTAAAAAAGAAATTCAGCTATGAACAATTTAGAATATTGTACTTATTTATATTCAAAATACAAAAATGTATTTCACTTTTTATTTTAAAATATTTTATTTTATTTAAAATATTAACCAGGTCTGATATGGACACAAGTAATAAAAATAATAATTATATATATATAAATGAAAATAATAAATACATATATATATATATGTATATATATATATATATATATATATATATATATATATATATATACAATGACGGGTACCTAGGGTAGAGTAGCTAGTTGCGCCGCCCCATGGCTGGCTGGCGGTCCGCTCTCCACACAGCAACTGAGGACTGCCGCCTCCGCTATTACCCGACTGCACAACATCCGCCCCTCGCTACTAAACCCGTTCGATACCTACCGTATTATTAATCCTAAACCTCTTTAATATTCTCTTCCATTTTTTATCCTATTCTTTATTTTACTTTATTCAACCGATGGATCGATCGATAGAAGTGTGATGGAGAAAAAAAAAATTAAATTTCAATTAAATTCTTTAAAGGATTTATACTTTAGCCAAGTGTAGAACCATCATTAGAAGAATGAACATTAAACAAAAACGAACAGATTTAAACAGATGATACAGTATTTATCCAAGTTGACAGACTATTGTCTTAACCACATAAACTAATAACAACAGCGCCTATCCATCCCTCTTTACACGATCGGCTGGTGTTCCTCAAGGTATTATGCTCAGTCCTATCCTTTACACAGTTTTTACAGTTGATATCTCATCCAATATACTGGGTGTCTCGTAAGTAGAGGGAAATATTTAAATGGCTAATGGTAGACATCAAAATCTACAAAAAAGTTCAAATAAATAATTGCCAAATTTTCATCAGAAATTTATTATTTGTGTTTTTTTAAGCGAGACACATTTTTTGTTGAATAGAAAGTGATAATATAAAAAATATTTGATGTAAGTAACTAAACATTGTTCCATAATAAACTAGACAAAATTCACTCTAAACAATAGTATAGTATTATTAACCCTAAACCTCTTTTAACATTCTCTTCCATTTTTATCCTGTTCTTTATTTTATTTTATTCAACCGATGGATCGAAACGATAGAAGTTTGAAGGGGTAAAAAAAAATAAAATAAAATTTTAATTAAGTCCTTTAAAGGGTTTCTACTTTTGAGCTTAGTGTACCAACATTAGAAGAGTGAAGTAACACTAAACAGACGATACAGTATTTATCCAAGTTATTTGTCAGACAACTAAATCAACTGGTCGGCTGGTCTTCCTCAAGGTATTATCCACAGTCCTATTCTTTACAAGATTAATACAGCTGATATCTCAATCGATCCTAACATACTCATCAACTGTATCCCAAACTCTTCAATCACACTCTGTCAACTATTACATACATAAGTACAAACAATATAATATATAAATATATTTGTCAAGCTTTGTCCTTGATATATTTCCTTATATTTCGGAATACTTGATGTAGTTTACAAAAATTATACTTTTTTTTTTCTTTTCGAGAAAGAAGGTAAACTCCTTCTTCTCCAGCAAAATTTATAGTTAATTAAATAAGGTCAGATTTCATGTATGGTGAAGTTCTTTTCAAAGGATTATGAAGTCTTTCTATCACGAATAAATGTGCCTGTTGCATTTCTAACGAGGAAAACGTTCAGTTTTTTCCTTGTTCCGTCAGGAGTGGTGTTAGTTTGTAATTTATTATCTTTAACTATATTCTTCCTAGTCAGAAATGGAACTGCCTTGACACTTTTCTAAATATATCTTTTTCTAATTCGAATGGTGATAGAAGGTTGCAAACAACTGTTTTTCACAATAAATCTCTGCTTGCAATAAATACCACTTTGGCATTTTATCCAAGACGATTTATAATATTTCAACCATTCTTTTTATTTTTATTTTTATTATTTTTTTCAATTCGGTAGAATTCGTTTTACTGTTAAGTAGCTATTATAAGTAGTATATTTGTTTTTCTAATGACCCACGTTTTGTGAGATCTCTGCATTTACTTAAGTGACACATATCTTAAAACAGAAATCACAATAATACTTATTCACCCCTTTATTCTCGGTCTACTGGTATTCCTTCAATATTCTTGGTCTCAGCTTCTAGATACTAATAAAATTAACATTACAATTAATCCTAAATCATCATTACCACATATGTTCATGATACATGTGTGTTATCAGTTAAAAATGACCCATTTGTTGCTTTTTAAACTTAACGGTCACACATCACAAACCTTGAAGAATGGTGTTAAAACTGGAGGATTAAAATTAATTCGGATTAATCCCATCAAATCGCCTTTATCCTTCATCGGACACCTATCACGTCCTATTCTGCAGCGTCCTTTAATAATACCCCACTTATCCTTGTTGAACATATACGATAACTGGAACTCTTCCTGGAAAAACTTTTAACTTGGAATCCTCATACTAGAATAAAACGACAAGAAACCGCTCAATTCGTTTTTGGCTATTTCAGCAATTGATAGACAAAAGCTCCAAGCTTCCAATTAATTACAAAAGACATAATTAATACATGACTATAGTAGGACCTATTTGAACTTATGGAATTGAGCTTTGGGACTCCACTAAACCATCTGATTCCCTCGTATTCAATCCTTACCATCCAAAATACTTCTTTATGTCGTCGATGCTCCTTACTTTGTCACAATGCAACTATCCATAATGTGTTCTTCAATGTTCCATATATTGTCGATTAAGCTCAATCTAGATACTTATTCTTCCAATATATAAACATGTGTGTCTAAAAGAAAAAAATATATATATCGTTTGATGGTGTAGATATCATCTTTCTTAATAAGTGATTATTTTAATTGTCATTTATGTATACTTTTAATTATTTATTATTTTGCTATTTCTTATATGCATATATACATGCATATATATATATATATATATATATATATATATATATATATATATATATATATATATATATTTTTTTTTTTTTTTTTTTTTTTTTTCTTATATAGCATATTTTCAAAGATAATTAGCGTTAAAGTTACAAACGAATACTGCCAGCACATAGAGTTGAATAACTTGTACTTTTTGTATAAAATAATGATTTTAAAACTTCCATTCTAGGTATATCTTTAGTTTTTGTATCTCATCCTGTCGACTCTGAATAAAAATATTTAGTTTAAAATGTTTTTATTATATTTTATAAATTTATTTTTATAAAAGCAGGGCTAAGAGATGTTAGATAGCATCTAGTTTGCCAGCGGTATACATGAGTCCACGATAGACTTAGACCACAACCACAGGTCCCATCAAGAACAAACCTTATCCAACAAACTTATATTAACATACCTTATCCAGACCTCCACGAAGCAAGTTTTTAGGCAAATATAGACTTTTTTTTGTTAATTAAAATCTCAATTTTATAATTTGGACTCCGAAAACTACATCTCTCGAGAAATCAACAGGACGATAGGGAACAGAGAGATGGTGCTACTTTGGCCTTTCGGAGCATTTTAGAAGCAGGTTCCTCTCTAACAGGACCAAGATCACTCTCTACAAAACCTTGGTCCGCCCTGTTTTAAATTATGGATCAAAAGCATGGGGATTTAAGAAGCAAGATGAAAATAGACTTCTGATCTTTGAGAGATCAATCTTGAGAGGAATTTTTGGTCCTGTTAGAGAGGGTGGAATTTGGAGAAGCAGGAGAACTCGCTTGCTTTTATAAGGATATAGACTTGGTCAAGTTTATGAAGATAGGACGATTTCGATGGGCCGGGTACGTCGCACGTATGGATGATTCGGCGATACCCAGGAAAATGCTGTCCGGAAAGATGCATGGACAAAGAAAGGTTGGCAGGCCAAATGTAAGATGGGAGGACTCAGTGATATCGGACACACGGGATCTGCTGGGAGTCCGAAACTGGAGAGCTGCTGCAGCTGATCGTATTGACTGGCGAAAGCTTTCGGAGGAGGCCCAGTCTCGGTGACGAGATGTAGCGCCATCTATGTATGAATTCTATAGCAGCTCATATTTATTTGATTTTTTTTTCTATGTATGAACCTTATTATGAAGAAAACTAAACCACTATTGAATTAACAGTTTTTCATTAAAATTTGTCTTTAAATAAAAAAAATCAATAAATAATTATATAAAAATGTATTAAGTTGGGGCGGAGGAGACATAATTGCACATAATCCGCATGATGAAACAGATACCAACGTTTTGGGTACATATTCAAAAAAACCTTGTTCAATGACTACATAACATCTCATCATACGGGCCTTTCTTTCCGAATTGGGCTTTTTCCACTATGTATTCCTTTCAAATAAAATATGTGTCCATTGCATAGAAACAAACAGAAATAGAAGTGACTGAAATGAATAACATTGAATACCATAAATCCTTTGTTGGGAAGGGATTCCATGCTTTGTGTCTCAATCGTTATTATCCTCTTTACATTGACTCATGCTCAGCGAACTAAAAACTTTTAAATTTACTTGAAATAAATAGCTCCGATAATTTTGGCACACGTCTCAAACCATTGTAGGACGAGCAGTATGTTTTAGATACAATGGAGTAAATCTCTTTCTGACTTTTATGAACAGTTAGAGCCTCTTCACAAAATTGGGGCATTGAACTCTCACAACTTGGCCATATTCATATATTATTTCTAAAAAATGTTTTTTGTTCTCATACCGTTTGGTATCTATTATCTATTGCATCTTTTAGCTAAGAATAATTTTGCCAGCTTCAAAACTTTCATCCAAGAATAATTTTTTTTCCTTTTTTCTCTCACGCTTTCGTCTCTGAAGCGAATCTATTTATGAAAGAGATGACATCACAATCTAGATTTAGTAGCCATACAAATCAAGCAACGTTGGACTAAAACCACACCTCCTGTTCCCACCATACATTCCAGACTAACTATTATTTCAAGATTCTATCTAATTGTAAACCTTTTTTAATATTTTAAATGTTGAAAAAAAAATCGTATATAATTTCTTTATCGTCTGAATTATATTTCAGCTCAAATCCATGAGTTTTTTTCCCGAACAAGTACTCAATTAGATCTTAGAAAAAAATCACACACAACTACTTGCCAATATGGAAAACGAACTGCTACAAATATATATTTAGTGTTAAAAAAAAAAATAGAAATTTCTCCGACAGAAACTAGAGTGAATCACCAGTAATAATATCAAAATAATGGATACAAATCCATCAATTAAGTATTACATTTATTACTATTCGTTTTTACATAATCTCGTATTGTTGAGGCATTCGAAGTGTATGATTGGACCTCGGTAAACAAAACTTCCTAGTTCTTATAGTAAATATTCCAAACTTATAGTATATTCCGAGAATCTTGGCAATGATCTCCTTCCCCGAAGGGTCATCCAAACTATACAGACAGAGATGATAGGAGCGGGCATAAGTTCTTCAGTAATGTTGGCCGAAAGCATTAGACGCTTTGGGATAACATTCCACGAACATAATTCCGAGAGAATTAATTTACACAGTCCCATCCGTAGAGTCCCGTCATCCCAAAGATATGAGCGAACGTAACGCATAGCGACCTTCTCTGCCCACGTTAAATATATAACATATAATTATAACAGACCATAGAGTGTGTATATACCTATGCATATATATAGACTATAAAAATAACCTAGGACAATGTTCGTCAAGGATAACTGCTACGTAGAGAATAATAAAGATATTTTCTTGTCAAGAGACCTGTAATATCGAATAAATAAAGAGAGAAAGAAAAGAAACGAAGAATGGTTATATATATATATATATATATATATATATATATATATATATATATATATATATGGAATATATATATATTTGGTACTATGCAAACAGAATTCTATACATTTTCTCTAAAAAGTAATATTCTCTAAATTCTTACTCGCAAAAAAGAAAAAAATAATAATGACAATTATTTCGGTTATTTAAAAATATTTTAATACATATAAATACTTGTAAATTAAAAAAAAAAAAAAAGAAAGGATTCAAATAAAAGAAAGAAAAATATGAAAATCCGTATACAAAAATATTAACTATTAATAAACAAAATATACATATTTACTGTAAAAGTACTTAAAATATTTATTTATAGGAAATAAAGAGAAAATAAATTTCAGTAAATATTGAATTGTAAGAAATTCAACTGCTTATTTATAAGTAAAATGTGAATAATAAGAACGAAATCTTGTTACATAATACATCCAAATAAGTATATATCTAATATGCAACAGACTTAGATGCGCGTGAGTTTTTGGCGCTCGGAGCTAAATTATATCAGGCACATCCCTCAAACTGGGCCAGTAGTATATTGTCTCATGTTTTCGAATTATATTTTATGGTACTTTTAATTTATATTATTATATAGTTATATATAATAAATATAAATAAATTTATGTACTAACAACTTATACTTTAGCACTTCCGTTCATGACAAATAAATCTCTAGTCAGCTTGCTGTAATTTATCTAACGACAGTAAGTGGAACTAAGAATAGATGGGATAGACCATCAAATAAAAAAGTAGGTAGCTGATAGAAATAAAACATTTTCTTTCCTTAATTCGTGGCCTGATAAACGGTATACCTTTCGAAAATTCCAGCTACAAATATTCAAGAGAAAGATTCGAAGAATGTAAAAGAATTCCAGTTTCCTAAAAAAACTTTTGTTTTTTGAATATATATAAATATATTATGTAAAATACCTAGGAGTTATGTCAGAGGAAAGAAATAAATCCGAAAAAGTCGGCCTGTAGACTTGGAACGCTCTGAAGTGAAACTGCGTAGCCAACTGGATTCGGCAACATAAGGAAAGGCCGGATTATAATTGAGGCAATTGGTATCAATATAGCCTCAATCCACTTTTGTGCAGAATGTTTTTTATTTTAAATTCCACATGATCTTAACGCGCATTCTCATTGTGAATCCAGTGAAAAAATGGGATCTAAGTCATGGGTTTAGCTATGTCAGATAGGACACAATCATATAAGAAATAATTATATATTTTATATTTATATAACGTCTATAAGTGAGGAGGATCTTTTGTTAAAAATGTATAATTTATTAGAAAATAATGAAATATTATTTTCTAATCATTATATATTGATTTGGTATCAGACTTACGGTGTATGGAATACCAGTGCATATCTCCGATATTCAAATTACGTGCAAATGATCATATTTTAAGAGGAAATAAAGTCAGTTACAACAGCTTATTATGTAAGGGGAGCAAATATGAGGTGTAGCCATTAAATAACTAGAGAGATGCTGTCACAGGCGGATCTACGAGGGGAGGTGAATATTTATATGGAAAAAATATTTAAAAAATATAAAGTATTATTGTTCGTGTAATTACATTTAATAGAACTTCAAGAAACACTTAAACACATAGCGCAACTAAATAACTTTAATCTCCTTCACGCTTTCAAGACTAATCTGCACCTGTCGACGCCTGTTAACAATCAGCAGATGGTGTGATCAAAGTAACGAAACTGACATGACAGTCATGGGGAAGGATAGCACCCAGCAGTACCTCAGTAGTGTTGCCCAAAATCGGTCTTGGGCTTCCACTTTGCAAGACCAAGACCAGGGCCGCCTAACTGTTGCAAGACCAAGACCAGGGACTGGTAAAAAAAAAAAAAGATTTTTTTAATAAAAATAATTACTAATATTCGACAATCTTAGTTACTATATGTTAATAATTGGTATAACCAATATACTTTTGCATTTAACTCCTCTAATTTTTCATTCGGGTTTAAATATACAGTAATATATCTATAGTAACAAGTTAATAAGAAACTGCAAGACTGTTGGGAGACTCTTGCGCATGACCAACACCATGACCATAACTGAGTTTACAAGACCAAGGCTCGTCTTGGTCTCGCATCTGGGCAACGCTACTAGTATAATCCGACATTTCATATAGATATAGATAGTTAGTATCTTTCTTTTTTTTTCCCCAAAGCAATTATCGATAAATAAAAGCAAAATAACTCCGGAATCTACTAGTGGATGCTGTAAAACATTTTATTTTGACTTCATATTTGCCTATAATTACCTTCAATGTAGACCACTCTATATCTACAAGACTCCATGGGAATCTTCCATTAACTAAAACATAGCTGGAAGTCTTCTTCTGCCGACTCCTTCAGGACTCATGCCGTTTTCCCTTTCAGCTAGAACGCGAGGTGAGGTTGGTTAATAATATGACGTTATGAAACCCATTGAAAGTACACAAACCCATAAGTATCGAAGAAAACAATCATTTTGAATATTGTTGAGGGAAAGACAACATCTTTCTACACATGAATGATGACAATACGGGATCTTGAGGAAAAATATAAACATTTCAGGAAACTAGTCAGTTGTATAATGTTGGAACCTGAAGGCTTCACAAAAAGTAACCTTTTGGAAAAACTCGTGACGACCATTATAAAAACGACACCATTTTTTATCGCTGTGTAACCTTAACGACCGTGCCCTGTTTTATTTAATGTGACTTGATCTGTTAAAGATGAAGTCACTCTTTATATTTATACCAATTAGTTTTTTGTTTTTTTTTCAATTGAACTAAAAAACATTCACCTTATTGCACTGATTGGGAGCGAGGTTTGCTATTTCGTTTCCCTTTTATTTATGTAAATCGATAATACTCACGTATTAATCCTTTAATCACATCACCTTCAATTATTCGATCATGAATCGGGACTACATTTGCACTAAATGCAATATCTTATATTGCGGTGAGACCGTCAGGATAGAAAATAAAAATAGTATTACTATATAGTTCTGAATGAAAATTTATATATTTTATTTAGTGCTATGATGAGAAATATGTACACCTAGAAGTAGAAGACCAGAAAAATTATCCAAATTCCAACGGAAGCTTATGTATAATCTTCTAAGAAGATTAAAAGACCTTTTGTAGTATTTATATAGTGGAAGTATGGCAATGGCCAGATTCTCTACCCAAGACTTGGGTTTGGGCTAAAGCACTCTCGATCATTCTCCACTGACCAGTGACGCGGTTCAGAGAGTAGCGCAGGGATCTCCTGGAGTCCTGTTTTTCTCTCCATAGTAGGAGGGACAAGCCTGCCTCGAACTTCCCTAGCTTGATTGTAAATAGTATATAAAGGTATGTCTGTGTGTTATTACTTTTTTTTAAATTTCATTATCAATAATAATTAATTTAATATAAATAATAAGTTATTTTGTTTTTATTTACTGCATCAATTTTTTATTATTATTTATTTGTCACTTTTCTTCTGTTGATTTTATTTATGTTCTGTACATATTGTGTGAACTTTATCTTACCTCACTATAACCAAGTGACAGAATGTTGTAATGTTTAATAAATAAATTTAAAAAAATGTTGATGCGACAAACTATTATTAAATGCCCAGTTGCTGAATTTATTTTTAAAATGAACCATATATTCCCTATTTCTAAAACACATATAATTAATTTTTACAATTTTTTTTCTCCAAAATATCATACTCAAAAAATCTATTGATAATATATTTAAAATTTAACTATTTCACCTGAATTATTATTGTAAGAGAACTATAGCTAACAGCTATTTCTTTATTGGTTGTTGAGGAACTAATTTATTTTTTTTAGATTGGCCTACACAGGGGTGCCCAGAAGGCGGATTTCATGGCGCATAGTTGTGCCACCAAAGCTTATGAGGGGGCCACTTTTTGAAGTGGTTTTCAATTTTTGAGCGGAGCACATTTCGATGGAGTTACGAATTTTAAAAATGAAAAGTTTCAAATTAAAAGACAAGCGGAAGCATGGTACATATCGCAGGATATGTAATTGCATATAATATATGAATATTTAAATTATACCTTGGTTTGCACTGTTTTTAAGAATAAGAGAGGAATAAAATTTCTTGGGAGGGGTGGGGGTAGGTTTACGCGTCATCGCCTACAATGATTATTCTTAAGAGATCGATTAGTCACCTGTTTATTAATTTCAGCAAAGCGGATTTGTCGTAATTTAATAGTTTTTGAATATTTACCTAATATTGCTACCTAGTCAAGGAAAGACAAATCGCAGTCATTTCCATTAAATTTTAAGGCTTAAATAATTTATTGTTGAATAATTATACTGGGAGGAATTCAGATTGGATCCATCTGAACCATTGAGTTGAACTTGAATACATTGCCTGCTAACTCGCAGAGCACTCACTATATTAGCCGAGAACAAGGTAATTATACCATTAGTTATTTAGTAACCGAAGCCATCCGGATTTGGTACCAACTTTCAGAGCACGCACGAGACCGGGAGATTCACACGCCACGATGCGACTGGAATAAAACATCAGCGGACCACCGTCACCGAAGATTGAATGAGACCAGGATGACTATTCCTGTGCTAATTTTTATTTATTTAATCAACTATAATTTTTCTTTCGCCACTTCGATCCTCGAAAAGATTACGATAAGAGAGAAGAATAAAAATATTGTTTTTTAGTCAAGCCATTCAAGGTACACTTTACTATGTATGGACCCTCTGACCAAATAATTATAATAATATTCATATACAATAATACAATAATAATATTCATACACAAGTATGATAAATTCCGTGCGAATGGTTGGCCCACTTAACAAAAAAGGTCACACAGGTAAATCTATATCCTACTAGAGATCCCAGCGTTACACATGTCCGAAGAGAGGATAACAGCTTTATTAAAATATTTCCTTTTTTTTTACTTAATTTGTTTTTTTACTTTAGTTTAATTCTACCTTCTACTTCTTCTAGTGAATACATAATTAACTGTGTAAACTGACCCCTGATGGTGTCGGCATCGAACCTTCGGGTTCGCTAAGCTTTTATTATTTATTGGAATAGAATAGAGAATAGAATTGAATTTATTTGTTAAAGATTATTTTACAATCTTGTACAAATCATACATATATGAATAACTTTATTTCTACCTACATGAGTCTAGTTTAGCATAACTGTACATTGACTTATTATAAAAACAATAATACTTCATTACATTCCAATTAATTTCTATATACATTATCAATACAACCAAAAAAAAAAAAGAAACAAACAATTAATTGAACTGACCAACAATTATCCTTAGTCATAGCACTTGGTTGGTGTGTGGAACATCAGAGCTTAAGAAATCCAGTGAATTGCACTCTGACATTATGAACCAGTAAATCTTATTAAATTTCTGTATGTTATCGATTCGAAGTATGTCTTGTATCTTGTTTACATCACTTGGCGCAGAGAGAAATGCTCGTAAATGTTTTTGTCTGTCGTCTGTTAGCTTTTCACAGTACAGAAGGATATGGAACAGGCTGTTAGTAATGAATTGGTTACAGAAAGTGCAGGTTTCCTGGGCTTTGAAGTAGGAACTTTTGTTTTTCGTATAGAGCTTAATTAATTCGGGATTTGAAATCCTTAACTGACTTATTGATCTTAGCTTTTTTATGTTAGCTCTATACATCAAATAGGACTCTGGGCTGGAAATATTGAAGCTGGAAATAGTTCTATACATGGGATTGTTGTTGGAATTTATTATTATTAAACTGACGCAATACCTCTGGAAAAGAAGGTGTATTTGAGAGATTAAATATGAATTCTATTTATATTCATGGCATCTCTATATTTTATTCAATAATAAATATGCTTAAATCTAATATGGGCCGTCATAAGATCCAAAACGTAGAACAAAGTTGAACATGGTTCATTTTGAAATAAAGAGGCCATGACTATCTCGAATAACCCGAAACTCCAAATAAGATTTATGGACCTTTCACAGCCAAATTATTTTCTTACCGACAGATTGGTAGGAAGATAATTAATTTATTACGATAATGTCATTTTGATAGATATTTTGTCCGGAAATGTTGATATTACGCATGATCAAGTTACTATTCACTATAGTCATGAGTGTCTGTGGTTGTAGCCCCCATACTCAGCCTTCGCTGGCTTTTAATACCAGAGAAATGGTTGAGGGAGAAGCCTGGGGATCTCATGAAGCTTCGCTTTTCCCTCAACAAGTGGGGGAGAGACAAGTCTGGTTCGGAGTTCCCATGGCCGATTGTAGATAGTGTAAATAGGTATGCCAGCGTCTAAGATGTTTATTTTTACTTTTATTTTATTTTTTAACAACATTTTAATTCTATTTTATTTATTTATTTTTATTTTATTATTACTATTATTATTATTTTCTTCTCTCATTATTTTGTACTAAATTACTCGCTTAGTAATTACTTAATTACTGTAATTACTCGCTGTATATTATTTTGAAATTGCCTTATTTATTTTTAAATACGGTGTAAATGTGATCTCTGCACTCTATTATAAGTGTCCTTAATTGAGACAGATTGTAGTATTTATCAATAAACAAGAAATCTAAAAAAAAAAAAAAAAAACTATTTACGACAAGGCATTCCTTAAATACTCCGTAAAAGGATAAGTAATTAACCTAAAGTTTGGCAACTAAACCTCGTAAATAACAGCATGGGTGACTTTCATAATTTGGCCGAAAAGAGGTCGTGCAGTCCCAATAAATGCATAATTCCATCCATTTTATAAATATAAGCATTAATGTGGTTGTCCTCTAGCGTAATCCGGCTGCAATAACCTAAATTTGAACCTGACCTACACAACCAGAGTTGTCTGGCTGGTTCTGGGCGGGTTGAAGAAACCTCTTAACTCGTTTGGGACCTTTTAATGAATCCAATTCCTCAGGTTGGGACTTCTTGAGTTGTTTACATCTGTTGGGAATCTCAATCTCGCACATTTCTTTCAAGTTTAAAAATGGTCATTCCCTTTTTCTGTTACTTGGAATAGAGAAGACTTTTTTTTATTAATGAACCCATGTATGAAGTATAGTAATCCATACCAAAATATTTATAAACGTTTTTTAAAGAATACGTGATACAGACCCCGAACAATGATTCACGGCTTTCTCTAGTCAATGTTTACAATGATTTCACATTTATATCACGATTGATAAAGTACAGGTGTAATATAATTGTGAATTCTCAAGAAGAAAAATAAAAACGGCCTTTCAACCAAGGTCAGTATAGCTTCCGCTTTTTATATTTCAAGCCTAAGATTTATCGTTTCGGAATAAAATATGCAGGAGCAGATATTTTTGTTTGGTTGTGGACTTGAATATTGAAAAATTGAAGACTAAGCGAAAGACTAATTAATTAATTTATTTTTTAAATTTTGTTATTGAAATTCACAACTGTATTAAATGATAAATACAACAAGTAAATATGAAACAAGTAACATGACATGTACAATATGAAACTACCCATTGGTAACACTCCAATTATATTTCTATATTAGAAGGTCCCGAGGCAATCATCTTTTCAGACGCCTCGAAGACGAACATATGGTACATTATTAAGGTCGTTATGGATGATTTTATTTGTGACAAAGTAGGGAGCATTGAGGATTTTACGAAGGATTTTGGATTGTAAGGATTGGATACGAGAGAAATTTGATGGTTTAGTAGAGCCCCAAAGCACGATCCCGTAAGTCTAAGTAGACCTTATTATAGTAATATATATATATATATACATATAATATTCTATTATTTTGTACATTATTGTTATTCTGAAGGGACTTAGTCCCAGAATAAAGTTTTTTTTTCTATCTATCTATCTATCTATATATGAGTCTTTTGTTAATAGTTGGAAGTTTAGAGCGTTTATTAGTAATTTATTGAAATGAAAATTGGACAGCCTAGATATTAAAACTCCCAATCCCTGAAAATTTCATCAGATCAAATTAACGGTAGAGGGTGACTGGCCAATCAGCCAATGGCCAATACGAGTATAGTTTAAATTAAATTATCGAATACAATCTAAAATCATATAGTTCTTGTTAACCTAGTCCCAATATATGAAAATTCCGTGTTGCACACATTTCTTTATCAGATCGTTATCATCCGCCTAAAACTTCGTGAATAGCTTCATCTCATCATATCTGACAACTTTTTTTATTTACCAACATTCCAGGAATTGGTGAGTCTTCAATCTGGAAAGCGGCAAACTTTATCTATCTAATTAGGTACTAAAAAAATCATCAGACACCCATTATCATTTGAATCCTAAGATAATTTTACCAGAAAATCTAAAATAAAAGTGACCTTCAAAAATATTGGGCAGTTTGGCGTGAAATCCGCCTTCCACGTGAATAAATTACATATGAATAAGTTATTAAGGACAAACGGCCCAATATTTTTGTAGACCACATTTTTTTTTTTTCTCGATTTTATGTTCACATTATCTTACGATTCACGTGTAAAGCAAATGGATATTTATTAGTTTTCAGTACCTAATTAATTTAATGAGCTTTTAATTTAGCAGAGAGAGAATCACTTTATTATCATAAAATAAAATGGTGCTGCCCAATTACATTGGGTTGCTAACAACACAGCATATTTATAACTATTTATATGTGATGTTACATACAATGAAGTTAGAAAAATTAGAATCGACTTCATTTATGGTATCATTCCATCTTTCACTTATTAAACAGAGAGATGTTTAGGAATATGAATGATCTATAGTGGAAGAAACTTTGTAGAAAAAAAAAATACGGGTTTTAGTATAGGCAGAATAAGAAACTAATTTAAAAGGTTATCATGATATATGAATTGTGGGATAAGCCAAAGGTAGATGAAAGTATTAGGTCTCGACCGTACAATAATTTTATCGGCAACGCATGTTCTTTAGGCCTTATAGTAAAATCACAAGTTTTATTATTAATTACTAATTTTTAGGTTATTTTATTCTTATTTATTGTATATATATTATTGTTCTGTAGATTTATTGTATTTATTGTACATAGTGTGCGAATGTGATCTCTGAACACTATTATAAATGTTCTTTGAGACAGACTGTAAAATTTTTCAATAAACCAGTTTAAAAAAAAAAAAATTGTAAAGAATAGAAAATATATAATGATAATTATTTTTTTTGAATTAAGTAAGGACTGAAATGGTTTAGGATCCTCAAGTAACCAGACCTCAACTACCAGGTTGCGTGATAAGAGATACCGCTATTAAGTTTGACAGAGCGCCGATATTACCAATCAAGAAGTCAAGTATGTTTGGATGTTTCTCTCTTAACTCCCACGGATTTGTTTCCAAATTTTATGCTAATAAAGCGATACAATGAAATACATTTCACACATCTGGTAAACAATGACGTAACTCCAAATCATGTAATTATATAATAATAAAAAATAAAAAGTCTTCGCGAACCGCAGGTTGGATGCCAATACCACCTGCTGTCAACATATCGGGTTGGCAAATAAGTCTTTTCGGTTTTCAGGATGAAATAAAACTCAATGTATTATAGACATAAAATTTATTTTAGTCTACAATAATTTGACCATAATTTAATATGACCATCTTTCTATTAACTGCATAATGCCATGTTCATAGAATGTCTGGAATTTATTGTTAAAAAAACTGATCCAAGTGGTTTTGGATGTCCTCTTCCTTTTGGAATTTCTTTCCATTCATGGAGTTCCGCAGAGACCGGAATAAGTGGTAGTCACTTGGAGCTAGGTCTGGTGAATAGGGAGGCTGGATTAAAACGTCCCATTGAAGGCTCAATAATTTATTGCGAGTGACCAATGAGGCGTGGGGAATAGCGTTGCCTAGGTGGAACACAACAACCTTCCGATCATTCATAACTCTTCAGGATGTTCTCCAAATTCGATGTTACTATATCCGTTCGAAAGTTGAATTATTCTCTTCAAAGCCATATGAATGTTGTTTTTTTAATTCAATACCTACGTAAGAAATAAATAAACAAAAACTTCTTATACGTTCTTTTTTTTTATCTCCATTTGTGTAGATTATGTGGCCCTAAATTCTTGCTTAATTTCTTGTAGATAGCTAAAGTCGTATTGAAATTATAACATTTTTTTGTGATTTTCGAAAAAAAAAATCATGTGAGGAACCAAAACATTAAGCATGGAAACATAGGCGAACTTGTGCAAATGTTTTTCTACGCTTTTGTACGACACATTTACAGCCATAAAAATATTTCGCACTGATTGGGTGAGATTTTGATCAAACATTGCTCGTTTCAGTTTCATGTGGGCGACCATACCGTTGAGCATCATTGACCTAATAATTTCCAGAATGAAATTTAGCAAACCAATTTTGACTGGCGCGTTCGGTTGAGGCATAAACACCCCAACACTGCAAATTTTTCTAAGAACTTCTGCAGCACGCCTCCAACAAAATATGCCGATAGTGAATGGTATAAGAACTGGCTTTATTACTGTACACCCTTAATTTGAAATTTTTCGGGATTTCAATACTATTGATAAAGAGATGAAAGCCCTTCTTATATAAGTGCTTGTTGCAAAAGTAACATATGAGAATTAATATTACTATAAAGTAATATAATTTTTAAAATTGATTGTCCCAGTTTAAATTTTTTCTATCCATTAACATTTTGCTTATATTATATTATGACGTCGATTTGATTAAGAAAATCTTTCAGATAAAAAAAAAACTTGTACCACTACAACCCATGGTCTTGGGTTCAGTACTATTTAGGAAAAGTAGTGTTTCTTAGGTGACGGTTGTACAAGGAGGTGTACAATTGTTTTCATTAAGGACGCCCACTCTATAGAGGCTGGGTGAGTCCCAGGAGGATTTCCTGACCCCAGGGTCGCCCAACGGCTCATGAAACAAAATAAATATTTTTTCATTCATTTTTCATTGTAAGGTGTAATTTACAATACTGTTATATAATGAACTTTTACTTAAAAAGTACGGAAGTAGATAAGCTAATAACTTAAATAAAATCACTTTAATCAATAAAGTCATGAGTCAAAGTCACCAGAGACCGGACGGCCTTAACACTTGTAAATTACGTGTGTTCTTGAAGTACTGTAGGCAAGACGAGTTCCCAATAAGTCCCAATTAAAATCCTAAGGTTAACATCGACTTCATGCCATTTTCATCTAACAGCAGCGGAGTTAGAATTTTAGGAAAAGAGAATGCGGAGTTTCCCATGAGCAGGACTGGATGTCGTGTAGATTTCCTTTAATAACTTATTGTCACGCTAATCGTTCTTTGCCCTTTTTTTTTTCATGACATATCTTTTTTCTTTTAAATATATTATTTAATATTATATGGATTAATCTTAGTGTATGTATCTTTTTGTTTAATGGTTTCAATGTTTCAACGGCACATTCATTCCCGATTCTTTAACATTGTATCTTAAATTCCATAAAACATCTTGAATATTATTCAATATTACAATATTTAATATGATATGTGATATAAATAATATTACTCCTTGATTTAAAAAATAATAATAGGGTGTATAAAAAAAAATGACCGTTTTTCAACCAAATATTTGTATTCTTATTTCTTTGATATAAAATATAATTAATATTCAAAGTATAGTCCATTGTTATCTACCGTCATTAGCCATCTGCTAGCCAATTGCTCCATTGATACCATTCTTTGGGATGGCTGTCAAAGAAACTCTTGGACTGCAATTTCAACTTCCGCCAAATTATCAATTTTTTTCCCTAAAAGAAAATGGGACGTGGATCTAAATAAGAAGTTATCCCATGGTGCGAGGTCTGGACTATATGGTGGATGACGCAGGAGTTCTTCAGACAACGGTTTTTTAATAATTTTTCAAAAAATATCTAACCTCTTAGCTGATTGCTGAGGAGTAAGTTCGTGGAGAACCAACAGTATCTTCTTTCGACTCACTACACTCCCTTTCAAATTCGCGAGTACTTGTGGACGGATTTTACTCAACAGCTTCTTGCAGAACCTCATCAATATCTATTAATGGTCGCCTGGAGTCCTTCTTCCTTTCCGGCGTCGTATCTCCACTACAAAATGTTCCAAACCAACGCTGCGCAGTGCAATGGTTAAGTATACCTTCCTCTTCATATTTAATACTTAATATAACACTTTGGCGGCTGTGAAATTTTTTTCCAGTAATACCTTAAATTATGAGAATTTCGTAGACAACTGTCATGTTTCTTCTTTGAAACAAGTAACTAAACTAAGGCCGATGGGATTAAACAAGCTTAGCAAATGCTCTAAAGAGGTTATTAAGTATTGTAAGTATTAAATAGGATTAAACTATTTGTCCTTTGAAATTGATAAAACAGTAATTTTTTTTATACACTGTATTAGTTTAATTTAATTTATTATTATTAAGTTGATTTGGAGTATCAACTGAGTACGAATCAAAATTACGAAATACTTTGTTTTGAATGCTACGAGCATCTGACGATGAGATAATCTCTTACATAATGGTTACTATATTTTAAGAAATTTAAAAGATTTATTATTTATTATAAGTCACACACATTTCTGGTATACAATAAATTTGCCATCTACTTCTGTATTCAGCAAATATGATATCAAGGAGAACAAAAGATAAAATAAATGCAGTAAGTCTCTTGGCCGGCGCCTTGGCAGTCTTCTGGGCGGTTACATTTAATTGTGGCAGTAGATATAGCTTGAGTAAGTGGATTTGAATTTACAGTCAGTCTGTCATGAAAATTATTAAAGCGGTCTGTGGCAGTTGCCGTGATGAAAGGAGTGTCAAGGTCAGTGTGTCAGTGTAACGTAAGAGTTTACGAGAAATTTATTAGTCACCGATAATTTAGAACGTCTGTCAAGTAGCCAAGAAAGAAGTCGGTATCGCTAAAGTTCTTTTCTGATTAAGTCGCCAAAAGATAGTGACAAAAATTAAGCGATGTGAAGTTACGTTAGAGTATTTAGATTTTTATGAGAAAAATAAAATAGTATATTACTATCCTTAATTCCGAACATTTACTTTTAATCTGGGAAAGTTTTTCTCTTTGTTTTCTGTTTTAATTAAATATTATATTATTTCATATATTATTTACATTTTTATGTAATAAAACATACACCATGTACTTACATGGAACGGAAAAACCGTACAGCGCATGCGGCTGACAGTTTGCCGATAGTCAAAAATTGAGTTGAAAGAGACGATAACATTTATAACCAATAACAATGAATTATTAACGATAACTGTTAATTAATTAGGATAAATCATATTAGAGAAACATGGAAAGAATTTTGAAAATTCGTCATTATAAAGATACGATTTATAATAGTTGATATTATTGACAGTTTAATAGTAGATTGATATAATATAACGAGTTTAATCTAAATTCATAGATTGTAGTTATGCATTAATATAGACGTTATCGATAAACTTGTAATAAAAAAAAAATATATAAAAACTGTGTATCAGTGATTTGACCTTCAATCGTAAGGTTTTCCTCCTTGATTAGTTAGATAATTAATAGTATCAACTTTATAGAATAGAAGTGTCTCAGGAAGGTGTTTCGACTCAGGGTCGATCCATGGCTGATGTAGCAGAATAAATAATTACCTGACATTGCAGGACTCGAACCCTAGAGCATAGGAGCTTCAAAATCATTGTAAATTTATTATAAAAAAATTTAAATTTGTATCATGCTACAGTTTTTCAAAAGTCAAAAAATGATTTTATGTCATTGTTTATGTGAACTCTGTTCCTAACCTATAGTCCCGGATTCGAATCCGGCTATAGCAGATAATTATTTATTCTATTTCATCAGCTGTGGATCGACTCCCGAATCTGATCACTTGGGGGCACATCCAAACTCTATGTAGTGGCTAGGTATTTTATTTCAAAATATTGAATTTCAGATCCTCCATAGGTTATAATTGTTACAAGTATTATAAGTTTTTTTATATGATTTTCCACACATTTTTTTTTTGCAAAAACTAAAAAATAATTCGAAGAGTAAATTTCGACATACGGAGAAAATAGAATCAGTGACATTCTACTATGACAAATTGAAACGTGGTGAACTCATATTCAGCTTACCACATAAGTGTTTGTTTTCTTTCTACCATCTCTTCCTCACTTTTGATCAACTCATTAATACTGAAGTTACACAAATGGGAGAAGCGCAAGAGGTCTTGCCTCAGAACTGAGCTTGCTATGATCTTGCGCAAGATGTGAAACAAATCCAATAAAGGGGTCCATTCCGAGGATGCATGCACACAATGGCTCTGGCCAGGGCAGCGAAGAGTTCTCTGAAGCTGGACGGGATTTGGATACCCATCACTACTCCATTCTGCAAAGACGAAGCCATCAACTGGAAGGGACTTGAGCACAACCTGGCACGCTACGAACTAATCCCATTCGCAGGTTGGTCTATTGTTTACGTAATAATAATTATGATAAGCCAAACGTAATCCTTCACTCTGTTCCTCAAATGTTTACCAAACGTTATTTAATCCGGTTATTCAACAAGCACATTTCATTTGTCATCATGAAATCATTACATCATATGTTTACTGAGTGCAGCTCAAAACAAATGAAAAAAAAAAAGTCTTTAAGCATTATTTTCTTATTTATTGTAAGAGTAATTATATATTGATTAGTATGTTTAATAGTGAGCTTGAAAATTATAGCGAAATTGAGTTTCTAATAAAGATAGAATTGGGTATTTTTTCTATAAGGTAAAGAAGAGCATGGGAAAAATGCGGACACGCTCCTGTTTGATGGTCAGGATTCCAGAGAATTTAGCCTTGTATTACTTATCTTATTCCTCATTAGGAGTATAAAAACTTCCCTCCCTCCACACTCCATATCAATCCTCTGAATGAATTCTTTCGTTTTCATGATTTCTCTTAGATAGGTTAGGTCAAGTTGTTTATAGACACTCAACTGATTAGGTCTTAAGTGGAGATTTCTCTTAAGGTCGTTTTAATCGGTCTAGTTTCTCGACCAAAACTGAAAAGTATTTTAGTTTTCGATCACCAGGGCGAGATCACCAGAGGCTTTAGAGATTCTTTTACACGGTTATGTTTCTCGAACGATGCCGGAATCGTACCTAACATATTTTTTCTCTAGGCGTGTCAGGAAAATAATCTGAACATGCAAGTTTATTTCGATTGTTTTTGTAATCAATATTGATTGTTATTCGTTATCATAAATAAAAAAATAAATTGAACGCACCAGTTATGGACAGTTGGACTTTAAATGTAAATAATAAGCTTCCTTGTTGATTTAAAGGTTTAAGTTTTTTCCAGATTGAAGAACAATGCCCTTTATTGACAACTGTATAAATAAAGTTCCCAAAAGAAAAATTTAAAATGCCTATCATGTTTTTTTTGTAAAGTGATCTTGAGATCAGTGTGTTTCATACTTTCTTACAGTATTGCTTAGAGTAAGTTGAACATTTATCTTATCTTATCTTTATAGTTAAATAACGATTTTATATTTTTTCTGATGTATGTCTTTTACTGGTACAAACCTCCTGTTCATTACTAGAACAAATGAATTTCGGGGCGTCCATCACTAGTGCAAAAAGGTGTTTTATTTAAATCGAGATTATATCTACATAACTGAATATTTTTTAAATTATTAAGTTTTAAATAGAAAACGGAGACCCTAGAGATTCTAAATGTTCAACGGAGAAGTTTATAACTATAATAATTGCTGCGGAATAAGCCAAAAATGACAAAAAAAAGGTTCCTGAGGTTCGCACCATCATTGGTGCGCTTATCCTAGTATTTCCATATATTCAAATCCAGATACGGGATGTCTGTATGTAATTAATGAGAAATAATTTAAAAATTGATAGTATACATCAATATTAACTAAACATTTTTCATAAACTATATAATGTCGTGGAGATATAGTTTGTCCTTTCCTTTATCATTTCAATCAATTTAAAAACTTGCTGATTGGTCCACTCTGAAATTTTTACTATATAAAGAATACAAAGAACATTAGAAAAATGGAACATTAGTGCTTTGCAGTTGGTCTAAGATTTCCAACAAGTTTGATCGTTCGATGGGAGTATTTGGTCCAGCGACCTAACGAAACTTTTTTCCACTGTTGTTTCTTGTGAGTTCATCCAAGAAAGTGGAGGAGAAACTTATCTATATAAATTGGCTTCCTTTTCCCTCCAGCGCTTATTTGGTTTCAGAGTTGTTATTTACGCCACTGATATAAATGTTCAGAGCACCGCATAACATTTTTTTTTCTGATTTCCGAGTAAGTATAGATCAATCCTTGTTTGAAGAGTTGTATTCATAGAAAAACTAAATACTACTTAGCTGCTTGTCAATAGTATGGATTCCTTTCATTATTTTACTATGCAACGAATATCAACCAAAATACGGGAAACCACCTGTACTGGCTTTGGAAGAATATTCAGTTGAAGAAAGGTGCAGATGAAGAACCAGAGATCTCTTAAGAAGTCTTTAAGTTCAGAAATTAAGGAATCAGTACTCGAGGAATGGATGAATTTTTATATATATTTCTTTGTTTTCTCCTTGCACTCAATAGGTAATGAATTTAGAAATCGATTAATGCAATAGGAACCTTCAAACCCATCATTGACCCTTCGGTTATTTTTCAAATTCAGATCTTCGAATTGTGCTCTCGATCAATCTCCGCTGGCTTTAGTACCAGTGACGCGGTTGGGAGAGTAGCGCAGGGTTCTCTTGGAGTTCCCTCGCCTGATTGTATATAGGTATGCATGTGTTTTTGTTTTTTTTTTGCTTAGTTTTAATTTTCTTATTTTTTAGGTTATTTTATTTTATTATCTATTGTATATACTTTTGATTATTGTTTTGTTTCTATTTATTTATTTTTTTTTTTGTACATATAGTTTGAATGTCATCCTACCTCACTATAACCATTGTTCAAGAGACAGATTGTTATAATACTCAATAAAGAAATGAAAAAAAAAAAAAAAAAAAAAATCTTCGAATTATTTTATATTGACGTGAATGTACCCATAATTCATTTAATAAATACTATTTTTGACTTATATGAAAACTGGTGTATAATCTGATTTTAGTGCTTTCCAATATTAGAAAGAAATCCACAAACACACATTAATCATACCACAACATAAAAGGACAGCCCTCTTTTTGTTCAATACTAAAACAAATCCTATATAATATAAGAATAAATAAAGATATATAACTATTAGAAGGAAGTTAGTCGACTGTTTTACATATCGTGAGTGATAAATATTTGTGTTGCCCAAAATCGGTCTTGCTCTTGCACTTTGCAAGACCAAGGCCGTCTAGCTGTTGCAAGATCAAGAACAGGACTGGTAAAAATTGTTTGAATAAATATTAAGGCAAAATAGTTACTAATACTTGGCAATTATTATTTATTATATGTAAAGAATTGGTATAACCGTTATACTTTTGCATTTAACTCCTCTAATTTTTTATTCGGGCTCAGATAGGTTTTTCCTATCTAAAAAATTACAATAATGTCTCTACAGTAAAAAGCTAATAAGTAACTGCAAGACTCTTGAACAAGATTAAGACCATGATCAAGACTGAGTTTGCAAGACCAACACCCGGTCTTGCATTTCGGTAACATTAATAAATATTAAGGACGGAGTGATTATAAACTTATTTTATTAGTGCCGACGTTTCAATCCAAACATAACCCAAAGTAGGTGTTCGAATACTTGAATACCTTCAGTGCTCGAACCACGCCCTGATGATGACCCACATGTTTCAACGTCGGCACTAATAAAATAATTTTATAATTACTGCGTCCTGAATATTTATCACCCACGAAAAAGATATATAACATAATATCTAGTCCGTTATAGTTTGGTAAAATATTTGATATCATCTATCCGATTAATTAAAAAGATAATTATTCGTAAACAAAAAATAATAATTCCATAAGAAATAATAAAAATGTGTATTGCATTTTTATTTGTTTAAAAAAGGATGTTACATAATAAAACAAGAAAAATGAAAAAAAAAAACTTCCTGGAGTCTAGACCTATCGCGTTACTAGGGGGTTTTAAGTTACAGATCAATTTTCATGCGGATGTTATACCAGTCTGGTTATTTAAAAGGAATGTTATTTATAAAAATAAAATGTAAATATTTTAAAATAATAAACTAATCTGAACAAATGAGAGGTTACATCGCTGATTTATAAAGATTAATTACTTTAAATATTTAGAAAGTATAAAAGCTTATTTCAATAAGTTAACATTAAAAAGATTGTTGCGGTTGATGAAGTAAACAATTTTGAAATACATAAATGACAACTCATACCTACGTAGGGATTTTAATTATAAGAAAAAACATAAACTCATTCCTTAACGTGCATATACAAATAACAATGCAGAATAATATATTTTGATTATATATATATATATATATATATATATGAAGCTCAGTGGGTGAGCACTGACTTCCAGAGCTCAAGGACCCAGATTCGAATCCGGCTGACGGCTATTTATTTTTCATCAGCCGTGGGTCTCGACCCTGGAGCCGGGAGACCCTCCTGGGTTGACCCCAGTCTCTATAAAGTGGGTACTCTTAATTAAATGATTAATTAAGGGGAAAATTTTGTCGGTTGAGCATTATATTGGCAAGTCACCTTCCAGAACAATCGTTTGTCTTGTAACACCTTTCATAAGTTGTTAGTGTTACAGGTTTTATATATATATTATACATTATTTTGCCCCAAGGCAAGGAAGCTTTAATTATAATTTTCTCATGGTCATTAAGTGGGAATATAAAATTTAACATAGAAAATTAATATTTTATAAGTATAGATAAATAACTTACCCAAGTTTCAAATTCTTCGATGAGAAGCACCGCTGATATTTTCCCTTTAAGAAAAAAAGAGTTAAGTGTAAAAATAAAAAATATAGATTTTAAATACATAAATATATTTACACATACATGCTTAAGGCACTTTGACCCAGAACGTAGTTGTTTTTTTTTTATTCTATTGTATATAGCAACTTTGTTTTTACTTTTATATTTTTATGTAACTCTAACTCTAAGGTACTATCCAGGATTAAATATTTAATACAATTAAAATCTTCTTATTGGATAATATACCTAAGTTCTTATTTTTTAGAAAAAAATTAAGAATTGTCTTTCGGGATAGAAAGGTTTAAATAACAACACTAATCCCGAAAACTCCAATATTTTTAAAAATATTCCATGTGCCTGAATGAAATATATGAATATATAATAAACAATTTTTTTCTAGTTATCTATTAATATGGCGTAACTATAACCGCTCGAGAAAAAATCTGGTGCGCGCAACACACAACTTTCACTTACCGCTCAACTTTGAATAGGAATTATTTTCTGGTCATGTTGGGCTTTCATAAAATTTTTGAATTGCATTTTTAAATGAGCTAAAACTAAAATATTACAGCTAACAAATCATAAATACTATTAAAATAATAAAAGTCCTATTTATTATATCACCGGTTGATTATGGTTTGTACGACAATTAGTTATTAAACTATTATTTCCCATTGCAAAGTTTACCAAAACGGAATTAAGAGATTTGCATTGTCTGTCATCGACAGGTTAAAAGTTGTCACACTTATAGTAAGTGGATTCTGTTGGCATATCTTAAAGGGAAAATTCATCAAATTATTCACTAATTTAATTTTCTAAAAGATGACGAGTTTTCGGAATAAATGGACGGTAGATACCTAATTATTTAAGTATAATATCAGATCTATAGTTATTAAACTACAGTAAATATATTTAATATAGAGTATATACATTGGGCAGTTTGGCGTCAAAATCCCAAAATGTCAAAATAATGAGGTTATATAAGCCAAATGTTTTTGTAGGCCACCTTCTTTTGTGATTAAATTGTCTTAAGATTCAAGTGGAAAGCAAATAGTTATTCATAGGTTTTTCGTCCCTAATTAAACTGATTAATTTAATTAGAAAATGATCTATTTCTGAGAATTTTCGTAGAGAACAAATTTGTAGGTTGCCATCAGACGGAGCCATTCATGAGGTTTTCGGTGGATTTTAATAATTTGATAAAAATGAGTCTGTACCACGGACTAATAAATTATTTTCTCTTTTAACCATAAATAATTTAAATATTTATTAATTAGGCTATACTGGAAGAATACGTACAATATAAGTACGTATTATTACTTATTGTAGATTGAAATTATTATTTTATCCATATATTTATTAAATGATCTGCAATCCCAGGTCCATAGTTTCTTTTTTTTTGTAGGTACTCTTAGAATTTAACTTATTGTAAAATATGAACAACTATTCAGGTCCCTGATATTGAGATTAAATATAGTTTTATAATTCGCTTTTAACTGTTACCGATAGTATGTTTATAACTTTAAAGAATTGACCAACTTAATGGAGGAAGTGATTCACTGAGGCCAAGGTTTGAGAAGAGCCTCTCATAGATAAAAAAAGCCCATTAGCTTCGAAATTATTGGACAGGAACCTGAATTAATGCCCTCATTAAATAAAGAAACTATTCTTCACATTCATGTACTTGGATGATAAGGAGTAGCGGACCACAGATTCAGGTAGGTAGGGTACCAAAGCTGCCTGTGGCCGGGAAGACGGATGACCATTCTTTGTATAATATTATTGCTTATGGAAATATGGATGAACCGCTGAACAGCAGGTATATGGTTGAACTGAAGTACAGGAAGGGATTAAGAGGCAAAAAAAAAAAAAAAAGAAGAGGTATAGAAAAAAAAGGAGATATATATTCAAAGGAAACAAGATATAACTGGAAATTAAATAAAAAAATATATATATAAATTTTAGCTTCAGAATATATATACGTTATAGGCAGCACCATTAAAAAAGGATTGAAAGATTTATGAGAAAAATCCTTCGCACTATAACAGGAACGATCTGGGATCAGGATACTAACACATAGAGAAGAAAGACTAATAAAAAACAGCTTAAAGAAACTGGTCAATATCCCATGATATGAAGGCACGGAGGTTAATATGGACGGGGCATGTAGCTCATAGTAATCCATATGAATCCATATGGAAGCCTCTACGTAACAATAAATGTCTCAATAGAAGGACAAAAAACAGATAGATAGAATCAACAAAGATGCAGATAACTGACAAGAAAGAGCCCAAGACAGGCAGATACAGAGCATGCTTGTTAGGACAGCAAAATATCTGCAATCTCTGTAATGTCAACAGAAAAAAAAAAAAAAAAAAAAAAAAAAATATATATATATATATTCGGTTGGCACTACAAACCATGAAGATTTCAGGCCGCGAGATGTGGTCTCCTTATAGATGTATGTCGCTTGAGGTAGCTCAGATAGCCTGGAGGGGGTCACCCAACCTCACGTTGCTCCATGATGCAGCGGCAGGCCACCCGTAGCTCCATAGCCGATCCCTTTGGGGCCAATCTGGCTGTGTTCTTCCCACCGACTCACTCGGGTTCAATGACAGTGACAAATCGATCTAGATCCATGGATTATGACTGTTCGGAGTCAACAGGCGACGATGACCTATATTTCTTTCACCGAAACAGACTGTCCATGGACCGAACCTCAGGGGGGCTACTAACATCCTGGTAGACCACATCCCGATTCCCGATTAAGTACACGGGTTAGGGTCATCAGTCCGCAGTTAGTCTTATACACTTATTTGTGGAAAATAAATAGTGGAGTTGGTAATATTCTAATAATTTATTAAAATATTTGTATATTGTATTACTTGTCGCTCTTCTCCCCTCCTACGTCATGTGGTTATAATACTTCTTCCGCCGATCTCTTGCAGCCCAATAATGTTGTACCGATTTTGACCAGAAAGTCTTGTCAAGAGAGAGGTTCTGCGATCTTATCTAAATATTAAACAATTACAATATGCTCTCATTTTAATTAATATTACGTGTATTTCACCAACTAAATATAGGCACGGGTCAGAGAAAATTGTTTTAAAATGTACCTTTAAAAGCAATAGCGCTCCCGTAAAAGGCCTTCAGGAACCACTAAAATTTATATATATATATGTATATATATTATAATCAATTTTGTATTTTAAAAAATCCTAAAATTAATTCCTGGTTTCGGCTATTGATACAGAACACAACCGATCATGATTGCACCCTATGAAAAACTGACACGTTTTAAGAAACAGCATGGAAAAATTCGTACAGACAGACAAACACAACTATGACCACATACTATTTGATTACACAGAACTATAACGAGTGACTTAGTTTGAGGAAGCAAACTTTGCAAAAGAAACTTCATTTCTGTATTGTTTTGTTTACTAGTTATATATCTTAAAAAATCAACAGTCGATAACAAAAGTATTAAAACACCATTCAACTATTTATTATTTGCATATTTTGTCTATATTTTCTCTCTTTTCTTAGTGTTTTTAATTGTAAAAATAAAATTATATCAATTTGTACTGTATATATTTCATTGGTAGAAGGCACAGCCTTGCAGCAGTGGTAGGTAAAAAAAGTAGGCAGGTAAACTTTAAGATCATAAAAGCGGACATATAAAAAGTTAATAGGCACTAAAATAACAGGTCTAATGGATAACCCAAGATATAAATGGGAGGATCTAAGTGGAACCGAGTTATTATTAATAGGCAATTATGTTGTGATTGATATTTTCGGCTTGGAACCGAAGTGGTTAGCTTATTGGTGCGGTGTTTATTAGTATTGTATATATATATATATATATATATATATATATATATATATATATATATATATATATATATATATATATATATAAGTTAAGCGTCGGCGGACTCTAACAATAAAAAAAAAGAAAGGAAAGGGCTTGAAATGCAACACTCACGGTTTCAGAAAAGATACTGATTTATTCCTTTAGTAATCCTCCTTATATACATTTCATATGTTTATTTACATTCAGGACGGTATTAAGGCTGATATCGCCGGTCTCCGGTCTTTATCTCCCCCCCACCAGTTTACGAACAGGATTTTTCGGAAACTTAGATATTCCTAGATCGGCGCTAACGATTATCAGTCTTAACACCTTACAATTGTTTTTACAAGTATAAAGTTGAAAGAAATTAAAACTCACTCGAGACATACAATAATACAAAGAAATAAAAAAAACAGAACTAAACACAACACTTGCTTCCAAAAACAGAACTCTTAAAATCCTAAAAAAAACAGAGAAGAAGAAAAAGAAAAAAAAAATAATACACTTTCCTCTACTGTATTGCTATGATTCTATTTACACATAAAAAAAAATACACCATATTTTTGCTTAGACAACCAAAAAAAACATATTTGTTATAACGTGGTGAGGGTACTACGAATCCGTTAGTTTATGTTCCGGTTCTATCATTGGGAGCTTCAATTGTTCAATGTGAACCGTTCTCCTCTTTCTAGGTTCATTAACGCTTTCGATCGTTAGTAGATTATGCTCCCTAATAGCAATCACTCTGAATGGACCCTCGTATCGTAACAATTGTTTCCCTCTGTTGGTCCCTACTCTACGGTACACTATTGTCCCGATCTTTAGATCACCCATTTGGTCACGTACGCGAACATTCTGCCTCTCTACCCGCTTCTCCTTTTCCCGCTTAATTTTCGCCGTTACTCTTCCCCACGTCTTTTCCATCTCCACCCTATTGCTCTGGATTTGCTCGACTAATGGTTCATTAACCGTTGTTTCCCCGCAATCTCGCCTTGGCCTGCGCATCCCGAATAGTACTTCCACGGGCGAAAATCCCGTGACGGAGTGAATCGAGTGGTTGTAGGCTGTTACCGCTTTCTTCATTGCAACATCCGGCTCCAACCCCTTTTCCCCCTGATACACCCGGATGTGATCACTCAGCGTGCTGTGCAACCGCTCAATGCCGCCTCTACCCTTAGGATGTCCCGGGGTGTTATAATGCCAACGAATCCCTAGTCGTTTCACCTCCTCCCTAATCGCGGCATTGTCAAACTCCCTACCACCGTCCGATGTGATCCTCTCGGGGACCCCGTAGAACTGCACCCAGGTTTGTAGGGCTTCCGCAACTGCGTTGGCAGACTTGTCCATGACCTGGTGTGCCATAGCTACCTTGCTAAAGACGTCGA
This sequence comes from Nezara viridula, assembly GCA_928085145.1. Classification (NCBI taxonomy): domain Eukaryota; kingdom Metazoa; phylum Arthropoda; class Insecta; order Hemiptera; family Pentatomidae; genus Nezara; species Nezara viridula. The sequence goes on along the minus strand of OV725083.1, from coordinate 28,325,795 downwards.
TGACCGTGACCCACTTGAATCCTCTCCAGGTAAATGTATCAATCTGGAGGTCCTGTAGTGGCATATTCCCCGTCGGTGTCTCTTCCTGAATCCCTCTGGGGGGGTGTCGATCATATTTCGTGCGCATACACACCTCGCATTTCCCTATGACCTCTTGGATGGATTTTTTCATGCCCCACCAGAAATACTTTCGACGTAATGCCTGCAGTGTCTCGTTCACGCCTCGGTGGTTGGTTTTCCCCTGGTGATAAGCTAATGTGACTGCCTGTTGCTGTTCCTCATCCTGTATAGTTTCCACTGCGTACTTACAACGGATGAGTGTTCTGTCCACCCCAATTCGCTCGGATCTCCACATCCGCTTTATTTTATCCCATACCGTGTTATTCCCCACATAAAGATGGTGCGTCTTTCCAGGTTCCGTGGCGTCCTTCAGTGCCGTACAAATTTGCTCTTCACTCACCCCGGGTTGCGACCAGATGACGCGAATCTTGCTTTTCCCATATCTTCGATAATCTATTTTCATCATCCCTGCTACTCTCGTTTTCCAGATTACCTGACGATGCTTGTCATTGATGATGTCGTCTATCTCCTCCATTTCCACTGCTCTTTCCTCCGCTGAGCTCTCCTCTTCCGGGGACTCTCCCCTGTCATCTATACCGACGATATCCTCCGCTCCTTCGCCGTCGGGAGTCCATTCACTCAAGAATTGGCGCACGTCTCGCGATGGTCCTCCCCCGTCCTCTTCTACCGCGTTGATCATGATGGCCCTCGAGAGCCAGTCCGCCACCACGTTCTCCTTTCCCGGCTTATACACCACCTCTATATTGTATTGACTAAGGACTTCCTTCCATCGCGTGACCCTAGCTGAGGTTTCTTTAAGTTTCCCTACCCACTGCAGGGGTTTGTGGTCGGTGTGGACTCGAAACTTCCTCCCAAATACGTATGGCCTGAAATGGTCGATAGCCCACACTATCGCGAGTAGCTCCCTCTCCAAAGCGCTGTATCGCGATTCCGCACCCGTAAGCCGACGGCTCGCGTATGCTATCGGTCGTTCACCCTCACTCCCCCCCTGGGACAAAACGGCCCCTAACGCGTATTCGCTCGCATCGGTGGTTATATTGAAGAGCTTCTCAAAATCCGGGAACGCTAACACCGGCTCTGTCAGCAACCTATTCATACATTTGCGGATATTATTCTCCATCTCTGGTGTCACCACAATCTTCGCGCCTTTCTTCAGCAAATTGTTAATGGGTACCAAATACTCTGCCATCTCAGGTACGAATCTCCGATAGTAGTTCAGCGTCCCAAGAAGCCTACGGATCCCCTTCACGTCCCGTGGTACCGCCATCCTTGTGATCGCCTCCACCTTTGCCGCATCCGGTCTGACCCCCTCGCTAGAGATAGTGTGGCCTAAAAAATTAATCCGCGTTTGTCCCAGCAGAGACTTCTCGCTTGACAATTTCAGCCCGAATTTCCGGAGCCTCTCGAATACTGACCTCAGATGTCCCACGTGTTCGGTTTCCGTTCTGCTAAAAATCAGCAGGTCATCCATATATACCTGACATACCGAGTCATCGATACCCCTCAAAAATTCGTCCATCAGACGCTGAAATGTTATGGGCGCATTCTTCAGACCAAACGGCATTCTTGTGAATTCATAATGCCCCCTTTCGAATGTGAACGCTGTTTTGTGTTGGTCTTCCGGGTGCATCCGTATTTGGTGATATCCCGCCTTAAGGTCCAACGTGCTAAAGACCACGGCTCCACTCAACCTATCCAGTATATCTTCGAATCTGGGGATCGGGTACTTCTCGTCTACCGTGTTATCGTTCAATTTACGATAGTCTACTACCACCCTGTATTTTTCCTTATTATCCCCCGGTGCTGCCTTCTTCTTCACTGCCCACAGGGGACTATTGAATGGTGAGGTGCTATCAACTATGATCCCTTGTTCTTTTAGACTATCTAGCTCCTCTCGAATATGCTGCCTCAACGCCTGCGGGTATCTTCTCTCTTTCACGTAAGTTACCCTATCCTGCTTCAGTGGGATTTCATGCACCGTCCTCCCTGTTACCCCTAATACCTCACCCTCCCTGAAGAAAATGTCCCTAAACTCCTCCTGTAGCAACTCCCTCCAGTCCTCCACTCTGTTCACCGCCCCTATCCGCACCCTTCTTTCTCTCGCGACTCCTATACATCCGAACTTCCTCTTTCCCAACCTAACACTCCAGGCTCCTCTACGATTCCTAATGCTCGCCCCTACCTGCCCCAACAAATCGCACCCCACTATGACCTGGTATTCCCGAGTCATGTTTTTTACTACGTGTACCTTCAGTTCGCCCTCTTTTCCTGCCCACCGATCAAGTCTTATTGTCGCTTCTCCCTCTACGCTACAGGGGCCACCCAGAGTGATTAGTTGGCAATCGCATTTTTGGATCCGGAGTGCCCTCTCACTCCCGCACACTTTCCCTAACGCCCCTCTGGTCATAATAGTGCTCGAGCTCCCGGTATCCACGAGGCACTTTACTCCCCCGTCTACCTCGATAATTGGCAACCAGCATGGCTTACCTCGGATGTTGTTGCATGTTGCTGTGCGGTCGCCTCTCTGCTGCCACACTCCTCAGATGCCGCCCAGCTTCCTCCTCCCCGCCGCCGTTCGTCGCTGCTCGGTCCGTTGGCTGCTCCTGCCTCCTTCGCCTCCACTGCTACCTGGTTCGTCCGTCTCTGTCCCCGAAGTTCCCGACTCCTCGGTTGCCTCTCCCGAAGATCCGTCCTTCCGCTGCATCCTAGCCCGTCTTGCCAGCTTCTGCGTGTTTACTTCCATGGGCTCGTCTTGAGTTCTTTCTCTCCTCCGGAATATGTACGGGCACTGCCTAGCAATATGCCCTTCGGTACCGCACTCGAAACACCTAGTGCGCGGACATTGTGCAACTAAATGTCCTGGCTTTCCGCACCCATGACATTTCCTGTCTTCCCTGCGGGGTCCATTCCTCGGCCTCACTTGTCCGGATCTTTTTTCACCCATCCTGACCTTTTCTCCGCTCGGCTGTACCGTTTCTCTCCTCTTCCAACCCATCGGGGCTGTCCGGGGTCGTCTGTCATTCACCCGGATCCACCCTGGTTCTTCCACGTCCATCCGAGTCTCTTCTTCCCTTGCGCTTAGGTCGATCATTTCCTGGGCACACTCGAGGAATGATCTCTCCCTGGGCAATCCGTCTCTCCTTCCCGTTTCCTTTGCCAACTGGACCTTGAGTATCGTCGAGAGGAACTCCATCCTGGCTTCCACCTCTCCCACACTCATTGTTTCGCGCATTTTCTCCGTTATGCGGTTGTACTTTGCCACTAGTACCCCCGCATACTGGCCCCTCGTCTGACGTTGGGACCGGCGCTCCCTAAACATTTGGAAGATGTCTTCCTCCGGCGTCCATCTGCCTCCTCCGAAGGCCTTCTTCAGTCGCTCCTTAATCACCGGCCATGGTGTCTCCTCGTCCGCCTGAATTTGGTTCAGGATGCTCCTCCTTACTCGGCACACCAGAGCCGCTTTCAACGCTTCCGCGTCCCCTAGGTTTACCAGGTCCTCCGCCACCTTTACCTCTATTCTAGACATGAGGCGGTCTCCGCCTTTGAGGAAATGGTTGAGCTCACCTACCTCGCCACCGAAGCGTTCCAGGTCCGCAATGGCTCTTCGAAGGTCCTGCGTGGTCGCCGCTCTTATTTTCATCCATTCCAGCGCGTTAGCGTGCGCTTCTGCCAACGTGTCCCTCGGTAAGGGAGGGATCTCCTGGATCTGCGGAATCTGCGGTACCTGAGGTATTTGAGGTATCTGAGGCACCTGAGGGGCCTGCGCGATCTGAGGTATCTGCGGAATTTCTTGAGGTTGAGGGATTTCCGGGGCGCTCAACACTCCCGGCCTGATTAAGCCCTCTGTTGGCATTTCACTCTTTCCTTATGACTAGGAGAAGAAAAAAAACCAAGAGAAAAAAAAATGACTTTAAAAAAAAATTACTTCTCTGTTCTCCTGTCGAGGTCCCGGGTTTCGGCACCAGTTAAGCGTCGGCGGACTCTAACAATAAAAAAAAAGAAAGGAAAGGGCTTGAAATGCAACACTCACGGTTTCAGAAAAGATACTGATTTATTCCTTTAGTAATCCTCCTTATATACATTTCATATGTTTATTTACATTCAGGACGGTATTAAGGCTGATATCGCCGGTCTCCGGTCTTTATCTTATATATATATATATATATATATATATCAGTTACATTAGATATTTGAACTCACTTATAGAGAAAAGAGGAAATATTTAATTAGTTAGAAAAATGTCAAGAATCCTTTGATAAAAATAAAATACTTTGTTTAAAACGAATCGTAGCGATATTTTTCCAAATTTATTAATACATATTTACACAAACCTCAAAGCCTATTTACACAACATAAAGCCTCAACTAAATGGAGGAAAAAAGACATGCACATATTTTCCGTTAATATTAAACAATACTCAAACAAGAAAAAAAAATCTATCTGAAATGGCTATCAATAAAAGATGCAGTACATTATTGGCAATATAGCCTCAAAGAAAAAAAAACTATAGTGTCCTCCGACCACAAGGACGTTGAATGAATGAATATTAGAGCTAGAACAAATGAGAGCTAAGAGACATAATATTATCTATTCAACTTTAATTTCGAAGGAATACTCTGCAAGAAAATACAACAAAGCAGATTGTTTGAGCAGAATTCCACAACTAGAACCATATGAACATCGTTTAACTCTAGAAGCTGTTAACGTAATGAAAACAGAAAAAAGTACAAATCGATAATAAAAACTTTCTTAGAGGGAGGAAAGAGGTATAAAAATTAAGTTCATTGCACTAATTTTAAATTAATTTAGCAATAAAGAAAATATATGTCTTCTATACGGACAAATAATAGAGAGAATATATTCAACATATGATAAAAATTGTACTGCGTCATATAATTTAATTATAAGTTCTTCTTAGTGAAATAATGTCTTGTAATATTTCTACTTTTGAGAGAGAGAAAGTCAAATCAGTTGTTATTTCTGCTATCCAAATAAATTTGTGTTTATTCAAATAAAAAATATAGTATATATATATATATATATATATATATATATATATATATATATATATATATATATATATAGGAGAGCGGAGTAGCTCAGTGGTAGGACACTAAGGTTCCAATACTCAAGGTCTCAGGTCGATCGAGCCTCGGCCCATGGCAGGAAAATTATTTATTCTGTTTCATTGGCCGTAGAGCGACCATGGAGTGACCCTACTGGAGCACACCCAGCCATTACAAAATGGGTACCCTTAATTAAATAATTGCTAAAGGGGTAAAGCCTGGTGGTTGAGCGTGATCCTGGCCCGATCCCTCCCTCCACAACCGTTGGCCTTAGTACCAGTACTTTCCCTAAATTTATCATTCAGTTGGACAGGACCCCCCCCCCCCAGACCTACAACTGAAATTCAAGTATAGTATAATACTATTTTTAATTTAAAATTTGTGGACCACAGATTTAAAAGCAAACATAAAACCCCCCGATAACATGGTAAAAATATCCTTTGGCCAATTTGAGAGGATGATATTGGTCGTGTCTAATAGAATATCGTAAGGGCGCCTATGATAATAATACAGACAAAATCCCCTATTAATAAATAATAGACTATTTAAGACCCAAAGAAAATTAATTTTAGAAAATTAGTACTCATTAATTCTATTTTGAAATTTGTATTCATTTTAATATATAATATTATAAAATAAAGCTCTGTTTATTTTTCACCAATTTATTTTAATTTTCATAGCTACGTTTCGGCCGGTAAGCCGATACGTAGTCGAATTCAAAGTCGAATTGAATTAGACTTTGGACTACATGAAAAAAGTATGGTTGGATAAAATGGCTTGAAGATAGCTTATCGGCCGAAACGTAGCTATGAAAATTAAAATAAATACGGTGAAAAAATAAACTGAGGCTAATTTTATAATATTAGAAAATTTTCACCTAAAACAAGCACATATGGATAATATATATATATATATATATATATATATATATATATATATATATATATATATATATATAAAACATACAACATATAATTGCAAATAAAGTTTATTATTATATTAAAATATTAACATTATATATTATATAATGTTAATATTTTAATAAGGTCACTCATTAATTATTCAATAAACTATTGAATGTTCATTTCTTCTGTTTATTGACGTTTCGATTCCGGTACTTTTTATTCGTCAACCATGGGATCCTCTTCAAAGCTAGAACTACAAATAGCTCAATCGGTACACAATATTACTTCCATATGTCTTTAATAACAATTATTTAAAAATGTTTAACCTACTTTTAAAAAACAGAGCTTCGATCAGGCCAGGGACGCACCGACAGTCTCAGCACCGTCCACTAGCACATACATTAAGCTACTCTTTATATGTATATGTAGCTAATAAAAAGAAAATACCGGGATCGAAACGTCAATAAACAGAAGAAATGAACATTCAATAGTTTATTGAATAATTAATGAGTGACCTAATTCCCAATTAAATAGTTTAAATTTAATGCTCAAAGGTCGATTAAGGAAAAGTTGTAAATATATATATATATATATATATATATATATATATATATATATATATAATGTTAATATTTTAATATAATAATAAACTTTATTTGCAATTATATGTTTGACAAAAGCCTCTTCCTTTATTGAAAAATTTTAATGTAGATGGCTACAGAAAAAACTTGGCTGCATCATTTTACCCAGTATTTCACCAAGTTGAAGTGGCTTTATGCGTCCCACCACAGTAATTACCTACCTATTAGAACTCGGCGAACCTCTTATATTCTACAGAGCCTACAGTTTAAATCCTCCATTCAATCCCGTCCCACCATATCCCATACGTCCGACCTCTATCCTCCTCCTCACCGAACTGCTGCGTTTGACAAATCTTTTATAATTCAAGCTGTCTTCAAAAATACACAGAAAAATGAAATAAGACAAAACAAACTTAGTATTATTCATAACTTCATTTTTTCATCTGCTTCTTTCCCAAATAGAAGATTCTGATGGTCCGTTATAGCTTTCGATAATTGTTTCTTTTTTTTTTCCATACTATTCATATTATTTTCATTTTTGGCTAATGCTTGCGATATCCAAATCATATTTCGTGTTTTGATTTTAAGGTGTTAGTAATTAATTTGGAAGGTTCTGATCTATTTCAGCTGGCTTTTTGTATATTTTCTTCCTTTCGTTGTCTAAACTACACGTTCTTGTTTTTCTGAAACTCCTGTTCCTTTTTATTGTATAACTTCCATTAGAAGAGTTTTCTTCCTTATTGCATCCTTTTCAGCGATTAAATCTTCTAAAGTAAATAAATTGCCATTTATTTATTTATTGCAGTTTGTACACCCTAATAACGGCTTTAAACTCTTTTTCTTTTATTTTTTTTTTACAAGAATACATGGAAATAAAGCGTCCGTATCTGTCGAGTTTTCTTGGAGAAATCTTTCTTTAAATAATGTTTTTAAACTTTTCATTCTTTACAAGATTTACCACGGTAAAGCTTTATTTAGTAGTAGTAAAAATATTTGCTATGTATACTTCCCCACTTCACTATTTAGGTAATAAAGTATATCCAACATTTCTTTCCTTTTTTTTCGAAATTGTTGTGAGACTTTAAATTAAAGAATAAATGGTTATATTTTCTTTCAAAGTGAATTTATTTTCAAGTTTGTTAATTTTGATTTTCAAATCATTTATTTCATTTTTTTATGCTTTCATCACTTTTATCTATTTTTTTATTCAATTAAGGTAAGTTGATCGAGTTTTTGTAAGATTCATTTAATGCTTTGTAATCCCATTGTACGATATATTTATGAATTAAGCACAGCTGATGGCCTTGAATGGAATGTTCACTCACATGGAGTTGTAGTGGGAGAGAACAGGTAGGATCATAGATTGTAGATAAGGACCAAGCAATTCAATAAATGATCTAATCTACCTGGCTTATTTTCGTCCCGAATGAACCAATTTTATTCAAATTTCGTATTCTGATAGTAGACACTGATGTTCTTAATCAGATAAAAAAATCAGAACTGTTCCTTCACTTTTGCCACATTAAACATGCTTCAACAGAGAGCCGATCTTCACACAACGGCAACTACAGCCCAACTCGATTCTGTAATTGTATTATTTTTTATTTTTATTGTATCGTTTTACTATACATGACTTTAGTTGCTGATTAGAAAAGATATTGATTGTAGCAACTAATGAATTGATATTTTTAATTTTTTAAGGCTTCTGTACACTTCACTGGTTTCAGTATGGCTTGATGGGACGTACAGGCGAATCTAAGCTTTCGGGCTGAAGTCCCCCTCCCCCAAAAAGGTAAAATGTAACGATGTTTTATTGAAACAAATATCTATTTAAGTATTATTGTTCGTGTAATTACATGTAATAGGACTTCAAGAATCACTAAAACTCTAATTAGTATAGATAGTTAGAGTATCTTTATTTTTTTTTAGAAGTGATTATCGTTTTTTATATATATATATATATATATATATATATATATATGAGGCTGGGGCAGCTGTCCGAGCCAGTAGCGGATTCAGGGTTTAACAGGATTTAATTTTTGGGGGAGGAGGCTTCAGCCCGAATGAATTTTTTTTTCATATATATATATATATACAACGATAATTAATTTGAAAAAAAAGAAATTAACTACCTGTATGAAATGGTGTTCAAGTGGTTCTTGAAGTCCTATTAAATATAATTACACGAACAAGAATACTTTAAGATATAGTTTTAATATTTTTTTCTGTATAACATGGTTATATTTTACCATTATGGGGGAGAGGGCTTCAGCACGCCGGACCCCTCCTCTCCCCCCCCCCCCCCCGTAGATCCGCCGGTGGTACACACTAAGTCGCTTGCAATAGGTAATCAAAGTTAAGCAACGTCGAGCGTGGTTAGTACTTGGATGGGTGACCGTCCGATTTGTCCACCAGAGAAAAACTATGCTGCCCGAGTCTCTTCCGCTCCCCCCCCCCCCGGGTATGTGGGACTCGTCAGCCTACTGTAGGCAACTCACACCGACCGGGCGTAGGACTGATGACCCTACCCCGTGTACTTAATCGGGAATTGGGGTATGGTCTACCAGGATGTTAGTAGCCCCCCTGAGGTTAGGTCCATGGACAGTCTATTTTGGGGAAAGAAATATAGGTCATAATGCGCCCGCTAACTCCAAGCAGTCATAATCCATGGATCTAGACCGATTTGTCACTGTCCTTGAACCTGAGTGAGTCGGTGGGAAGGACACTCCTACATTGGCCGCAAAAGGAGTTGTCCCCCTCCAGGCTAGGTGTGCTCCCGCAAGCAACATACGTCTGTAAGGAGAGCACATCTCGCGGCCAAAGGTTTTCATGGTCTGTAGTGCCAACCGAAAAAAAAAATAAATAAATAAATATAATACTCAAAGGTCGATTGAAGAAATTTTGTAAAAATATATATACAGGGTGTTTCAAGGTTAAGTAGCCAAACTGCAAAAATGAACTAAGGACCTCAAAACAAGAAAAAAAATCCCTATGAAGGTATGTCCGCAAACGCTTAGTTTAGGAAATATTCACATCTAAAGCTTTTATACAACCTTCTAAAAGTATGGTGAGAAGTCTCTTGTATTTTTTTTTCTGTATATATACTCATGTTTATTCTGTCCCGAAAAGTCTGCATTGGCGAAACTTTGGCTGTTTACCTCTTGTTTAGAGACTCAAGGCTTTACGAAATAGATTATTCCATTTAAACACCAATTACTTTATGTATATTTTTGAGCTATATGTTTGTTTGTAGTAATGGCTTCTCATCATTAATGTATGTGAGGTATTTTCCGGAAAAAAAAATTATATTCATTCTTAAAGCTTTATCAGGTGTATTAATTTATCAAGGTTTAATAATTACGAGGATCAAGAGAATGTCGGGTAATTAGCAAAGATTGCTATGTTAATATATCTAATTAAGTCATCAAAGGTATAATTGAACAAAATATGGCAAAAGCGAGACTCTCGTGAGCAACTGGTAACATGGTAGGTTATGGTACTGTGTTGACACACTCATCAGTATAAAATATTGCTTTCTCTATTGGGGATACCTTACGGGGTAAGTCGGCGAAACCTTTTCACGCATGTGCGTACGGGGGCCTATACCATTACGTAATAGTACGTTGCATAAGAGTGGTGGAAGGTGAAGTTAACCCACACAATGGCGGCCGGCAGGGTGGTGAGAAGAGCTCTCGGACTAGACGGGGTCTGGATACCCCTCACGACTCCCTTCGCCAAGGATGGATCTATCAGCTGGCGAGCTCTCGAGCACAATCTCGCGCGCTACGAGCGCGTCCCGTTCGCAGGTAGGTCATTATTATATATATTAAAAATATTATAAATTAATTTAATTTAATTATACACGAAAAAAATAATAATAATTCCTCAGATTTTTTTATGTTTGTCAATTTCGACTATAAAAATAAATAAGTAATATATTTTAAGAAAAAAATATTAATAATTATTAAGGAAAAAAATAAAATTATTAATATAAAAATATATATTTTTTCTTTTTTAATTTGAAAAAAAAAATTATTTTAATATTTAAAATATAATATGAATATTAATAATTTAAAAAAATGTATCTTATTAAATAATAACCTGAAAATGTACAAAAATAAATATTGAATTGATTCTATATACAAACAAGGTAAAGAAAATTATTACTTTTTTTCGATTAAAATAATTATTTTAATAATATGAATTTTAATTTAAAAAATGTATCTAATTAAATATTAACTTGAAAATGTATAAAATAAATATTGAATTGATTCTATATATAGTCTAAAAAAAGATATTTTATTTCGATATTTTTAAAATGTGAATTATAATCAAAATAATTCTTATCTCATTAAATAATAACCTGAAAATATACAAAAATAAATATTGAATTGATTCTATATACAGAGTAAAAAAAATTATTACTTTTTTTCGATTAAAATAATTATTTTGATATTTTTAAAAATATGAATTTTAATTTTTAAAAATTGTATCTAATTAAATAATAACTTCAAAATGTATAAAAATAAATATTGAATTAATTCTATATATAGGGTAAAGAACATTATTAATTTTTTTCGATTAAAATAATTATTTTAATATTTTTAAAAATATGAATTTCAATTTTTAAAAATTGTATCTAATTAAATAATAACTTCAAGATGTATAAAAATGAATATTGAATTGATTCTCTATATAGTGCAAAAAAAAAACCTTTTATTTCGATTAGAAAATTATTTTGATATTTTTAAAATATGAATTTTAATCAAACTAATTTTATTTATTTTATTAACTAATCTTATTAAATAATAATCTGAAAATGTACAAAATTAAATATTGAATTGATTCTATATACATTGTAAAGAAGGAAACAAAAATTTTTAGATTCAGATAATTATTTTAAAATATTTCGAAATATGAATTTTAATTTTTTAAAATTTATTTTATTAAATAATAACCTGAAAAAGTACAAAAATAAATAATTAATTGATTTTAAATGTAGTGTACAGAAAAAAAAATTCTATTCAATTAAGAGATTTTTTAAATTCACTTTTAAAAATATGAATTTTAATAAAAAAATTCATGCGTTTCTCTCTATTGTATAAAAATAATTTGAGTGGCCGTGTAATGTTTTATTTTTCAATATCAACGAACTAAAATGCTCAGATAAATACTTGATTTCTCCCCCCCTCCCCCTGCTTACAATATATTGAAAAAAAAAAAAATTGCAATCTGGACTACAGAATGCATATAAATTTCATTTATACAATTTGAGCAAATATTAATAAAATTAATTGAACAGTTGTAAAATTTGTAAAATGGGGGTTGGTTCGCCGTTAGGTTGACACGGGGTAACCCACAATTCTTATTAAATAATAACTTGAAAATATACAAAAATAAATATTGAATTGATTCTATATACAATGTAAATAAAATTATCATTTTTATTTCAAGTTAAAATTAACATAAATAAAATAATTAAATTTATTTGTATAATAATTTAAAATACTTAAAATTATTATTTCAATATTTTTAAACTACCAATTGTAGTATTTTTATTTCTAAACTTCTTTAATTAAAAACTATTTTGTTCGGACTATATAATATTTTTAGAAAAATATTCAGGACAATTATAACAATGGCCGCAAAGTGAATTTACACTATATTTACATAAAATAAAAACAAATAAATTAAATAGTACCGATATAGTACATAGAATCATGAGGTAAATAAACCAGCAAAATGAAAAAAAGCTTGAACTTAAAAAATGAAATAAATACCTAAAGCACAAGCATGCCAAGGATTATAAATTATAGTAAACAATTTAATTATCTGAATCTGAATCTTTGTTCAATAATAACTTGAAATGGACAGAAATTAATTTTGAATTATTTTTACATATTATATATTTATACATAGTGTAAAAAGAATTATTATTTTTTCATTTTAATTAAAATGAACGGGATTAAAAAAAAAAAAAAAGAAATATTATATTCTCTATTAAAAACAAATCAATATCATTTTATTGTTGTATACATTTTCGTATAAATAATCTAAAACAATAATAATATTGCCAATTCGGAAAAATGTTGAGCTTAAATCTACAGTTCTAAAATAACAATAAATAAAAATAATACAAGACAAGATCACCGGTACACCGTCACTAAAGTTGTGTTTTCCTACTATTTTTGGTTTGGAATTTTAATATCGATTCTGAAGGATATTGAATGCCCAAATTTTGACTGAAATTTATACCCATTTTTGCGGCACTAATTTTATTAAAAACAAACAAGTTTCAACCCGAAGTGACCAAATGTAACAACAAAATATATGTAATATATATATATATATATATATATATATATATATATATATATATATATATATATATATACCCACCAAAAGTCTTCTTTAGGAAATACGAAACGGAATTAAATACACGCCTGCACCGTTCGACGACCTTCAATACATACAGTGCAAAAAACTAATTAGAATTCGTCCAACCGAGACCTTTAAGTGATTTCCAAGCATATGCAAGCATAAGTAAATATAAATATTTACTTTTAAAACTTAGAATTATCGAAAAGTTTTTTATTAAACCGGTGATTTGTATATGATATGGACTACGATTGTTTTTAAAGTCAATATAAAGTTTTCAAAATTATATCTGAAATAAATACAATTCCGCTTATTTTTCCTTATATAACTTCCATTATATAACTCAAGTTAGTATTGACGTTTGGTTTTGTTGAGGAAATAAAAAAAAAATTTAAGCCACAGTATAATTTGCGGCAATAATAAAATTACTTATAACACAATTATAAACTACAAGGACAAATAATTCTATATTATTCGGATATAATTACATATAGATTATAATCATGAGTACAAATAAACAAAAACTTAAAATATAAAATGCATGCACCTATTTTTAATGTACTTGATTAAGTGTTTGTGGTTTCACCTGTAAGCTATATATGTTTATATATTTTTTTGTTAAAAAGTATTCAATAAATTTTAATAATTATATTTTATTGTGGAAATCAATGTATTATTTAATAAAATCTATATAGCGAAATTGTTGGAATGAAATTTTAAACTTCAAATTTAAGACCCCATTTTTTACAAATTAAATAAAAAAACGTGCATCTTGATGCAATGCAGTATTTTCATTATTTTTGTTTTTAAAGAATACGAAAATATAATTTTAGCTATATACTTTACTGTGATAGCGTAACCAATTAATTTAGGCGGAGATTGGTTTAAGTTAAAAACATTTTATCTTATTTAATTTATCTACTTGATAAGTTAATTTAAATTATTCAAAATACATTCCAACTAATAGCTTGCCTCTCTGCGCATGTTTTAGTATTTTTCATAATAGTTTGTACTTATTTTAAATAATTTAAATTAATTTAGTAGTTATTAAATTTACAAGAAAATCGATCAATGAATTATGTAACTTTCAACCCCCTCGTGTCACGATTCCAACGGTGCTAGAGAGAAGCGTTAGTTTTTATTTAATTTATTTTATTCTCTTAAATAAATAAATATCATGGTATTTATTTGTTAATATTTACTTCACATCAATATTCTTGTTTAATTTATGAACCTTTTTCACTTGGTAGTTAATTGTAATAAAATGTTTTATTTCATATTAAAATAGCGTTAGTTATTTATTAAGTTTCTTATTAAAGATGATTTATTCATGTCTAATAAATATTTTATTATTTTTTAATAGTAGAACCTAATAAAGTCCATTGAAAAGGTATTGGTTTATATGAGATTTATGTTCTCTATTAATTAATATAAAATAAAATACTCAACAAATCTGTTTGCGAGTATATAAGAAGAATATTCTATATTGAGTTTGATCTAAATATATCTGATTTTTTTAATGTTTTGATGATTCCTATATTAGCATATAGTTGGCTTAAATGAATTTCAAAAACAAATTATTAAGTTTCTATAAAGCCGGTAAACAACTAATCAGTAAACTATATGCTAATATAGGAATCATCAAAACATTAAAAAAATCAGATATATTTAGATCAAACTCAATATAGAATATTCTTCTTATATACTCGCAAACAGATTTGTTGAGTATTTTATTTTATATTAATTAATAGAGAACATAAATCTCATATAAACCAATACCTTTTCAATGGACTTTATTAGGTTCTACTATTAAAAAATAATAAAATATTTATTAGACATGAATAAATCATCTTTAATAAGAAACTTAATAAATAACTAACGCTATTTTAATATGAAATAAAACATTTTATTACAATTAACTACCAAGTGAAAAAGGTTCATAAATTAAACAAGAATATTGATGTGAAGTAAATATTAACAAATAAATACCATGATATTTATTTATTTAAGAGAATAAAATAAATTAAATAAAAACTAACGCTTCTCTCTAGCACCGTTGGAATCGTGACACGAGGGGGTTGAAAGTTACATAATTCATTGATCGATTTTCTTGTAAATTTAATAACTACTAAATTAATTTAAATTATTTAAAATAAGTACAAACTATTATGAAAAATACTAAAACATGCGCAGAGAGGCAAGCTATTAGTTGGAATGTATTTTGAATAATTTAAATTAACTTATCAAGTAGATAAATTAAATAAGATAAAATGTTTTTAACTTAAACCAATCTCCGCCTAAATTAATTGGTTACGCTATCACAGTAAAGTATATAGCTAAAATTATATTTTCGTATTCTTTAAAAACAAAAATAATGAAAATACTGCATTGCATCAAGATGCACGTTTTTTTATTTAATTTGTAAAAAATGGGGTCTTAAATTTGAAGTTTAAAATTTCATTCCAACAATTTCGCTATATAGATTTTATTAAATAATACATTGATTTCCACAATAAAATATAATTATTAAAATTTATTGAATACTTTTTAACAAAAAAATATATAAACATATATAGCTTACAGGTGAAACCACAAACACTTAATCAAGTACATTAAAAATAGGTGCATGCATTTTATATTTTAAGTTTTTGTTTATTTGTACTTTTTGAACGCCCTAAATACATATACAAAAAATGATTTTCATAGGAAATTCTTTATTTCTATATCTTCCAAAATCCAATATTCCATAATTTTTTATTCATAAAATCCATTACACCATCGATATAATACGGAACTAAAAATTGTATAGAGTGTATTTTAATTAATGTTTTATAAATATGAGATAATTTATTAATTTTCTATAAAAATAAATATTTTTATAAGTTGCAAATAAATATTTTTCTAATAAGATTAAAAAATTATATTTAACGAAAAATGTATACCTCGTCATATTTTTGCGTAAGAACTAAATGATTAACGAAATTTTTTAAGGGTGTACACAAATCGTTTCCTAAGAAAATATTAGTCTTATATTTATGTTTTCACAATTTTGGTAGGAAACAGTTGAAAACAGAACCGTAATTTCATTTTATAAGTTTTTTATCTGATCCTTCATAAATTTATTTTAACTAGAATTGTTCTTGCCCTGCTAAAGGGCATTTTAAGGAAACAATAATTAAATAGGTTATTTTATTATCTTAATCAAATTAATCACTATTTTTTTTTTAACAGCGAGAGGTATGCTCTGAAACCTTGACACAGTAGCTCGAAGTAGCAAGGAAAGCATTAGGAGAAACAAGGTTTCTGACCTTGGTCTCATAAACGACAGATGCGTGTACATACTCACTCACACAAGGTCAAATAAGAGACTTTCATATACAGAAATAGACAAATAAAATCTATTTCTTACAATAATACAATATTATGGAATGTTAAAATGTTATCAATATTGTTATTGATATTTTTAAGCATAATAAAAATAAAACAAGAATAATATATAATTTTTTTATAAACTTGTAACATTTGGTTTTTGTGAAACAATAATATAATAGTCCGTGGTACAGACCCCTTTTTGTCTAATTATTAACATCCGGCTGAAACTTCGTAAATAGCTTCATCCCATCGTAACCTACAAATATTTTATTTACGAAGATTCTCGGAATCGGGGCGTTTTCAATATGGAGTTCGGCAAACTTGGACTATTTAATTTCTTTTTTTTTTTTTAAATTAATACATTCTGTCGCTTTGGAGGGCATTAATAATAGGGCTACATTAAACATGATAACTAAAATAGAGATAAAAGAAAAAGAGTTGTAGTAAGTAAAA
This sequence comes from Nezara viridula, assembly GCA_928085145.1. Classification (NCBI taxonomy): domain Eukaryota; kingdom Metazoa; phylum Arthropoda; class Insecta; order Hemiptera; family Pentatomidae; genus Nezara; species Nezara viridula. The sequence continues at coordinate 28,308,959 of OV725083.1, read as the reverse complement.
TAAGAAAATTAACATACATATGTAAAAAAAAAAGTTTAAATAAAAAAATTTTTTTTAGACCGAAACTAAATGAAATAAATATATATAAACCCCATTCGTACCTTGTCTATTTAATTAAGTACGAAAAAAATCGTAAAAACCCATTTGCTTTACACTTCAATCGTAAGATAACTTGAGCACAAAGTCTAGAAAAAAGCTGGCCTTCAAAAATATTGAGCCGTTTGGCGTGACCTACAACCCCAAATTGTCAAAATAACTAGGTTTATAGGCCAATTGGCTTAATATTTTTTAAGGCCACCTTTGTGCACAAGTTATCTTACGACTAAAGTGGAAAACAAATGGGTTTTTACGAGTTTTTAGTAACTAATTAAATAGACAAATAGGCCGACCTCGAGATTGAAGAGGCCTCAATTCCGAGAATTTTCGTAAATAAAATTTTTGAACGTTACGATGAGATGATGCTATTTACAAAGTTACAGCTGGATGTTAATAATTTGATAAAAAGGGACCTGTACCACGGACTATTAAACAATGATTATTTAATTGAAGTTTTTTAAATATTTAAAAAAATTAATAATTCACGCGTAATCCTTTCTTAGTTATAAAGAAATAGAGACCAATAGATAAAGATTTTATTTCTCGAAGAATGTGAAGGGCTGTGATTTTTTTTCTTCCTATTTTGAATCTGTAAATATTTAGTTTTCTTTAAATTATAATTTTTTTTTCAAATGGTTTGAAGATTGAAAACAGACTGCCTAGCAGAAACTATAACGTTTTTAAAAACTTTTATTTATGAATGCATCTGTCAGTAACAATGTAAATAAAGAGCAGATAAATGACAATAATTTATCTGTGGAAAAAAAGGTGGGAATAATAAAAAGGAGGGAAAAAATATGGTTATAAAAAATTGGGGAAATTCTGATTTTTTTTTTTGGATTGGATTTGTTGCAGCCCTGGAAACGAGTAGCATGTTAACTAAAATGTATGTTATGCCACGAAATAAAAAAATATCCGAAAAAATGTATTCATAACCAAACTTAACAGTAGAAATGTCAATAGGGGTATAGCCATCAGAATTTTTTTTTTAATAAATTAATTTACAAACTTGAATATACCAAAGAAGTATAACTAAATTAAATCCAATTTATTTTCTCTGATCACTTAGAATAAGTAAAATAATCTGAATCCAAACAATTTCCTGCCAAAACTTCAATAAAGTCATCATCTGATATAAATTCACTGCTCAAAAAAAATTAATAAAAAATAAACCACCATTTCTTGTAAATAACGTCATATGAACCCCGACATTTTCTGAAGATAATAACTTGATAATATCCTCAATAGAGTGACTCAATAGAAATGGGACCAATAACGTGTGGGTTGAGACATAAGTTAAAGGTGGATATGACAATCTTGATACATTTTATTATGTAGTTCGCATAAGAAGTGAAATGGACAAGTACATGATGAACTTGAAAATGGCTCGACAAGCCGAAACGTTGTAATAAGATGTTGTAGTCATTAAGTTCACCAAATTAAAGTGGCTTAAAATAAATAAGTTCTAAACTAAATATTATGCACCGAAGAAGAGAGAAATATTGAAAATATATATTTATTGGTTTGTCCTTTCCTTATGCATCGAAACTGCATAATACGAAGTCGACGAAACAGGAAAATGTATACCTTCCCGTTTTCCTGCTTGGAACCAGATTTTAGGCCGAATTCTTACATTTTTTTTTAAATTTAGGAATGGTGCCAAGGATCTGGTCTGCATATCCTTTCCACCACGCCCACCTTAGAATTATAAATAATGCAAGTCGTTTTTCGATTTTTCCTCGTGAGAAAAATTTAACTTTTGCGAATTGCTCCGTCATATAATTGAGCCGTTTATTTTGAAAGTAGCCTAACTCCGTTTTTCAATTTGTTGTCAGTTACCATGGTTACATGTACAACTTCATATTATATATGAGTAAAACATTTCAGTTTGCTTATAATCCGAGCAAATGCGATAAATATTTGACACATAAGTTTTCAGAATTAGTTCAATAACTGAACCGTGTAGGTTGAAAGTGACCTTACTCCATTTATTTTATACTTACATCAAGATATTTACTATTGATAATGTTGGAAATGAAAATTTTATTTGATAATTTTATTGTAAATGAAATGAGACAAAAAGATTTTGTATCAATAAAATTATTAGAAGCAATTTTTAAAAGGATAAAGAAGTCTGATGGAGAATCAGTAAAGTACTGATTACTCTGATATGTACTGATCAGTAAAGTACTTACAAATAATTTGGATGTGTTTTATCAGCGTTTTATTCATTTATAATGAATGAATAAATAAAATTTTCCGTAAGACAAGAATATAAATACCGTATAAAATTTGATGAACCGTATAAAATTTTCTATAAGACAACAATGAATGAGAATGAAAATTTTAAAGTCCTGAATTTATTACCTCGTCGGGGTAGAGCGAGAAAATTCAAAAATATTATACTGACACCACTCTATAAAAATATCAGACAAATTACAACAACAAAATTTAAGGACATTATTGACCTATTGCGATATATACCACCAGAACATAATGACTACTTCAAATCCATTTCACATGCGCAAAATGTAGATGAATAGTATATTGTTTGTTAATAAAATGTTTGTAATTTTGTATGTTCTGTAATTGAAAAATGTTTTGAATCGCATAAATTGTGTTTCCGAAGATATGTAAAATAAATTGAGTATTGTGTTTTTCAATTTGAAGCATCTGAAATTATGTTGAATGGACTTGGGTACCTTCAAATTTTATAATGAATCTGGTTGTTAATTTTGAAAGTGGCCTAACTCCATTCTTGATAAGAAAGCGCACATTATTCACTTAATAACTATTACTATTTTAATAGGAACCTCAAATTTAATACACTTAAGCAGTATGACTCATTAGTATCCTATACGTATATTTTTAAATTCATTGAAACGCAAACCCTTAAATATCTCGATTCGAAGATAAATGGAGGTAGGCCACTTTAAAAAAAAAACGGCTCAATTTACATAACTACGTGATCCAAGAGATTATTTAACTTTTTTAAAATTTTACTAAATGATACCAAATAGTTTCGGTATTCTTCACGTGTATACAAATCCTTCGTTTCGAGTTTCACCTAAACAGTCTGCACTTCTTAAAGGCGTCGACACGGATGGGGAGAAGTAGGAGAGAGCGTCTTCTAATATAAACTTTTAAACATTTGAGAAATAGAAGATTTGAGAATTTACTTCAAAAAATTAACTAAAACGTTTTTGAGTTTCAAAGAGTTCGTAAAATTTAAAACCGATAGCAATACCTTTCAAATTAATATAATTGGTATTTTGACAATTATTTACTTTTTATACATCATCGTGGCCCAAAGTAACTTCGTTTAACAATAATTTTTTTTCCTTTCAATTTGCTTTGAAATGTCCTTATCCGCTGTTATCAGGGACCTCAGGTGGACGAATTCATTCATTTCAACAAAAATATTGGAGTCAAACTATGGATGGCCATCGATAGACGATATTATCGAAATATCGATATTATCGACTATCGATATTTTAATTTAAAATATAGAAATTAAAACTATCGTTTTCGGAAAGTGAATAGGAATTATATATGATATTCATAGTAAAAAAAAATTATACTCATCATGCCTGTTTCATATAAAATTTAGTGCGTAGCACGGGTGGATCTACGTGGTGGGGGGGGGGTTTCAGGCTGAAGCTCCCTCTAAAATGGTAAAATATAACCATGTTTTATGGAAAAATATATTTAAAAAATTATCTCTTCAAGTATTATTGTTCGTGTAATTACATTTAAAAGGACTTAAGGAATCATTTAAACATTATTTCATATAGATAGTTAGTTTCTTTCTTTTTTTCCAAAGTAATTATCGTCATCGGCTGAAGCCCTCTCCCTCAAAAATTAAATTCTGGGTCCGCTAATGGTGCGTAGTAGAGGAAAATATCGATATTTCGGTAATATCGACTAACTATGGCCATCCCAAATTAGAGTTGAATAGAGGGCGTACGACCTCTCTCACTCCGTAAACTCAATTTGCACAAACTTGTTAGTTAGAATCTTCTAGAACCAAAGCCACGAATTGTTAAATAAATCTATGTATGATGCGAATCTATCGATAAATTGAATGCATAATTGGCTGAATGGAAATTTCTGGAAAAAGCTTAGGGTGACGAAGATTGAAACAAACTAGAAACTTAATTTTACTAAGAAGGGTAAAATAATTTATATTTGCAATAATTAATTTAAAGAGGAAAATAACATCTTTTTTGGTGAGCCTATGTGCTAGAGAATCAATACTTATATTATTTTTCCTAATTGTAGGTAAATGGTTGACTGTCGTGAATAATGGAGAGAAGAATAGTTGGGGTGATCAGTCAAATGAGAAGGTAAAAATAAATGATAATATTTATTTTGACCTGAACTTCAGGTCGAAACGTCGGCAATGTCAAAATAAATATTATCATTTATTTTTGCCTTCTCATTTGACTGATCACCCCAACTATTCTTCTCTTCATCAATCTTTATTAATTTTCCTATTTCAAAAATGTTTATAATACCGATTGTATATTAATATCTATAACAATATCCATATTAGGCCTTCGATATTCCATCCCTAAGGCAAACTGAACTGTATCTGCCAAGATGCCAAACTCAGAGTTCATATACTTTATTACATTTCGTTTACATTTAGACCGAATGGAACAGCTGTTGCTTCTAAGGCATCATCTACCGCAGGCTGGGATATTCCAATAATATAAAGATCATCAACACAGCCCTAATCCTACTATAGGAACGGTGTATAATAGTATATTAAAATACAGGAATTGATAAAATGCAAAATATCATTACTCGACTCAATAAAATAAATTAATATTTTAAAGATATTTTTTTTTCAAGAATATATATCTACAAGAAGAGAAATAAAACACTTTTTGATTACAGGATATGTGGTGGCAGGATCAAACGGAGAGGCCCCTTATATCAGCCCCGAAGAACGGATACAGCTAGTGAAGGCGGTACGAAAGTCAACCAACAAACCTATTATAGGAGGAGCAACAGCTGAATGTAAGTTAAACTGAAATCACCTATTATATAAATTAAGAACAGTATTTTAAAGCAGCGTTTAGATATTTCACAAACTATGAGTTTTCTTATGCTAGTAGTTTTTGATGTTTTCTATCTGCAATGGATGACAAGAAAAAAAAAAAGTTTGGCTTGGCACTATTGACGTTGTCAAGTTCAATAGTCAAGTTAGATAATTGAGTTTCCCATAATTTGTGAAACGTTTAAAAGCACCTTAATATTTATAATATTGTTATACTAGACATTTACATGAAATTTCAACTTTCTTTCATCAATGAAGATTAGTGTATAATAACAAATACGAAAAAATTCCCGATTTTTTCTGGTACATAGTTAAAAGATAGTTAGTGTTAAAGAGGAGTGGTGGGGACGAAGCTACGTCACGAGAGTGGATACAGGGCTACGTTATCGCCTGCAAGCACTTAGTTCATCTGACTGAATATCTTATACTTTTAGTTTAAAATAGTGTTTGTAGATTCAAAACACACATCTAAGAAATATTTTATTTTTTTTCTCTAACCCTGTCGTTTCTGAATAAAATATATAGTTTAAAATGTATTTTATTTGCTTTTATAAATGCATATTTATAAATTACAGCAGAGAGAGTATACGTTACCCCTTAGTGGACTCAGGCCATATCCTCGGTCCTCACTACGCTTTCCAGATTCACTGTTATTTTTTTAAGTTTTTTTGCCAGATAAGGACCTCTTTTTTATTATTTAAAATGTTCAGCTCAAATTGTTGCGATTTATTTTTATTGCAAGAACCCATTTGAAAGTGTATAAACTATAAAAAAAATTTTAAAAAAGGCAGCCATATTTGTATTATCCTGAAATTTTACCTATAAAAATTAATTAATTACCTGTAAAACAGAACAAACATTGGTAAAAATCTAGTGTGGTGCGCGCATCCCACAACTTTCACTTACCATCCTCTTTTTAGCAGAAATGAGTATTTTCAGACAAAGGGGATGTGGGTGAACGCAAAAATTATAGACCCTATATTTATTTATAGGGTTTTTTATTTGTTTAAGTACCCTTATATATTAAATAATACCATCGATAGAAAACTTTACACTAATATATTATGAATTTAATCAATATCTTTAGAGCAGTTTTCGAGAAAATCGTAAAAATGTGTTAAATCGAAGATATGAGTGTCACTTCCGGTAAGCCGATTTTGACGAAAAAGTTGCTGTAACATCGCAGGCATATGAAAACCTTTAATATGCAATTTCACTATCATAAGATAGTAAGAATATATTTGAAAATGATGTTGGTTTTGGGCTCATAAAGTTCACCCATAATCTTTTGACGTTACAAATAAAATTTACAATTACCTTATTAAAAATAATAATATTTTTATTGACATGAAACAACAAAAATAAAATAAAAAATGGAAAGTTTATCATCTCATCGATTCTGAGAAAAAGAAAAAAAAAATGAGAAAACTATAGGTATAAAACAGTCGAACTTTCTGTTTGTGGACTGTTAAAGATAGAATGCAATACCACAACCAGATATTCAAAGCCAAAATAAAAAAATGATTATGAATAAAAAAAAAAAACAACATTCTTTTAAGGACAGTTTTAATCATCCCCCATTAGTTATTGTAATGTATTCCGGGATCATAAGTTCTTTTCAAATGAATACTTATTGAATAATGCTGATGAATTCTGATAAAAACAAGGTCTTATTGACGGTTGCAAAACTATTATCCTTTTATAGTTTATATAACCTTGAAATACCTATCACTTCTTTTTCTCTTACCTTATTTGTGCTACTTTGTTTATAGATAACTGTTATATAAGGAACTGCCCGAGATAGCATCGAGAAATTATATTAGTTGAAAAACATAACAAAAAAAAATAGTATAATTTATTCTATTATGAGTTATAGAATTAAATGAAGACAGATAATCCTTGTGCGTTTAACATATAAATGCTAGAAACCTAATTTTACGGAATACCTGTGTAGTCCAGCCACGAAGAAGCAAATGGCGGGGACACTATTTTTGACTTAAGGACTTTTTTTTGACTAGTAAGGAAGTAAACATACTAAAAGTCCCCACTCCAAGGTTGTGAGCCAGATGTGGGGAGGAAGCGCCCAGAAGGTAACTTTTTTCGCGTTTTCGTTTATATCAGCAAAACTATCCGTCGCATCGACAAAGATGTTCTATACAAAATTAAAGCTGATAAAATTTGCAATATGATTGATTGTCTACCGTTCTTCGCTAACTAGCTTAGTTTCGGAGATATTCGTAGCGAAAAAGGTATATAATCAATCATGTTGCAAATTTTATCAGCTTCAATTTTTTATAGAACTTTTTTGACGATGTGATGGATAGTTTTCCTGATGTAAGCGAAAACCCGAAATATGGCAATTAATATGAGACATTTTTTTTTTTTTTTCTCAAAATTAGCCTTATTGAGAACGGATATTTCAGAAATTAAGCGAAGTAGCGAAAAAAATGTATATAATCATATTGCAAATTTTATCAGTTTAATTTTGTATAGAATGTCTTTGCCATTGCAATAGTTAGTTGAAAAAAGTGACCTAGGCGCCACCCATATCCGGCTCACCACCTAAGAGTGGGGACTTTTAGTTCTTTACTGGTCCAAACAATGTCCCAAAGGAAAAAATTCTGTCACCGCCATTTCCTTATACAATAATTCATTGACTGCACTGGTATTAAATTTGAGAAAATACCGGAAAAACATATATCAGGTTTTGGTCAAGTTTTCATATTTACCTACAGAGAAACATCATTAGGTACTTAACTAATGTACACATTTATAATATTAAGCAAACCGATAATTGGCAATAAGACTTTGAAATTAGGAATAATGTACTGTATTCACTCAGTGTTAATATTTTCTTTTTATAAAAGATAGATATTAATAAAAATCTTCAAAATGGCAATCAAAGAAAACATAACTTTTTTTTTATTAAGGAATATAATCAAAGAATTCAATTTTTTCAGTTGAATGCATAAAACATTATTGTCATAAAGAAAAACGATTTAGAAATAATAACATTTTCTACATTTTTCAGCGACGACAGCTGCATGTCAACTTGCAAAAGGGATGGCAAACGCAGGAGCTGATGGCCTACTGGTTATGGCACCATTTTATTTTAGAAAGCGGATGACAGTAAGATAATATTACATTAATTAACATACAGTATATATTGTGCCGACCTTAGACACTCGGCATCCCCAGGGCAATGACGTCATCTCACCCCCTCCTAAAAAATTAAATTTATTTCTTAAGCAGTTTTATGTTACATAATATTTGAATTTTATTTCATTCAATATTTCTCTAATATAGTTGCTTTATTGATAAGCGAAATTATATGTAATTTTATAGGTTTTGTATTTTTTTTATAAATTTCTAACGAGTGGCGAAAGCCCCCTGAAGATCTGCAATTGCCTAAGGTCGGTACTGAGTATATGTTATATTTCTTAAATAATATTCCAGATCTCATACATGAGTATGACATCAAGATCATTGATCTAGGTCTCCTGGCAAGAGTGTGACTACAAGAATATAACTGCAAGGTGGTTTGTCTAGAGGACTATGGGGATAAGTATATCCAGGAATAGTAGAGGGAATGAGGGAAGTCAGAAGAGGGTTTCAAAGAAAGTTATCAATAATTGATATTCCTAAAATGAAGTCTGTGAGAAAAAGGCCTTATAAATCTGTTATTGTTCCTTAGGTCCTGTTGTGTAAATTCGGTGCCTTTTAGAGAACAATTTCAAGCTATCAGAGAAATCCTTGTCAGATTTTCAAATTTTCAATGACACACCTAACACAATATCCTCTCATATCTTTCTTTGAATCATAGCCATTGTATTTGTCAATTCAGCACTGATTATTGCTGCAATTTCTTTGTTATATATTTTAACAACTTAATGCAACCTTTTTATTCACAATAATATTACATGGATATAGATTATAAAAGTCATTGTTTTTAGACAACTAAGTTCTTTGACTGACTCATCTGTCATTGGTAAACACATTTCACAGAAAGCTTTATCTTCAAAAACTTTGAGTTGTCCTTTTCGTAACATAAGTAACCACTTTTTGTATTTATGAAATACACCTTTTAAATTCTCTACTTAATTATTATTGAGTAACTAATTAATAATTTAAAAGACTACTTAAATAATACTGGTATATATTTTTTACAGAATGAGGCACTTTCTTACCATTTCAAGAAAGTGGCAGAAGAAACAGAGCTTCCTGTGGTAATATATAACATGCCATTTGTAACTGGGATTGATATAAGTACGCCAACTCTGGCTAAACTTGCAGAGCATGAACTTATACGAGGTGTCAAAGACAGCGATGTAAATATTAATATTTTTTTAGATTACTAATAAACTATATTCAAAATAATTTACCTAATTTACATTTGTACTGCTAACACTAAGAAACAAAAATAGAATGTGTCCATGACCATTCAATACAAATCAAAAAAATCTTAATTATGGTTCTTTCAGATTCGTAAATGTGCCGCAACAGTTCAAGAAACAAGATCACTAAATTTTGATGTTCTGATTGGTTCAGCTGGCTACCTTCTTGGAGCTTTACTAGCTGGTATGATCATTAAAATCGTAACTCTAAATTTTAATTACTTATTCGATTTAGTAAAATAAAGGAGAGTTATTCTAAAAGCTACCAACCTATTGCAATATCCCACCTACTGAAAGAATTTATTAATATTTAAACTATTGAAGAGACTGGTAGTATAAATGCAATGATATATTTCTTCCTGATTCCATCAAAAACTATTTTCTAGTCAAATTGATAATAAAAGTTTGAAAAACTATTGCTGTTTGCAAATTTTTCATCAGAGAAGAAAATATGACAAACCATTTATATTATATAAACGTTCAGGGAGATAAACACACTTTAAGACTGGTTATGAAAACATTAAATATTTAAAATAAAATATGTATATAATACATTTTTATAGCCCAATGAATATTTGACTAAGAACTAACAATCTCAACTGTTAATAAAACAACTTAACAAGCCTGATATTACATTAAAATAGAATAGAAACTAAATTTTACTTTAATTCTTATTTATTGAAATGGTTTTAAAAGTATTAGAAAATTAAGCAAACAAATGTTTAGCAATGGATAGTACATGATTTCAACGTATAAATATTTTATATAAATAAAGTATTAAAATGCTATAGAGCTCTAGCTCAATCTCCACTAGCTTAAGAACCAGTGACACGGATGAGCACAGGAATCTCCTGGTATTCTGCTTTTCCCTCCATTAGTGGAGAGAAAAGCTAGGTTTGGAGTCGCATAGCCTGATTGTAACTAGAGCAGAATGCTGATATATATATATATATATATATATATATTTAGGGATAGTTTATTAATTACTTTCCTTTGAAGCCCTTATAAATAATAAATAGGACAGAAAAGACAAGATTTCCTAAGGGTTACCAAATATTTCTAAATATCAATTTTTGATAGTTAAATTTTTATATTGATAAAAATAAAAATATTGGTGGAAAAATGTCCATAGATTGATTTATAGAATATCAATATTTTCTATTGTTCCTAACATAGAGCATATATTTTGAATATACATTATTTCAACAAAATCTGATCATTCCAGGTTGTGCAGGAGGTATTAATGGACTTGCCGGCATAATGGGAGACGAAATATGTAAAATATATAACTGTTTTAAAGCTGGCGACATTCATAAAGCTAATGAAATTCAGAATAAAATTGCAAAAGCAGATATTCTTGTAAGTAAATAAAAAGTGTATATTATGCAATAAATCTTTTAAAATATAACTATTGAACAATAAACTACACGGAATTATTTCTTGACACAGAGCAAGCTTATAACAAAGTCAGACCTCAAAATTAGGATTCATAATTATTATAAAGAAAGAATAGTTGATTATTTTCAATAAAATATTATTATAACTTGTTAATTGCTAGTATTTAAAAACATCAAAAATTATTTTCAGTTCATGGTAGAACAAGGCGTACCTGGATTAAAGGCTGGAATGGACATGATTGGGCTAGCTGGCGGTGACTGCAGAGTACCAATTCTGCCTCTTAATGAATCAGAAAAGGATAAGATTCACCAATTTCTTGACGACATTGGTTTCCTTCCAGTGGAAACATCTCAACAAATGCAGAATTGAATAATTCAATGAACTATTGATCATTTATTTACTTTCAACCATCATTTTACAATCATTCATTGTTCTAGTAATTCCTTTTGAATTACTCTTAATATTTAAAACGGCTTGTTACAATAGAAGTTACACATAATGTAACATAATAGAAATAATGTAACATGTATACAAATATGAATTCCCTTCATGATTAAACAAAATAAATACATGTGAATTTAGATATTTCTCATTTGGTTCAAGTAATGATAGAGAAATGTAGGTAATTTTACACACATAGATTATTTATTATGATTATCAAAAGAAATATTTTATAATATTTTCCTTAAGTAATATAGGTAATAAGACTGCAATTAAAATAAGCATTTGGAATGTGTAATAGAATATTAAGGAAACAATAGACTGTAATCAATTTATTATAAATGTAATAAAAATATTATCAAATACATAGTGATTATGTTATCCCGAATAACAAACTATATTATTTCTTTTAAAACTTATAAGATTGTTCTCATTATTTACTAATATAATACCTGTACAAAGCTTACAAAAGTTCAATGAATTCCCTTGTATCCTTATTTTTGTTTTCATACATTTGAAGTACCAATTACAGATTTATACAGAAAATAAATTATTAAATCGATTTTTTAAGGTTAAATTTTTTTTTTAAAATTGATCCAAAAGGAGTTGTCTAACAAAGAATTTTTAGAAACATAAGGGGAGGGGGAGGAGAGGATGGAGTGTTGTTAGTGTGGTGAGAAAAAAAAAGGCTACTTATAGGGGTACACAGTCAAATTCAGAAACACAAACCGAAAAAAAAATTCCTACATTTAAAACGAAACTACGAATAAAAAGTAAAAAATGAGAAGGTTACTATAATGGTTAAAAAAATAGTTTGAAACAGTGTAACCATTACTTAAATGTGAAGTTACATTTTTAGTTACTTCATTGCTAATTATTTGAAAAGAAAAAATTAATATCAGTAAAAAAGGATTCAGTGTAAAGTCACTGAAAAAAAAAAAAACATATAGCTATTATCTATTATTATTTCAACCGAAATACAAAACACCACTATAATTTCTGAATGAAATAAGATATTTTTATTATTATTTTACAAGAGCGTGAAGGAAATTAATTAAAAATGTTCCTACCTCTTCATGCCAACGTAGTATCTTCATTTGAATAGAAAGCCATTTGTTCAAACACATTATGAATCACTCACTATACGCGTATTTCGTCTGAAAAGTATATTCCCTAAGAAAGTATAATCTTTGTTTTTTAACTTATAATCAAGAACTACAAAATAGAAAATACATTATCGGAAAATAGAAGCAAGAGATACCCGAAGTTGAGAGCGCTTTTTGAAAATGGACATGCCATCAGTAGTTCAAATTAAAATTAAATCAAATTCAAATCAAATTAAAATAAGTTTTTGCTAATTGGTCGAAAATAATCAATAAAACATATCTTGAAATTAATTTTTACTTAATTATCGGATCATTTTTTTCTTGTTAAGAGATATTATATATAAAATTATCTAATATATTTTTATCAGAATCTTACGTTTCTGTGAAATCGTCTTAAGTTTTTATTTAATTAATTAAGTTTTATTTAAATCTAAAATATGTAAATATAATAAATAAAGTTGCTAAATCAGTCGATTTATCAAAATCTGTTTAAGTCCAATGAAAAATGTTGCTATGTACCATTTAACTTCGTGACCATACTACAAATTTAAGCGGAAAATTCCATTTCTTATAGGTAAATTCATATTATTTTGTTTTAAAAGTTTTTTATGTTTTTAAACTTATAATTGAAAAATGCAATTCACTGAAAGTAATATATTTTTTTTTTTTTAGAACCAATAATAATCTGATTTGTTCTATTTACTCTATAGCAAAGTTTGAAAGAAGGAAATGTGTAATCTCATACAAGATTTACAGAAGTATTTTCTTTTGGAGCTGACACAGAAGATATACAGAAGTATTTTTTTTGGGATATAACTTACTATTTTTACATAGCTTAAAACAGTAAGTCTAATCATGTAAATAGCAAAGTTATTGCATGAGTATTCTGATTATTTATACAATAGTAGCAAATGCCCCTAAATTTAATAAATTTTTATTTCATAATTAATTTTTTTTTATATGTGCCAACAATTATATTGTTATAACTAAATGAGATAAATAAATATTTTCCGCATTTCTTGAAGCTTGGTGGCACATTGTCACTCAGAATTATTGGGGTCAATGATTGGATCACCACAAACAGTTGGTTCAGTGATTCAATGAAAGGATAATTTTCTGAGGAGAGCTTTTTTTCTTTTTTCCCGAACCATCAAACACTCACTCAATAAAGAGAAATAGCTCTTTAAATCAGTCCATTTGTATATCATACATCTAGTTGACACACTATTTTTTGTCATCTTGACAGATACAAACTATACCCTTCAATTAAATTTTATTTATTCATTAATTTATTTGTTTGTTTTGGTTGCCTCTTCCCTGATAATGCTGGACCTTATAATTGGTAACACCTCTGACTTCCACTGTATTACAGAGTCCTACAATTTTTTAAAATTCTAAGGTTTTTTCCACAGATTTTTCATTGCCAATCTAGTTTTCTTTTAGGCTTTGAGCCATATCAAATTTTTTTCTTATATTTTTAAATATAAGGCAGTCATGGGTGATGTGTTGGGCAGTTCTTTGAACCTTAGATCTCTCACATGTTGATAGGTCCAGTCCTATTAGCATATAGGAACGTGAAAATTCACAATGCCCAATCCTTAATCTGCAGAGGACTCTTGCAAGGAGTGGGAACGTTTATCAGAAACGATATATTTGTTGAATAAGTACCTCTAACCACAGAATCTACCAGAATAAACCAATTACTATTTGTAACATTTACATTCCAAATGCAGAATCATTCATAACCCCCGACATTCAACGAATTGTGGATCAGCTAAACAGACTCTACCTTTTGTAGGGTGACTTTAACGCTAACGATATAGCCCATGGCTCAACATTAGCTGATTTTGGACACGGGGTAAGAAAAAAAAAATAGAGGATGACCAATGATCTTTCTCCTGAATACGGAGAAAGACACAAATTTTTTCTCGAAAAGCAACATTTTTTCCTCAATGGACCTCACTTTCGCTGATGCTGGGCTGGCACCCAAAATCAGATGGCAAACAAAACAACACCTTTATGGAAGTGGCCACTTCCCAATCCTCGTAAAGATGAGGTGTGAGATAGCTCAAAGGAAGAACCATCATTGGCAGTAACGGAAATCTAATTGGCCAGCATTCCAAGGAAAAGTAACAAAGTACAAAGTACCGAAACAATATTGATCTCAATGTTAGCATTTTTAACCAAGCAATACTAGAGGCTGCTCACAAAACAACTGCATTCGTGTCAAAACTGTCATCTCACACAAGTGTTTTGTGGTGGAATAAATAATGTCAGTTAACCATTTAAGCTTAGAAGAATGCTCTTAACAAGTACAGAAAGAAGAGAAGCCTTTGTGATGCGTTTGAGTTTAAGAGGTTAAGAGCCTAAGTAATTGGACAATCAAAGAGAGTAAAAGGGCATCATGGAGGGATTTTGTATCTTCATTAACCCATTATACTTCAGTTAAATCATTTAACTCTACTTTGATAAAATATTATTCGATACAAACATGAATTTTTCATACTAAGAACATCATTATCTCCAAGTGGAATATGGAAAGTGGTAAGTTTCTTGCTTTACTTTCCAACTTTAGTCTGAAAAATTCTCATTGTGTTTGTTTGAAAGGAAATCAAAAGTAGGAATCAAAATATTTCAAGGTATCTAAAGTAGTATCATCTTCCGTGTCAATAGGCAAAGAAATCATTTGTGGAAATTAATGTTTTTCTTAAAAATCATTAAGTAAATGGTTCTGTTGATGTATTTCTAAACTTACAAAAATGAAATAAAAATATATTTTTTTACTATCAAGAAAAATATTTGTATGTTCTATTATTTATGTACTATTTTTAATACCATTATTTCACCAAACAATAGTTTAAAAAATATGGCATTTGTCCAATTCTAATATGAAGGATTTTTGATTTTGCCAATTTTGCTCTTAAACAAATTTGAACTAATAACTAATAATGTTTTAGAATTCGTAAGAATTAGGAAACAAAATAAAATAGTCATTAATCTCTACAAAAGTGTTTATTTAAAATTAATCCTTATATTATATTAAATTACAGTTTAAAAACAAGTATTAATAATCAAATCTATTAAATATGATATTTATTTTACACTGTGCTCAGTTCTTATTTGTAACATATTACACGTTTCCTTCTGGGCATGGTACTCTCACTGTTGAATTATCAATTGCTGGAAAAATAAAAATTAATTTTATAAGAGATTTGAAAATAACATGAATTTGTCTTACATAACGATTTATTTTATTGAAGAGAAGGATGGTTGTGGTGATCAGTCAAAATAAAATAGACAAAAAGATGTTTTGGCCCGAAGTTCAGGCCTTCATCAGGGCTAAGAAAAGAACCAGATAGCAATAGGTATTAGAAACTATAAACTATGAACATTGAATAATAATGAATTAAAATTAAAAAAGGTGGAAGGTATAGAATAAAAATTTTAGAAACTTAACATAAAATAAAGTAGATAGAGTGAACATTAAAGTAAAATAAAGTAGGTAGAATTATAACAGTAACAGAGAACTAAGAAATAAAAAATAATAACGGTAACAAAGCACAGACCAATGAAATAAACATAATCAAAATAAGGTGACATAAGAAATGAAAAATGGTAATCTTAGAATAAAGTATAAAACAGAAAAAAGAAATATGAAGTTATATAAGGAAATAAGGATATTGTTCTTTTCTTAGCCCTGATGAAGGCCAGAACTTTGGGCCGAAGCATGGGTGAATGAGAAAATAAATACAATTATTTATTTTTACTATTTTATTTTGACTGATCGTCCCAACAATCTTTCTCTTCACTTATTTACTACTGTCAACCATCACCCCACATTAGGAATTTATTTTATTAATTTTAAATATGTCAATTCGACAAAGCTTAAATTCAATTTCAGCTTTCTGTGAGACAAATTTTGAATCATCTATATCATAGTACCATATAAAAAAATCTGATCTAGTTTATATTTTAAACAGCATTGAAAAAGTAAGGCAAACTATTAATTGATAAACTCCCCGTTGGTATATACTGATGGTTAGCTATCTATTAATAAAGAATCTATCTACACTAAAGGGCTCACACTTACCACACAAATTAGGGAATCTTTTGGAATTGGCCAGATGATGTGCTTCACAGTCCCGGGGTCCATAAACGTAAGGCTTTAGACCAATCCAATTTCCCCTAAAATATGTTTTAGAAAGAGAATTTTCAATCTACTAGAAAGCAACACTAAAATCTATGCAATACAGCAGTTATTCCCAGCAAAAACTTATATATATGTTACAATTGGTGTATTTTATTGTACTAGTTTTGTTACATGTGTATGAAGACTCCTTGATTTCTATAATGCTCATATAATTAATCGATACTGTTGTAATACTTAAATCTAAAATCTAATGATTACTTACGGTGGTAAATAATCACAGACAAAATAGCTGTAATATTCATTGGCTTTGAAATAATAAATTATTCCACAGCCTACATACTTAGTCGATCCCCAGATTACCTAAAAAATAAAAGGACAGTTGTAGATATACAATAGTTAATAAATATTTCATAAACATTTTATGAAATATTTATTAACGATTTTTTCTAAGTTAAAAATGTATAAAATATAAAAAAAAAAATGTAATAAGAGACCCAAAAGAATTGTAAAGGAACCTCTAGATGGTAATAATGGTACCAAATGAGGAAAAAGATTTATAGAAGCTGTAAATTAAAATATTACTAAGCAATTTTTAAGGGAAGGAAGAATTGATTAAGATAATATATGATAAAGAATTAGAAGCTAATGAATAGAAACAATCATAAAGAATAAAAAAGTATTAACCATGGAGTAATAGTTCGGCAAGTGGGCTCTATCATGGTCCTTTTTGCCAATCCCTGATGGGTACCTTGAGGTTGCTCCTTGCATACTTACTAGTGTGGGAATGTCACGATCCCTTTCCCAGGACCACCAAGAGTAACTGACAAGTAACTGACCCAGGTGGGCATCGAACCCACAATTCTGGGGTTCAGAACCGGGCATTCTGGGGGACATGCCCCAACATGCCAAGCAGGCCATTCTCTCCTCTACCTATGAAGTAAGTGTCTAGAGTACTGGTGTCACCATTGGATTTTCACTGAGACATACTTGGTGTCTTATTTTTACTAGCTGCATCCCACGATCCTCCCTATAACTGAATATTGATAATTTAAATTTTTGGAGACTTATGTTTAACTTTTTCTAGAAAGTTGGGTTATAGTTGTTCTCCAGAATGTTGATCATGTTTCATATATTTTTCTTTTTTTTTTCTATTATTCATGAAATTTGTTACTGTATAAAAATACATCTAGTTGTATATTTATTACCTAATTTTATATACATCTAATTGTATTTCTTTACAATGACATGAATAGACTTATAGAGAAACTACCCATTGGTAGTACTCTAATACATTTTTTTTTTTTAAAGCCAATTATTTTTATGAATATTTTATTGTTTAGAGTTGTAGAAAAGTTTTTAAAAATCTCACATGTTTGTGTTAGGCAAGGCAACTACTTGGACTGACTGTCCCAGCTTATTTTAAAATGTAAATATCATTGAATAGATAGCAACCTCACATACTAAACTGCCCGACCACAATTTTTAAACTAAACTGGCTTTTCCCTCAGTCATTCTGAGGAGGGACAGAAGTCTGGACCAGTTGGGTTGATATAGCATCCCTAAGTGGCTAGGAGATATTCTATCATGTTTCAATAAATTACTTTATCTGCTACCCTTTCATTAATAGTCGTTAACTGTCAATGTGTTATTTTCTAGCTTAGCACACAATTTCTAGTATATTAAAAATTCTAGTCCAAGTAGGGGCTGTGCTTTACGCATATTATATCTGTTTTAAATGTTTCTGTTTGTGTGACCATTATTTCTTGAATGGGTAGACTGTTTTTGTAGCTTCTTATTTTGTTTCGTAGAGTTTTTGTTCTCCAATACCTGTTTACTAATCTGGTTATCCTGTGCATGACAGTAACTGCACTATAATCGAAAAATGTCTTTTTCCCTGGACTGTTGCAGCAAAACATTTCCGATTGTGGAAATTTACTAATTAGGTGTTTTGTCTATTAATTTATATTCTCCTAAAAAATAAAATATCATCACAATCAGACCATTATTATCAAAGATACAGTTTAGTACACTAACATGGGTGATAAATATTCAGGACGCAGTCATTATAAAAATTTTTTATTTGTGCCGACGTTTCAACCCATCGTTGGGTCATCATTAGGGCTGAAAATTTTAAAATACAATCAGAGATATAACATTATACGATCGATAATGGTAAATAATAAACCATAGTGATTGATGGTACATGAATCTTAACTATTATTACAATATAAAATATTAACAATGAAATATGTAAAAAGTTATACAAACTAAAAATAATAATAATCCATTTGTAATATTTTCTCTTAATAACCGTGGTTTGAGTACTGAAGGCTTTCAAGTACTGACAAAATTTGGTAGGTAAGTAAAAGTTGGTAGGCGGAGGATTTCCCAGTTGTCCTTTTTCAGATAGCAAAAGGTAGATAAACATAGTCAGAAGGGGGAGATGGAAATAACATTTCTGTTTGTAGAATGTAAATAATTTTCTGATTAAATATTCAAGGTGTGTACAAGATTTTCGTTGTTCTTATGGTTACAGAATTGTGACTATTGGCTAGTAATGAAATAACCATAAGCAAGAGGTGTCAACCAATATAAATGTAACATAGTTTGATTGAAGGTATACAATGGTTAGCCAAATAATATTTATAATAAAGACAATTATAATGAATTGAATAGATATGTTGTTCAATGTATTATACAATGTTTTAAAAATAACAATATTAATCATAATAGAAGTATGTATTATATTAAGGATTACATAGTTTTAATAGTATAAGTATATCTGTGTCTGTTCATAGTATATATTTATATTGAAAATGGGCATTTATATATATATATATATATATATATATATATATATATATATATATATATATATATATATATATATATATATATAATAAACTTAGGAGAAGTTACCTATGTAAGTTGACAGAGAAATGGGGAAAATTAATATTTTTCACCTTGTTCAGAAAACGAATATTTTTCGCCTTATTTAGAAAACGAATATTTTCCGGCTCCTAAAACAATAGTCTATAATCATTAAAATTTTGTTTTTCATTTTCCCCATTTCCCTGTCAACTTACATAGGTAAGTTCTCATACGTTTATTATATATAATTTTGACTACTGGCCAATTCTAGTCCATGTGTATATATAAATATATAAATAGCTTCCTCATTCAGATCAGTATTAATTTATATAGTATTTAACTTAATTTATATAAAATGTTATTTTTTAAATTAAATGTAATAATCAATTATTTAATAATTAACAATTTTAATTTGAACAAGTGGATCCATTGGAATAAGTCAAAACTTTTAAATACCTTGGTGCCCATATCAATGAACATGGATGGATCATCGGAGAAATAAAGGAAAGAGTGAAGTCTGCAGGAAGATGCTCCAACGCCATCAAGAAAGGATTCTAGAACAAGAGAGAAGTGAGCAAGGACACCAAAACGACCGTGTACAAAAATACTTTCCTCCCGATAATAACCTACTCCAGCGAGTCATGGATCCTCACCACAAAGCACATCAGCCAGATTCAGGCCATGGAGATGCGATTCCTGCGCAGGGTTGAAGGAAAAACCAAGAGTGATCGCATAAGAAACTCCATAATACGGAAAAATCTAAACTTGAGATCAGCCGAAACTGTGATGGAGGAAAATCGTTTGAGATGGTTTGGTCATGTCTCTCGAATGCCAGAGAATCGAATGGTCAGAATAGAGTTGGAGAGCAAAGTGGAGAGAAGAAGACCTCAGGGAAGGCCCATGAAGACCTGGGAGGTCAGTGTCAAGGAGGCCTTTGACAGAAGGGATATTGACTGGAGGAGGAGGCGGCAGTTGGCTCAGGATCGAGAGTTGTGGATTCGGCTCTACAAGAAGGCTTCTCACACCTCTCAGCGGTAGAAGAGGAAATGATTAAGAAGAAGGAGAAGAAGAAGACAATTTTAATTTGAGCTAAATTTTATTATGCATTCAGATCATTAAATTTTTAAGTTATTTGTATTAATTTATTACATTTATAATAGATCTGGTGCTAATTCAATTGTCTCACTAAAATTGCTGAAAGAGCTCAGAGAATAAGAATAAGAATTAAAAGATAAGTTGAATATCATTGGCCAATGTAAATTTTAGATAACATTATTTTAAATAATTTCCAATAGTTAGTTTATGTATTCTTGTTTTACCTATAAAAAAGAAAATAACACACAACTCTATATGTCCCTAATCCAGGATTTTATTAGGTTTAAAATATTTGACTGTTACTTACCTGAGAATAATGACCAGAGTCAAATGTAAACGTTCCATTATACCCAAATTTATAAACTTCACTAAACCAACTATTCATCATTCCGACTAAATCTGGTACACTTAGGACATCTTTGGAACTTGATTCTTGAGCTAAGTTTTGACCAATATGTTCTCCACCTGTACAAAATATATCAAGTCTCAACATTTACTATTTATCTAGAAAAGATATCTTTGGGGGAAAAAAAATTACCTAACATTAGATCTGGGTCATGTATAAATACACATCCATCGGCCCATTGTTGTGCCTTTCTTGATAGTACTTCACTCCACCTCTGTAAAGAAAGGTGTTATGAAACTCAAAACACTGGTCACTAACTGTTTCAAAGAATCTAGGATAGAGAACAGTTCCATGAAATAAAATATTTTAGAAAAAACTGTGCTGCAGCTAATTTATACTTTTTTATGCTTAATTGAAAGGAATAGATGGTACTATTGACAAAATTTTATTTTTGGCCATATTTAGCCACCAAAGACATACACGGTGGGCCAGACCCCCTTACCGTGCACCCCCCCCCCACATCCCTATAAATTGCATATCGTTGTGTTCCTTGTAACTATTTATTAAAAAAAAGCCAATGTTCCCACAAAAAAAAGTGAACGCACTGCCCCAAAATGGCGTCCAAAGATGGCGGATTGACGACTTTGACTTTAGTTAGTTTTTTGGTCACTGAGAATCAGCATTTGGCTTAATTTCCTCATAGTTGGTCTTTTATTAAAGCTGAATAGTCATAGAATAATAAAACATGAAGAAATATAAAAAAATAATTGGCTTAAGCTATGAAAAACACCAGTAAAGTCAACTTTTTTAACAAAAAAATTTTCAAGTTACAAATCAAGCGTCGTTTGTAATTAAACGGTCTACAATAACGCAAAACGTGCTGAAATAAACCATCTGGAGAATATATTTCTCTTTCTAAAACGCTGATTACTTTTTAAAATATTTGAAGCAGTTCCGTAGAAAATACACTTATGCGGCAGAAAAGCGGTACTGGCGTGGGTGCCTACAGGCCTCTACCACACCATTCAGTGCCCATAAATGGCTTAGTTATAGTGATATAATAACATTTTTGGTACATTATATTGGTTTAATTAACGAACAAATATTAATGCAATAATTTAACTGTAAAAAAAAAAATTAAAATTAAAAAAAAAATTATTATTATTTTTTTTTAATTTAACCTCCTTTATTCTATACGTAGGTCGTTTAAGAAGACCTCAATTGTAAAAATGATATAATTATAATAATAAAACTTAATTAAAAAATACTTTGCTAAATATCTTGATTTTTTTTTTATTTAACGTTTGCAATTTAACACTGAGTTTGGTATATTTACTGAATCTTAGAGGTAATTAAAATTTTTATATACTTCCCAGGAAATGAGTCATATTAATACCTGTTTTATAAACTAAAATAATATATACCTAATCTGAACTATATATAATGAATAGCTGGCGGGTTGTTTAGTAAAACTCATATATCACTAATTAAAAAATTAATTTTTATTTCCTTTATTTTGTGCGGAAGTTGGACTGTATCATAAATAAATAGGAAATTTTAATATTAAATGAATTATTCTCTATGCACAAAGAAAGATAGAAAGGGTGACGCTATAAGTTCTTCTATAAACCAGAACTGATTGTTTTTGATCTCAAATTGAGGAAAAACGCGAAATTGAACCAGAAAATTGGAAAAATACATTAAGCGAACGAGAAAGGAAGTGCCAAAACCTCGGAAAAGATAAAAAGGACCAGTATCCATTATATAGCTAAATGAATCTATAGTAGACAGATGAACAGAATATTTCAAGATTCTGCTAAAAGGGGGTCAATTGCAGTTTGGATGATATTAAGTGGACGATGTAGGTTTATTATGGTGAAACAACTTTATTTTCGATTGCTACTGAAGGTGCACACTGGGACTATCTACACTTTGAAGCAGGATATAGAGAGGTATATCGAGAAAGTTTAGTCTGTTTAGTGCAATTGCAAACGATTTTTTAAGGAATCTAAAAGGAAAACGAGCTTTTCTGAAAGACAATTAGATATTAGCATAATCCTAAGTGTGAGGCACTAAGCAGATAGAGAGCTATTTTTCATTTTATATGGACTTCTCTATAACTGCTTAAGTGAAGACAGTCCCAATTTTCAACTTCTCTTCCAATGTGCAACTTGAGTTTCTCAATCCATATCGCTATGGCAATCGACAATATTTCTTATTCCAGCTTCTACGATTCTTGAGTATAATTTCTTTGGTACACTAAACAGGATTGGATTTTGGTGGGTATTACATTTCCTAGTATCTCCTTTCTTGTAAAGATAAAAAATACAGTCCTTTCATATCATTTTCTATTATACTTGTTGCCTATGCAAGCTCAAAACTGTGCGAAGCAGTTGGGTTTCGCCCTTTCCATCTTTCTTTGTGCAGAGAGAATAATGCATTGAAATATTAAAATTTCCTATTTTTTTTATATGGTACAAATTCCGAACAATTTATTCCGAAATTTCTGAACAATAACGAGCTATGATTAATATAAGATTCCTTAAAAATTCTCTATCAAATGCATCAAACAGAAGGAGAGCTATGAGCGATAACTTTCTCGATATACCTCTCTATATCCTGCTTCAAAGTGTAGATAGTCCCAGTGTGCACCTTCAGTAGCAATCGAAAATAAAGTTGTTTCACCATAATAAACCTACATCGTCCACTTAATATCATCCAAACTGCAATTGACCCCTTTTAGCAGAATCTTGAAATATTCTGTTCATCTGTCTACTATAGATTCATTTAGCTATATAATGGATACTGGTCCTTTTTATCTTTTCCGAGGTTTTGGCACTTCCTTTCTCGTTCGCTTAATGTATTTTTCCAATTTTCTGGTTCAATTTCGCGTTTTTCCTCAATTTGGGATCAAAAAACAATCAGTTCTGGTTTATAGAAGAACTTATAGCGTCACCCTTTCTATCTTTCTTTGTGCATAGAGAATAATTCATTTAATATTAAAATTTCCTATTTATTTATGATACAGTCCAACTTCCGCACAAAATAAAGGAAATAAAAATTAATTTTTTAATTAGTGATATATGAGTTTTACTAAACAACCCGCCAGCTATTCATTATATATAGTTCAGATTAGGTATATATTATTTTAGTTTATAAAACAGGTATTAATATGACTCATTTCCTGGGAAGTATATAAAAATTTTAATTACCTCTAAGATTCAGTAAATATACCAAACTCAGTGTTAAATTGCAAACGTTAAATAAAAAAAAAATCAAGATATTTAGCAAAGTATTTTTTAATTAAGTTTTATTATTATAATTATATCATTTTTACAATTGAGGTCTTCTTAAACGACCTACGTATAGAATAAAGGAGGTTAAATTAAAAAAAAATAATAATAATTTTTTTTTTAATTTTAATTTTTTTTTTACATTTAAATTATTGCATTAATATTTGTTCGTTAATTAAACCAATATAATGTACCAAAAATGTTATTATATCACTATAACTAAGCCATTTATGGGCACTGAATGGTGTGGTAGAGGCCTGTAGGCACCCACGCCAGTACCGCTTTTCTGCCGCATAAGTGTATTTTCTATGGAACTGCTTCAAATATTTTAAAAAGTAATCAGCGTTTTAGAAAGAGAAATATATTCTCCAGATGGTTTATTTCAGCACGTTTTGCGTTATTGTAGACCGTTTAATTACAAACGACGCTTGATTTGTAACTTGAAAATTTTTTTGTTAAAAAAGTTGACTTTACTGGTGTTTTTCATAGCTTAAGCCAATTATTTTTTTATATTTCTTCATGTTTTATTATTCTATGACTATTCAGCTTTAATAAAAGACCAACTATGAGGAAATTAAGCCAAATGCTGATTCTCAGTGACCAAAAAACTAACTAAAGTCAAAGTCGTCAATCCGCCATCTTTGGACGCCATTTTGGGGCAGTGCGTTCACTTTTTTTTGTGGGAACATTGGCTTTTTTTTAATAAATAGTTACAAGGAACACAACGATATGCAATTTATAGGGATGTGGGGGGGGTGCACGGTAAGGGGGTCTGGCCCACAGACTAACATGTACTACATGTATTTTGATTAATTTAATTTATTTTAGGCATATAAAATCATATACTTAATAAATCTACACCTTAATTTATGTGTAAATTAATATTTGACAAGATGATAATTCTATTTTTTGTTTTACCAATCATACTTTAATTGATAACTAGTGTAGCCTTCAGAGTACTGAGAACCATTTTATTTTGGATGGAAAGAGCACACTTAAAATTATTTTCTAGGTTTAACTCATTAAAAAATACTCATGACAAGAATTTATTTCTTAATCTTGAAATTAAATGATAAAGTTGCATCAGTATAGAGTTTAGACCATTTGGAGTTCAAGCTAGAGTAATGTTTGAGGGTCCTTAAAAAACAAAAATTTAAGAAAATATTTTTGTAACTGCTGCGGTTTAATCTGAAAAAAAATGTATATAATGTTTTTGTATTAAAATCTATCTTTATACATCATACAGTATTATATCACTGAGTAGATCCATTTTGTGGCTCTAATGAGCGATGAATTTTGATGAATGAGGTTCAAACAAAAGGGAGTTTCATGGAGAAGTGATGAATCATCGTCATATACCCCAAATCAGAATGTAACTTGATGGGTTGAATTTTGTTAAGAGTATTGTAATAGTGTAATATTTTAAACTAATAAAATCTTAAATAAGTCATAAAATAAGTATTAAATAAATCTTGGGGCATTATCATCTCACCTGAAGATGAATTTACAATAAAGATAACTTGGCAATACAAGTTATTGACATGTTGCTAATATTTCTCTAAAATGTATAAAATGTTATAACAACTTGTAACATGGTTGTAACATTACATTCACCCTAAACCTACAACCCATGAAGGGTCTTGAGTTCAGTACTATTTAGGGAAAGCACTATTTCTTGGTTGACGGTTGTGCAAGGATATGATTTGACCGAGGTCACGCTCAACTGCCAGGCTTTTCCCCGTAATTAATTATTTTAATTAAGGATACCCACTTTATAGAGGCTGGGTGTGCCCCAGGAGGGTCTACCTACCCAGGGTCCCTTCACGGCAAATGAATCAGAATAAGTAATTTTTCTGCCATGAGCCGGGATAAGAACCTGGGACCTTTTTAGCATTGGAAGCTCAGTACCCTACCACATAGCTACCCCACTCCCCATATTCATACTAATTAAATGTTAATATAATGTTTAGAATGTTAATATAATTTTTGTTTATAAATTTGCTAATGACATTTTTCTCATCATAAGTAATAAAGTTTACTGTCCAAATACTTTTTTTCAGAGTTTTCTAATCAGTAAAATCTAAAAATTACAACAAAAAAAAATCGCCTTTCTATGACATCTATGAACACTTCAGCTTAACGCTTTTCAGCTCACACTACTTAGCGCTTTAGTTATTATTTGAAATAAAATGAAAAAAAAATGTTTTTCCCGGGATTAAAGTCCTCTTGTAATAATAACAAAGTTTAAAAATATGTAGTATTATGGATGTAGATATAATACAAATACAAAAAAAATACTAAGAAAAAGTAAATAAATAAGATAAAATGGTTCTTATCAATTAACTGTTGGTAAGCAATTGTAATTACATAGCCTAAAAATTCTTACAAGCTTGCAGATGTTTGAATGTGATTTAGAAGATTTAATAGGCGTTCTTTAGAGAAATTAGTGAATACGGTTTGATCTATGGATATAAAGAGAGATGTAAGGAGTTTCAAAAGATGGTAGCACGAATGACCAAGGTTTTGCTGAAGGGAATGGAATATATGGGAGGAAACACATAGATCTATAGGTTGAGAAGGAGTTCCAGAATGTAGAGAAGATTTTTGGTTCCGAGGACTTGGAAAAGGAAAATGGCAAGAAGGAATTGCCATTGAAAAGTAAGATAGAGTCATTTCAACTCGGTGTAAAAGCAGGAAACATGGGAATGCCTGGGAATCTTATGAACCAATTCATGAGTCTCTTCAGTCTCATATCCAATCTTAGGGACAGCCCTTCATACAACAAGCAACCATAGTCAAAGTAGGGAAAAACAAGGGAGATTATAAGGAACTGTCTGTATTTTTAAGGAATAAAATCACGGAATTATTTAAGGATAGTTATGAAATGTATTATTTAAGAAATTTTTTTAAATTGTTTATACCTACATTGAAGCAGACATTCAATCTCCAGTCTAATGCTCTTTACTCTATTTTTTTCTTTTTATTTATTATTAATATTTATGTTATTTTTTGATTTTTACATTAAAATCTGGCTTACCAGTTCTACCATATCCGCCGCCACTGGCTGAGTGGGCACCTTACCTGCTGCTACTTTTTGTCTCATTTCGTTGTGAGTATCAACAATCAACTGCTTTTGAGTGCAGTTTAAATGTCCACTCACTGTAAAGTTAAAAAAATAATCATTATATTTATAATAATGTAGGAACATTTATGTAAATCTTCAACTAATTAATAATATCATTAAAATATACTTAACAAAATGGGCAGATCTTTGTAAAAGCATGATGCGAAAGATTAAATTTTGTTAGCAAAATCACCCATAAATTAAGTAAGGATAGATAAATTTTAAAAAGAGCCCTAAATTTATAGTTGACAGTCCAACATATCAAAGCATAATAATATGAGTTAAATAATAATTCAATTTGCAATATATTTGCACTTATCGAGGACATAAAAACTTATCGAAGCACATCCCTTGTGATATTAAAAGGGGTTAAGTATTACTGTTGGTAAATTTCTCATTAAAATAGACAATTTTTTTTTTCAACTATATCAGTCAGTTAAATTAAGTAAAGAAATTAATTTTTTAATATCTATTTAGATTTTTAGTTTACTAAATAAGTTAGTAAACTTAAATTTTTTCTAGTCTTATATATTTTTTTAATTTAAAGAAACTAAGCAAAGCTTAAAAATTACTTTAGTAATAGCCAATTTTTTGGGGGGAGAGATGAGGAGAGAAAGACACTGATTATGGGTTTTCCCACCAATTTGAGACTTCCAGGAGCTCCTTATGTTTTCAGCATTCTAAGATTTTTCAGTATTTTGTTCTTAAATTGGTTTCAGATGGTATTAAATTCACATAGATTTCAGGTTCAAGCCATAAGATAAGCTTATCAGATCATGATTATTATTATTAAAAAAAAGTTTAGAAAAATAACTTGTTTTAGTGCTCCCTGAGTACAAAAAAATAAAAAAAAACAAAGTTCTTAGTAGTAATTCCCGATTTTAAAAACAGAAAGGTAGCAGAAATAAGATATATGTCAATTTATTCTGTCCAACGTTTCAAACTCTTTGCCCATCTTCAGAGACATTACTATTATTAATGTTTTTCCTTTGTTTCCTGCATGTTATTAGTTATTTTTTTCCTCACTTAGTCAGGTTTTTAATTATCACATGCTGGTCGGAAGAGAAACGTTTCATACTTTATACCTAAAATAACACAAAACTCTTCCTTAAATAAATTATACATATTCAAGTGTGATAAATATTCAGGACACAATCATTATAATTTTTTTTTATTTGTTTCGGCATTTCAACCCAAAGGTGTGGGTCATCATCAGGTTATATGTAGAGCCCATGATATTTAGAACAGATGACTACTAACAGAACTAGCTTCCTTCAATAATTCTATAAATATTCAATATAACTTATATTTTTCGGATCTGGTCTTTCTTTGAAAACCAGGAGAAATTCAGTAATAACTTTAAATAAAAAGATATTTAATTATTTATCTATTATTATTTTTTTTTTTTTGGAAAGTTGATTCTATTGGAATAATCGTTAAACTATTCGCAGCAAGGAGTTACTGTTCCATTTAGTTTTTTACTAGTACCTGTTTAATAACAATTATTTTTTTGAGCCTAACATTGCTAATAACCTGTTATATTATAATTATAAAACGTTAAATGATAAGAGTTGTATCATCTTCATTTCGCGGAAATGGCCTTCGAACTATCCTTGGGATGGAAAAAATAACAACATGAGGATTAACTGTAAGTATCGCCGATCGAAGCCTAGTAGTTTTGTGCAGTTTTTCTTTTTTATTCTTTCGTTCCCGCATTACTTCCTGGTTTTACTTATTTTCGATCCTTTCTGGAAATTATTCCGCCAAACAGTGAGACGAATAAGGTCAAAACCGAACTTTTCCTGATGTTCAATGGATGGTCTGACACACAGGCGGATCTTTCGGTCTGAAGCCTCCCCCCCCTAAAAAAAAATGGTAAAATATAACCAAGTTTTACAGAAAAAAAATATTTAAAACTATCTCTTAAAGTATTCTTGTTCGTGTAATTACATTTAATAGGACTTCAAATACCACTTAAAAACCATTTTATATAGGTAGTTAATTTCTTTCTTTTTTTCTAATTAATTATTGTTATATGTATATGAAAAAAAATCTTTCGGGCTGAAGCCCCCACCCCCAAAATTAAATCCTGGATCCGCTAGTGGTCTGACATAAAAAAAAGAATATAATCTAAACATCACCAATAAAAATTGCTAATTTAGTGGACTACGATGGAGAAGAAGTAATATGTTAAATGGAAATGTACTTCGAGTAAACATTGGATGCTTAATTCGGTGAAAAAAATCCGGGCAGTTTCTTCTCTCTAACTACAGGCGTTCCTGTAATTGAGGTGATCAAGAAATCATTTTGTGATTTCAAGAGAAAAAAAAAAGTATGATTAACCGACATTATAAACTTCTTCAAAATGACTTTCCAAGATGAGAAAAAAACGATAAAGGAAGTGAGAATTCGTATTATTTTAGTCAGACTTGTCGGTTAAAATAGCGCTAAGAATTGAAATTATTTTTCTACAATCTCTTGGATCCTAAGTTCCAAATAAACAAAAAAAAATTATTTGACATTAGTTTCTAAAAAAACAATGTTTTTAAAAAAAAAATATCCACAAAATCTGTTCACTCGTTCGAGATAATCGTGGCAAAGATAAACAGACGTGTTTTAAAATGCGTTTTTTTTTTTTTTTTTTTAAATCGAGGATGGTCGGAAAGTAAGATTTTTAAAAATATGAACTATATAATGATATATCATCATTAATTCTAAAACCGCCTCTCAACTCAATTTTTCACTAAAATGTGTAAGTTAACTACATAACTTACCTCACTTCCGATCGAATGGTAATGCATAGGTAACATTATATTTTCAAGTATTTTTGGATTTCAAATATGCTTTTTAAAAAGGGTATCATTAGCAAGGAAAATAAGCATTTTATTTTAAACTCTTGTGAGTTTGTAAGAATTAAGTGAAGCATGTAATTAAACGACGATGTATTGATTAAAACGATTTGCATACTTTCTGTTAATATCGGATTTGATATAATTTCGTGGTTGGTTGGTCTATTTATTGATTTGTCAGAGTTAGACATTTTTATAGTTAAAAGTATATCCCATAAAAAAAGAAAAAGTCGGTAATATGAATTTTTATTTTAATCAATTTAATATAAGCACATTTCATACCAAAACTAAAACATTATTTTGGTCATTATAAGGTTTTTATTAGTGCCGACGTTTCAACCCAAATATGTGGGTCATCGTCAGGGCGTGGTTCGAGCACTGAAGATATTCAAGTACTGGGTATATAGAGTACTTGAATGAATAAAACATTATTTCTAAAAATGATCAAATAATGTTGGTTGAATATCTGATTTCGTTAATAAAAACAAAACGGCCTAATCTCGCAAATTTCTATAAATTACCAGGCTTCGGTAGTCGACGTTATATCCATTCACTCTCTCTAAAGTATTAAATAACTTTATGACGTTTCTATGAGTTGCCTTTGATAAAAAGGGGACAGAGACATTTTTCAGTAATATAAAAAATCTTATTCTACACCTGCTTTCGGAATCATGAAGCCAACCTTACAAGCATTAAAATCTGGTTTGTTGTCCTACTTAAAAAAGTATTAAAGAAAACGTTGACGTTTCAGCTAACATATTACCCTGAGATTGGACACTTTCGTCATATCTTCTATAAAATCCACCTATAAAGTGATTCCGCAACTTCTGGGTGAACGCCTAGTTTTAATGATTTCTGTTTAGAGACGTTACAATATCAAAACAATCTCACGAAGCACTCTTCGTATTATGTATTAAGAAACTGAGCCGTTCTTTTTTTCATCCCTTCTCTCCTCAGCCAATTTTAACTTTTTTTCTCTTTCTAGTTCTAAATACCTGGGACTTCGGATTAGTAGGGTTTGAGATTATCGAGACAGGTCAGTTCTGAAATACATTCATGATCGTAATATTATAAATAAACATCCTTATTTTTCACGAGGAAATCTACATCGTTGTTTCAATGAGCTCACCGCAATCACATCCTAGGTGACAAATAGTTTCCTGAATTCGGATCAATCATTGCATTGTACTCATAACGTAAAGTCAATTCGACGGGGTTATCCTCAATGATTCAAGTTTATCTTAAGTTGAATCACAGCTGTAATCTGTTAAACGATGATTAATGAAACAATCAGGAATTTTGTCCGCCATTTCATTACCTCATTTGTGCCCACTGTCTTCATAAGCGAAAATTTGCAATGCCGTAATACGTTTTAGATAAGGAGCAATTTTGATTTCGAGTTTGTTGAGTCCATGTGACGGACATAATACTTAAAAACTTTAATCCGATTGTATTTCATATTCAGGGATTGTGGGGGTTGGTACCAATGAGGTCTACGCTGATGCCTGGTATCGATTTCATCAAATTCCATCTATTATCTTCACTCACGAATGTAAAAACGCATTTTTCTTGATAAGTTTTTATTAGGTGAGGTTTAATGGACGAGACCTAAGCAACCTCGATTCAAATGGTCCGAAAATTTTGTGGTGGTTTGACGGAATGAATCTCGACTTTCCCACTCTGGCTAGAATAGATTAGGTAAATGTAGGGTAATCTCCTTTTTAATGTTTAATAGAACTACGATGATCCTTGGGTATGGAGATCACAAAATGAGATTGAGGGAACCTTTGAAACCATGAAAGATGTATTCTTGGAGTTCCAACGGGAAGCTAAAAGAATGAAGCTTGTCCATAAAAGAGAGTCCCATGGAGAACCATACATATATATTGGGTCATATTCCATCGAGATAGTGGAAGAATTTATTTATCTAGGCTCATTAGTCGATTCCCAGAATGATGCTGCACAGGAAATTCAGCGTTGGATTGTCTTCGAAAGCAGATGCTACCATGGATTATTTGGGAATTTCAAGAACGGAATAGTCTCCCAAGCCATCAAGATTAGCCTGTATTGGATCCGCAATACGTCTTAGTAAGTCCGGTACTTACGCTGGAGAATGCTAGACTACTTTCAGGACTTAGGAACAGACCTTCCTACGATTTGAAAGACGGACCCTGAGAAGAAAAATGGGTGCAATACATGAAAACAGAGATACAGGTCTGATGCTGAATTAATGCAGATATATGGGGATACTGATGTGATGACCTTTATTAAAGTAAGCCCTCTGAGATGGGATGGACACTTTATAAGAATATCTGAAGATCAGGTAACAAAAAACATCCTCGTATAAGAAATCTTTGGCAAAAGAAGAAGAGGAAGACCGAAATCTTTGGTGCTTGTGGTCCAGAATTGGAGGGCGGCAGCACCGAATAGGGATAGTTGGGGGTCAACGTTGCAAGAGGCCTTGTCTCCACGCGGGATGTTGTGCCATACAAGAAGAAAAAGAAGGATAATCTCTTACTCCTAAGAAATTTGAACCTTTTTCTTGACTGTTGTTGATTTTGATGAATTTTGTGTTCTGTTTTGGATTTACCCTGAGTGAATATTTGCTCCATTTATTCGAGGAACAGCTGTAAGTCTTGTAACTGTACGAATGTATTGTTGGACTGATCAGATTTTTTTTGTAATATCTCTTTTTGAAAAATGTAGACGGTCATGCAATCATAAGTTTAACCGTTCGATTGGAATCGTATTACGTTGTAATCAGACTTCTGGTGATTGGTAGAAGCTTTAATATCTGTTCTTTATGTCCAGATGAGTTATAGTAATTATCTTTATAGGTTTTTAATTATTTAAATACCTACATGATGTAAACAAAAATATCCTTGGAGCGTAGGCGAGGAAGCTAAAATGTAACTAGGACTAAGGTATATTTTACGTTAGTTAACTGTACTAATTGGTTAAGAGGCCAGATTAAGTAACGGTACGCAGATGAAGATGCTGATTTCGTAATCGAACAAATTTTCATTGTATTCCTTGGGAGCGTTGTATTCCTTATCGTCAGATATCCATCGTAGAGACTGATTATTGTTCGCTCGTGGGAACCATTTATTATGCTGGATGAAATAGCCCTGCAGAACTATCAGTTTAAATTAAAAAATCTGTACTACTACAACCCATTAAAAGTCTTGGGTTCAATACCTTGTATTTTTTCATGCCAACGATTATGCAAAGAGATTAATTTGTCGAGATCATGTTCGACCGAAAATTTTTTACTTCAATTAAGGGCACTATGTTGTAAAAGATTGCTCCGTAAGGGTCTCATGACTTACAGGATTAACATTAACTAATTTAACAGGATAAATGGCTTGTTACAGCGTGACTCGACCTCTAGAATAACACCTTAAGCCTATTCTATTTGCTAAGAGTGTAACGGATTTAAAAAAAAAAAACAATTAAATTTTAATATTGAGTTGAATATAATGATAGCCTTTATACTATACAGATTTTACTGTCATTCAAATATCCGGACGGCGGTCAACAAATTGAAAACCGAACGCTTCGGTTTGCTGTTTTGCAACAGAACAAACTTTTGTTTATTTCCATTAATTTATTTATTTTAATTGCTATTAGTGCAAAGAGTTTTTATACATTTGTGGTTTTCATAAATGCTATTGTTGGTATTATTTAATATTTAATTGTATAGATTACAGTAATATAAAAAATTGTAATTTGTATATATAAGGGTACTCATACAAATAAAAATACCCACAATGAAATATAAATAAATATAGCCTCTAGAATTTTTACTTTCACTTCTCCTTACACCTACTTAGGTACCATAATTACTAACTCTGGTAAGATAGATGCTGAGATTTCATATAGAATATCTAAGGCGAATCAAGTATATTACCAGATCGCTAGCAGTATCCTCAGCTGCCATGGAGTAGATAAAAATACCAAGATGCACGTCTATAAGTCTGTATACCTTCCTATTCTCACCTACGGAGGAGAAAGCTGGACTATGTTGGACAAACGTTATATTCACATAACAGCAGCGGAAATGCGGTTCCTACGTAGATCGGTGGGCAAAACTAGGAGGGATTGCATTAGAAATGAAACTATCAGGGAACAGCTGGAAGTGCCTGAACTCAAAACCACCTTGGAGAACAGGCAACTAAGGATGTTTGGACATGTCTGCCGCATGAACGAGGACATGGAGGACATATAAAGATATTAGAGGCTCGACCCACAGGGGAGATACCACGAGGGCGTCCCAGAGCTTCATATCAGGAGTTCAATCTCAGAGGATCGGAGGTAGAAGAGGCAAATCCTTCAACCAAATGAAGCGGTTAAGCAAAGAACGGGAAGGGTGTCTGCGCTGGATAGAGGCTCCTCGACGCTAAAAATGGCATTGTGAGGAAGACCAAGAAGAAGATATCCTCTGACATTTTTTTTATTTGATATATTTCGCTGAAACTTTCTAATTTTTGCTCATCTTCATATCATATGAGGAGAAGCTTCTTACCATTATTTTGATTGAAACCAAGAATCCGATTAGATGTCTTATTTTTTCGAAGCGGTATTTAATTATTGTTCCACTTCTATAACATATATCCATTCCCTAATAAAATATTAAATGAAAAGATGTTTTTTAAACCAAACTGACCAATTCCAAATGGTGGAAAAATTAATGTTTACTGTCGACCCGCGAAGTGGTGATGGAAACATCCTGTTTCGATAACCTAACTCGGTAATGATTTTTTCATTATTATTTTTTTTAAGCTTACAAAAGAAATTTTTTTAAAATGTTGTCTTATTCCCTTAGTAATATAAGTTTAATTTTTATTTAAATAGCTTGTATTTTTTTTCTCTCGATTTTATAATCAATCAAACTTCTCAATCAAATTAAACAGTTTTTACTCGTATTTAGAAATACCAGGAACATTAAATATTCCAATAAAAAATAATGTCTGACGTTTTTACTTCATTTTCTGTAAATTCTTCTAGATTCCATTGAACTGTATGATATCATTATTAGGGTTCGATAAGTAATCATTATAGCTTTAAATCTACCGAGATTGACGCCATTAGATCTGTGACGTACAAGCATTATTATTGTCATCTAATCTGAACATAAAATTCTGAACACCTTGCATTAATCATTTTTTTCCCTTGAACTTACCTAAAAATAAAAATAAAATGTTACATTCATTACTGATGTATGTTTGTAATATATTTGAACAGGTAGAGAAGTTTAGGTATCTAGCGTCTACGATAACTATAAAAGAAGAAATTGATGAGGAGATTGAGGATTGGCTGAAGGCGGGAAATTTCT
The DNA here is from genome assembly GCA_928085145.1 of Nezara viridula. Lineage (NCBI taxonomy): Eukaryota > Metazoa > Arthropoda > Insecta > Hemiptera > Pentatomidae > Nezara > Nezara viridula. The sequence goes on along the minus strand of OV725083.1, from coordinate 28,273,396 downwards.
TGCTATTTTTCTGTGATGAAATTACTTAGCTCGCGCCTCCTGTCTCGGAACATAAAAATTAGAATCTATAAAACCATAATCCTACCTAACTAAGGTTCTTTATTAATGCGAAACGTGGCCGATTATATCAAGGGATGAGCGTTCTTAATGTTTTTGAAAATAAAGTATTCGGAAAATAAAGAAGCGCAGAACATTCGGACGGAAGAAGGATGAGTTAACCGGAGAGTTCAGACGGTTACAATCTCGAGATTTATATTCGGTTAATATCATTGATGTGATAAGATTGCGTTGAATAAAATAGGCTTGTGAAATTGTTGGACTTAGTAAGGACATAATTCCTAAAAGGTTAATATTAGCTGTGCTGACTAGTAAACGTCCGAGGGGTAGACCGAAACGGAGGTGGGAAGATTGTGTTAAGGACGAAGTAAACAGCGATTGGTGGTGTCGGCATCGAGCCATCGGGTTAGCTAAGTCTTTTATTATTATTGCTTATTTATATTATTATTTATATAATCAAGTGTGGGGTACAGCGTTATGAATAATACAAAAACATTTATATATATATATATATATATATATATATATATATATATATATATATATATATATATATATAACTTTTCAAATTATTGAAGGAAGCTAGTCGACTGTTCTACATAACATGGGTGATAAATAATCAGGACCCACCATTAATACCTTCTTATCCACCAATTGGTGCACCAAACCTACCTACTCCGGCCGTCTCCTAAACTATTTTTCCCAACACCCTTACCACCAAAAAATCAGTGTAGCTAAAAACCTGATACACCGCAGTCTAACATTAACCGACCCGCATTTCCATGACAAAAACCTAACCAAACTTCACAAGATCCTGAAATCCTACGCCTTTCCTGATCACATTATAAAAAACCTAATTAAAAATCAATCCAAATCTCATCTTCACCGGTCTTTCACAAACTGCTCTCAATCTCCCACCACAATTCGCCAATACAGATCCATTCCATACCTCCCAGTTGGATCTCAAAAAATCTTTAACTTTCAAATTCTCCCATCTACAAATAGTTTTCAAAAATAACAGTAAACTAAGAGATCTATACACGAAACTCAAAGATTTTTTTAACTCAAAGAAGGTTTCGCCCTTACAATATTCTATACCATATCACATGCTCCAGCCAAACTGCAATTCTTCTTATATAGGAGAAACAAAAAATTATTTTTAAAAACGAATCTATTAACGCAAATACAGCATCTCCACACGAAACCCGTTTGCCTCAAAACTAGCGGAACACGCCATAACCCTCAACCACATATTTGATTTTGAAAACCCAACCATACTTGCTGCGGTTCCCAAACACCAAAAACGACTACTTTCTGAAGTTATATTCATCAATTTGGAAGAAAAATAACCCCCTTAAATCCCAAAGTAGACAAAGAAAAGATCTGCAACACATATTCGAATATTTTTCGCCTCCTAAAACAATAGTCCACAATAATTAAAATTTTGTTTTTCATTTTTCCGTCTACTTACATAGGTAATTACTCCTACTTTTATTACACACACACACACACACACACACACATATATATATATATATATATATATATATAATATATATATATATATATATATATATATATATATATATATATATATATATATATACATATACATATAATGCCCTTTCTTAATATAAATATATACTATAAACTGACACAGATATGTTTATACTCATACTATTAAAACTATGTAATTCTTGATATAATACATACATCTATTATGATTAATATTTTTATTTTTAAAATACTCTATAATATATTGTTCTACGTATGTTTTCAATCCATTACAATTATCTTTATTATAAATATTATTTGGCTAACCATTGTATACATTTAATCAAACTATGTTATATTTATATTGATTGGCACCTCTTACTTATGCTCATTTCATTACTAGCCAATATTCACAATTTTGTAACAATAAGAAACAACGGGAATCTTTTACGCATCTAAAATATTTAGTCAGCAAATTATGTACATTATACGAAAAGAAATGTTACCTCCCTCCCCCCTCTGACAATGTTTATCTACCTTATGATGTCTGAAACAGGAAAACTGGGAAATCCTTCCCCCGACCTTTTCACTTTCCTACCAAATATGTCACTACTTGAAAGCCTTCAGTGCTCAATCCACCGTTAGTAAGAGAAAATATTACAAATTTTTATAAATGGATTATGTATATTATTTTTAGTTTGTATTACTTTTTATCATATTTAATTTTCAATATTGTGTATTGTAATAATAGTTAAGATTCATATACCATCAATCACTATGGTTTATTATTTATCATTATCGGTCGTATAATATTATATCTCTGATTATATTTTAAAATTTTCAGCCCTGAAGATGACCCACATGTTTGAGTTAAACGTTGGCAAAAATTAGAAAATTTTATAATGACTACATCCTGACTACTTATCACCCATGATAAAAACATTTCGAAATAAGGTCCAAAGAACTCTAGTAAATTACTCTCGGTTTATAAAAAATTGTCAAGCACATTGCGAACTTCAAGTAGAAACAATAGAAAAATTCATTAAAAACTCTTTATCAAATTTCATTCCTAGTTATCGGCAGTTAAAAATGAAGCAGCTTTCAACGTAGGAAATACATCATTCCGTCAATTGACACTTAGAATTATTCAAGATTTTCCTGTGAATTTTTATGATTTCACGGCGCTACAACCTGGTTACAGGTCTTACCCTCCCCCCAACCGTTTCCTCTAATCATCAAGGTCTTGTACCGACGCCATCCAGTTCCTAATCCTCAGAGGATGTTGCGACCATCTCCACCATCTGACGACCTCAACTATGGTTTCTCTCTTCTTCTTATTTCATGAATAGGCTGTGTACGAAATATTTTAGGCATAGCTCCATCTACCATCCTGACAATATGTCCTTCAAGTCTTAAGCGCATCCTCTTCATTGCTTTCACATCAGTTTCGTCTAAAAACATTGCACAGCTCCAGATTCATACGCTGCTGGAGAGGGGGGAGAGTAATTTATGCTTAAGTAGTAAATCATGCCAGAGTTAAACGTCTTCTCGTCTCAGGAATTTGAACTCATAATCTTAGGTTTATTAAAATTTCCGGTCTTCGAACTCTCTCAGTCACAAAGCAGATTGCATTACTACGGAGATCATATGAAGAAATATATTTCGAGGCTAATGAATAAGTTGGGTTATCCTCCCCTCCCGGTCATTATCCTAAATCCTCAAAGTATTACTTCTTTCTTTGTCTTGTCGATAAAAGGAACTGTGGTTACCCTAGAAGCGATATAGATCTTAATGAAGTTGAATTCGTATCAATTCGTGGCTGATCTGGAAGTCTAACAATCAATAGGAAGGACTTGGTAGGAGTTTCTAATTTAAGTAAAGAGTAAATAGAAGTGTTTTATTTCCGTAAAAAAACGCTAAGAATTACAGCATCATTTCAACAAATTTATTAGATATGCATGTTCCATGTTTATATTGTGTTATTTTAGATCCATTTTTAAAATTTATAGATATTAAAATGTATAACCTTCTAGAAAAAAATCATAATTAGAACTCAGTTTAACTAGGTTTATGGCATTTAATAACGGTTTGAGGCAGTTTACAATGGTTCGTGGATATTCCTTTCGATTTGTTAGTTGGCAATATCTGTTCAACCACTCGGTAGTTGGGTTGATGATGGGTGCAAGGTCATGGTTACAGCTATATGAGGTCATAGAGTTTGAGGTACAAGGAAATATGTACTTTGATTATTTTTTGAATAGTACGTTATTACGACGTCTAAGCTTATTTTATATTTTAAACTAGTTTCTTTTTCAGTCCTTAATTAGCGCCAATGTTTTGTAAACTTTTGACTTTAAGAATGGCGCATTAATGATTGGAAATTCTCCAACATATTTCCTATACTAGTTTTTTTTTTTAATTAAAACTTCTGTAGCTGTGTTTTGAAATTGTTTGTGGAGAGTGAATTAGATTGAAACATCAGATTTCCGATATGTAACGCTCGGGTAATGTCGGCTGGAGTTGACTAATGGAAGTGTTTTTGCACATGGATTAAAATATCTCAAAAACCAAAAATCAGACCTGTATATTGTTATCGAGGGAAATATTCAACATTTCAACCCCCTTGTAATCATCTATTATTCGAAATTGAATCAATGCGACGCCGTGTTAGAGAGACGAAAAGCAAAAAAAAAAATAGTGTCAAAAGCGAAATTATAACGCGTTTTATTGAGCATTTGGATTAAAATATATGAGAAACTAAAAATCGGAACTCCGTACTGTAAGCGATGGAATTGTTCAGCATTTCATCCTCTCTGTAATGGGCTATTATTTATAATTTATATTTCATATTATTAATCTCGTCTTGGAGTTTTCACTTCTATCGTGTGGTCTTTTTTTTTTTAATAATCTATTTATTGAAGTATTAGGTATAATTATACAATTATTAGGGCTAAAAGTTCTGATTCATACAATATATACAAATAATAGAGAAATAAATATAAATATAAAAAGTAAATAAATAATACTGGTGAAGAAAGTAAATACAAAGAAAAAAAAAGTAAACAAATAAAATAAAAACTTCTAAACACAATCACACCTATATACAATGTTCGCCCAGGAATCTCCGAGCCAGGGTTTTTACCCTACATGTAGAAGGCAAAGCAAGACTCCAGGAGATCCCAGTGCTACTTTTCCAGCCGCATCACTAGTATTAGAAGCCAGTGGAGACTGAAAGAGGACACTAGAGCCACAGACACTCAGGACATGAGTGGAGAAGCTGGCCATTGCCAGGACTCCAGAAGCATATTTACAAGAGATCTCTGGGCCACTGCCGTTTTAACCTTCGAGGAGGATTTTAGGGATGAAGGGAGCTGGATAGGGATTGAGCTAGAGGATTTGGATGATGACTAAGGTTCTGGGGAAAGTGACATCGTGTGGTTTAAAGCACACACATTAGTTCTTTTTTTTTGGGTTGCAATTTTGCCCATTCCATTTATACATTCATTGGGATAGATATGATACCGTACATTAGTGTAACCTAAGTGAAAAAAGACGAAATTCATAACGCAGCTTTTGTTTTTTAAGTCATTTGGGGGTACTGTTTTACAAGTATTGCTCCACTTTGATGAGTGGTCACTACATCATGATGATCACTCTGTAAATGAAATTCCGAGAATGGTCGAATACTGATGACCTGCCCTGGTATAACCTCTCTTTACTTAGATCTAAATTTACGACTTCCGAAAATTCCCAATTGGTGGCCTTAATTGGCTTTGCACCTTTCGACATCTGCTCGCTACGCTCGCTCCAAAACGATAAACAAATCCTCAACGAGTCCTTTCCAGTTGAAGTCGGGGCTTTACTCATTTCAGTCAGCTTCTTTTACTTTTTGAGACAGTCGGTCATTATCGGAATTCCATTTGTGATATCATGAGATCTTACCCTACTTGTACTCCATCATGGAACAGAACTTAAAACTAATGGAACTTTTTAAAGTAAAAGTAGTGAATTTGTGGTTTTGGCAGATCCACACACCTTTAATCCATATAATCTTTATATAAACATTTTATCTACATCATTGACGGTAAGTTTGCCAAAGATTACTTCAAGACCTTTCAAGGAACCTTGACGTTATTTGTGATTTTTTTTTAATTGTTTGTTTTGAAATATAACATTCTGTGTCAATCAAGGACATTTATAATAATGTTCAGAGAGCACACTCACACTCTATTTACAATAAATAAAAATAAATAATACAGAAACTAATAATAATAATAAAAAAGGATATAAACAAAAGAACTAAACTAACCAAAATAACAACTAAAACACATGCATACTATACAATATTTACAGAATCCATTCACTCAGAAGAACTCCGAGCCAAGCCTTTCACCCCACTCGTGGAAGGAAAGGCAGGACTCTAGGAGATCCCAGAGCCTCGCACTGAGCCGCATTACTGGTATCAAGAACCAGTAGAGGCTGAGGAGAAACACTATAATCACACATACTTGTCTTGAATGGAGGATCTGGCCATTGCCAAAACTGCAATATATGCTTATTCACAGGTCTCTGGGCCACTGCCGCTTCAACCTTCGAGGAGGATTGTAAGGATGGGTGGTGCTGGTTAGAGATTATGCAAGGGGATTTGGATGATAGGTTCTGGTGAAATTGGGAGGATTTTTCTGGGATAAGGTCTAGGACAAATAGGATATTAAGGTCATAGGGTAGGGTTTTGTTAGTTACATAAAACGGAGCATCATCCATTGTTCGAAGGACTTTAGATTGAAAGGATTGAATACGTTTGATGTTAAAAAATTTTGCTGTCACTCACAGTTCAAGTCCGTATGTCCATATAGGTTTCAGGATTGTCTTGTAGATAAGTAATTTGTTTTGAGTAGAAAGTTTAAATTTTCTGTTTAGTATTTGTGATTTAAGGATGCTTTGTGTAGTAATTATTTTTGGGTCTTAGAACGACGCATATTCCATTTTTTCGGCATACTTTTGACTGAAACAAATAAATCATTTTGATTGTAAAAGTTTTAGCAGAGCCATATTTAGCTTCAAATCGTATGTTCGTATCAGTATTTTGTAGTTTGTTTTATTTAATTGAAATTATATTTTCTAATTGATTTACTTATTGCTTTGGATTCTATCAATCTTGGAAACACCCCATTGTTTAGGGGGAATTATGCAATTTTAGCATGCTGAAAGTTTGTATAATGTAGAAATGTAAGACCAACTCACTGATGACTCGTCCGTTCAGGCACTCCGCAGATGCATCGGCCAGAGCGAACGCCAAGAAGAGGAAGATGTGCATCACGTAACCACCGCTGGATAAAGTGGAACTGGCCAGATACGGGTACCTCCCCTCCATTCTCCGATATTCCAGTCGCTGCTTGCCATCTAAACACTAAATCGTTATCATTGGAGCATATCATTATCAACCTTATAGCACATTTATCACTATCAATCTTTAACTCGACCTTGAAGCGACCTACCTACCTTGCACATATGGTGATAAGAGATCACATGTAGTTGTATATAACCTGTTTCAAACTAATAAGATCTTTCTCTGATTATACGTTACGGGTGAATCCCCATTATTAGCGTCAATTTTGACCGGCTATACGGATACGGCGTTTTCAAGATCACCTAGAACACATTATTTCAACATTCTCGATGAATGCCGAATAAGCCTAGTATTGACAATCTGATTTATATTCGAAAGAACTGCCTTGACTTACAGTTGTTCTTTAGGTTTGCATAGGTTAATTTATCTTTTTTTCAATTCGTAGATATATAAAATATTACCGCTGATAATAAAACAAGAATTAAAAAATTACACAGTTAAAAAAAGTCAAACAAACTTGAAATTCTTCTCTCTGATGTATACGGATAAAATACGTATAATAATAATAATATATGTATAGAAAAAATATGCATGATAAAAAAATATAATACAGACAAAATTCATTGCACCGTAATTATTGTTAATCGTTGTTAATAATCCGATTATCAATTCGGAATCTTACAAATTATTTTTATTTCAATATTTTAACAGTTATTATTGATTATTAAAATTGAATAAAAAATTTGATGGTAATTTACAAACTTGATCCCTTTTGGTTTATTATTTTCAATAATGAACCATTGTGATCGACCGAAAAATTCAAAAACTTTAACCCCTCTCAAAATTTGAGGTTTCACGTTTCAGGATACGTAGAATTCGAAAAACGAATAAAATTTTTTTGTCTGTCCGCTGTCAGCACATTATAAAATAACAGCTCATCCGAGGATGATCCTCCTTCATCGACATTACTAGCCGCCTTTTACTTTCAAAATGGCGGCCGAAAAACCTGCGTTGCTATAGACTGTAGCACTAGCGGATCCAGGATTTAATTTTGGGGGGGGCCCGAACCCATTTTTTCATAAAAATAACGATAATTACTTTGGAAAAACTTTGGTCTTTAAGACATGTCAAAGCAAGTCCCATGTAACAAGTATATCACTATGCTTCTTAATTAATTCTATGATTCCGATTGATTGATTGATTCTAAATTAATTCTATGATTCCAAAACACAAGTTGTTTTTATGTTAAATTTGTAATGTTTATATTAAATCTAAAAATTCTATATTAATGTTCCCAAATTTCTTAATGGCTATGTTAACTTGGATTTTTAACTAAAACTAATATAATAATTTAATAGTTTTGTGTATTGCGTAGAATATTTAGACCGAAGAAGGATGAGTTAACCGGAGAGTTTAGACGGTTACACAACGCCGAATTGCGTATACTGTATCCGGTTAATATAATTGAGGTGATCAAATCGCGGCGTATCAAATAGGCTTGTAAAATTGTTGAACTTAGTACCGAAATAATTCTTAAAAGGTTAATATTTGCTGTACCAAAGGTGGGAAGGTTGCGTTAAAGCCGATCTGAAGTGCCTGCGTTTGGATGGCGAATGGTGGAGGGACGTGTGTAATAAGCGATTGGTGGTGTCTGCATCGAACCTTCAGGTACGCTAAGCCTTTTATTATTTTAGTTGCTTGGCAATAATTGTTATTGTTATCTTTAGAAAATGATTGAATTCCCCTTATCAGTGAGTGTAAGTCACAGAAATTGGAGTGGTCTTTCCTAACTTAAAGGGCAGTGAAGAGAGATATTCCAATAAAGACTTGATTGACGACCATAACACATAAAGAATGCACATGGCGTGTGGGGATCTTGTTTATTTTAGGTAGAGCTTTAACGTGCTAATAAAAATTATAAAATACCACTTGTCACTAAAGAGTTATGTAAAACAGAGTAGAGAGGTTAAATTAAAACAGTAAGTTTTTACAGTATCTAATAAAACTAATGGACTGAATTTCTACTTGATGAGATTAATCAGCGTTGTTTGAAGGCATCGATCAGTATTGCCACAAAACAGGTGCAAAATTTTCTGAGCACCATGCCGGAATCCTTTTTCCAGGAAGAAATTCAAATGTTGGTTGGAAGATGGACTAAGTGCATAGAATTAGGAGGGGATTATATTGAAAAGTAATGTTTATGTCATTTATGTTTTGCATACCTACATATAAAATTATATAGTAAAGTATTGCAATCGTGAAATTTTTCGAATCTCAGTTTTCAACGGAAATACACGTTTTGAGGTCTCCTGAGTCCAATTAACCAAGTCCCACAAGTATGTGTGTGTGTGTGTGTGTGTGTGTGTGTGTGTGTGTGTGTGTGTGTGTGTGTTAACAGTCTAGCTCAAAAACGAAAAGTTTTACGAAAGTGAAATTGCATATTTAATATTCTTTACATGCCTGGAATGTTATAGCAACTTTTTCGTTAAAGGTTTTATTTTTATTGATGTTTTATAACAGGATTTAAATGGCTATTTTTCAATGTGAGCTTCTCCTAAAGTACCTCTATTTTTTTTTTTTTTTTTTTTGGCTTGAAACAATTAACCATTTCACATTGATATCTGATATAAAAAATAGTTAAATATAAAACAAAAAATAATTTAATAATTAACTAAAGGAGAATTAAGAGATCGTAACGGAGAATAGTTGTAATGGAGGAACCAAACGAATAAGAGAACGTCCGAGCACACCTCAAAGATTAGAAGTCTCCATTCGTAACATGAGCTTAATATAATACAGACTCCGACAACATTATGATCTAACTAAACTAAATGCTATCGTTAGAATTATAATTTAATATTTAATTGTATAGATTACAGTGGTATAAGTCAAGTCTTAAAATCCCCATCCCCACATAAATTATTACAGTAAGGCTCGAAATTGGTTTTGTACCAAATATAAGCTCCTGTCATGTTCATATACCATGAATGGGGTACCGTTGGTTTCATAATTTCACGGGGGATAGCGAATCGTATTCTCCACTTTTGTTTTTCTTTCTAAAATAAATAAAGTCGATAAAAACATTTTGCTAGGCTTCTTTTAGAACGGTGGTAGGCCTGTATATCGATATGGGATAAATTGGACCTTAAAGATTTTGATGCGTAGAGCAAGACCCGGATAGTTCCTCTGGAAACAACGTACTGTTTTCGAGATAACGCAAGGCATAGGATTCGCATCCACACAACCTTACGTTAATTGTAGTACTGTCATTGAACACATGTCTCATTTCGTCGACTTGTGGCCCCTATTTACATTTTCATTTATCTTTTAACTTACCCTTGTAATGAAATATCGCTATTGTTAGTGCAAAAGGTCTTAAGTAAAAATTAAATTTTTTTTACAATTTTAACAAATTACCACGGCCCCAGACTAGCCTCACTGAATTTACAAAATCATTTACAAAATTGGTATTCACTTTGGAAAATTAGATTAAATCATAACAAATCACAACATATAACATTTACACTTCGACGAGCAACATCTCCACCAGTTTATATCGGAGACAACCATATGTCTCAGACACTGTACGTTACTCGGGTTAATATTCGACAGAAGAAAGACATGGGGTCCACATGCCCTAATGAACAGACAAACTTTGAACTAGCGACTGAAAATACTATACTTACTTTTTTCTAAATCAAAATTGAAAATCAGACAAAAACTAAATACATACACTTACCTTCTCAAACTCAGTTCTGAAAAAAAGATGCACTTACAATAGCTACATACATTTCAATCCAAAATTTTACGACTTATAACAGGAGCTCCCTGTTACGTAAACAACAAAACTTTACATAACGACTTACGACAGCCAACTATCGACCAACACATACGTGATCTCTACTCGCGATTTCATCTTAAACTACACGGACATCACAACGGAATAGCGACATGGCCACAGCTGACATGCCTATCAGGAGATGATAAAGATGAGCTGGACGAGAGATCTCCTTTCCTAAATTAAGGAAGTAAATCAAGACCAGGAAGAGGTGCTGCTGGGTACTATTTTTCCCTCATGCCTAAAATGCCAATTTTCTTATCAGTTTCAGCACATCTGCTTATTGTCAAGTTTATGACAGGTGTGGATGGAAATATAGAGAAAAAAAAAGATTTTTAAATATTGCTCATGGAATATAAGCTAAATAAATATATGTTTGTGTTAACACGAGACACTGGCAGATATCTTTATTGTATGTATTAGTAGTATATTGCCATATCCAGTTAATGTTGATTTTAATCTGATGTTACATTCTCCATTCATATAAGTCTTTGATTGAAATTAAACAAAATATTAATTAGTAAATGTTACTTAAAATTAATTTTCCTTTCCTAATGCTATCATGTTTATAGAGAGGGGTAGGAGGTAGAATTAATGATGCAAGAGGAGTGAATATGAAAAAACTTCAAAAATATATATAACACTATATCCTACACTTTATCCTTACAAATAACTTAACATTGTGCTGATCTGTTACACTATCTTATTGATTATTACTTAAAATAAGCATAAACATTGAGAGGGTAGAAATTATGCACAATCTTCTTTCTATATCTTTTTTTTTTTTTTTTGTCTTTCCCTTCCTCGCCTCTAAGGCTATACGGAGTGTTTCCCGGGCCAGAGAGTGTGGGCGGGGATTTAAAAACTCCTCCGGGCACCGGGACGCGAACTCGTGAATTTTTATCAAAGTGTTATGTATCAAGTTGCCGGGCAACGGCAGTGCAGTGCACACGCGTTAGCCCATTCGGCCACCCCGCCCACTTCTTTCTATATCTTGTACACACACTAGATATTCTCCCCACAACAGACCTTAACCTTCTCCAATATGGCGGGGCTCCTTTCTTCCCTACTCTTGGATACCCCCACTCCACTCCAGGTGCCGACTTGGTCGTTCCACATATAGCACTGAATGGATCCTATCGATTTTAAAGATTATTTTTTACAAACTTTACCTATGTTCTTTCTTAAGGGACTAAAATAATTAATATTTATTTAACTTGGTTTATAAACACCAGATTCTATTAATCTTTAAGAATCAATTAAATTACACGTTATTATGACATGTAAATAACTATTCAATAAATAATATTTTCAGGGATATTTTAAGGGATTATTTTAGTTCTGTAAAAATGAGGAGCGTTCAAGATTTTACGTAGAATTTTGGATTGTAAAGATTGGATTAGAGAATAATTCAGTGGTGTAGATGAACTCCTAAACTCGTAATAAAAAAAATCCAAGTAGGGCTTATTGTTTCATGCAAATGAGTCTTTTGTTACTAATTGAAAACCTAGATCTCTTGTCTATGAAGCGTTGAAGTTGCTAAAAACGTCGGGTAGTTTCTCTTCTAGTGAGAAATTTAGATCTCTTAGGAGAATGCTAAGTACGGCGTTTATTCAGGTGGAATCCTTAGATAGATCTGTTAATATGGTTAAGTGAGTATTGTTAAAGATGTAGTAAGAGAGGAAGTTATAGATTTACGACAGAGAATAAAAGTGATTTGATAGGATTTGCTGGAAATTATTCCGATTCTCCAGTTTTGGAACCATTCTTCAATATTAATGATATGTGATTGAAGTATTTCGGATGCAATTGATAAGTCATTATTCATTTGTATTATTCAATATTCATACATTTTGGAGGACCAAGGCAGACTGAGAAAGTAGGGATGAATAGGTGCTTGTGGTTTACTCCGAATGATCTATCCATGAGGTAGGAGGGGATAATGTGAAAGACCACCACAAGATGGCATTGCTTGATAGTGAAATGGAATGTTCGAATTCCAAAACTTGTGATATAGGAATACTAGATATTTTATTGGAATACTAGATTTGGGTACAGGCCTATAACAATGGATTTTGATGCCACGGATTTTGCCCAAGAAGAACCAAACAAAGTTAAAGCCTTAGAAGTGGGTTTTTTTGGAGGGGAGGAGGGAGGGCTAGGGGATGGATTTCATTTTGACAAAAGTTTATTTTTAAAAAAAATAGGAAAATATGTGAGGGCATGTAATATGGGATGTAATTATGTCGTGTACAGGAACTTTTTTCTGAGTGAAGATAATCTATGAATTATGTTAGGTGTTTTTGAAGAATCGAATCCTTTAGGTAATGATTTGGTGTGGAATATTAAATTTGTCTTCAATATGTTCATGGATCATTGAACTTGATTTCAGGTTGAAGATTTGTTTACCAAATATTTTAGATTTTTCCTCGTCAGGTCTTGACTATTCTCCAATTTTCTTCCAAATATAATTTGAAGTTGGTCGAAATTATCAAGTTATTTCATTATGAAATCAGTATAAAATATTCCTAATTATATTTATTTTTATTATATATCTATTGGTTTAAATTAATTTTTTATTGCCATATTATTTTTTTTAAACTTATTTATGGAAAAATATTACATTCTGTCTCATGGACATTTATAATAGTGTTCACAGATCACATTCACACTCTATGTATAATAAATAAAATAAATTAAACAGAAAAAAGTGTGTGTCAGGTGATGGCACAACTGAACATAAATTAATTAAGTGTACAAAACATAGCGTATGACTGAGCTCTATTTTCATGATTCCGTTCTATTTTTAGCCTTAATCTAAACTGTGAAAAGAGTGACGATGATCTTAAACCTCATAATTTTTTAGTTTTTTTTTGTTATTGTTTTTTTAAACCCATACCATAATAGCATTTTTTTTTGGATAATGTCACATTCATAGGTGATATATTCAAGTTGGTGATTTACACAACGCTTAATGATAAGTGTTATGTCGAAAGTTGTTAATTCAGAGGTAAAGATAGTATTAATGTATTTTTCTTTCTGCACTGTCTAAACAATAACGACTGCTTTTGCGTCATTTAAATTGTACTTTTGATAACCTCCTGATATTGTTCTTTCAGGAAATGCAATACTGTATTGAACCGCTATGCCGTTGTATTTTCCGATATTTGTAGGTTTATTATTGCAGATAACAGATTAATGGAGATAAATTTTTTTTTATTATTTTGTTTTGTTGGAGAGAAGAGGGATAGAGGACGTAAAAATAAAACACACTAAACAGTTACTTCATAATCTATAATGACGTTTCGATCGACTTTTACAGCCATTATTCTTGGAAAAATACTACACGAGGAAATAACAAATAATAGAATATGAAGATTTAAATTTAATTATTTTGTATCATCATCAAGCGTTACAGCCCCACACCGATGCCGAATCTCCTCTAACAGCCGCCAGTCTGTACTCCTCTAATCTCCCGCCAGTCTGTACTGTCCGGCATGGGCTTATCCAGAGGAAGGCTGGGAGAATGGCGACCCCCTCCCCCATATAATTTCAATGACAAAAAATATAATATAAGACAAAATTCTAGAAAATCACTTTTTAAAAATTATTGTTCTATGTATGTATTGTATTTCATATGAAAATATTTATAAATTGTAATACTAATCTTCATGGGAGTGGGGTAGTTCAGTGGTAGGGTACTGAGCTTCCAATGCTAAAGGTCTCATGTTCGAACCACAGCTCATGGCAGAAAATTTATTTATCTGTTTCATTGGCCGTGAGGCGACCCTGGGTCAGGAGACCCTCCTGGGGCACACCCAGCCTCTATAAAGTGGGTACCCTTAATTAATTTCATATAGGTAGTTAGTTTCTTTCTTTCTTCCGAAGTAATTATCCTAACATATACATACAAAAATAAAATCTTTCGGGCTAAAGCCCCTCCCCCAAATTAAATCCTGGATCCGTTAGTGGCTCTCGGTAATGTTAGGCTCTTCCAGTTCATGGATTGCCACTTCAGGATTCAGGATCTTAACTAAAAAAGCACGATTTGTCAATCTTCATTAAAAGAACAAAATTTAGCTGAAGCTGTGAAAGAGAAACCGACATGAGTCCTGAAGGAGCTGACAGAAGGCTTCCAGCTCTGTTTCAGACAATGGCAGATTCGCATGGAGCGTTTTAGGGATAGAAAATAAGTCTAAATTGAAGGCGATAATAAGTAAACATGCATGATATAAAAATAAAATGTTTGTTTGTTTCGATGTCTAGGCGCAAAACATCCAGGTCATAAGCGCCCGATCAACTAAATAACACTACTTAATACTGTTTGGATGGTTGGTACAAAAAAATTAAATAAAAAAAAGGATAAAAAAAAATAAAAAAATGGATTGATAGAATAAGATAAATAAATAAGGATAATCATTTATTATGGATAATAAGATAGAATAGATAAATAAATAAGCTTTAAAAAAATAGCACTAAAGTCAATAAATGAATTGAGCTTAATAGACAAATGAACTTGAAATACAATGAAATGAAAAAATAAATAACTAAATAAAAAAAAAATAGAATTAAAATAAATAAATAAAAAAATAATAATAAATCTGCAAAGGATCATTAATTATAAGCTTGTCATATATGTTTTTTACGTCTTTCACTATCCAGGAACTTGATGACTTTGGTATCGATTTCTTCTTGATTTCCCAGGAATGCTGATATATTCCGAGATCTTTTAATCTTGCGGTGTAAAAAGGGCACTCTTCCAAAATATGTCTTATGGTTAGTGATTGATAACACTTTTGACATCTGGGGATAAGATCTTTTGTTATGAGGTGGAGGTGTGACAAAATAAAATGTTTCCCAGAACCGATCTCGTTATTTAATAACCTCACTTTGTCTATTTTATTGTACGTTTTCGTTTTTATAAATGATGTCAAATATTTATACCTATCCGTACATATATTATTACAGTAAGGCTCGAGATCGGTTTTGTACCAAATATAAGCTCCTGTCATGCTCAAATACCATGAATGGGGTACCGTTGGATTCAGAATTTCACGCGGGGTTAGCGAATCGTATTCTCCACTTTTGTTTTTCTTTCTAAAATAAATAAAGTCGATACAAACATTTTGCTAGGCTTCAATACCTGAACAGTGGTAGGTCTGTAGATCGATACGGGACAAATTGGATCTAGAAGATTTTGATGCGTACAGCAAGAGCCGGGTAGTTCCTCCAGAACTATCGGATCCTGCGTTTTTAAGCCCAAAAACATACCATTTTCGAGATAACGCAAGGCATAGGGTTCGCATCCACACAACCTTACGTTACTTGTAGTACTGTCATTGAACACATGTGTCATTTCGTCGACTTGAGGTCTCTATGATCGAGAGAGGAGGAGTTTATATTATTTATCGATGGTGTTTTTGATCGGTAAGCCATATCATCGTCAATGTTTCACCAAATCTCAAGATTGAGCCACCAATTTCGAAGGCTTCCTTCTCCTTCAGGCGGACAAAATAGTCCAATCATCCCGAAAATTCAGGCAAAAAAGTTATGAAAGAAAACAAACTTTATTTGCGAATAACTAAAAAATTACACACTTTTCCCTTGGTTATACCCATGATTATATAAAAGATTACTAAATTCCTTACAAAAGGAAAAAAAAATCATTGAAATCGGACAGTTTTTAGCAAAGATACAGCTTATTGTTGAAATTTATAAACATGTTGGTTCCAAACAAAAAATCTAAATTAATTTTTGTTTTGTTTGTCGATTATATTTATCGATAAAGTAACATTTGATTTTTTTATCTTTTAATAGGTTGCATTATTTTATTTTCTTATTAATCTGGCATTTGATAACAATATGCTGTGCGAATTTTTCGCACGGGCCTACTAGTTTATATATATTTGATTAAAACTATTAATTATTTTTGGAACGGATAACGATTGCTGATACATATATCAAGGGTTAGCTTTCTTTTCAAACTTATTTAAATGATTATATTCTTTTCATAGATACATTTTGGGCTGGCCTCGTTCCCTATGATAGTTGAATGGAGGGTTATGATAGTTGTAAGAAAATCATATAGCTACTACCGCTTTCCTCCGGTTGTGTTGATATCTTCCGACTTACAATTGACGTTATCTAATATCATAGCAGAGTTTCTGGCAGGTGACAGTTAAATGTTGATGCTTGCCGTATCTCTCTCAAACTTTCGTTAACCGGACGAATTACGGCACGCTAGGTTCTGAAAACATCGCGTGAGTTATTAGAAACAATATCAATGATTATGGAGCTTTTGCCCTATCAGCATCCATTATCCTTTCTATTACCGATAGACTCCAACCTGTCATTTCATTATCTTTCAGCTATTCGTCATAGGCAATTCACATTGTAGAGAGAGATATTCAGTTTGGCTCTGAAGCATGAAGTCGAAGTAGGAGTTATGTTATGTATAGGAGATATTAAATATTAAGATGTAGTTATGTTCTGATTGTGTTTGTATAAATAAAGGTTAAACACACTTGAAAATGTCTCTAAAAATTTTAGAGTATTTGAATGACAACAGAATAGAACTTATAAGCGGTGCAGTCATGTTCACTCAATAAATACACCAGCTAAAAATAAAAATACACATCTTTAATCATAGAAAATAAAAACATCTTTTCAGTAATTAAAATTTAACTATATAGAAATTAATGCTATGCTTTACCACATAATGGTCTGTGTGAAACTATAATTACGTATTTATACGCCTGGAGTTTTTATATCTAATTTTTAACTCCAATCAACTCACTTGAAGTGGTGAATATGAGATTGTGTTAAAGGTCTAATGTTGTAAATCACCCTGTATCGGAAACTCTTACTTAGGAGTTCCTCTTTGCATCCTGATTTCTCAAACTCATTGCTATCTATGTGTCATCTTTTTTTGAAACTCTGCCATTGATAGACCATTTGGCGCGGTTTCAGGGTTGTAGGCAAGGTGAAGCCCCTTGGACCGAACATCGACTCTGTAAGAAAACATACGTACAAATAAATTGAGCTATTTTTATTTCTCTATTATAACCACATTTTTCTTGTATTTATTAGTTATACATAGTCCTGGCTCACAATAAATTTGCCATCTACTTTGGTATTCAGCAAATAAAATGAAAACAGATCTTTATTATCCTGGACCTTTTGTCCCTTTAGGACAAATTATAGATACAGAGGGAATGCCTGTATGGCCATAAAATTAAATTAAGTATTTACAATGCTCATTAAAATAAAATTAATGGAAGAAAAATAAAACAAAACTACTAAATACATACAGATATATACAATACAAACATGTGAAAATAAAATAACATAATTAAACAAAACCATTTCTGAGGGAACTTAAAAAGTTCCCCTTATCTAGTTTTACTTACTTATCTCTTATCTACTTTTCATGATCAATCGGGTTGGGAAAGAAGTAGGTGCTTAAAAAGGGGAGGTTTAAATGAGGAAACTGATTGCGCATGTCGGATATAGGGAGGGATAGTATTCCAGGTGGAGACAGCTTGAATTATAAAGGATTTGTCAAACTCAGCAGTTCGGTGAGGAGGTGGATAGAGGTCAGAAGTACGGGATCTAGTGGAACGGGAATGAATGAAATATTTAAATTGTAGGCTGCGAAAAATGTAGGAAGGTCACTGAGTTCTGATGGCTTGGTACAGGAAGGTAGCAAGGAAGTACAGACGACAGTTGGATGGACAGAGCCACTTCAACTTGGTGTAATACTGGGTTATGTGCGTATCTCTTGAGATTCCGAAAACAAAACGTATTGCGCAGTTCATCAGGCGTTTAAGATTGGCCTCGAATCCCCCCGAGAGTCCGCCGTACACCAGATAGCCATAGTCGAAGTGGAGGAACAAAGGGAGGAAACCAGGAGTTGTCGGGATTTATATGGAAGGAGATAGCGATAGTTAAACTGTTTCAGGGTTGAGATAGTACGACAGGAAATTTGGGAAATGTGTGGTTTCCAGGAAAGGGTTTTTTACGGAAGTATGGAATGAGATAGGTGAGTTGTTCAGGAAAAGAATGGGGAGTGTCGGTAAGGATTTGAGGAGTGAAGGAGTTCCGATCAGGATGGCTTTCGTCTTCTCGGAGTTTAGAGTAATTCCGTTGTGGTTTGCCCTGGCACAAATTCCGTCTATATCTTTCTGTAATTTTTGGATGGCGTCAGAGGATTCGGTCGGTTTGAAGGAAAGGTAAATCTGGACGTCGTCGGCATACAGATGGTATTGACAGTGTAGGATAAAGGATGGAAGGTCATTGATGTAGATGTACAATATGATACAATGATACAAATTAGAATAAATGATAGCATAAAAAAAAAGAATAGTAATAACAAAACAAAAACAACAGTAGTACAACATCAAACCTCCTTCTGGGCTCCTCTGATCTCATTGTAATCACAAAAAAGATGTGTTCTCGTATCTGGAGCTGATTTCTGGTATCATTGTATTCTATTATTATTCCTCATAAATACGAAGAGAAACAAGCCCGATTACTACCAATAAAGAAATAGTTATTCGGCGATAATGTTTTTACAGCATATTTTAAAATCGCTTTCTGACTATAAACTGTCCATCGTTATTCCTAGATTACAGCCCGTTTAAAAATTTCTTGATCGCTCACCTGTCGATGATTCATGTGACAGGGATGATGATTCATGTGACTCAATTTTTATTTCTCTTTTTTTTTCTAATTTGTCTCCTCTTATCTACTATACTTCTTTTTCATTTAATTTTCAATAGAGTTATTCTCAACGGTGTGCAATGTATTCTGTTGTGCAGTTAACAAGTTGAGTAGCAACAGTGCTGCATATATTATTTCCATTTACCTCCAGCCTTATGTCACTCTACGTGTCAAGCAGGAGGACATGGTAATCTTAGTGCAGTTTGTTACATTTACACTTATTCACCAAAAAAAAATGTCCTAGATCAGTCAATAACTGGAATACAGAACTAGTTTCAGTAAAGGAAGAAGTTCGAAATAAAAAAAGTAGCCTCCCAAAGGTTTCGGCAATTGGAAATAAACCAGAATGGGTCCTAGATATCGGCGAAAATGATCCATAAGACTTACCTCAAAGTTTTACCAAAAAAGTTTCTGGGAATGATTTTTTTTATATAAACACATATATTTTAAAGGCGTTATCCACCCGAATCATTATAGTTTTATTTCGTTAAGGATTAAATATCATTCATTGTCCAGTTTCAGATGTGTCATTAATTGAAAGAATTTTTCAACATTGGTATGGTCTTGTAAAATGGTATGTAGGTCGTTTGGCAAGTTACAAGGCGATGATTGTTAAAATATCTTTCCTGTCATCTACAAGAACTCTTTTGCATTTTTACATTTTTCTTTCTATTTTAAACTTTATCTGTTTTGTTCGATCTTATCTTACGATCAGAGGTGCACAGAAGGGGGTTTCACGGCGTAAGATGCACCATCAAAATTTATGAGGGGGAAGCATTTCGACGGGCTTATAAATTTTCAAAATGAAAAGTTTTAAATTAAAAGACAAGTAGAAGCATGGAACATACCGCAGTATGTTTAATTGTATATAATATACGAGTATTTAAATTCTACTTTCGTTTGCAATGTTTTTAAGAAGAAGAGAGGGATAAAATATCATGGGAGAGGTGGGGGAAGGTTTATGCGTCATCAGCCTTGGGGGAGGGGATGGGCTCTCCTACTTACGATTACCACTAATTTCACATTATGTTCTACTAACTATATAATATACTTTTTTTTCCTGTTTGCTTTATAGACTTTGTAGGGTAAACACACCAGTTATGGACAGGGGGCCCAGTGATAGGTTGGACTTTAAATGTAAATAATAATATCCTTGTTGATTTAAAGCTTCCAATTTTTTATAGATTGAACAACAATCAGTTGTCTATTGACAACTGAATGAACAATGTTTCCCAAAGAAAATTTTTTAAAATTCCTATTATTGTTGTTTCTTTAGTGCTCTTGAGATCAGTGTGTTTATCTCATCTGTATCGCTATGTTTATAGTTAAATAAAGATTATAGAAATTTTCTGAGGTATGTCCATAACTGGTACCGACCCCCTGTCTATTACTGGAACAATTGAATTTCGGTTTGTCCATCACGCTTACCCTTAATCTTTTGCTGCCTTAACCAGCTTCTTCATCCACTACTCATCATGGGCTATTTGTTTCCAGTTATCTTCAAGCAGCTTTACAGAATCTTTGTTGATTCGATATATTTATCTGGTTTTTGGCCTTCCAGGTGTTCTCCTGCCTATTGTTGAGTCAATCGTTCTGCAAAGACTTCCCCATGGATTTCTCCAAATGTAGGGGAGGCTGGATACGGTTGTGACAGTCGTCATCTTAGCGAATCTATAAGGAATAGCCGATAGGTTTGGCGGAAAGAAAGTGATTTTTTGCCTGTCTGAACGAATTTAACATAATTACTAACGCATCGTGCAACAATAACGCTTGTAGAGGCCTTCAAAACTTTTTAACAGATATAAGTAACTATTATTATTCTATTTATTTGAATGATTGTTGTTATATAAGTACAGATAGAGTAATATTTGTTTTCCCTCGTTATATGTAAAACATTAGTTGTTAATTAGCATAACGCATGTAGATAATTTTATATTGCTGTGGCGCCGGTTTTTTTGTGAAGGAGTGCGTTGGGTACAGATGTGACATATATTTATCTCAAGACAGCATTGTTTTTAAAAAGACATTTTATGGTCTTTGAAAACATTGTAAAAGTAAATAGTTCTCGATTTTCACTCGCTTAAAAATGTTAGAGGTAGGAATATCGAATATTGTTACCATGGTTTCTTTAAAAAAAAAGTAAATAAATAAATAATACTTTATTGAAATTTGAAAAAAAATTATAGCTTTATAATAATTCTATAAATTCATAACTCAAGGTACTATATAAATACTTCAATCACATTTCAGTTAAAGCAACGACGTTAAACATAGAGAATAAATAATAACTAAGATGCGAAATGGGCATTTGAAGTTGAATACTTGATCTTGATCAGCATACTTTTATTCTGTTTCTATCAATAGCTGAAACAAATATAAACAAATTTATACATAACAGTAATAATAATAAATTAATAAATAATAAAATATAAAAATGTTAACAGAAACGTATAACTTTATTAAGAACTGAAAGTTTTTGATTAATTTTTGTTGAGTTGATTCATTTTCCTTTTTCCTATTACAATAGGAAGGACATGTTAACCTAATAGTTGTATATTCTTGCAAATGGCGCTAGTTAAGCCTTTAAACTAAATGTACCAAATTTCAGTACATTTTTATTTAATATATAGCAACACATTGGCCGCATTTAGGGACAAAGCCATAATTTTCCAATTTATGGACATATTTGTCGTAAAAAAATCTCTAAATTAATACTATGTATATTATTGTATATGTAAATACTATATGTATCATAAGTTTTTTTTATATAGTTTTTTCTGAAATTAAAAATATATCTAGTGAACTATTTTTCTTTAACTTATATGTATAGATCTCCTGCCTCATAGGCATATCAAAATTTCTCCCGTAAAAAGGTTTATTTTTGGTTCCATAGGCTGATCGAAAAAGAAAAATACTATATTAAAAAAACATTTAACTGAAAACTTGCAGTTTTTCCTGACATTATAAAAATAGTAATTTTGAATAAATCTTCCTCATATATTTTTTATTTTTGTTGGTGGGGGGGGGAGGGAAGGAGGGAGGTAGAATATCTTAAAAATAGTTACTGAAGTAGTGATTGTAATTTTTCAGAATTCTCTAATTTTGTTGTCCCTGACTATAGTTTTATGAAAAATATCTATTCTAAGCATAACTGAAATATCTAAAACTATTTAAGTATTTTTATCTCCAAAAGATCACTTTGAAAAATGTCAGACATAAAAGATACTCGTCATTAATGTTTATTTGTCGTCAAAATTAATTGTTTAATAGAAAAAATGTGTTAGCATTGATTACAAACATCTCATTACTCAGATTTTGTGAAGTTCAATATCTGAAACGTAATATGTAATAAATTTATTTTTTTGGAAAAACTGAGAATGGTCATCGAAAAAGATCTATAAGAATGACAAGCAACCTTCTTTCACAAAAACAGTTCCAGAATTCAGGAGGAAAAAGGGGAATCTTTCGGTCTGTGCCGATACCATTTTTTTTTTTTTATTATTATTTTTTTTTTTTTGTCAGTCTATATTCGCATAAGTGAGAGATCTGGTCTAAATATTCAAACAATCACGATATATACTATTTTTAAATTATAATATATATAATGATATTTATATATGCTACTAAATACAAGCAATAATATATTACAAAACTTTGGGAGACACAACTTCTCAATATGACCCAAGGATTCCGTTAAAATGGATTTTTGGAGGAGAGCAGCTAGGATATTTAGGATCGAAATGATAACAAACGTCACTATAATGGAGAGATTGGAAATAAAATAAAGTATCGTAATGGAAGAAAGGAGACTCAGCCCCTATATCTGAGACGAATGTGTGACGATAGGATACCAAAGGTAATTAAGGATTGGGAAGCATAGGGTAAGAAGAAGGTGAGGAAGACCTCTATATAATATATATGTATACTAATTCCAACTTGAATTGTGAAATTTGAAAAAAATCCTATTTTACACTCATTGTGCATTTTTGACCACTGTTGGAAGGTTAACAAACGCAAAGAAGATAAAAAAAAATAACTATGAGTTTATACGAAATAT
Source organism: Nezara viridula (assembly GCA_928085145.1). NCBI lineage: Eukaryota > Metazoa > Arthropoda > Insecta > Hemiptera > Pentatomidae > Nezara > Nezara viridula. Next base: position 28,249,879 of record OV725083.1, on the reverse strand, counting down.
ATTGCAATAGGAGAGGAAAACCCTCAGTTAGATGGAAGGACAGAGTGGTGAAGAGTATGGCTGGTAGGGGACTGTCGGAGGATGGATACGATGGATCAGCAGAGATAGAGGGATCTGATGAGGCAGGAGTACGGTTGAGAAAAGCTTCACATTGAAGAAATTCTATTTCTATTGTTCTAGCTGCTCCAAGACTCAGAAAACTTCATAATTTTCCTTCACTGCACGTTTTCGTGATAAAAAAAATTATTTAAAAAAAAAACTGTGACCACTACAGCCCATGAAGGGTTTTGGGTCCAGTACAATTTAGGGAAAGCACTGTTTTTTGGTCTACGGTCGTGCCCTTGCACGAGATTTGACCTTTTGATGATTTAATCCATTTGGTGAGATGTTGCTCAACCGCCAGATATTTCCCTTAATTAATCATTTTAATTAAGGGTACCCACTTTATAGAGCCTGGGTGTGCCCAAAGAGGGTCTACCAACCCAGGGTCGCTCCCCCCCCCCCTGCCAAAAAAAAAATAACTGTGTATTTATACGAAACGTACTACAAATCTTTTAAAACATTAGTTTAAGTTTTTATTTATTTATTTTTTTAATGTCCTTAAGTAATTCTTTTCCTTTCCTATTTTGATTGTGCAGCAATGAATGAATGAATGAAAAAAATTAATTATCCTGGGGCTATTGTCCCTTGAGGACAAATTAATAAGTCAAATCAATAAGTTCAATGTCAATGTTGCTATAAATTAAACATTTACATAGCAATAAACATAAACTTTTGATAATGACAGGTAGGAAAAAACTAAAAATACAGCGAGAAAAGAAGCATATATATGTGTGTGTGTGTGAACATGATATCGAAAATATAATTATATAAAAAATAAAATAAGTAACCAAAATAGTTTCCAGCTTAAACAGGAGGAGTTTGAAATGGACTGACTGTATTGTCGGATATTGGGAGGAATAGTATTCCAGAGGGAGATGGCTTGAATTACAAAGGACTTGTCAAATGCAGCCAGCAGTTCGGTGAGGAGGATAGTGGTTGGAGGTACGGAATCTCGTAATATAAGAATTACATCTATACCGTTACTTCTTTAACAGGTTTCCGAGATTCCAGTTCTTTAATGCTACGTAAAATAGTTATAGAGTACTTACTACACATATTTATTTAAATAAAACTAACAGAATATTTTTTTATCTTAACTCACCGCAGAGATGACTGTATTTCGTAGATCTGAATTTACCGTGTCTTACGCAATTAGTATTTCCGTAGATATATGGAAGTTGTCCAATATAGTTACCCCTTAAACAGATTCGATTATTTATACATATAAATATATATGTACTATATTTATATATAATACACTGTCAAAGTAGATATACTTACGGTGGTAAGTAGTTACAAACTAACAGTCTGTTATCGAAACCATTCTGCTTGTACACGCTATAACCGCATCCAACATAGCCACTGTTTCCCCATATCATCTACAAAATATGATAAATTAATATCATATTATATAAAAAAATTGTAAAGAGTACAGAAATTAAATAAAACTATTTCAGTTTCAAATATTTAACACTTTCCGGGCTGTTTAAAGAATTAAATTTATGAAAAGTATAATTTTGCATATTTAAGAAAAAATCGTATACGTAGGATATTAGGCCAACCTCGTACAATACCTTGAAAAATCGTGGAAATTCGATTTTTTTTTTTACTAATTAATTTTGTGTAATAAAAGAACTAATTGTACATCAACCTTAATTAGATTTAGATTATTCTCTCAGTGAATTAAATGTTTTAATAAAGCGAAATTTGTCATTTTTTTGTGACCCATTCCGTTAATTTACGTTTTTTGTTTTGTTAATTTCATATGTAATTTAAAATATAAAAAGAAAAAAATATCAGGGTCTTACCTGTGAATAATGTCCAGTTTCAGAGCTAAATTGTCCCGGTATGAATTTATCACCCTCTTCTATCCATCCATTCATCAAATTCCGTAAAACGTTTGAAAGATCCACATTTCCTAGGCTCCTAAATATAGCTAGGTTTTGTCCAACTTGGACGCCTCCTAATAATAAATAAACAAATAGTTCTCAATTATACAAGACCACGAAGTTTTGTTCAGGCTATATTATGCTTATTTGATATTTATCTGTATACTGGAAGTAAAGTCCATTTTTGTATTAGTTAAGGGGGGCCAATTTTCTATAACTTTGAGCTATTAAAATCATTACATATAAAAATGGACTTCGTGATCTTTACCTTCGGTGCACAGATACGTAACTTTTCCTTTTCTTAATAAAACAATTTCATCCTTTACCCAAATTTTCGATACTCTACCCACCTGTTGAATATGACCAACAAATATAATAAAACTCAATGGAAGATGGTTTTCATAATAGTTAGTCCGTAGTACAGATCCCTTTTTATCAATTTAATAACATCCGCCTGAAACTTCGTAAAGAGCAATATCTCATCGTCACCTATAAATATTTTATTTTCGAAAATTCTTGAGATTGGGGCGTTTTAATCTGAAGATCGTCAAACTTTGTTTGTTTAATAAGGTTCTAAAAACTACCCATTTTCTTTCCACTTGAATTGTAAGATAATTTAACCACAAACTCGGGAAGAAATGTGGCCTTAAAAAATATTCAACTCTTTGGTGCGACCTACACGCCCAAAATGTCAAAATAACGAGGTATTATAGGCCAAACGAATATTTTTGCAGGCCATATTTTTTTCTCCATTTTTTGATCAAATTATCACGACCCAAGTGGAAAGCAAATGGGTATATATGAGTTTTTAGTACTTAATTAAATAAAGTTTGACAATCTCCAGGTTGAACACGCCCCAAATCCGAGAATTTACGTAAATAAAATATTTGTAGGCTACGATGAGATGAGGCTATTTACGAAGCTTCAGGCGGATGTTAATGGTTTGATAAAAATGGGCCTTTACAACGGACTAACTTGTACACATGAGTTCCTTCATATTATAATAATTTATGAGAGTATTTTTTTTTTTTTTAACGGATGATATAAATATTAATAAATCTGACTTAGCTTAGGTAGTTCAATGTAAAATGAATCCTCATTTCATAATAAAGTTCTATTTAGTCAGCACATTAATTCAAAATTGGAAAAATAACTTATAAAATGTTTCCCTATTTCAATAAAAAAATTAAAATTATCACCCAAAAACAAATAATTTCTGTATAAATCAGTAGTAATACTAATCTTAACGTAAGCCTGCCCCATATGGAGCTTCACTAATACAACTCAAAATAAAAAAAATATAAGTTTTTCAAAACAAATTCCAAGGAATTATCAACAATTATCCCTATTATACCAAATAAGGACGCTGTGCTGCTTCCGTTCGTTCATCCGTCCAGGCATTTCCAGTCCTCTCACTTCTTTCGAAAAGTATTCTTAACCTTCCAGATGTTGGACCTTTCTAGATCTTTACGAACTTCCTTAATCATGCAGTAGTTGTCTTCTTATTCCTCAGGTAGACGAATATCCTTTGGGTCAACCTGGTTTTGTCAATTTGTCAGGGTCCGAGAAACTATAGCCTTTCCTTTCTCATGGTCTCCTAGATTTTCCCCTATTTTTGTAAATTCCTCTTGTTATTTTGAATTTTGGTGGTTTTGTATCAATTCTTTTATTCTTTTCTTACGAACACACGATGTTTTAAATTATTTAAATTAAACAAAATACTGCGTCAACGATGCATCTAGTATAAATTTATATTGGTTTTCTAGGCAACTGATCTAGAAACAGCAAAACAGTCTTCTCATAAGTCAGTTCCAATATGCTCGAAAGTTGGTTTCTGCAATTAATTTTTAATAACTGCTAAATATATTTACCGTTAGCAGTGCTAGCATAATTACCTACAGCTTTCCAGATAGATTTGTTAACCTTTATGGTTTCTACTCCGTTTGAATACGTCGTACATGTAACAAAGTATTCATTAATAAATGGTCTATTGAGCGGAATTTTATTTTTCAATCGAACTAGAATACATTTGTAAAGGATAAGCGTTACTATATTTATAAATAATATATATTGCAATTATCATTTAAATATCACTTACCAATATTAGTGTTATGTTCGAAGACACACTGATCTGCTAATATCTGCGCTGTGTTTGCTGCTACTTCACTCCATCTCTGAATTAAAAATAAAATTAAAAAGTTGTGTTTGGGTAGTAGTATTTATCAACCTACATTTTATTTGTCTTTAACCTAATGAATAAACTATTATTTATTAAATTCAGTAGTAAAAGTATGTTCCACTTTACCATTTCAAGCATATTTTGAGCAGGTAGAAGATTTTTTATTTTACCGGCAGCAACTATGTTCCGTAGTTCATTGTGAGTGTCGAGGATTTCCTTTTTCTGAGCGCAGGTCAGTCCGGAACCTAAAGTTCAACATATTATTTTTCATATATAATATATATATATATATATATATATATATATATATATATATATATATATATAATAAACATCTCCAGCCTTTGTCGTTATTACTTCTTATTATGTTATCAACAATTTTCGTTCCATTTGTTTTCTATTTTTTTTCACAAAAAAAAAATCTTGTCCTTTTCAAGTTTTATTCTTTTAATCCATGATAAAATGATTACTATATTCTTTTCTACATATGTAAGTGAATTAATTTATTTTCTAGGATAGGTGATGATTTAAATCCAGTTTAAAGTGTTGTATTAATATATTTATTTCATCTTTCAATTTTTTGTTGCCGTACAGACTGGCAAGCGTCCAAGGGGTAGGCCGAAGCGTAGGTTGGAAGATTGCGTTAAAGCTGATTTGGCGGTGTTGGGTTTAGACATGGCCCAGTGGATGGAAGAATGTAGATATCGATCTTTCGGGTTCGCTGAGTATTATTATTATTTTTTATTAATTTAAAATAAGTAGAAAATTTTTTTAAAAAATGGTTTGAAACAGAAAATTCGATTTTTATAAATAAATATTATTATTATATACATATTATTATCTATATAAAAGTTATAAAAATAAAATTTCTAATCGTTTTCATTGTCCAAATTTCGTTTCTTTAAACTCACTATTCAGCATTTTAACAAATAGAACTCATTAGTAAATATTTCAGTGATGTTGTTTATATTGTTTAATAGTTGTTTAGTCTTAATTTTTGTTATTTTCTTTTAAGTCAGCTATCTTTGATTTTATAAAAATTGTGTTTTTCAGCATAATTTCAATCCCAATATACATTTAAATTTATATAATTTTTACGACTTGGGGAAGGAGTATATATATATATATATATATATATATATATATATATATATAATCAATTTTTCCTCGAATTCCATAAACTTTACCTGCGCCATTAAATTCCCAAGTTAATATTACTCAAAGGGAAATGATTCACCTTTTATTTCTCCAGCACGAACATAGATATAATTGAAGGAGATAGAAAAAAGAAGGTAGCTTTTTGCCGAATCATCATGGGGCCTATTTTGTTGGAGAAAAAAAAAATAGTACGTGTAACTCAAGATAGCCAATCAAATGAAGCCATCTCATTTATAATGTTATTTATGTTTTTTTGTACGCAATAAATTCTTCAGTCCGTTTTGGTGTTATTACTCATGACTGAAAAAAGTAAAAAATTCCATGTTTGTTTTTTGGCCACCATTTTATAATCTAGCGGATACATGCCGGCAGATATACGTTTTTAAACTCTTTTTTAAATAAATAATTGTTTGAGATAGATAAAGCTTTATGTTCAATAAAACATGTTTTGCTTTATTTTCTCACAGTCTATTAAATAACCGAAAACATAGGTATACGAATTATAATGACAACATCTTTGTTTTTAAATATAGCGCCATAGTGAAATAATGGACCGGTAACAGAACGAATCGAAAAAAATATTTATTCTTACATATATTAGAATTATTGGTAGCTGAGGAGACGAGAAAATAATTGGTGTTTAAATGAAGTTAAAGATGAAGTTTTCCTCATGAAAATGGGAGAGGTATTTGACTAGATAGCACGCACGCATCGTAAAGATTTTTTTTAAATATGCAATTCTATGAAAAGTAAAATAATGGTTTGTAAACTGGGATCTCGAATTCAAAGAACAAACAAAGGAACAAGGGAGTAAACAAATCAATAATATAAGCCGTCTTTTTGGACTATCAGAGTCAGTAAAGGTAAAAACATAGGAAATGTAAAGATATAGTCTGCGATACAGAACACTTTTCACAAATTTATTAACAATGTTCTAAAACTTCGTAAATAGCTTCATCGTGTAGTAACCTGCATTTTTTTAATTTACGTTAACTCTTGAAAATGGGACATTTTCTATCGGGAAATCGCTAAACTTTGTCGATTCAATGAACTGCTAAAAACGCATTAACATACATATGCTAACCACTTAAGATAATTTGTTCTCAAAGTCTGTACAAAAAGTGGCCTTCAAAAATATTGGTCCATTTTACGTGACCTCCACCCCCAACTAAGACATTTGAATATTCCTTTGAATATTATGTACCTATGTAAGAGGTGTATTTTATAAGAATAATATATTCATCAAAATAATTTCATGAAAAACTTTTTGAAGTGAAAACTTCTTTAGGGCGCGTTTTGCAATTTTTTGTGGAGAGTGAATTAGATCCGTCAGATTTCTGAAGTGTTAACGCTCGGTTTAATTCGGCTAGAGTCGACTAATAGAAAAGATTTACATATGGATTAAAATATCTCAGAAACTAAAAATCGGGGCTGCATACTGTAAGCAAGGAAATAGTTAAAAATTTTATCCTCTCTGTAATAGGTTATAATCCAAATTGTATCTTAATGTAAGCTGTCTTTTTGGACTGATAAGAGTCAGTAAAGGTAAAAACATAGAAAATGTAAAGATAAAGCAATAGTCTGCGATACAGAACACTTTTTACAAATTTATTAACACTGTTCTAAAACTTCGTAAACAGCTTCATCGTATAGTAACCTGCATGTTTTTTATTTACGTAATCTCTTGAAAATGGGACATTTTCTATCGGGAGATCGCTAAACTTTGTCGATTCAATGAACTGCTAAAAACGCATTAACATACATATGCTATCCACTTAAGATAATTTGGTCTCAAAATCTGTACAAAAAATGGCCTTCAAAAATATTGGTCCATTTTACGTGACCGCCACCCCCAACTAAGACATTTGAATATTCCTTTATTGCCCGATCCCCTGCCTTCTGGAATTCCTTGCCATCTGATATCCGCCATGTCTCTTCCTTGTCCTGGGATATTTAAATATCATCTCTATCAATTCCTTCTCACATTGTGAAACATGAATATTGTGATTTTGACAGAGGTGAATGGTTGTTGAAATTGTTTGAGTTTTAATTTTAAAAATCAATCCATGCTTATATTATTTTATTATTTATTTTTATGTGATTTCTGTTTTTTTCTTTTCATTTAAATGATGTTTGTTTTGTTTTTTCAAAATGATGTTATTTTTTATTTGTTTTAATAAACTTTCACTGAAGATACTGTATATATTCTTTAATGTTGATTAGTGTAATTTTTGGCCAGATGTGATTTTTATTTTTTTGTTCATAATTGTTATTCATAAGAGACCTCGTCCCAGAATAACGTTTATTTTCCATCGATCTAAAAAAAACATATCAAAATAACGAAGATATATAGACCAAAGGCCCAATATCTTTTTAGCAACCTTTTTTTTCTCAATTTTGTGATCTAAGTATCTTACGATACTAGAGGAAAGCAAATGGGTATTCAAGAGTTTTTAGTATCTCATTAAATTAATTACTTAGTTAATTAGATAAAAAGGTAAGTTAAAACAAAATGAAGCTTCTTAAGATGTCTTGGACGAGTGCTAATTCCATAAAAAGGAGTCTGTATAGCGAACTAAAATGCATGGAATTTATTTCTATTGCTTTGCCTTTTAATATTTCAAAAATTCGTTTTCTTATTTAATGGAAAGGTGATGATTATTTTTATTTGATTATTTCTTATTGATAAATATTACAATCTGTCTCAATAAAGGACATTTATAATAGAGTTCTGAGAGCACATTCACACCATATTGCAAATTAAAAAAATAAATAAATAAGCTAATTTCAAATAATATAAAGCTATAAAAGAACAAAATAAAATATCATAGTGAAGGAAGAAAATATAAATAATAGTAATAACAGAATGAAAAGAAATGAATAAAATAGAATTAAAATTATCTTTAAAAAAAAGTAATGAAACTAAACAACTTAGATGCAGGCATGCCTATTTACAAGAAAGGTGATGATGAGAAAAAAAATAGTCGAGACATTTATCTAACAAATACACAATTTTAATTTAAATTGTTAACCCTCTATCCATTTGGAAGGGCTATAGATATTCGCAAAGACTTCAAAACATTATGGTTTGACAAATATTGGAGGTATTGTTCTACCTAGAAAAGTACCATACGTTTGACCAAAAGGGTGTTACTACCACTGTACAAGCGTACCAAATATATTTATCAGAACCGAAAAATCATTTTTTGTGGTGGTGTGACTGATTTAAATGCACCCTGACTTCCCTCTATTGACATACAAATCGTCAATTATTTTTAGACCATACATCGTACCAATCCTATCCTATAAATTTTAATTGGATGTATTTTTATTATGTATTTGAATAGTAAACTTAATGTATTCGATACTCACTAACGAGATAGCCGTTCCTGCAGCCCTCGACGGCAGCGACCAATGCCAAGAAGAAGAAGAACATGGTAATGACCTAGAAGTCGAGGATGCGGTACCTCCTATATCCAGTTCCCTCCCCCTACCGACCCACGATGTAGGCAGAGGTGGGGAACTCCTTATCGTACAATACTAAGGCTCGTTATCAACATTAGGGATATCATAGCTTCTTTCCTATGAGTCGTACCGCTCCATATAATCATTACCTATCAGGACATTACTAAAAGTAACGTAAACTCTCAAGAGAAAATGCTTTATTTCCTGCCTAATGTTTCCTTGCGAAAAGTATCTTTTTAGATAACAGTAACACATCATACAAGGATGGGATACAAAGGATTCCATGAAAGGATAGTTCGTTTTTCGTTTGTGACCGCTTACCGGTTTACATGCGGAAATTTGGTTGGTTTCGTTCCGAAAAGGTTTTAAGCCACTAAAATCCTCGATCCAGTAAAAAAAAAATTTAAATTTATTTATATGATAGTTACAACTGTATACAAAAAATACATCTAGTAAATTCGCACATGGATATAATGACATGAAACACATGTTGTGAAACTACCCACTGGTAGCACTCTAATAATATGTCTATATTAGGAGATCACGTGGCCATCTTCTTTTCAGACGCCTCGGAGGGTTGTCAGGAATTGAATAGGAAGCAAGGTTAGAAACAAGAAGTTTATTATGGAAGGACAGATATCTGGATTGGGCCAAAATGGAAAATCTGATACATAAGGAACATTAAGGTTATTATGGATGATTTTATTTGTAACAAAATAGGCCTTATTATAGTAATGTAAATGATTCTTTTATAATTAATTGGAAGGTTAGAGCGTTTGTCTAGTAAGTGTTGAATTAGTCGGAAACGTCGAGCTGTTTCTTGTTGTTTCAGTCTGGTATGAGGATTACCAAGTTAGACGTTTGTCCCGATGGAGTCCTAGGTCCAGTAAAATTAAACTTGAAAATTTGATATTCTTGTTGTTAGAATCGTATGTGGCTTGGTGTAAGTCTTGAGAGACTTCACTTAATCTTAACCAATAACTTTTTTATCTTCAAAAATTCTCTTTAATTTAATAATGTAGCAATAACTATTGAATGCCAATGTGCTATACTCTAGAATTACAAGATACTTAGATCACAAAATCTAGAAAAATGAGGCCTACAATAATATTAAGCTGTTTGGACTATATAGCCTTATTTTGACATGCTAGGGGTTGAGTTCACACTAATATTTTTGTAGGTCACTTTTTTTTTGGTTTGGAGGCTCAATAAAGTTCAAGATTATTACGGAAAACTGATCTGAGTTTTATATCTTGTCACCTAAATGTTCCTGTATTTTCAGCAAAAATGGCTTTAATAAATTGTCACCGAGCTTTTATTTCTTTCTTTTTTTTTTCCATTATCTGCGATGTATAATAAACATAGTTGCCTGAATAAACTTTTTATTTATTAAAACTATTTTTAATAATAACTTTTTCGTACCTCTTGAGATCTGCTATTACTCCAAAAAACATTTCCCTCTACTTACGGGACGCCCTGGTTATACTTCAAAATAAAAATTTCCAACTACCTAAAGTTGTGACCAGTAAATGGTTTTTATTTCATTTTCATCTCGTGGATTATGTTAGCCTAGATAGTTGAATAATTGAAGTACATATATATATATATATATATATATATATATATATATATATATATAAGGGCGGTCCCTCCACGCCCAGTGGTATAATAAAAGCCCTCTTGCCACAGATGCAAACTACGCATACAACGTGCATAGCCCTCTTACCTTAAAATGCCCTTGGGCAATAAAAGGAAATAAAAAAAATTATGTATATATAACATTTATACATTGTATTTTGTAATAAATAAATTCATGGGGGAAAGGAAAAAAAAAAAAAAGAAATATATATATATATATATATAGATAGATAGATAGATAGATAGATAGAAAGTAAACTTTATTTTGGGACAAGGTCCCTTATGAATATATATATATATATATATATATATATATATATATATATATATATATATATATATATATATGATAGCATTAGAAGGGATACACACACACACAAACCTTGGAACTGACTTTAAAATCGTTAACAATACAAATAAATATCCAATTCTTTAAAATTGCTAAAAACATGAAAACATATCACCTACTTAAAATATATGTACATTAGTCATCTCGAAAAATCAAATTTCAACATTTTTTTTGTAATTTCTTCTCTACCTCGCCTTTTAGGCTATACGGGATTTTCCCGGGTCGGGGGGTGAGGGCGGGGAATTTAAAATCCCCTCCGGCACATGGACGCGAACTCGTACTTTTTAAGTCATCTCAAATCTCTGTTATCTGGTTGTCAGGCAACTAGCGGTGCTGTGCACACGCTTTAGCCCATTCGGCTACAAAATACGAAATCTGTCATCTAAATTATGCAAATTTTAAAATGTTGCTATACACACAATTCAATTTAGCCAAATCCTCCCGAGTATTTATTGCGTTTTTGGTCCTTCCAATGTGCATCATCTCTAGAATCAACCGTTTTTTCTGATTATTTTCTGTGTCTAGTATTTTGACTTTATCTAACTCGATTTTATGCTTATTTTTAATAGCATGTATAGCTAACGCCGTATGTTATTTTTTGCTTTCTATGCTATATTTATGTACATAAACGATCCTAGATAAGTACTGCGAGGTTTGTCCGACATACTTTCCATCACAATCTGAGCATTTTAACTCATAGATAACATTGGCTAATTTTTCTCGGCTGGTCCGATCTTTCAGTTGAGAGAAGAGGGATTTTTTCAGGCTATTTTTGTATCTATACGATGTACTTACATTATGGTCCCGAAAAATTCTTTTAATTTTAAATGATAATGGTTTTATGAATTCCACAGAAAATTTTTTTTTTTTTTTTATTGCTCTGCTTGTTCTGACGGCGTGACAAACAGTCATCCACTCCTCGCGTAACGTTTTTTTTTTTTTGTTTGAGCTAGTCTGTTCAGATATACAAAAACACATACATGGGCCAGACCCCCCTGCCGTGCATTCTCCTCCCCCCCCCTTCCACATCTACACAAATTGCTTATTGTTGTGTTCTTTGTAACTATTTATTAAAAATATACAATGTTCCTACAAAGAAAACTTAATGCACTGCCACGAAATGGCGTCCAAACATGGCGGACTGTGTTAGTTTTTTTGATCACTGAGAATCAGCCTTTGGCTTAATTTCGTCATGGTTGGCCTTTTATTAAAGCTGGATATTCCCAGAATCATAAAACATGAACAAATATTAAAAAATAATTGGCTAAGGTAATAAAAACAACAGTAAAGCATATTTTTCAAAAAAAAAATTTTGAAATTGAAGTTCAAACGTATTCATTCTATCGGTTTTCAAAGGATCTTAACATTTCAGAGCCCCCTGATTCTGATTGATTTTGAATGTTATTTTTTGAAAGGTTATTACATTTCTGACAAAACTATCGAAAAGTCATATGAAATTGACCAGTTTTGTTGGATTTTATACGTTGATTTAAATGATGGTCCACATGCCCGTTTACATTACTTAGTTCATCCAAGAAATTACACTGTAATGATTTCTCCGATCGGTTTTTAGAAAAATTAATCTAATCCAATTGTTGTTTTGATCCGTTTTTCTTATGGGTTCATTTAAAGTTATGTAATTTTTTTTTAAATAGATAGGAAAATCGTGTGAGTGAACCAGATGCTTATTTAAATCATTGGTAACAATTTATAGATTGTCTTTTCTCTACAACGCTTCCATTTCATATAATCAGGGAGTGAGGGGAGGGGGAGAGTGTTATCACTATCTCTTGCCAATGCCTTTAAAATACTTTCAAGTTAATTTTATTAATTTTGTTGTTTTACTATGTTTATGTTAATAAAACATCTATATGTACCCATTCTGTATCGTTTTTCTAAGATCTGAAGTAACATATTTTATAAATAGCAATAAGCGCAGACCAAGACTGAATGCCTAAGAACAAGGTTTGTTGAGGCAAGACAAAGACTGAGTCGGTCTCGCCATGGTCTTGCGTTTTGACAATACTAAACAGACCCCTTTACGAGACTTTGTCATTTTGATTCAGAGGACCTTAAGACGTGTTTTTCAGATAAAAACTCAAAATATCATATTTTTCACCTACTATGTTTCGTATATTTAAGTGAAAGTAATAGTAAAATTACAAGATTTGGTTTCTAAACCATTTCTTAATTGTTTACATTTCAAGGTTCATGACTTTTCGTTGGTTGGATGTTTTGATGTTTCGGCTCAAAAATCTAGGTCAATAATCTAATATTATTTTTAAAGTATTTTAGTGTTAAAAAAAATATATATACATATAAAAAAATCTGGTGCGTGCAACACACAACTTTCACTTACAGCTCAACTTTGAATAGAAATTATTTTGTGGTTATGTTGGGCTATTATAAAAAATTTTAATTGCATTTTAAACTGAGCTAAAGCTAAAAGATTACAGCTAACAAATTATAAATACTGTTAAAATAACAAAAGTCCTATTTATTATATCATCAGTTGATTATGGATTATACGATTCGTTGATTATGGATTTTACGACTATTAGTTACTAGTAGGTCCGTGTGAAAAATTCGCAAAGCATATTGTTAAGTGACCAAATGACAAATTAATAAGAAAATAAAATAATGCAACGTATCAAAAGATAAAGAAATCAATTGTTGCTTTATCGATAAATATAATCGACAAAGGAAACAAAAATTAATTTAAAACTTCATTATTGTTTGGAACCAACCTGTTTACAAATTTCAATAAGCTGCATCTTTGCTAAAAACTGTCCTAATTCGATGATTTTTTTTTCTTTTTGTAGGGAATTTAGTAATCTTTTATATAATCACGGGCATAACCAAGGAAAAAGTGTGTAATTTTTTAGTTATTCGCAAATAAAGTTTCTTTTCTTTCATGACTTGTTTGCCTGAATTTTCGGGGTGATTGAATTATTTCGTCCGCTTGAAGGAGAAGAAAGCCTTCAAAATCGGTGGCTCCATCTTGAGATTTGTTGAAGAATTAACGATGATATGGCTTGCCGATCAAAAACACCATCGATGAATAATATAAACTGCTCTCTCGATCATAGAGGTCTCAAGTCGACGAAATGAGACATGTATTCAATTACAGTACTACAATTAACGTCAGGTTGTGTGGATGCGAACCCCATGCCTTGCGTTATCTCGAAAATAGTACATTTTTGGGCTTAAAAACGCAGGATGTGATAGTTCAGAAGGAACTATCCAGGTCTTGCTGTAGGCATCAAAATTTTTAAAGCCCAATTCGTCCCTTACCAATCTACAGAATTACTACCGTTCCATTACTGAAGCCTAGCAAAATGTTTGTATCGAAAAACAAAAGTGGAGAATACGATCCGCTAACCCCCCCGTGAAATTCTGAATCCAACGGTACCCCATTCATTTGAGCATAACAGGAGCTTATATTTGGTACAAAACCTATTTTGAGCCCTACTGTAATAATATATGTGGGGATTAAATTGTTATTTTCCATTGCAAAGTTTACTAAAACGGAATTAAGAGGTTTGCATTGTCTGCCATAGACAGCTCAAGAGTTGTCACACTAATTGTAAGTGGAATATCGCAAAGGGAAAATTCGTCAAATTATTCACTAATTTCATTTTTAAAAAGTTACATGATGATTTTTCGGAATAAACGGACGATTGATACCTAATTATATAAATATAATATCAGAGTTATTAAACTACAGTAAACATATTTAAGGTTATAAACAAATCCATGAAATATTTTTATATTTTCTTACATAACACAAGTACAATGAAATAGTATCTTAAACATTGCCATTGCCTTGAATCCGTGGGTTTTAAATACTCTTTCAAACATAAAATTTTTTTAGAAGTTTACGTTTAGTTAGTAAATTTCATTTAATTTCCTTGAAAACATGTGATTTACGTTAAATATTATTAGTTTTCAAAAATTATGATTTATAATTTTTAGGCACTCTCCGTTACGTTCTACAACTTTCTATATTAGGTATGTTTTTTTTTTTTAATTCTCCTCTTTCCAACGATATATTATACGTATATCTTTTGACTGTTATTTCCGAAGATTCATATTCGACCTGGATAAACATTTTTATTTTTTTTTCTCCTTTATTCAATTATCAAATTCTTTCAAAAGTTATATTTAGCATGTTTTCGTAATTTTTAATAATGAGAGTGCTGACGTTTCACAGTACGTTATAGTTCTTCCTCAGAGCTATGAAACTATTAGCTATAAAAATATATAGTAATTAAACAAAAAAAATAAGCTTTAATAAATCAATTAAAATTATAAAAGCTTTACAAAGCTGAATACATTTTGAATTTTAAAAAAAATTGTAAAGATGATGAAGTAAATTAAAGATGATTCGTTCTCATTCATGGTTGGTTTCGTACATTAATTTTACGATATTTAATTATACTCGTAGCTGTACTTTACTATTATCCTTGTGTCTTGTTATTGTAGCTCTGAAAAAAACAATACTACAAGAGTGAAAGATCGTACAAAAAAATCGTCGGCTTACTTCTAAAACTTTGCAAGTCCAAAAAGTTTGTAAGTTGTAATGTTCGTTGATTTACTTTAATACGTGCATGAGGGTTATGTTTTATTAGTGTCAGGAGTTTTTCAATAACCAAGGAAAATTAATCAAAATTTTTACTTTTCACTAATAACAATTTTTTCCTTCTGAAAAAACTTTTTAATGAATTTAATAAAGTTTTAAAGATTATCTTTACACTCTTCTTATATATCGACATGTATTATTCAAAATGCTGTTTAATAATTCTAATGCTAAGTTAGAATAAATAAAAAAACTTTTGCATAGCAGACATATATTTGTTCCGCCCTAATTTTGCTTGGGACTTTTTACACAATAATTATTTGCTTTGAATTTATTTTTAATATTTCACCAATTTGGATTCCTCACATCCTATTCCACTATCCAGCTATGATAGAAGTCTCTGCAAGGGAGCTCGGAATATATTGTACTATAATCTTTCTCAATGTTGAACAGGCGTTGAGTCTTGCACCCGGGATTGCTTTACAAACCCCGTAAATTACTTCCCCTTACATACTTTCTCATCAACCGTTCCTACCTTACTGTTAGGCACTTCAAAGTAATGCCTATTCATCCCTGTTTTCCTTATCAGCTTGTGTTCCGCAAGTTAGTATCCTCGGTCCAATCCTTAAACGCAGTTTATACAGCTGATATCGCAATCCATCCTAACACTTTCATCACCATGTATGCCGATGACACATATGTCATATCAGTTAATAATGACCCATTAATTGCATGACAAACTCTTCAATCACACATCACAAGCCTTGCAGAATGGTATCAAAACTGGAAGATTAAAATAAATTCTGACAAATCACCTTTACCCTTCGTCGTAAACCTGTGACTTCCAGTCCTACACTATCCTTTAATAACACCCCTCTTGTCCCTGTTGAACGAATCCGATACCAAGGAATCCATCTAGAGAAACTTGAAATCCTAGCACATTGGTATTCAATAGTTATTACTACATTATTAAATTAAAGAGAATTTTTGAAGATAAAAAAGTTATTGATTAAGATTAAGTGAAGTCTCTCAAGACTTACACCAAGCCACATACGATTCTAACATCAAAAATATCAAATTTTCAAGTTTAATTTTAATGGACCTAGGACTCCATCGGAACAAACGTCTAACTTGGTAATCCTCATACCTTGGGGAACTACTGAACCATCGAATTCCTCTCGTACCCAATCCTTGCAATCCAAAATCCTTAATAAAATCCTCAATTATCCTTACTTTGTCGCAAATAAAATATTCCATAAAGACCTTAATGTTCTATATGTTTCCAATTTGGCCCAATCCATATACCCATCCTTACATAATAAACTTCATAACCATCCAAATCTTCTCGTTTCTAACTTGCTTCCTCTTTGATTTCTGATAACCCTTCGAGGCGTCTGAAAAGAAAATGGCCTCGTGATCTCCTAATTTAAAAAAGTATATTAGAGTGCTGCCAATGGGTGTTTTCTCTATAAGTGTTCTCATGTCATTGTATTACTAATTATCATATTTACTAGATGTATATTTGTTTTTATACAATTGTAAATTTCATTGATAATTAAAAAAAATAATTTTTAATGTTTCGTATACATTTGTTTGTTTACGGATACACTTTGACTACTTTTAAAAAAACTTGCCCATTAATAATGCTAAACTTGGAGAGCGTGAATAAATTTATCTACACCATCTGATAATAAGGAAAAATAATGAAAAAGAAAAGATGTAAGGTCTTCATCCGACACCATGTAAATGATATATGTCATAAGAAGTACATAATGTATTTTTAATGACTGCTTGTCTTCTACTTTTTCCTAGCTACAAAATTCCAGCTCTAATTTTCTACTGTATATAAGTATCAATGTGCGGGGAGATATAATCATTTTATTTTTCCTTGAATTTGATATTCTTTATTGTGTATAAGTTATTCTGTTATTACTATATTGTTTCACTTTGGTGTTTATAATTTATTTATTTTTATAGATTCCTTTTTTTACTGTTGACATTACAGACCATGTAGATGTTTTACAGCCTCAGCAAGCCGGCTCCGTCTCTGCCTGTCTTGGGACATTTCTTTCCAGTTATCTGCACTTAGCTGTATTACATCATTGTTGATTCTATCTATCCATCTGCTTTTTGGCATTCCACGTGGTCTTTTGCCCCACCCATTAGAACCTAGCTTAACAGCCTTCATATCATGAGATATTAATTGACCATTTTCTGTAAGCAGTTCTTCATTGGTCATTCTTCTCCACGTGTTAATACTCTGGTCCCAGACCGCTCTGGTTATCGTGAGGAGGATTTTCCCATCAAATATTTTAATACTTTTTCCTAGTAGGCTGGTTGATGTCCAGATCATGCAGCGATATATCAGAATTGGTTTTACTGTAGCATTGTAGACCCTAAATTTGAGATTTTTCGGAATTTCAATACCGGAAAATCCCAGTTCAATCATGGTTTTCCAAAGACAGTTCCTGTACAGTTCATTGAGTTCAGTTCTCGCAATTAGCAGTTGTGTAGCCGTCAAAGATTTCTCATTAACTCGTCCTTCTCTCCAATTATTTTTTGTAATACATTATTTTAAAAAAGCGTAAGGGGTTGTTTATCCCTAAATGTTAGTGGCCATGTTTCTCATTAATGAAAAACCGTCAATCTCAAACCCATGATAGTTTTGTAAATTCCAATTTTTTAAATTTCGGGAGAGAATTAATTTTGCAACAAAAAAACAAAACAAATATTTTCAACCTTTAATCTAGCCTTAATTTTCCCTTAAATATATTTGTTTAGTAGTTATCGTCGACCAAAAATACTTGAATTTCCCACAGTGTTTTACCACATTTCATTCTATAACTACAACACCGAAATCGTCACCGTTGCAACTAACCATATATTTTGTTTTACAAGTATTTATTTCGTGTCCCAGTTTTCTCCGACTCTCTTTAACATTTATGTAATTAGTTTTATTATTTTCTGTGAGCTTACAAGTATTAAATCATCATCATACTCAAACACTGCATTTCCACCGATATCTAACATATTTAGCAATAAAAACATATTTTAAAAAATCTAAGCTTCAAGATGATTCTTGAACGAGTAAATAAGGCTAAATTTTTATACCTTAGGGTTGACGTATGTGAGATACAGTCTGAAATATAGCATAGAGTTAACGTTTTTTTAATCTTTATATGCTTCAACGTTATTGATTTGTTGTGGACCATTTTTAAAACTGATAAAACAAGATAAGAAAACAGTAACAAAACAGATTGAAGATAAAAAACTAATTTTTAGTAATTTCATCAGAGAATATCACAAAAATACATTTTTTTAAAATTTATTTATTCATGATATTTACAACTATATTAAAATTAAAATACATCTAACAAATATGTACACAGAAATAATATAATCATATGAAAATGGTTGTTGAGAAGTTACCCATTAGTAGCACTCTAATAATATATTTACACGATTAGATCACGAGGATATCTTCTTTTCAGACACCTTGGAGCGTTATTAGTAATCGAAGAGAAAGTAAGGTTTGAAAAGACAGGGTTCGGATGGAATTGAAGTTTGTTATGGAATGATAGGTATCTGAATTGGACTAAATCGGAAACATATGGTACGTTAAGGTCGTTATGGATGATTTTATTTGCGACAAAGTAAGGAGCATTGGGGATTTTACGAAGGATTTTTTATTGTGAAAACTGGATATAAGAGGAATTCGATGATTTAAAGGAACCCCAAAGCTCAATGCCGTAAGTCCAAATAGGTCTTATTATAGTCATGTACATGAGTCTTTTGTAATAGATAGAAAGTTTAGAGAGTTTGACTTTTTAAGAGTAGTAAGTGCTAAAGCAGTCGAAAACGCCGAGCAGTTTTTTTGTCAATTCAGCCGTGTATTAGGATTCCAAGTGAGCCGGTTGTCCAGATGGAAAAAATATAAAACATGAGTATAAAAAAAATATTCAACAAGCCATCTGTATTGCCTCCTCTCCAAATCACTCCTCAAGAACATCTAAGAAAAATAATGTACTTCAACATCTCATAAACGTAATCCAAACCAAACACCGTGGCAAATTATTATGACAACATACCCAACACCTCATCGGTCCCCACAATTATTACTGTGTATTGTTAAAGGTGATTTTATCATCCTTCAAACCCCAATCTTTTGATTTCTACCATACTTTCCCCTCTGTTCATGACAATTCTCTATTGAATATTACCAAAAAAATCCTAAAATCTCGTCATATTTCCACCTCCTCCGTCGATGTATTGGCTACTGGACTCTCCTGTATATTCAGTTTCTCATACGGAATCTCATCCCCCACCCCCAAGCTGCAAAAATAGAAAAACTCTTCTATTCACCAATCTCACTCTTCTTACCACCTAAACCAGTCAATCCTTCTGAGGTCAAATACCCTTACCGCAATAGCAGATCCAGAATTTAATGTTGGAGAGGGCTTGAACCCGATAGAATTTTTTTTTCATATACACTTTGGAAAAAAAATCTACCCGTATGAGATAGTGTCTAAGAGATACTTGAAGTACAATTAAATGTAATTACACGAACAATTATACTTTAAGAGAAATTTTTTTTTCATAAAATAGTGTTACATTTTATCAATTTTTGGGAGACGCTTCAGCCCGAAAGCTCCCCCCTCTCCCCGTAGATCCGCCTGTGCTTTTACGTAAAATCACTCCTCGTAAATGTTCTGAATATGATCTCCTAACCACACAACTTCCTCCCAAAGCAGTGATATTTCTTACATACCAGGCAAACCTTCCAACAATTCATCATTCTATAGAAGAATTAGTCTATTCCCAATCCATCCAAAAAATTTGGAAAGATCCTACTGAAAAGAATGCTACCCATAATAGAATCCCAAAACCTCCCTACCCATCCATTCGGATTTCGTTCTCAACATTCTACTGTCTAACAAGGACTTGTTTAACAAGTTGTTGGCCATATATCCTCAGTCCAAGAAAACAAGCAATATTGCTCGGGTGCGTTTCTGTAAATAGCGCAATCTTTCGATCCGGTGTGGAGCACAGCATTGCTGTTGGATTTTGGCCTTCCACGTGGTTTCTTGCTAATATTAAGGCAACCATTGTACTGGGGCTTCTTGATACATTACTCAATATTTGTCCTTGAATACTTATACAGTTAGACGGAAAGGGACTGCCCCCTACATTTTTATTCCTGTTAGCTTTACAGGCCTTGTAGATCTCTTGCCGCCCTAACCTGCCTTCTCTATCTTGACCTATATCTTTCCATTTATCTGCAAGCACCTCTACAGCATCTTTGTTGATTAGATCTATCTATCTGGTTTTTGGCCTTCAACTTGCTCTCTTACTATAAAGGCAATCGTTTTGCTAGGCCTTCATGATGAATTTCTCCATATGTATACTTATATAAAATAGCTAATATATTTTATTTTACATCACTGTAATTTTTCATACATCATTGTGGATAGTGCTACCCAAGACCAAGGCCACCTAACTTTTGCAAGACCAAGACCAGGACTGGTAAAAAAACCCTTTTTAAAAAATAAAAATTAAAACAAAATAGTTACTAATACTTGACAATCTTAGTTACTATTTGTAAATACTTGGTATAACAAATATAGTTTTGCATTTAACTCCTCTAATTTTTCATTAGGGCTTAGTTAGGTTTCTCCTAGCTAAAAAAATACAGTAATATCTCTATAGTAATAAGCTAATAAGTAACTGCAAGACTGTTGCGAGACTCTTGCGCAAGACCAAGACTCG
The DNA here is from genome assembly GCA_928085145.1 of Nezara viridula. Lineage (NCBI taxonomy): Eukaryota > Metazoa > Arthropoda > Insecta > Hemiptera > Pentatomidae > Nezara > Nezara viridula. The sequence continues at coordinate 28,228,754 of OV725083.1, read as the reverse complement.
TCTCGGTCTCGCATTTGGGCATCACTAATTGTGGTCACATTTTTTATGATTTCGGTATCACTTGATATTTCCGACTATAATAGATTTACACTTATTCCATTTCACTGTTTTATATTTCTACACGTGATTCTTATTCCATATTCTATATATATATATATATATATATATATATATATATATATATATATATATATATATATATATATATATATTGTATTTCTATCGGTTTATAGTTTTTATATTGCTTCGGTCGCATCTATAGTAACATTTTTCTTAAATTTTATTTTTCATGATCCTCAACATGGCTTTGTTTTTAAAATACTTTTTCTCTTTAAAAACATTGTAAAAGTAATTATTTCTCTATAACATTATTTTCTTTGTATTTTCATTTTAGAAGAATAAAATTGAATAAAAATCAAGTAAAACGATAAATTCATACTTGACTTATTAATTTTTTAAATAGGTGTATCTAAAACTCTAATACCAGAAATCATAAATAAAAAATTAAAGAGGCATATGTACTAACCTAGGCCATGTTAGCAAAACAGTTTTTACATAGGTTGTTTGGAAAAAAAAAAGTAAATAAATATATAAAACTTTAATGAAATTGTACAAAAATATAGCTACACAATAATCCTATATTTTTATAGCTCATGGTACGATATAAGTACTTCAGTCACATTTCAGTTAAAAATAGTGGATAAGTTATAAGTAAGATTCGAAATTGAAGTTCTAAACCTGGATATTTTGATTGATCAGCACACTTTTATTTTCTTTCGATCAACAGCTGAAACAAATATTTAAAAAAATTATAACAGCAATAATAATAAATTAGTAAATAATAAAATATAGTTAAAAAAATATTGACCGAGACTAAGTGTTTAAAATATTTTAGTTCTCCTCTCTATCGCTTTTTAGTCTATATAGAGTATTCCCGGGCCAGGGGGTGAGGACGGACTCTAATACCAGAGTTAAAAGCCCCCCGGCGCCGGAACGCGAACCCATAATTATTTTATCAAATTATCTTCCATCAGGTTACCGGGCACGTTAGCCCACTCAACTTAAAGTTTATCAAATACAACTAGAAGTTTTTATTAATTGTCGAGTTGATCCATGTTCCTCTTGTACTCCGAATGCAATAGGAAGGTAGGGTTACCCTTCCTTATAATAGTTGTATATTCTTTCAAAGGGCGAAGGGAGCAGGTTAAGTCCTTAAACTAAATGAACCGAATTTTTATATGATTTTTTTTCAATAAATAGTTACACATTAGGGCCAATCTTACATGTGGCCGCATAGGGCGGGGTGGCCGAATGGGCTAAAGCGTGTGCAGAGTACCACCGTTGCCTGGCAATCTTATATATGATAAATGATACAAAATAGTCACGAGTTCGCGTCCCGGTGCCAAAGCGTGTTTTAAATCCCCGCCCACACCCTCTGGCCCGGGAAAACCACGTAGCGAGGAATGGGAGGACACAAAAAAATAAATAAATATACATGTGGCCGCATTTATGGAGCAAACGGATTTTTCTAAAAACATTTACTAAATTAATGCTAAATGATTCCCTTACCTTCCCTAAAAACATCAAATAAAATAAAACATGATAATTATAAAAGATTTGCCAAACATTCGATGAAATTAACTTTCAAAAGTCGTTCTATGTATATATATTTTCCGCCTTGTTCTGCGGATAATAAGTAGTATATTGTGAAAGCAATATAAAGCAATTAGGGTATAAATGGAAAATTACAAATCCTAATGCCTTCAGTTTCTAACATACAGGTGAACGACTGACCCGCCAACATTTTTTTATGGACTTAGTTCGTCTTTTAATGGACAATTGTATAAACAGAGTCAATAGATAATGAATTGAGGCGATAATAATAAATTTTAAAAAATGTACCACTACAACCCATACTATTTATGGAGAGTACTGATTCTTGGTCAAAGGTTGTACAAGGATATTTAGGAACATAAGAGTTACATTTATACTGTAAATTCTTTAACAGGGTTCCGAAATCCTCGTTCCTTAATGTTATGCAATAATATTTACTGACAAATTATTTATTTGAATACAAATAACAGAATATTTTTTTATATTAATATTTATATTAAAAATGTTTATATTAACTTACCGCAAAGATGGCTGTATTTTGAAGACCTGACTTTACCGTGCTTTTGGCAATTAATGTTCCCATAGGTAAATGGTTGTTGTCCAACAAAGTTACCCCTTAAACAGATATGGTTATTTGTACATATAATTATATATATATATATAATATATATATATATATATATATATATATATATATATATATATATATGTATTATATTTATATATAATATATTGTCAAAGTAGATATACTTACGGTGGTAAGTAGTTACAGACTAACAGTCTGCTATCAAAGCCCTTCTCTTTGTAAACAGTATATCCGCATCCGACATAGTTACTGTTTCCCCATATCATCTACAATATATAATAAATTTAATACAATTTCATATTTGTACATAGAATAGAAATTAAATTAAACTATTTCAGCTTCTATGATGTTTATTTGTTGTGACATACACTAACCTACAGAGAAAGAGCTTGTTAGAGGTTTATCCCGAAAGCCCCTTCTCCAAAAATGGAAAAAAATATTTTACGTTTTATCATTAATATTTCTATGAGTGATCTGAGAAAATACTTAAAAAATCGCAATTTTGTTTTAAATATTTCTTTAATAAAAATATAAGTTATAAAAAAAATTATTTATCCCTAAAAGCATTATTGTTTGTGTAATTAACAACAGATTTTTTTTAACAGACCTTCATAGATCACTTCAGCATGATTTCTTATAGTTTCTTCTTTTATTTTTGAAAAGTAATTATATTAAATTAAATTATGAATCCGTTACTGTTTCCATACAAATGAATATAATGGATTAAATATTTTCCATAGTTAAAAAAAAATGTCCATTACTAATAAAATGGGTCCTAAAAAATGTATATTACTAATGAGAAGGTCATAAAAAGTGTTCATTGTTTTCTTCAATTTTATAACATTTTTATAGAAATATTATTTTTTACACGTAAAAAATGACAACGCTAAAACCAATATGGTGTATTTTTTTATTAATTTGTTTAAAGTAATTTAAAATCCAATTGTATATTAACCTTAATTGTGTTTGAATAACCGATTAGCGAATAAAATATTTCAATAAAACGAAATTAGTAATTTTTTTGTAATTCATCCCATTAATTTACCTTTATTATATTGCTAATTTTATATGTAATTTAAAAAATGAAAATAAAATAAAAATAAGGATATTACCTGTGAATAATGTCCGGTTCCTTTCAGAAGTTGTCCCGCAACGTATTTTTCGCCTTCATCTATCCACCCTTTCATCATCTTTTGTAAAACTTGTCGAAGATCAACATTTCCTTGGCTCTTATATATAGCCAGGTTTTGTCCAACTTTTAAACCACCTAATAATAAATAAATTTCAATTATACAAAACTGTCAAAGTTTTTCCGGGCTCTATTATAATGCTATGTGATAAATATATAAATTTTCCTTTCCATAATAAAACTATAATATATGTTAACTATAAACTATAATATAAGGAGATGGTATAATATATGTATATACATTTATTATTTATTGTGTAGCTTCCTCCACTACTCCTTCGTAAGGACGCTGTGCTGCTTGTTCCGTCCATCCGTCCTAACTCTTCCACTCTTCGCAGTTCATTCCTTTTGATTTCTTTCCAAATACTTATTCTCGACTCGAAAAGTATCTCTATTCGACATCTGAACTTCTCGGATGTTGGACCTTTCACGATTTTTAAGAACTTCCTTGCATTTTTGCCGTCGGTGTCTTATTCTTCCTCAGGTGTTCGAAATATCATTTTGGTCTATCAGGTTTCGTTCATTCTGCGCCAGCGCCCGAGAAATTATAGCCTCCCCTTTCTCATGGTCACTGAGAATTTTTCGATTTAGATTTGTTCCGTTTTATGGTTTTATATTATTGTTGTTTAATCGTTATAGTTCCGGAATTCGATGGTTTTATATTAATTTATATATGCGTGTATATAGATAGAAAATAGATAGAAAAACAGTATACATTTATAATACAGGAAAGAAAAAATTAAATGTATCGTTGGTGCTAAAGTATTTAGTTAGTTAAACAAAAATAGTTAATATATATATATATATTAATTATTTTTTAAAAATAGTGAAATACTATTGTATTTCCAGGAACCCATATATTTTACTCTTTCTAAATCTATTTTCGAGAAAAACAGTATATTTTTATAAAACAGGAAAGGTAGTATATATATATATATATGTATATATATATATAAGATAAAGACCGGAGACTGGCGGTATCAGCCTTAATACTATCTGGTAATGTAAATAAACAGGCTAAGTGTATATAAGGAGGCTTATGGAACGAATAAAGCAGTGTTATTTCAGAAGTCGTGTATGTTACATCTTTTCCCTTTTCCTTCTTTTTTTTTGTTTTCTAAGTCCGACGACGCTTAACTGGTGCCGAAACCCGGGACAACGTCAGGGAAGTAATTTTTTTTTAAGTAGATATTTTTTTTTTTGGTGTTTAAGGAAAAGGTGAAATGCCGACAGAAGGATTGATTAGACCGGGAGTACTAAGCGTACCGGAAATTCCTCAACCTCAGGATATTCCACAGATCAATCAGGTACCCCAGATCGCGCCTCAGGTACCTCAGATACCTCAAGTCCCTCAGGTAGCACAGATCCCTCAGATCCAGGAGATCCCTCCATTACCAAGGGACACGTTGGCAGAAGCACACGCCAATGCCTTGGAATGGATGAAAATAAGAGCAACAACCACGCAGGACTTACGGAGGGCCATTGCGGACCTGGAACGATTCGGAGGCGAGGTAGGCGAGCTCAACCATTTCTTGAAAGGCGGAGATCGTCTTATGTCAAGAATCGAGGTGAAGGTGGCGGAGGACCTGGTGAACCTAGGGGACGCTGAAGAACTAAAAGCAGCTCTTGTGTGCCGAGTAAGGAGGAACGTCCTGAACCAGATCCAAGCGGACGAGGAGACTCCGTGGCCGGTGATTAAGGAGCGGCTGAAGAAGGCTTTTGGAGGAGGTAGGTGGACACCGGAAGAGGACATATTCCAAATGTTTAGGGAGCGGCGGGCCCAACGACAGTCAAGGGGGCAATATGCGGGAGTACTCGTGGCGAAGTACAATCGCATAACCGAGAAGATGCGGGAAACAATGAGCGTGGGAGAGGTCGAAGCCAGGATGGAGTTTCTGTCGACAATATTGAAAGTCCAGCTGGCTAAAGAAACGGGGAAGAGGGACGGACTGCCCAGAGAGCGATCGTTCCTCGAATGCGCCCAGGAGATGATCGACCTAAGTGCCAGAGAGGAGGAGACACGGATGGATGTGGAAGAACCGGGTTGGACCCGGGTGACGGATAGACGACCATGGACAGCCCCGACAGGTTGGAAGAAGAGGGACACCAGGCAGCCGAGTGGAGAAAAAGCCCCGACGAGGGAAAGAAGATCGGGACAGTCGTCGAGGCCGAGGAATGGGCCCCGGAGGGAAGAGAGAAAATGTCACGGGTGTGGGAAGCCGGGACATTTAGTAGCGCAATGTCCGCGCACCAGATGCTTCGAGTGCGGGACGGAAGGGCACATAGCAAGGCAGTGCCCATACATATTTCACAGGAGGGAGAGACCTCAGGACGAACCCATGGAGGTGAATGTGCAGAGGATGAAGAGACGAGCCAGGGTACATCAGCGGGACGGATCTTCGGAGGAGGCAACCGAGGAGTCAGGAGCGTCGGGAACGGAGACGGACGAACCAGGCAGCAGCGGAGGTGAAGGAGGTAGGCGCAGCCAACGGAGTGAGCAGCGACGAGCGGCGGCAGAAAGGAGGAAGCGGGACGACATCTGAGGAGTGTGTCGGCAGAGAGGCGACCGCACAGCAATATGCAACAACATCCGAGGTAAGCCATGCTGGTTGCCAATTATCGAAGTAGACGGGGGAGTAAAGTGTCTTGTGGACACGGGTAGCTCGAGCACTATTATGACTCGAAGGGCGTTAGGAAAAGGGTGCGGGAGCGAGAGGGTACTCCGGATACAGAAATGTGACTGCCAGCTGATCACTCTGGGTGGTCCCTGTAGTGTAGAGGGTGAGGCGACAATTGGGCTTGATCGGTGGACAGGGAAAGAGGGTGAGCTAACGGTGCATGTGGTAGAGAACATGACTCGGGAATACCAAGTCATAGTAGGGTGCGATTTGTTAGGTCAGGTAGGGGCGAGCATTAGAAACCGTAGAGGAGTCTGGAGCGTTAGGTTAGGAAAGAGGAAGTTCGGATGTATAGGGGTCGCGAGAGAAAGAAGGGTGCGGATAGGAGCGGTGGACAGAGTGGAGGACTGGAGGAAGTTGCTACAAGAGGAGTTTAGGGATATCTTCTTCAGGGAAGGTGAGGTATTAGGAGTAACAGGGAGGACGGTGCACGAAATCCCACTGAAACAGGAGAGGGTAACTTACGTGAAAGAGAGAAGATACCCGCAGGCGTTGAGACAGCATATTCGGGAGGAGCTAGATAGTCTAAAAGAACAGGGAATCATAGTTGATAGCACCTCACCATTCAATAGTCCCCTGTGGGCGGTGAAAAAGAAGGCAGCGCCGGGGGATAATAAGGAAAAATACAGGGTGGTAGTAGACTATCGTAAATTGAACGATAACACGGTAGACGAGAAGTACCCGATCCCGAGATTCGAGGATATACTCGATAGGTTGAGTGGGGCCGTGGTCTTTAGCACGCTGGATCTCAAGGCGGGATACCACCAAATACGGATGCACCCGGAAGACCAACACAAAACAGCGTTCACATTTGAAAGGGGGCATTATGAATTCACCAGGATGCCGTTTGGTCTGAAGAATGCGCCCATAACGTTTCAGCGTCTGATGGACGAATTTTTGAGGGGCATCGATGACTCGGTATGCCAGGTATACATGGATGACCTGCTGATTTTTAGCAGAACGGAAACCGAGCACGTGGAGCATCTGAGGGCAGTATTCGAAAGGCTCCGGCAATTCGGGCTGAAATTGTCAAGCGAGAAGTCTCTGCTGGGACAAACGCGGATCAATTTTTTAGGCCACACTATCTCTAGCGAGGGGGTCAGACCGGATGCGGCAAAGGTGGAAGCAATCACGCGGATGGCGGTACCACGGGACGTCAAGGGGATTCGTAGGCTTCTCGGGACGCTGAATTATTACCGGAGATTCGTACCCGAGATGGCAGAGTATTTGGTACCCATTAACAATTTGTTGAAGAAAGGCGCGAAGATTGTGGTGACACCAGAGATGGAGAATAACATTCGAAAATGTATGAATAGGTTGCTGACGGAGCCGGTGTTAGCGTTTCCGGATTTCGAGAAGCTTTTTAATATAACCACTGATGCGAGTGAATACGCGCTAGGGGCCGTTTTGTCCCAGGGGGGGAGTGAGGGTGAACGACCGATAGCATACGCGAGCCGTCGGCTTACGGGTGCGGAATCAAGGTACAGCGCTTTGGAGAGGGAGCTACTCGCGATAGTATGGGCTATCGACCATTTCAGGCCATACGTATTCGGGAGAAAATTTCGAGTCCATACCGACCACAAACCCCTCCAGTGGGTAGGAAAACTCAAGGAAACCTCAGCTAGGGTCACAAGATGGAAGGAGATCCTAAGCCAATACAACATAGAGGTGGTGTATAAGCCGGGAAAGGAAAACGTGGTGGCAGACTGGCTCTCGAGGGCCATCATGATCAACGCGGTTGAAGAGGACAGGGGAGGACCATCGCAGGACGTGCGGCAATTCTTGAGGGAATGGACTCCCGATGGCGAAGGGGCAAATGACACCGCAGGGATTGAGGACAGGGGAGATTCCCCAGAAGAGGAGAGCTCAGCGGAGGAAAGGGCAGCGGAGATGGAAGAAATAGAGGAGATCGTGAACGACAAACACCGTCAGGTGATTTGGAAGACACGAACAACCGGAATCATGAAGATCGATTTCAGAAGGTACGGGAGAAGTAGGATCCGCGTCATTTGGTCGCAGCCCGGGGTCAGCGAAGAACAAATCTGTACGGCACTGAGGGATGCCTCGGAAGCGGGTAAAACGCACTACCTATACGTAGGAAACAATACGGTATGGGATAAGATCAAGCGAATGTGGAGGTCCGAGCGAATAGGCGTGGACAGGACATTCATCCGGTGTAAGTATGCTGTGGAGACGGTACAGGACGAAGAGCAGCAGCAAGCAATCACAGTAGCATATCACCAGGGGAAAACCAATCACCGAGGCGTTAATGAGACGCTGCAGGCATTGCGTCGGAAGTATTTCTGGTGGGGCATGAAGAGGTCCATCCAGGAAGTCATTGGGAAATGCGAGATATGCATGCGCACAAAATACGATCGACACCCCCCCAGAGGAGTTCAGGAGGAGACACCTACAGGGAATATGCCGCTACAGGACCTTCAGATTGACACGTTTACCTGGAAAGGGTTTAAGTGGGTCACGGTAATCGACATATTCAGCAAGGTGGCGATGGCATACCAAGTGATGGAGAAGTCAGCCAATGCAGTTGCGGAAGCCCTACAAACCTGGGTGCAGTTCTATGGGGTCCCCGAGAGGATTACTTCGGACGGTGGTAGGGAGTTCGACAATGCCGCGATTAGGGAGGAGGTGAAGCGATTGGAAATTGCGTGGCATTATAACACCCCAGGACATCCTAAAGGTAGAGGCGGTATTGAACGGCTGCACAGTACGTTAAGCGACCACGTCCGTGTATATCAGGGTGAAAAAGGGTTGGAGCCGGATGTGGCAATGAGGAAAGCGGTAACAGCCTATAACCACTCGATCCACTCCGTAACGGGGTTTTCACCCATGGAAGTTCTATTCGGGATGCGCAGGCCAAGGCGGGATTATGGGGAAACTACGCTTACCGAACCGTTAGTGGATCAAATTCTCAGCAATAGGGTAGAGGTAGAGAAAACATGGGGAAAGATAACGGCGAGAATTAAGCGGGAAAAGCAGAAGCGGGTGGAAAGGCAGAATGTACAAGTTCGCGACCAAATGGGGGAACTAAAAATAGGAACAATAGTTTACCGGAAATTGGGAACCAACAGAGGGAAACAATTGCTACGGTACGAGGGTCCATTCAGAGTGGTTGTTATTAGGGAGCATAACCTGGTAACTATTGAGAGCGTGAATGAGCCCAGAAAGAGGAGAACCGTTCATATCGAACAATTAAAGCTCCCAATGATAGAGTCGGGACATAGGCCTATGGATTCGTAGTACCCTCACCGCTGTAGATAAAACAGAGGAATATGTTTTTTTTGTGGCTGTCAAAACAAAACAAGTGTAAAAGATTTTTTTTTGTTTTTTTTTGTTGTATTATTTCATGTATAGAGGAAATTGTGTTTTTTTTTGTTGTGTTAGGAGTTCTCAAGTGGTAGGAGTTCTAAAGTGCTGTGTTTAGTTTCAGTGTTTTTAATTATTTCTTCTGTATTTAATATTTTTCCAGTTGAGTGGAACTATTTTATTTTCTTTTAAGGATATACTGTAAAACCAATTGTAAAGTGTTAAGGCTGGTCACCGTGGGCTCCGATCTAGCAATATTTAAGTTTCCGAAAATCCTGTTCGTAAACTGGTGGGGGGGAGATAAAGACCGGAGACTGGCGGTATCAGCCTTAATACTATCTGGTAATGTAAATAAACAGGCTAAGTGTATATAAGGAGGCTTATGGAACGAATAAAGCAGTGTTATTTCAGAAGTCGTGTATGTTACATCTTTTCCCTTTTCCTTCTTTTTTTTTGTTTTCTAAGTCCGACGACGCTTAACTTATATATATATATATATATGTATATATATATATATATATATATATGTATATATATATATATATATATATATATATATATATATATATATATATATATATATATATATATATATATATATATATATATATATATATATATGTGTGTGTGTGTGTATATATATATATATATATATATATATATATATATATATATATGTGTGTGTATATATATATATATATATATATATATATATATATATATGTATATATATATTACCTTTCCTGTTTTATAAAAATATACTGTTTTTCTCGAAAATAGATTTAGAAAGAGTAAAATAAATGGGTTCCTGGAAATACAATCTTCTCTCTCACAGTCGCTCTCTTTCTCTCTCTCTCTCTCTCTCTCTCTCTCTCTCTATATATATATATATATATATATATATATATATATATATATATATATTAACTATTTTTGTTTAACTATTTAAAGAAAACTTAAATACTTTAGTACCAACGATACATTTAATTTTTGCTTTCCAGTATTATAAATATATACTGTTTTCCTATCTATATACACGCATATATAAATTAATATAAGACTATCGAATTCCAGAACAATAACGATTAAACTACAATAATATAAAATCATAAAACGGAACAAATCTAAATGGAAAAGTTCTCGGTGAAAGAAAACAAAATACTGCAGCACCAACGATACATTTAATATTTTTCTTTCCGGTATTATAAATATATATTTTTCTTCACACACTGATTTAGTAACAGTAAAATATAGGAGTTCCTGGGAAATACAGTCTTCCCTTAAGTCAACTCCAATATGCTCGAAAGTTGGTCCCCGCGCTTTATTTTTAGTATCTCCTAACGATAGCAGCGCTAACATAATTACCTACAGCTTTCCAAATAGTTTTGTTTATGTTTCTGGTTTCTATTCCGTTTAAATATACCGAACGTGTAACATAGTCTTCGCCAATAAACAGTCCATATGGTGTTAAATTTTTTTTTTTAAATGAAATTGGTATACTTCGGAATAGAAAAAGCTTTACTTTATTAATAATTGATATATATTGGGGTTATCGATTAACACATTACTTACCAATGTTAGTGTCATGTTCAAAAACACAGCGATCTGCTAAAATCTGGGCAGTTTTTGCTGCTTGTTCACTCCATCTCTGAATTAAAAATTTAAAAAATGTATAAATATGGGTAGTATTTATTTATAGTTTTAAATTTTACATGTCATCAGCATAATGGATGAAGTATAATTTATTAAATTCAGAAATAAAAGTACTATTCACTTTACCATTTCAAGCATGTCTTGAGCAGGTGGAAGCTTTATTCCTTTCCCAGAGGCGACTAAGTTCCTTAGTTCATTGTGGGTGTCGAGGATTTCCTTTTTCTGAGCGCAGGTCAGTCCGGAACCTAAAGTATATTATTATTATTTTTCATCTTATTAAATATATATATATATATATATATATATAAATAATACTACTAATAATATTATTATTTATTTTCATTTTATTAAATATATATATAATACTACCATACAAATATTTTTGTATTGTGCAATGTTGACAATAACACAATTGTTGTTTATTATATTATTCTATAACAATCTTCAGTCTTCAATATTGTTACTTATTTTCAAATTATTATAAATTATTATGCAATTATAGTTTTATTCTTCCAGTTTATATGAAATACTAATATATTGTATACTACATAAATAAATGAATTAATTTATTTTCTAAGTAAATTAGTATATATTTTAGGTATAAAAACAGTTATATTATGTATATTAAATATTTATTTATATATTAAATTTTATTATTTTTTTAGCATTCTATTGTCATAAAATAATTCAATCCAAGCGGTTGCTCGCTATTATAACTTGCATATGTTATAGAATATTCTTTATCATTTCATTTTATTTTTCAAATTAATTTTGGGGTGCGATTTTTTAGGAAAATCATTTTTAAAAATATTTGTAATGATTTTCATTGCCCAAATTTTGTTTTTGTTAACTCACCTTTACTATCTCAGCGAAAAGCAGAACTGATACGTAATTATTTCAGTAATTTTATTTATTATGTTTTAAATCGTTCTTTTGTCTTAATTTTTGTAATTTTCTTTTAGCCCAAGGAAATTTAATCTTATTAAAAAAAATTTCTGTTTCAATTGTCCTTGAATTATAGTTTGTCCAGTAAAACAAGACCAGGTTATCATCTGATTCCTATGTCATTGTAATTTAGCAGCCAGCAATGAATTCGGATTTGCTTATAAAACCTAGCTTACTTATTGTTATAATTTTTTAATTGTTCTATATTAGCTATTTTATTATGAAATTTATAAAAACATCTCTTTTTCCTTTTCGGTCCTTATTTCAACTCTAGCACTATTTTCTTGGATTTGGGATGCAACGGAAACAATTTCTTTTACTATAAACAATTTTTTATATTATATAGTTTCATTGAAATCTATTTTGGTGTTTTAACTCGTGACTGGAAAAAGTCCAAAATTCCATTTTTGTTTGACCTCCATTTTATAATCCAGCGGGTTCATGCATGTAATACAATTTTTTTTTACATTTCTTTTAATAAATAATTTTTTGGCAGTCTTTTTGGACATAAAGAGCCAGTAAAGGTACACACTTAAGAAATATAGATATCGTGAAACAGTATAAAGCAACAGTCTACTTTTCTAAAACTTCGTGAATAGCTTCATCTTATTGTACTGTATAACATTGGAGATCAGTAAACTTTCTCAATTCGATGATGTAATAAAAACTTATGAACATCCATTTGGTATCCACTTAACATAATTTAGTCCCTAAATCGAGAAAAAAAAAAAGCGGGCTAAAAAAATATTGAGCCATTTGACGTGACTATCAACCCCAACATGTCCAAATAACGAGACTATATAGGCCAAGCAGTTCAATATTTCTGTGGGTCGCCTTTTTTCTCGATTTTATGATATAAGTATTTTGCGATTCCAGAGGCATAATACAGGAAGCAGAGGGGTACTAAAGAGTTTTTAACACATCATTAAATTCATTAATTTGATTAGAAAATATCTCATTTCTAAAAATTTTAGTAGATAAAAAAGTTGTAGATTAAGACAAAATGACGCCCTTAAGATGTTTTAGGCGAGTGTTAATTTGATAAAAAATGGTATGCACCACGATCTACAACGCACGGAATTTATTTCTCATGTTTTTCATTTTAATATATTATAATTCGTTTTCTTATTTATGAGAAAGAAACTTTATGGACTGCACAAAAAATGAGATAAAACATGAAAAATATTCGAAAAGTTTAACGAAACTTCCCAAAATATTGGAGGTATTGTTATACCTAGATAACTACCCTACGTTTGATCCAAATAGTGCTACTGGCACTACACAAACATATTTACAAGACATTCTCGAAAAATCAATTCAATACTTACTAACGACGTTGCCGTTCCTGCAAACACCCTCGACGGCAACGACCAACGCTAAGAAGAGGAAGAACATGGTTATGATCTGGAAGTCGAGGATGCGGTACCTAATATATCCAACTCCCTCCCTTTACCAGCCTATGATTTCGGCAGAAGTGGGGCACTCCTTATCGTAAACACTTAGGCTTGTTATGAACTTTAGGTTGATTGGTTGTTTTGATGTTTGGGCGAAAAACATCCAGGTCATCAGTACCCGAAATACTAAATAATGCTACTTTTCAACTATTTAGGGATGGTTTTTTAAAAAAAATTAATAATAAAATAAATAAATAAGTTTAAAAAATATAATAAAATAATATTGGTAATCAATCAAATGAATGAAATAACTTTAATACTCGTAAATAAACAAACTTTGAAAAAGAGACCTACAATAATATTTCACGGATGCCCAACTGCGTTGAGTTGCTTAATCATAAAGCATATTCAATCAGCCAACAAATAATATTTTGAAAAACAAATCAAGATAGAGTCAGGCGGAGATACTACTAAACTACTACTAATATGCCATTACTTTATTTACTTTACAATCTGTCAACGATATTTACATATTACTCGCTTCAATCCCTAACAGATCCGCACACTTTCTTATTTTGTTCCCGACATTGAAACAGAGGTTGAAATGAAGTGAAAATATATTTTATTATTCTGGGACTGTTGTCCCTTTAGAACAAATTATAAGTACAGATTGCATGTTTGTGTATAAATAAATTATGTACATACAATAAGAGTTCATTACAAATTAAAATACAGACGAAGAGGGAGAAAAAAACAACAAGAAAATTGTAAATATATATAAAACAGACGTAGGAAACTAAAATAACCTAAATAAACTGAGGTAGTCTCTGGGGGTACTTAGATAGTTCTCTTAGGTATATTTCGTAATCAGTCGGATTGACAAAGTAGTAGGTGTTTAAAGACGAGAAGTTAGTAAGAGGAAACTGATTGTGCTTGTCGAATATCACCAGGGATGGTATTCCAGAGGGAGGCGGCTTAAATTTCAAAAGGTTTGCCACACGCAGCAGTTCGGTGAGGAGGAGGATAGAGATCGGAAGTTCGAGATCTAGTGGGACGGGATTGGATGGAGTATTTAAATTGTAAGCTGTGAAAAATATAGGAGGGTCGATGAGTTCTAATGATCTGGCACTGAAAGGTGGCTAGGAAGTACTGATGTCGATAGGATGGATAGAGTCACTTCAACTCAGTTTAATACTGAGGAATATGCGTATCTCTTGATATTCTGAAAACAAATCGTAGTGCGTAATTCATTAGGCGCTTAAGTTTGGCCTCAAATTCTCCCGAGAGTCCACCGAACACCATACAGCTATAGTCAGAGTGAGGGAAAACAAGAGTGGAAACTATGAGTTGACGGGACTTATATGGAAGGTGATAACGTTGACGATTGAACTGTTTTATGGTGGAGATAGCGGGACGGAAAATTTGGAAGATCTGTGGTTTCCAGCAGAGGGTTTGATCAAAAGTAACAACTAGATTTTTAACGATATTTTGAATCGTGACGATATTTTGAATGTGACGATCTGTCACATTTGCCAATTTCTAGAAAAGAGTAACTTCACATTGACAACGCAAACCAAGCCCCTATTTCGACGTGCTGCATATATCATCGCTGAGCAAGTGTTGGCCGGTAAATCTGCCATTGCCTTAACACCTCTCCTTAATATGACGTCTAATAGACTCCAATAGCGATGGGCGTATTTTCGCCAGTGGTGCCGTCAGTATAGGGTATTTTAATGATGAGAAAACATAACCGTTTTATGTTTTGGCTTGAGGAGATTTGAACTAACCAATTTTTTCATACCTCTGGTTACTTTTTTCCACAAAACCATCATCAAACTCTAGTTCCTTAGAGAAGCAATACCCAAGGTATTTGGTAGTGGAATCTTCTTCAATGGAGCTGATTATCTCTCCAATATCTTATTGATATCTTGATTTTACTATGTTTCTCTTATCTAAGATGATTCTAGAACACATTACGGACAATCCCTACTCACGAAGCATCTTTCGAATAATATTTATTGCCCTGTCCCCAGCTTCAAAACTGGGAACTGTAGCTACTTGATCACCAGCAAAGCCTGTGAGCAGAACGGGATCGCGGTTATGCAACAATTTGTAACCATATTCCTCCGCAAGTTTTGGATCACACAGTTCCGTACATAGGGAATCTATATACATTGACGAGTGCCGGAGAAAGTGCTCCACCCTGGGGTACCTCTCTCAGTACATTGATACTGCTAGTCTTGTTGAGTCCCAGACTGACTTTTATGGTGTTGTGACATAATAGGCTCTCTATTCTTTTTTAAGATCAGATAAAACATCCTTAGTATCTAGGCATTTCAGAATATGCTTAAGACCAATATTTTCAAATGCCCCAGTTACATCCAAGAATGCGACTACAGCATCGTTCTGTTTATTCTTTGGGTCCTTCAGAACAGCCTCCATGATTCTCGAGTGGTCTAATCCCAAATTTGAACAATACGCCTTAATATGTGGTAAATCGTTATGGGTCTCCACGACGATAAATCTTCACTAGAATCCTTTATCGTTTTTATCACGTGTGAAATTCCAAGCTTCCTTATTGTTCTCATAAGAACCCCATCAGGGCCACGTGAGATGTCCATCGATATGCTCTTTATTGTCTTGTGAACAACTGTTAGCTCCATAGTCTCGATGTTCGGAATATTGGAGCAGGGCACATAGCTTTTCCTCACATTATCATTTTGTTATCAAAAACAAACTTAAAATTAGTTTCAATCTTTTCAATTTTAACAGAGCATTGCTTTGGGCTGCCCGTATGCATTATGCTCTGTGCCACTTCTTTCTATAGTTGTAGTACTTATTTTGGGCCAGTACTTATCTTACTCATACTGCTCCCGCCTCCTCTCTCTGGCAGCCTTATTATACCTCTGGGCATTGGTAACATTACTTCCCCCCTTACTTTTCATTTCAATTTTTTTTTTTTAGTATTACAAGTTTATTTAATCTTGCGATGTAAAATAGGCACTCTTCTAAAACATGTTTTATTGTGAATATCTGGTCTCATTTTTGACACATCGATATAAAATGTTTTGTTATGAGGTGGAGGTGTGTCAGTCTGGTATATCTAATCGTCAGCCGCCTGATGACGACTTCTTCTCTACGACTACTGCGTTTCGATTCGCTCCACGGTTGCACCTCTTTCTTTGTGGTCTTTAGTTTGTTAAATGCGCTTTTGTCCCACAGTGTTTGCCATTCTTGAAATATGATTTTAGTCCCCTTATCATGAAATTATTACCATCCGTCTGAAACTTGGTAAATAGTTTCATCTCATCGTAACCTACAACTATTTCATTTACAAATGCACTTGAAATTGGAGCGTTTTCAATTTGGAGGGGGGCAAACTTTGTCTATTTAATTAGCTACTAAAAACTCTTAAATATTCATTTGCTTTCTACTTTGATCATAAGCTAATTTGATCACAAAATACAGAACATAGGTGGCTTACAAAAATATTGGGCCATTTGTCCTATATAACCTCGTTAATTTGAAAATTTGGGGGTGTAGGTCACGCCAAACGGCTCAATATGTTTGAAGGCCACCTTTTTTCTCTATTTTGAAATCAAATCAGCTTATGATCAAAGTAGAAAGCAAATGGATATTTACGAGTTTTTAGTAGATAGTTTCGATGGTGAAGGTAGCACCAAATTAAATTGGAAATTGACTAACTTGCTGGAGTTTTGTTATGTTGAGAAATATATTAACTATGTATGAACTACCAAATAAATAAATAAAATTTCTGGTCAGTCGAGTTTCCGTAATTAGGACTACATCGATGTTCTTGTCGAGTGGTAAATCTGCCAGTTTGTCTAAGTAGTTTCTAGTACCATTCGAATTCCAAAGGAGAATGGATTAGGGTTTGATACCCTATCACCCCTTGGGATATCACTTCAGTTGGGATTGAGAAGAGCAAATTTCTTATATACGTGTTAAAATTGTTTCACAGTTGACAATTTGAGTGGTTGCAATGCCGCTTATACCATTCAAATTAACTTCTTTGTCACGCTACGTGCCCAATAGGAAAGCATGGCGATAACGCAATTTGTTATATTTACAATTTGTTACATTTCATAATTGTTATCCTTTCGGTATCACTCAATATTTCTCATTACTATATTTACACTTATTCTATTTTACTGTATTATATTTCTACATGTGATTCTTATTCTGTACTCTATAATTTTATTTTATAGTTCTTTCGGTTTATAGTGTTTAAATTGCTTCGGTCGCTACTTCTCTACGAACATTTTTCTTTAATTTTATTATGCATGATTCTCAACATAACATCGTTTTTGAAAAGCAATTTTTTTTTTCTTTAAAAACATTTTAAAAGTAATTAGTTTCTGTTTTTTTTTTTTCTGTGTGTGTTTAGAATAGTAAAATTGAATAAAATCAAGTAAAACGATAATTGTATATTTTACTTATGACTTTGCTCATAGGGTATATATAAAGCTCTAATGCTAGATATAATGTATAAAACATTAAAGAGGCATAGGTTAGTAGCAGGATTCACGTAACAGCTTTTACATAGGCTCTTTGGAGAAAAAAAAAAGTAAATAAATATAAAACTTTATTAAAATTGTATAAACATTATAGCTATACAATAATTAAGATATAAACACTTCAGTCAATTTTTCAGTCAAAAATAGTGGGTAAATTATATGTAAGACGTTTACTGGACATTTGAAGCATTAAATCTGGATATTTTGATTGATCAGCATACTTTTAGGTTCTTTCGATCAACAGCTGAAACAAATATAAAAAATAATTAAACAGTAATAATAAAAAATTATTAAATAATAAAATATAGTTAAAACATGTCAACAGAAATATCCTTTATTAAGAACGACTAGACTTTTTTTGTTAATCGTTGAGTTGGTCCATATCCCCATTATGCAATAGAAAGGTTAGGTTACACTAATACTTGTTTATTCCTGCAAAGGGCACAGATTAAGCCCTTAAACTAAATGTACCTTTTTTACGATTTATTTTCAAGAAATGGCAATACTTTAGGGGCAATCTTACATATGCTCGCTTTATGAAAGAAAATACTTTCCCATATTACATATATAGCTAAGAGATAATTAAAATAAATGTGACTTTATATGAAATGTGTTGCTAATATTTTAAAACACTAGTTATAAGTTTTTCAACATTTTTGTTTTAATAAACATAAATAATTTATATATTTTTTGCAATTTAGGATATTTAGAAACATACGATTTACATCTTTACCGATAATACTTTAACAGGGTTCCGAAATCCGTGTTACTTCTTTAACAGGTTTCAGGTTCCTTAATGTTACGTAATAATATTTACTGACAACTTACTACACACATTTACTTAAATACAAATATTAGAATATATTTTTGTCTTAACTTACCGCAAAGATGAGTGTATTTTGAAGACCTGACTTTACCGTGCTTTTGGCAATTAATGTTTCCGTAGGTATATGGTTGTTGTCCAATAACGTTACCCCTTAAACAGATATGATTATTTGTACATATACATATTTATATATATTTATTATGCTTATATATAATATATTGTCAAAATAGATATACTTACGGTGGTAAGTAGTTACAGACTAATAGTCTGCTATCGAAACCCTTCTCTTTGTAAACAGTATAACCGCATCCAACATAGTTACTGTTTCCCCATATCATCTACAAAATATAATACCATAAGTTTTTTAATTTTTTTTTTTAAGCATGAGTAATTCATTTTGTTTCCAATTTATGATATTTAGAAACATAAGAGTTAGATCGATACCGTTACTTCTTTAACAGGTTTCCGAAATTCGTGTTCCTTAATGTTACCTAATAATATTTACTGACAACTTACCACACATATTTATTTAAATACAAATAACAGAATACTTTTTATAGATATTTATATAACAGTAGTGTTTATATATAATATAATGAACCAATATTCTATTATATAGAAGAGAATAGAAATTAAATTAAACTATTTCAGTTTCTATTTATTGGCTGTTTTATTATTGTTACATTACTGATGAATCTACGGGGAGAAGAGGGGATGGGAGAGGGATGATTCAGCCCGATAACTTCTCCCCCCAAAATTTAAAAATTTATATAGTTGTTTTTCTTTACTACTTCTATGAGTGATCTGAACAAAATACTAATGAAATGAAATGGGACCATTACTAATGAGATAAGTTATAAAAAATGACCATTACTAATAAAATGGTTCCTTAATAATGTCCATTTTCTCTCATTTTATCACACTTTATCATAAAAATATTATTTTGCACACGCACAAGTCCAAATCTTATACGAGGTAGGAGGTACGACCAATATTCTACGTCGTGCAATATCTTAAAACCTCGTAAGAACGGCAATACTGAAACCAAGATGGTATATAATTTTTTAATAATTTATTGTTAGTCATTTAAAATCCGATTGTAATTTAACCTTGATTGGATTTTGAAACCCGATTAGCGAATAAAATGTCATTTTTTTGTAACTCATCCCATGAATTTACCTTTATTATATTGCCAATTTTATATGTAATTTAAAAAATGAAAATAAAAGAAAAATCAGGATCTTACTTGTGAATAATGTCCAGTTCCTTTTAGAAGTTGTCCCGCGACGTATTTTTCTCCTTCATCTATCCACCCTTTCATCATCTTCTGTAAAACTTGTCGAAGATCAACATTTCCTTGGCTCTTATAGATAGCCAGGTTTTGTCCAACTTTCAAACCACCTAATAATAAATAAATAATAAATCTCAATACTTATTATTAATTATATATTATTCTTTATTTTTTGACTATTTAAAAAAAAATCAAAATACTTCAGCGCGAACGTTACATTTAGTTTTATCTTTTCTGTAGTATAAATATATGCTTTTGTTCTAGACAACTGATTTAGAAACATCAAAATATACGAGTTCTTGGGAAATACAGTTTTCATAAGTCAACTCCAATATGCTCGAAAGTTGGTTCCTGCGCTTTCTTTTTGGTATCTTCTAACGATATTTACCGTTGGCTGTGCTAACATAATTACCTACAGTTTTCCAAATAGATTTGTTAACGTTTACGGTTTCTACTCCGTTTAAATATGCCGTACATGTCTTCATAGTCTTCACCAATAAACAGTCCATATGGAGTTAAATATTTTCTTTTTAAATCGAACTCGTATACTTAGGAATAGAAAAAGCTTTACTTTATTTATAAATAATATATATTGGGATTATCATTCATTACTTACCAATTTTAGTGTCATGTTCAAAAACACAGCGATCTGCTAAAATCTGCGCAGTTTTTGCTGCTTGTTCACTCCATCTCTGCATTAAAAATACAAAAAATATATCAATTTGGGTATAATTTATTTATAGTCCTAAATTTTAAATGTCATTAACTTAATGAGTAAACTATAATTTATTAAATTCAGAAATAAATGTACCATTCACTTTACCATTTCAAGCATGTCTTGAGCAGGTGGGAGCTTTATTCCTTTCCCAGATGCAACTAAGTTCCTTAGTTCATTGTGAGTGTCGAGGATTTCTTTTTCTGAGCGCAGGTCAGTCCGGAACCTAAAGTATATCATTATTATTTTTCATTTTATTAAATATATATATGAATAATATTACCATACAAATATTTTTGTATTGTGAAATGTTGACAATAACACAATTTTTGTTTATTATATTATTCTATAACAATCTTCATTCTTCAATATTGGCACTTATTTTTGTATCATCATCAACTTCTTTAAATTTCTTTTCCAACTTAATTTTATTAAAATCTTATACAATTCTAGTTTTATTCTTCCAGTATATAATAAAATACTACAATATTCTATTCTATATAAATAACTGAATTAATTTATTTTCAAGGATAGGTTATGATTTCAATCCAGCTTACAGTGTTCTATTAATATATTTATTTCGCCTTTTTATTACTTATTGACAAAAAATAAGTGAGAAGTAGTTTTAAAAACAAATTAACAACTTAAAATTCGATTTTTTTAATTAAACTCTATTTCTGAAAATTTTCGTAGATAAAAAAGGTGTAGGTTAAGACAAAATGAAGCCTCTTAAGATGTCTTAGACAAATATTAATTCCATAAAAAGGAGTCTATATGAGGAACTAAAATGTATGGAATTGTTTTCTTATTTAATGATAAGATGATTGTGAGTAAAAAAAGTTGAGACACATTTGTAACAAAAACTCAATTTAAATTTAAATGTTCAAACCTCTAACGACTTAGATGTCCAAAAAGACTTTAAAACTATACAGATTGTACAACAAATGGAACAAAAATGCGGAAAATATGAGGAAATTTTAACGAAACACCCAAATATTGGAAGTATTGTCAGGGGTGCCCATACCCCCAGAGCCTATGGCGCATAAACCTTACACCACCGCTGCCAAGAAATGTATTCCTCTCTTCTTCTTAATAACTGTGCAAACGAAAGTATAATTTAAATATTCGAATATTATATACAATTACAGATCATGCGTCCTTCCACATGCTTTCACTTGTCTTTTAATCTGGAACTTTTCATTTTGAAAATTCATAACCCCGTCGAAATGTACCCCCCTCAAAAATTGAAAACCCCGTCAAAAGTGCCCCCCCCCTCGAAAATTTTGATGGCGCAAAATGAAAACCCCTTCTTTACCGGAATGAAATCTCTGGGTATTGTTATGCCTAGAAAACTATCCTACATTTAATGCCAATGCCACTGGCACTGCACAAGCTTACCAAACATATTTACCATACTTCTTCGAAAAATCAATTCAATACTTACTGACGACGTTGCCGTTCCTGCAGACACCCTCGACGGCAACGACCAACGCTAAGAAGAGGAAGAACATGGTAATGATCTGGAAGTCGAGGATGCGGTACCTAATATATCCAACTCCCTCCCTTTACCAGCCTATGATTTAGGCAGAGGTGGGGCCCTTCTTATCGTAAACACTTAGGCTTGTTATGAACTTTAGGTTGATTGGTTGTTTTGATGTTTGGGCGAAAAACATCCTGATCATCAGTACCCGAATAACTAAGCAACAATACTTTTAAGCTATTTAGGTGAGAGGTTTAAAATAAAAAATATATAAAAAAAAATAATAAATAAGTAATCATAAAAATAATTATAACAATAAAATAAATAAATAAACTAAAAAAAAAGAAAAAAAAGGAATAATCGACAATGGATTATTAGTCATAAACTTGTTAAATATATTTTATAAGACTTTAATTGTGTAGGAACTTGATAACTTCAGTAACGTTTTCTTCCTGGTTTTCCTGGGATGCTGATAAATTCTGGAGTATTCCATATTCCTGTAATGTGCGGTTTGAAATGGGCACTCTTCTAAAACATGTTTTATATTTAATCTCGTCGCATCTCCTGCATCAGCCTTTGTCACTCCGTGTGTTGAGGTAAGGTGATGATTATTTTGTGGAACTTTTCTTCATATACTGCTGAGATTGTACTATCTTTGGTGCATTTGCCGAGTTGGATATTTAATTTAGGTTGTATATAGGTCCAAGGGAGTATTTCTTGTTCTATTCCATTTAATCTAATTTGTATGTTATAACGGACATTGTTTCTGTTAATGGTTATGTGGTATTCCTCTTTATATTTAGATATATTTTTAAAAATTATAAAACGTATTTAGAAGAGGGGTGTATGGTTTGGGGATATGACGACTTGATAACAGAGGCGCAGACTTTTGATTTTGATTGGCGGTGGCGATGGATTAAAAAAAAAATGGTGGAGATTTAAAAAAAAACATCATGATTATTGTGAAAGGAACAAATATTATATTGTATATTTAAAATTTATTTGTTTATATGTTTGTATAGTTGTAAAAAAGTATCTTTATTTTATTTTTTTTTTTTTTGTTTAACTTATAATGGATATATTTGAAAATATCTAAAAAAATACAATTGCATTTATAATTTTGGGTTTATGGTTTGTGAATGTAGTGAATAATTAAAGATAAGGATGGTTGGGATGATCACTCAAAAAATATTTTTTTTTTTAAAGTGGATTTCTTTATTGAGATATATTACAATCTGTCACATTTAAGGAGAATAATAATAGTGATAAAGAGTAGCTCATTCATACGTTGTACAATAAGTAAACAACAATATAATAATACTGCTATATAATAATACTAAAAGTAAATGTATATAAACTAGAAGATACTAAACTAAACATAAATAAACTAATCTAACATAATAACTACTTAAATACACACATGCTTTTATATAATACTTACAATATTCATTCACTCAAGATCTCCGAGCCAAGCCTTTTCCCACACTCGTGGATGGAAAAGCAGGACTCTAGGAGTTCCCAGCGTCTTTTCACTCACCCGCATCAATGGTATTACCAATGGAGGCTGAGCACAGACAATATAACCAGACATGCATGGCTTGAGTAGAGAATCTGGCATTTCCAGAACTTCAATATATTCTTATAACAGGTCTCTAGGCCACTGCCGCTTCAACCTTCGACAAAGATCGTAGGGGTGAGTAGAGCTAGAGAGGAATTGTGCAATCGGATTTGGATGACATGTAAGGTTTTGACGGAATTTGGAAAATTTTTGAGGGATAACGTATAGGACAAATGGGATATTAAGGTCATCTACCATGCATGGGTTTGGTTGGTTACATAGAACGGAGCATCAACTATTGTTCGAAGGACTTTGGACTGAAAGGAGCGAATGCGCTTGATGCTAGAAAATTTTGCTGTCCCACACAGTCCAAAATAAAAAAATTAGTAAAAATAATTTAAATTAAATAGCAATAATAATTTCTTATACCTATTGTTATCTGGTTCGTTTTTCAGCCCTGAAGAAGGCCTTAACTTCGGTCCGAAACGTCGGCGAACGTAAAAATAAACACAATTATTTATTTTTACTATTTTTTTGACTGATCGCCCCTACCATTCTTCTCTTAAATTGAATTTTAATTAACGTATTTGTTTAAATTAAACACAGAGAGGAAGAGAAACAGCATTTATAACATTGACGCATTTGTTGAACTTTTTCAGCTAAAAATGAATGATGTAAAAAAAAGTGAAAAAAATTCTTAGTGTGTATAACTTCAAATAAAAATGCTACCTTTTTCAGTCATACTAGTTCGACGCGGAAAATGTGGATAACTCGTGAAAATCGAGGGGTGATTAAATCATAAAATCCTTGGGTTTGTTGATATCCAGGGTGTCCCTTGTGTAGGAGGGAATATATAAACAAGTTATAGTAGACCACAACAGATATAAAAAAAGGTTCATAGAAACAATGGTCGATTTTCGGCAGAATAGTAGAAAATATGATATATTTTTGAGTTTTTTAAGTAAGTCGTGGTTTTTGATGAATAGGAAGCCATAACTAAAACATAATTTAATATGATTAATTAAAAATTGATTCACTGTAAACTAGACAAAATTTACTTCAAACGAATGTGAAGTTTGTTGTGGTTAAAACAAATCAAAATGAACTTTTCAGCGACTAAACTAAGCTATGTTGTGATACTCAACTGTACTATAGACACCCCACTTTAAGAAAAACTTTTTTGTTTAGTAAGCTTGGAATCTATACTAAGTTGAGGGTTCATGACGAAATAAGCTAAAATTCAACTCAAGTTATGTAAAAACATTATGTGATTTGATATTCTATCACCTTAAAGTACCCGTGTTTTCAAGTAAAACGACTACAATAAATTATTGCAAAGCTTTAACCTGATCTATTATATAAAAATAAATATATTATTTATCTAGTACAAAAAAAAATGTCAAAAATAATGATTTTTCACATATATATATTATTTAAATGATAATGAAAATTTTTTTTATCAAGCTCTATATTAAAGAAATTTATCCCTATTTATAAGTCATCAATTAAATTTTTCCAATCCTAATATTTACAATTTCATGAAAATAATTTAAGCAATCAGAAAGCTTCTTTATTTTACATGTAGATATTAGATTTGGAAACGTTCAATTGGTCACTTATAAATACAGATAAACTTCTATGATAGAGATCTTAATAAAAAAAAAAGCAACTGTTTTATAATCATTTTGGATGATAAATATTCTAAAATTATTGATTTTAACATTTTTATTGTAATAAATAAAACAGGATTTATTGATTTATGTTTATGATAAACTTTATAATACATCCCAGATAATAGGAAAAAATAAATTAATGCCTAATAATCGTCTTAATAATTTATTGTAGTCATTTTTGTCCAAAACAATGGTATTTTAAGGTGACAGGATATCAAAAAATCCCTTTTTTACGACTGGAGGTGAATCGCAAGTTACTTCGTAATAAACCCACAATTTAATTAATCAATGGATGAATGAAAAAATAATTTTATTCTGGAGCTACGATCCCCTAAGAATAATAATATAGTTACAAATTTATGGGCATTAGTCTGGCTTAAAATTATAAAAAATACTATCGAATTAAATGCTTATTGTCATTGCAATTGTGCAGTAGATTGACATTAAACAGTATACAGATACAAGTAATTTTACATGTTAGCGGAAGTTTGAATGTGGAGTAGGTGTTGGAACAGGAGTTTTTGAAGGAATTTGTGGACAAGGGTTGACAGGAAGAGAGTTCCAAAACGAGATGGCACGAATGACGAAGGATTTGCTGTAGGAAATAGTTTTATGCGAGGAAATACATAAATCTATAGGTTAAGACCTAGTATTAAGAGAGTGGCTAGAGGAGCGTAGAGTAAGGACTTCCAGGATGAAGGGAGAGTTTTTGGTTCTGAGGACTTGGTAAAGGAAAACACGAAGAAGGAATTGCCGTCGGAAAGTAGGATAAAGCTACTTCAACTCGGTGTATCAGAATGAAACATGTGAACGCCTGGGGATCCCGAAGATGTATCTTATGAAACAGATCATAAGTTTCTTCAGTCTCATTTCTAGCCTGGCAGATAGCCCTCCATACACCAAACAGCCGTAGTCGAAGTGGGGGAGTATAAAGGAGGTTAAAAGGAGCTGTCTGGTTTTTAGAGGAATACAATCACGGAATCTTAGGACTTGTTTAAGGACTGTTATGGATTTTTGGCTAATCTAGGAGATATGGTTATTCCAGAAGAGGCTCTGGTCAAAGGTTACTCCTAGGTTTTTGACTGTAAAGAAAAAATGGATTCTGATATGGACTTGTGGGTTGTCTATTGTATAGTTAGACAGCTAAAAATAAAAATCGCGAATAATTCATGATTCTTTTTTATATCACAACATAGCATAGTTTATTAGTTCCAAAGTCCTCTTTGAATGGTTTTAACAATGACAAACTCTACTTTTTGTTGTAACTAATTATTCGAAGAAAATTTTGTCTATTTTTTATTGAAGAAATTGTTTATTAATTATATTAACTAATGTTTTAGCTATCCCTTACAATTTGCCAAAAACCGTGACTTACTTAAAACAAAATTTAACTTATATTGCACCCCCATACCAGACTGAAACGACTAGAAACCGCTCGACGTTTTCGACTACTGCAGCACTTATTAGACAAACGATCTAAGCTTTCAATCAATTATAAACGACTCGTATATATGACAATAATAAGACCTATTTGGACTTATGGAATTGAGCTTTGGGGCTCCACTAAACCATCGAATTCCTCTCGTATCCAATCCTTACAATCCAAAATCCTTCGTAAAATCCTCAACGCTCCTTACTTTGTCACAAATAAAATCATCCATAAAGAGCTTAATGTTCCATATGTTTCCGATCTGGCCCAATCCAGATACCTTTCCTTCCATAACAAACTGCAGAACCATCCGAATCCTCTCGTTTCAAACCTTACTTCCTCCTCGATCCCTGATAACCCTCCGAGGCGTCTGAAAAGAAGATGGCCTCGGGATCTTCTAATAAAGAACTTTAATTTGAGTTCTACCAATGGGTAGTTTCTCTTCATGTTGTACATGCCATGTTACAAATTTCTCATTTACTTATTGTATTCTCTATGTAATACAGTTATAAATTCCATTAAAATAATAAAAAAAAAAACAAAAAAAAAAACTTAAATTGCTTACTATTCTTCCGAAAACCGGACTATTGTTTATATGAAGTTTTTGATCTAGAAGTCTACCAGGGGAAAATCCTGTTTATTATTATCTTTTAATATAAATGACAATTTAAATAAAAGTAATATTTAGTTATCAACAAAATCGTTACATACCTACTTCTAGGCCCTAACCCACAGGCGGATCTACGAGGGGGGCTTTCGGGCTGAAGCCTCCCCCCAAAATGGTAAAATATGATTATATTTTATAGAAAAAAATATTAAAAACTATCTCTTAAAGTATTATTGTTCTTTTAATTACATTAAATAGGACTTCAAGAATAACTAAGAAACAATATCATATGGGTAGTTAGTTTCTTTCTTTTTATTTTTCAAATTAGTTATCGTTATATATACGAAAAAAAATCCTTCGGGCTGAAACCCCCCCCCCAAAAAATTAAATCCTGGATTCGCTAGTGGGCTCTACAGACCTTGCAGATCTTTGGCCGCCTGAACCAGCCTCCTCCACCTCTTCCTATTTTGGGCTGATATTCATCTGGATGTGGCAATTTAATTTTACATACATGAAAGCAGTTATTTTTTGATCTAGACATTTTCCCTTGACTACTATTGTATTGTGATATAATTATAATCATTATGAAATATAAAAGGAAGCACAACATAACAAACAATGAAAATATTATAAATAAAAGCTTTAAATTATTGTTGGACTAATATGAAGCTGGACAATTTTAATACATATTATGTGTACAAATTTGTAAAAACAAGAATTATAACTATATAATAATATAAATTGCAATAAGGCGCGATGTATAATATAGCTTTATAAAAAAATTAATAATTTGTTAGAACAGTGGTTTCGTTCTGCTTATTTTATATAGATAAAAAATAATACAATCTCAACTACAGAATACAGGTAACTTACAGTTATACAATTTGAGCAGCGAGTAGAACAATTAAATGAGCAGTTGGATAATTTGTAAAATGGGGGTCGGTCCGCCGTTGGACGGGCAGGAATACCCCTTTGTATATTTATACATGTTTATTCCTGTTAGCTTTACAGACCTAGATCTCTTGCCGCCTTAACCAGCCTTCCGCATCCACTGCCTATCTCGGCCTATTTTTTCCACTTACCTGCAAGCACCTCTACAGCATATTTGTTGATTCGATACATACATCTGGTTTTTGGTCTTCCACGTGGCATATTACTATTGTATTGGGTTGGCAAATAAGTCCTTTCGGTTTTTCAGGGTGAAATAAAATGCAATGTACTATAGACATATAATTTATTTTAATCTACAATATATTGACCGTTATTCAATATGACTTTTTCCCATCTTTTCACTAACTGCACAATGCCATGTTTTTATGTCTGGAGTTAATTGTTAAAAAATTAATCCTAGTGGTTTTTGATGTCCTCTTCCTTTTGGAATTTATTTCTATTCATGAATCTCTGCAGAGACCGGAATAAGTGGTAGTCACTTGGAGCTAGGGCTGGTGAATAGGGAGGATGGGGCAAAAGGTCTCATCCAAGGCTCAATAATTTATTGCGAGTGACCAATGAGGTGTGGTGCCTAGCCTTGTCTTGGTGGAACACAAAACCCTTCCTATCATTCATAACTCTTCAAAATATTCTCCAAATTCGATGTTATTATAACCGTTGGAAAGCTAAATTGATGTTCTTCAAAGCCGTACGATTTTTTTTTTTATTTTGTGCCTACATAAGGAATAAATAAACAAAAACTCCTTATAGGTTTTGATTTTTAATCTAAGGTCCTGTTGATGTAATTTTGTGTAGTTTATGTGGCCCTAAATTCATGCTAAATTTCTTGTAGATAGCTTAAGATGTATTGAAGTTATAACATCTTTTGTGATTTTCGAAAAAATAAATCATGTGAGGGACGCATACATTAATCCTGGAAACAGCCGAGATTTCGCAAATGGTTTTCTACACTTGTGTGTGACACATTTAGGGCCATAGCAATCTCTTGCACTGATTAGGTGGGATTTTAATCAACAATGGCCTTAACCAGACCGTTGAACATCATAGATGTCAAAATTTCTTGAATGAAATTTGGCAAACTAATTTTGATAGATGCTTTCGGTTAAGGAATCATCCCCATAAACACTGCGAATTTTTCTATGATCTTCTGCAGCACGCTTACCTTTTTTAAAATAATATAACAAAATATGGCCATAATAAATTATATTTTCTTCCATATTCACAGTGCAATAGCAAACACAATAGTTTCAACAAGAATTAGCAGATATAGTTGTTGACATATTACATGGATAAACAATCCACCTTAGGGATTAATTCATCAGATACGAAGTGTATCACAGTGACATACAAATAAACAGAAAAACCGAAAGGACTTATTTGACAACCCAATATTAACACAATCTTTGTACTGGGGATTCCTGATGAATTTCTCCATATGTATTCTTGAATAGTTAATATATTCTTATTTGTATCACTGTAATTTTTCATATATCATTGTGGTCATACATTTTTGTCTTTTCGATATCACTTGATATTTCTGATATCACATATTACATTTTACTGTTTTATATTTCTACATGCGATTCTTATTCTATATTCTATAATTTCATTTTATAGTTCTCTCGATTTATAGTGTTTATATTTCTTTTCTAAGAAATTTTTTCTTATATTTTATTTTGCATGATTCTCAACATAATATTGTTTTTAAAAAGACGTTTTTGTCTTTGAAGCAAAGTAATTAGTTTCTGTTTTTGTGTATTTTTAGAAGAGTAAAATTGAATGGAAATCAAATAAAACGATAATTTTATACATGGCTTACGAATTTACTCATAGGTATATAAAATTCTAACACTAGAGATAATATACAAACCATTAAAGAGGCATAAGTGGTAGGATTAGCGAAAAACATTTTACATAGGTTGCTTGGAAATTAAAAATAAATGTAAAACTTTAATGAAATTTTATTAGCATTATAGCTAATATAATAACATTATATAATAACATGTATAATAACATTATACAATAATTCTTTATTTTCATAAGTCAAAGTATGATGTTAACACTTCGGTCAAATTTGAATTTAAAATAGTGAATAAATTACAAGCAAGACACGAAATGGACATTAGAAGTTCTAAACCTGGGCATTTTCATTGATCAGCATACTTTTGTTTGTCTTCGATCAACAGCTGAAACAAATATAAAAAAATAATTATAACTGTAATAATAATAAAATTTATTTCAAAAATTTTGACAGAGGCATAATCATTATTTATTTATATATTTCGTTCTCCTATTCCTGACTTTTTAGTCTATACGGGTTTTTTTCCGAGCCAGGAGGTGAGGGCGGGAGACTGATACCTGAAGTAAAAGCCTCCTGGCACAGGGACTTGAACTCGTAATTATTTTATCAAATTATCTTCCATCAGTTTACGGGCACGTTAGCCTGCTCGGTCATCCATCCTACCCTCAACTTTTTTTATTTTTTTATTTATGACATTTACAACTGTATTAATAAATAAAATACATTTAGTAAATTTGATAACAGAAAATAATAACATGAAATCATTTGTTGAGAAACTACCCACTGGTAGCACTCTAAAAAAAAAATGTATTTAAAATAGGAGATCTCGAGGCCATCTTCTTTTTAGACCCCTCGGAGGGTTATCAGGGATAGAAGAGGAAGCAAGATTAGAGACGGGAGGAATCGGATGGTTTTGAAGTTTATTATGGAAGGATAGGTATCTGGATTGGGCCAAATCGGAAACATAAGGAACATTAAGGTCGTTATGGATTATTTTATTGATGACAAAGTAAGGAGCATTCAGGATTTTCCGAAGGATTTTGGATTGTAAGGATTGGATACGAGAGGAATTCGATGGCTTAGTGGAGCACCAAAGCTCAACTCCGTAAGTCCAAATAGCTCTTATTGTAGTCATGTATTTGAGTCTTTTGTAATTAACTGGAAGCTTAGAGCATTTGTCTAGTAAGTGTTGGAGTAGTCGGAAACGTCGAACGGTTTCTTGTCTTTTGAGTCTGGAATGAGGATTCCAAGTTAGACGTTTGTCCAAGTGGAGTCCAAGGTACCGGATTTGTTCAACAGGTATAAGTGGCGTATTATTAAAGGATACTGTAGGACAGGAGGTCATAGGTTTACGGCGAAGTCACCCTCAACTTAAACTTTATTAAGAACAAACAGACGTTTTTTTGTTAATTGTTGAGTTGTTCCATTTTCCTCTTTTGCTCTGAATGCAATA
Organism: Nezara viridula; assembly: GCA_928085145.1. Lineage (NCBI taxonomy): Eukaryota > Metazoa > Arthropoda > Insecta > Hemiptera > Pentatomidae > Nezara > Nezara viridula. The sequence continues at coordinate 28,197,049 of OV725083.1, read as the reverse complement.
GGAAGGGCTGGTTACCCTAATAGTTATACACTCTTCGAAAGAGCGCAGGTTAAGTCCTTAAACTAAATGAACCGAATGTTTGAACGATATTTCTTTCTATAAATAGCTACACATTAGTGGCAATATTACATGTGTCCGCATTTGTGGGACAAACCATATATTCACAATATTTAAAGTGATTTCCCTACAAAAGTTTACTAAATTAATGCTAAATGATAAAGTTGCCTTCCCTAAATACACTAAATTAAATAAAACATAATAAGTACAAAAGGTTTACCAAACATTCGAGAAAATTAAATATCAAAAGTTGTTATAGTTAACAAACAATCAAAAGTTAACAAAAAATCTGGGCGCGTTTCACACAACTTTTACTTACTGCTCTACTAGGAATTATTTGCTAGCAATTTTGGTTTATAACAAAGTTTTTGAAGTGCATTTTTAAAGGAGCTAAACCTTAAACCTTACAGGTGACCTATAACAACTCATTAAGGCCGTTCAAATAACACAATTCATATTCATTATATCGACAGTAGGCAATTAAAATCTCGTAACTCCATCTATTTTTATAAAGAGCATAACTCTATTCTCTGATCTATATATGCCCAGAGAGATTTGAAAGTACTTCTGTATATTTAACCTTTTGACTTGTTTATTTGGACTCGGTGAACTCAAAACGTGTAAATCAAATTAAAAAATGTTCACGATCGCAATACTTTCCCTGAAAGTAAAAATAACTGTATTTTATACGAAATGTATTGCTAATCTTTTAATACACTGTTTATAAGTTTGCTTAATTTTTTTTTCAATAACATTTAGTAATTCATTTTTTTTTTCCTATTTAGGATATTAAGAAACATAAGAGTTACATCTGTACCGTTACTTCTTTAACAGGTTTCAGATTCTTGTTCCTTAATGTTACGTAATAATATTTACTGACAACTTACTACACACATTTATTTAAATACAAATAATAGAATATATTTTTGTCTTAACTTACCGCAAAGATGAGTGTATTTTGAAGACCTGACTTTACCGTGCTTTTGGCAATTCATGTTTCCGTAGGTATATGGTTGTTGTCCAACAACGTTACCCCTTAAACAGATATGATTATTTGTACGTATACATATTTATATATATTTATTATGCTTATATATAATGCATTGTCAAAGTAGATATACTTACGTTGGTAAGTAGTTACAAACTAATAGTCTGCTATCTAAGCCCTTTTCTTTGTAAACAGTATATCCGCATCCGACATAGCTACTTTTGCCCCATATCATCTACAATACACAATAAATTTGAATAACATTATATTAAAAAAAATATTTTTACAGAGAATAGGAATTAAATTAAACTATTTCAGTTTTAATTGATTATTTTTGTTGTTATGTACGCTGACGTACAGAAAGAGAGAGTTTCAGCCCGAAAGCCCCTTCTCTAAAAATGGAAATATATATATCTCGTTGTCATTACTATTTCTATGAGTGATCTGAAAAAAATACTTTAAAAATCATAATTTTGTTATAAATATTCCTTTAATAAAAAGAAAATTTATATAAAAACGGTTTATCCCTAAAAGTATTATTGTTTGTGTTATTAACATTTTTTTTTTTAACAGACCTTCATAGATCACTTCAGCATGATTTCCTATAGTTTCTTATTTTTTTCTTCAAGAGTGATTATATAAAATTAAATTCTGAATTCGCTATTGATTTCATACAAATGAATATAATGGATTAAATATTTTCGATAGTTAAAAAAAAAAAGGCCATTACTTATAAAATGAGTACTAAAAAATTACCATTATTAATAAGGCGCGACCTAAAAATATCTATTACTAATAAAAGGGATCCTGAAAAATGTCCATTACTAATTAGATGAGTCCTAAAAAATTACCATTACTGGTACTTGTGAGCGACGCGGCCTCTATGGACTGCTATCTGCAGTTATATTGTTATTTAAAGTGTTGATGTTGTTATTTATATTTCTTATTATTAAATGTTTATGACCTGAACACTGATAATTGTTATAAGGCACTGATAATCCCTATCTTCATATGAAATTATACTCTTGTATAATAAGAAATCCCCACATCCCTACATATATTATTACAGTAAGGCTCGAAATCGGTTTTGTACCAAATATAAGCTCCTGTCATGCTCAAATACCATGAAAGGGGTACCGTTGGATTCAGAATTTCATAGGGGGCTAGCCAATCGTATTCTCCACTTTTGTTTTTCTTTCTAAAATAAATAAAGTCGATACAAACATTTTGCTAGGCTTCAATACTGGAATGGTGGTAAGTCTGTAGATCGATGCGGGACAAATTGGGCTTTGAAGGCATGGGGTTCGCATCCACACAACCTGACCTTAATTGTAGTATTGTCATTGGATACATGTCTCATTTTGTCGACTTGAGGACTCTATGATCGAGAGAGGAGGAGTTTATATTATTTATCGATGGTGTTTTTGATCGGCAAGCCATATCATCGTTAATTCTTCACCAAATCTCAAGATTGAGCTACCAATTTCGAAGGCTTCCTTCTCCTTCAGGCAGGCAAAATTGTCCAATCACCCCGAAAATTCAGGCAAACCAGTTGTGAAAGAAAAGAAACTGCGAATAACTAAAAAATTACACACTTTTTCCTAGGTTATACCCATAATTATATAAAAGATTACTTAATTTCCTACAAAAGGGAAAAAAAATCATCGAAATCAGACAATTTTTCGCAAAGATAGAGCTTATTGAAATTTGCAACTATGTTGGTTCCAAACAAAATGACGATTTAAATTAATTTTGTTTCCTTTTTCGATTATATTTATCGATGAAGTAACAATTTATTACTTTATCTTTTGATACGTTGCATTATTTTATTTTTTTATTAATTTGGCATTTGATAACAATATGCTGTGCGAATTTTTCGCACGGGCCTAGTAGTATAAATATATTTGGTGTTGCCTCTTTTTTGCCTGTTTGTTATTTATATATATATATATATATATATATATATATATATATATATATATATATATATATATAATATAGTAATTTAATAATAAGAAATATAGATAACAACACTTTAAATAACAAGATAACTGCAGATAGCAGTCCATAGAGGCCGCGTCACTCACAAGTATCCCATTACTAATAAGATGAGTCCTAAAAAATGTCCATTACTAATAAAATGGATCCTAAAAAATGTCCATTACTAACGAGACTGTAACTCGTACAACATCTTAAAACCTCGTTAGAATGGCAATATTGAGACAAAGATGGTGCATTTTTTTTTTTTTTTTTTACTAGTTTATATTAACTAATTTAAAATTAAATTGTATATTAACCTTAATCGGATTTGAAAAATCGATTAGCGAATAAAATGTTTCAATAAAACGAAATTAGTCATTTTTTGTGACTCATCCCATTAATTTACCTTTATTATATAGCCAAGTTTATATGTAATTTAAAACATAAAAAGAACAGAAGAAACAGGATCTTACTTGTGAATAATGTCCGGTTCCTGATAAAAGTTGTCCCGCGACGTATTTTTCACCTTCATTTATCCACCCTTTCATCATCGTTTTTACAATTTGTCGAAGATCAACATTTCCTTTGCTCTTAAATATAGCCAGATTTTGTCCAACTTCTAAACCACCTAATAATAAATAAATTCAATTATTATTATCAAATCTGTTACCTTTTATCCGGGCTCTATTATGCTTAGATCATTTTCCTTAATAATAAAACTTTATTATTCTTTACAGTGATATAATTATAATCAGAATAAACCTCAGAGGAAGGTGGGAGATGGTTTTATAAGTATAAATGGTTTGTACAAGAGTTTCGCCGAAATTGTAAGCTTTGTAGTTGTGAAAATATTTAATAATAAATCATCTATAAAAAGTTTATGAAAAAAAAACATCTATAATAAAAAAAGATTCTTTTATGTGAACAAGGATATTTGATTAACGGAATACAGTCCAACATTGTTGTGAAAAAATCAAAGCTCTAATCACTGAAAAAAAATGTCTTGACAGAATACGTCTTTGTTGGCTTTTTATTTATATATTTTTTTAATTCTGTGTTCGGATTACGCTACATTATCATTTCTTCTTGATCTGAAGTTTCCTCTTCCTCCACTTCGTAAGGACGCCGTACCGCTGTTTCCGTCTATCCGTCCAGTCTCTTCCAATCTTCGCAGTTGATTCGATTTGATTCCTTTCCAAACATTGATTCCCGATCCGAAAAGTATCTCTAATCGACATCTGCACCTCTCGGATGCACCTTTCACGATTTTTAAGAACTTCCTTGCATTTTTGCCGTAGGTTTCTTATCCTTCCTCAGGTGTTCGAAATATCATTTTGGTCAATCTAGTTTTGTCCATTCTGTGCCAGCGTCCGAGAAATTAGAGCCTTCACTTTCACATAATTTCCGAGAATTTTTCCATTTATATTTCGTAATTGTTCCGGAGTTTGATGTTTTTATACGAACACACTTTGTTTTCAATTATTTTAAGAAAACAAAATACTTCAGCACCAACGATACATTTAATTTTACCTTTCCTGTATCACAAATATATTCTGTTATTTTCTGAAACCAACTCCAATATGCTCGAAAGTTGGTTCCCGCCCTTTATTTTTAGTAACTTCTAACGACAATTAGCGTGTGTAGGGCTAATATTATCTACAGCTTTCCAAATAGATTTGTTGACGTTTACGGTTTAAATATGCCGTACGTGTAACATAGTCTTCACCAATAAATAGTACATATAGTATAAAATATATTTTTTTTAAATCGAACTGGTATACTTCGGTATAGAAAAAGCTTTACTTTATTAATAATTGAATTATATTGGGATAATCATTCAAAATATTACTTACCAATGTTAGTGTCATGTCGAAAAACACAGCGATCGGCTAAAATCTGCGCAGTTTTTGCTGCTTGTTCACTCCATCTCTGAATTAAAAATTTTAAAACATATAAATTTGGGTATCATTTATTTATATTCCTAAATTTTATATGTCATCGCCTTAATGAATAACTAAAATTTATAAAGGAGTAAATTCAGAAATAAAATTATTTTTCACTTTACCATTTCAATCATATCTTGAGCAGGTGGGAGATTTATTCCTTTACCAGAAGCGACCAAGTTCCTTAGTTCATTGTGAGTGTCGAGGATTTCCTTTTTCTGAGCGCAGGTCAGTCCGGAACCTAAAGTACATGATTATTATTTTTCGTTTTATTATATATATATATATATATATATATATATATATATATATATATATATATGTGTGTGTGTGTGTGTGTGTGTGTGTGTGTGTGATTAATAGGCCCATATACATATTTTTCAATTGTGCAATGTTGATTATAACACAATTTTAGTTTTTTATATTATTCTATAACAAACAAATTATACATCTTCAGTCTTCATCATGGTCACTTATTTTCACGTTATCATTAACTCTCGTTCAATTTCTTTTCCCATTTATTTTCATCAAAATCTTATCCAATTATAGTTTCGTTCTTCGGTTATATAATAAAATACTACATCCTACATAAATAACTGAATTAATTGATTTTCTAGTATAGGTTATGATTTCAATCCAGCTTATAGCGTTATATTAATATATTTATTTCATCTCTTTATTATTCATTAATAAAAGATAAGTGGGAAATAGTTTAACATACAAATTAAGAGCTTAAAATTTGATTTTTTTAATTAAAAAAGTCTTCCAAGTCCTTACAGCTTTCTCACCGTTTTCATTGTCTAAATTATATCTTTAATACAAGGTATACAATTTTTCTTATGAGATTAAAATCCCAGGGAGAAGCCGATTCGGAAGTACAGTTACCCTTCAACATTCGCGGCTTTGATATCGACGAATTTCGTTTATCAGCTAATGTTAAAATACGAAAGAGTGCCTGAGAATTTAATAATTCTTAAATAAAATAAAAAAATATTTATGCATACTGAACAAGCATATCGCTACTGTTAGTGCAAAAGGTCGTATGTAAAAATTGATTGTTTTACAACTAATTAATTCTTTATGCTTTAGAATAGAATAGAAAAATAATATTATTCTGGGACGAAGTCCCTTCAGAATAACAAAAAAGTACAGAAATTAAAATTTTATATCTGGTCAGATAAAAACAAACATAAAAAGTTAAGATAAAGATAGATCATTAAAAAAAAAAAAAAAAATATCGGTTATACATACTATATACAAAATAAAATAAAAAAATCTATATAAAAAACTCTTGAAACCATACTAAGATATTTAAAACTATGTACAATGTTAAAATATAAATAAACCCTTTTAGAAAAAATAAAAAATACAGAAAAAATAAATGTAAACTCTTCTTAACAGTAAAATCTGTTTCTGTTGAAAAAAAGAAAAAAGAAAAAAAGAAAGTCGAATCTATAATAAGTATTTAGGTTATGAGCTATATGTGACCATGTTCTTATAGATAATATGTAATTTTACATAAAAGGTTAGCTGGTATCTGACTGTTTTTGGGAAAGGAATTGGAATAGGAGGGTTTTGAATGTAGATAAGAATGAAGAATGTAGAATTTTGATAGGAAGGGAATTCCAGAAACTAACAGAACGAGCAATAAAGGAGTTTTGGAACGAGGCAGATCTTTGAGAAGGAATGTAAAGATCGGAAGGTCGAGATCTTGTGGAGAGGGAGTGGACTGAGGACTTGAATTGGAGAAGGCTGTAGGCATAGGAAGGACGATGATTGTTGATGATATGAAAGAGGAATGAACGTACCTAGGAAATATTGTTTTCGAATGGAGGGGAAGAGCCACTCTAACTCAGTGTAGTGGTGAGAGACATGGTAGTTTCTCGGGGCACCAATTACAAATCTCACGCAACTGTTCATTAATCTTTATTATTATAATTTCATATTTTATTGTCCTATGCTATTTTCCATAGCAGCAGACTACTTATATCAGTTGCAGACTACAAAATGTCACCTTTAGCACAAATAGAATAAAAGTTAAAATTTTTACATACGACCTTTTGCACTAATAGCAGTGATATATACATAACCGGTATGTTTTCACTCGTAAAATGGATGGAACTAGAAAAACCATAAGAAAAATTCAACTTGTTTGTTCGTAGTTAACGAGACCAATACGTTTCTTCAGTCAGAACAAAACTAATTAAGCTGGAAAATAAAAATATGAGTAAAGCTCACAAAACTTCGATATTTAAGGAGGAGATTGAGACCAAGACGAACTGGTTTAACTTTAATGGAAATAAACACAATTACAAATAAGACTTTTTTTTTATAAATTCAGTGTTAAATTTACTGAAAATTACACGAAATCTAAGTTATAACAATAAGTGTCGTGCCAATAACGTTTGGAATCGACCAAACAATACAGTAATACCAAGTAAATTAATTTTTTGAATAAAACGTAAAAAATTGTATAACCCCATAACAACATTGTAACAACCTAACTAACTCCCACAATATTAACAATTATTTATATTAATTTTAATTATTAAATGGAATTCGATGAAATTGGTACTAAGTAATTTCTATATTGTTCTCCAAAGTTGGGTCAAATCGAATGCGCCGTTTTCAAACTATAGGCATATCAAATAACACATTTCCTGATCTGAAAGCAGAAGTTTTTTTTTCTGGAGTATTAGATATAATTTGATAATAATGATGCCTATTTCACTTTACGTTTACCAATCACCAAATTCCCTCCAAATTTGAGCAAAAATGAACATGCAGTTTTAGAGATATAGACGTATCAATGAAAACACCTTTACACATATATAAGATATAGAAATGGACAGAATTCAATAAAATTTAATCTACATTACTTTTTCATAAATACCTATATTTTACCTAACTTTGAGCCAAATCGAAGGAGCGGTTTCTGTAATATTAGCTGTAGTAGACATCCCCCTGTATTTATTCCTTTAGATGACAATGTGTGAGTGAATGAGAAGGAATATATAATATATAGGAATGTGAGGTAGCACTGTGAATTGTACTCAATTGTGTAGTGGACAAATTGCTCATTGGAAAATCTGACATCAATAAAGAATCGAAAAGAAGAAAAGGTCCGATCAGGTAGCTGGCAACAGATGGCGAGGACGACGCCGAACACTTGAGGTATGGACACCAACACAAGAAGACGTCATCTGGGAAGAGAGGCTTACTACATTGAAGACCAAGATTATCAAGCCAACCGTTCTCATATATATTCATTTATTATCAGTTGTCAAAATAAATTGTTTTATTATACCGGAGTGAATAGTCCTTTTATTTAATTGTCCTATAGGCCTCACAATTGAAGAATAAACCAGGTGAGTCAATTCATTCAATGTGTTTACTAAGTCCCACATTTCATACATATATTCTTATTGTTTCTTCTCACACAGTGTCATAAAAGGTAATAGATCCCCGAATTCCCAATCACAGTTAAACACCCTCAAAAAGTCTATATCCAGTGCCGGGGTTTTGTTTTAAAGATTCACGAGTGTAGATAACCTTAAACCCCAAAATAAAAGCGGAAGGCTATGCGCCTATTCCCGCCAAAACGAATCATTTACATTTAACTTCCTGTAGGTTATTTACATAGCATATATACAAAAACGCGTTTGAGCATGAGTAAGAGGAAGTGCTGGTTAGAATTTAATAAAATTGGTGTCGGACCGTCTAGATACCAACCGGCACAATTTCTGAAAATTTCACGAAAATCGGATAAACGTTAGTAGGTGATATGCCCGTTACATCGATTTGACCACAGACAGACAGACACCGAACCAAATTTGATCCTTGATGTCTGAAACGTAAAACGCGAGTAGAAATTTTCGATTCTAAGCACAATTTTTTTTAACCTCTCGCAGTAATACAATGCTTCCCTACCTTCGGCGGTGATGAAGCAAAATAAAATAAAAGTAGTAAATATTTTAAATATAAAAACAGTATAATTTTTGTTTGTGTGTGTTTTATTGTCATAAAATAATTCAATCCAGATTGTTACTCGTCATTATAAATCACAGATGTTATAGAAGGTTCTGTAACATATGATTTTGGTTTTGTTTTGTTTTCAAATTAATTTTAGCGTTACATTTTTAAAGAAAATTATTTTTAAAATATTTGTAATGATTTTCGTTGCCCAAATTTTGTTTTTGTTAATTCACCTTTCACCATCTGAGCAAACTCCAGAACTGATACGTAAGTATTTCAGTAATGTGATTTATTATTTTTTAAATCGTTGTGTTCTCTTAATTTTTGTTATTTTCTTTTAGGCCAAAGAAATAAATCAAAGATAGCTCTTTTATTTTATAAAAAAATTATAATTTTGTTTTCTGCATAGTTTCAACCTCTATAAACACACATCTAAATTTATATAATATTTAAGAGTTGCGGAGGGTGTGTGTATATATATATATATATATATATATATATATATATATATATATATATATATATATATATATATATATATATATATAGCTATTCTAATTACATTTAAGATCCTAAACTTGAAAATCAAGGACTATTTCCAATATAAAATTATTGATAACTTTAGGTATCTAAGGAACCAAATTGTCATTGAATTACAGTCTGTCCAGAAAAACATGAACAGGTTATCAGATTCGAAAACTTCATCTTTTCGTCATTATAATTTAGCAGTCAGAAAAGAAATTGAATTTGCTTATAAAACCTAGTCATAAGACGCTCAAAAATCTAGGCTTATTTTGCTAAAATATATGTAAATTTCAAATCACCAATCAAATGAAGCCATTTTTTGCAGCAGATCTATCAAGTGGTACTTCAATGCTTTTTCTATTTACGAAATCCCATGTAAAAGGATAGTCATAGTCTATAAACGATATATTCTCATGATTTAAAAAAAAATTCTCAATAATGTATTTTTAATTCCGATTTTAAATTTACTTGAGTTATTGTCATAAGACTTGATTTTCAATCCATTCTCGACTCACAGTTTCGAACTAACCATTTCATTTATTTATTTATTTTTTTTTTTTCATATTTCTAATAATACAACAACACTACAAATATTGGCATAAAATGGTTAAAAATTAAAAACATAACGCCAATGCGAATGACAAGATCTTTATATTTAAATATAGCATCATAGTAAAATAATATACCGGTAACACTACGATACGAAGAAATTTTATTTCTCAGATATATTAAGAAGATTTATAACTGAGGAGATGAGAAAATAATTGGTGTTTAAATGATGTTTTTTTAGTGAAGGTGGGTAAGAAAATTAAAAAAAAAAGTAGTAATTCTATGAAAAGTATTGCAATGGTTTGCTAGCTGAGATTTCGAATTTAAAGAATAAACAACGGAACAAGGAATAAACAAATCAAGAATGTAGTCTTTTTGGACTTCAGAAGAGTCAGTAAAGGTTTACACTAATGAAATACAATGATAAAGCTATAAATAGACTATGATACAAATCAGTTTTTATGGAATTATTGACGCTGTTCCAAAACTTCGTAAACAGCTTCATGTTATTGTATCGTACAACTTTTTACTTTTATTTACTGTATATATATGTATTATATATACAGTAGAAAATAACAGTTTAAATAACTAATAGTCGTCCAATCCATAATCAACGAATCGTGCCATCCATAATCAACCGGGGATGTAATAAATACGACTTTTGTTCTTTTAATAGTATTTATGATTTGTTAGCAGCAATCTTTTAGCTTTAGTTCAGTTAAAATGCAATTAAAAAATTGTATAATAGCCCAACATGGCCAGAAAATAATTTCTATTCAAAGTTGAGCAAAGTTCAAAGAGTAAGTGAAATTTGTGTGTTGCGCGCACCAGATTTTTTATTTATAGAAACTCTCGGAAATGGAACGTTATCAATCTGAATTTTGGTAAACTTAGTCAATTCAACGAAGTACTAAAAAATCATGAACACCCACCTGCTATTCACGTAAGATAATTTGGCCTCAAAATTGAGGGGGAAAAGTGACCTTCAAAAATATTGGGCCATTTTAGTGACCTCCCCCCCCCCCCAACATGTCAAATTAACGAGGTTATATAGGTCAATCGGACCAATATTTTTGTAGATGGCCTTTTTTCTCGATTTTTTTATATAAGTACCTTTTGATTCTAGAGGAAAGCAGGTGAATATTCAAAAGTTTAAATTATGCGAGCATTTTAATTTAATTTACCCAAATATTTTTGGTATTGTTCCACCTAGAAAGCTGCACTAGATTTGATCCAAATGGTGCCACTGGCACTGCACAAGCGTACCAAACATATTTATCAAACTTCCTTAAAAAATCAATTCAATACTCACTAATGATATTCCTGCAGACTCCCTCGACGGAAACGACCAACGCCAAGAAGAGGAAGAACATGCTAATGATCGAGAAATTGACGATGAGGTCTTCCTACTATATCCAATTGCCTCCCTCTACCAAACTATGATGTAGCCAGAGGTGGGGATCTCTTTATCGTAAACACTTCAAATAAAATAAAGCTTGTTATCAACTTTAGGTTGATTGGTTGTTTTGATGTTTGGGTGGAAAACATTTAAACTATTAAGAGATGGTTTTTAAAAAAATAACAATAAAAATATAAAATAAACTTCAAAAATAATTCTGATAATAAAATACATAGTTAACTGATAGTTTCTGTCATCTGTAGTATAATGGTGTTAGGCCATACTCGACACAAATATTCAGGGTTGAGCTTGTTCTAAAGGCTCCAGCTGCAAAATGTATTCCACTGTGGTATAGTCGAGTATCTTGGCTAGAGCATTTTTTTGGGACTACTATAATATATTTTTGATCCGACCAAAGCATGGTACACTTTGATCATGGTAGTTTCGTATGCTCTCCAATTAGTTCCAAAATCTAATTACTCTCAAAAACTGAGGTTTTCTAGTACATTCCAAATGTCGACATATGATGAGGAGCCATCACCTAGAAGAAGTCCTGGCGGTTGTGGAATTTTACGTTCTCTGCTGTAGTGAATACATTTGTTTTGTTTTTTAGAATAGAAGCAGAGCCCCGATGATTTCGACCGGTCATCAAATCGATTTATTGTTTCTTGGAGGTTTTCTTTTATAGATAAGACATCTTTCTTTCTATATAGAATAGCAAGATCATCTACGAAGAGCATTACCTTAATTCCGCGTGAAAGATTTTTTCTTATCACTTTGAACACCGCCTTGTGGTACCTCACTAATTATTTTACATTGTTTGATTTCCATGATTCTTTTTCCTTTCATTTATTCTTCTTCTAAAAATATCTCCCTTTTTTTATATTCAATGTAGTTCGCCAGTTACATATTTTTTTTTTAATTTCTTAAATTCTTTGCTCGGAAGTTGTATGGCTTTCTTGCGATCACTATTGAACCATGGGACAGGAGGCCTTTTGTAATGTCCTTTTGATAAGTTACCCTTGAATCCAAACGAATGTAATATGTATAAGATAATGAATTTAAATGTTTTATCAAAGACCTTTTGAATAACAAAGTAAATTGCAATAGCTTACTCCTCCTCGATAATAAATCCGTACTGTAATTCGGCTTCCATTTGAACCTGCAGATCTACAGCTGATCTGCTTTTTCGAAAACCTCATTGGAAGTTTTAGATGAGATGGCACTTTTCTAGGATCTATGTGAGTATATTATCTGGTCCTGGAAAAGATACCTTGACAGTTTGAAGTATTGACTGAAGCTCCCACATGCTGAATGGAATGTTATAATATTGATATGATTTACTATCACAGAAGTTTAGATCCTGAATAATGTTATTTTTAGAGGTAGTCGCGTAAACTTCTGAGTGATATTAGGCAAATTTTCTTCAAATAATTTCCGGATTATTGCATATTAGTGTATATTTGTAGGAAGAATTGGTTCCTCTTAACTTCCTTATTTTGTCATATATAAAATTGCAGACAAATTAATAGACTCAACAAATTTCTATGATTCTTTTTTTATGTAATTAAGATTCTTCTGTAAATAGCCGTTTCTCTTCTTTTTGGGTGGGGGAGCACCTTTTGCATTTAAAGAAGTTTTATATTCTCATAATAATTCCTTGTCTAATTTTATGCTTTCTAATTTTATAATAAGGCGATGGAGCTCGCCCTTCAACAATTAGATATGTTGGAGTTATATCTGTTACTTGCTAAATGATTATTTCAGGAGAGAAGATCATTTAATTTGACTGCGAGCTCATATTATTTTTTGTGAGAGGTAGATAGTCACTTTTGGTTTATTATCCCTAATGGGGGCAACCTTTTTACAAAATATAGGTTATATCATAAATCAAAAGTTATATCATTAATTAATCACTCATTAACATTAATACGTACGTACGCCATAATGTTTTTAACTGCAACAGGTGTTGTTAAAACAAGAAAAATTAACAATACCCAACAAGAAAAATTAATAAAAATTATTATTTTTTCTAATAACATTTATTTTCTTCAGTAATTTTTAAAATGGAATTAACATGAATTTTGGTATAACCCATCAAAATTTAGTCATTTCCTAATACATGAATGCCTATTCTTCAAAATATTATTTATCTATTCCTTCATCCTAAATTTTTTTCTTCCTAATTTTTTTTTGTGCCTATCACTTGTTAGTTTTCTCAATTTTCTCAAGCCGTTTTTTTAACTATATAACATGATTCATTCTTTATATATTCATTCTTTATATATATATATATATATATTCTTTTTTTTTTTTTTTTTTTTTTTTAATATGAAGAACATTGACCGCGGGATGTGGTCTCCTAGGCCACATCCCGATTCTCAATTTAAAGTACGGAGTAGGGTCAACAATCCCACAACGGTCGGTGTGAGTTGCCTCCAGTAGACTGGCGAGCAGCGTGGCTTTCCTTGGTGTGGGCGGTCACCCATCCAAATGCTAACCTCGCTCGGCGTTGCTTAACTTTGATTACCTATTGCAAGTGCCTTAGCCAGCATGGCTACCCCAACCCCTATATATATATTTAAGTGACCTTTTACATAATAGCTGTTGGTTTTATCCAAATATTGTTTGATTACTAACAAGCAAACTTATGGTTTAATGTTTCAAAATTAAAGAGCGTGAATAAGTTTTCGTATTCATAGAATCAAAGAAAATAAGGAGAAAAAAATATGATATTTGAAATCATCCAAATGATATTTGCCAAAAGTAGATAATGTTTGTCTAATGACTCTGTTGTTCATGTAGTCCATCCTAGCTACATAAATATATACATAAATTAGCTACTGGATTCCTACTCTAATTCTTTTACTTTATATAGTTATGAATGTGTGGCAAGATAGAATCGTTTTATTTTTACTTAAATTTAATTTTCATTATTGTGTTATTAATTTATATATATTTCTCATCTCTACTTTCACTTACCTTTTTTATATAGAGAGAGAGAAAATATTGCAATCGTGAAATTTTTGAATCCGATTGTTAAGCGGAAGTACACATTTTGAGGTTCTCTGAGTCCAAATAACTAAGTCTCGCAAAAAGGCCTATCTGTGTCTGTGTTTGTGAAATATAAGTAAATATAGGGGCCTTCTTTATAAGTGGCATACTTATAAAGTTTATCTATTTGTACATTCTATCTTATTACCTATAAATGTCTATTATTATCCTTATTTATTTATTTTATTCTATCAATCCACTTCTTTATTTATTTATTATATTATTATTATTTATTTTTTTTGTAATTTATTTATTTTTTATTATTTATTTTTTTTGTACCAACCATCCAAATAGTATTAAGTGATGTTACTTAGTTGATCGGGCGCTTATGACATGGATGTTTTGCGCCTAGACATCGAAACAAACAAACAAACTTATAAATACAAATATCGGACTAAAATGGTTTGGGGTAATTAAATATTTATTATAATTACATAAATAATTGAAATATACAGTTTTAAAAGGAAATGGTGGTTAACTGAATTTTATATTTTTTCCGCTATCTAGGCGGAAGCCTCCCAGGTGCAGTCTTATGTACGTAAAGAGTCTTATGTATCAGTGTGCATCATAGAAGTGCCATGTGTGTCTCTCGAGCTTTTCGAGCTGTATGCGTCATCGCAGATATGTTTCTGTGTTGTTTTGGCAAATGCGCTCAGCCGGATTTTCCGAAGAAAATGTTAAGAAGCGAATGCTCACTGGTCTACTTCAGCGAAAGAAGAGAGAAACCATAACCTTGAAAGTGGCAGAGAAGCTGGAACGTCTCTTGTTCTGGAAGAAGGGCCCACCGTCTGAATCCCAATATATCAACCTGGGTATCTCGAAAATATGGGTAGGTAGATTATTACCTCACCCAACAGCTTACAGGGTCGTTTCAGGACCTACTTAACCCGCTTCAAAACTGAGGACAGCTTGCGATCCCGTGGATGAAACGAAGTGGAAAAATCGTTCTTCTGTTATTCAGGATTTCCTCGAGAAAAGGAAGAGAAATGAAATTCGGAACGAAATCAACCCTGGAAATCTTAGACGCTTTGTTGATGACTAGGGAGGAGAATTGGAGTGCTGTAGCAGCCTATGTAGTGCAAATCGGCAGAAGAAACGAGGAAGGTCAGGCATTGGCTTAGCTTGAATAAGATGCCCAAAGAAGAAGTAGGCATATAGATAGCCCTAATACCCCCCGCGAAGTAATGCTTGAGAGCGGTTCCGTGGGGTAGTAAAGAGGAATAGGGAGGTGGTTTTTTAGTGAATAAGGAACCTCATACTTAGATGTGAATTTTTGTTTGTTGCGCTTCGGCTTATGAAAGATTTTCCCCCTACACTCCCCCTCCCCCCCAAAAAAAGAAAAAGAAAAACCACAGACCATTTTCTGGGACTTATCTATTTCGACTCATGGGACCTCAAAACGTGTATTTCTGTTAAAAACTGAGATCCGAAAATTTTCACGATCGCAATACTGCTCTTTAATATGTATCTCATACATACATAAGTTGAAGTCAAATATAAATTTGGTTGATAAACAGGAGAAAAAGTGGCCCAACTTAATATTACTTTAGTTTTTTTACATAATTAGTTTTCTTTTATTTTTATATTAATTCATATTTCTTTTCTGGATATTAGATAAATATATGTATATGGTATATCTATGTATATATATACTGATAATGTTTCAGTATGAAATTGAATTTCTTTTAAATCGAAAAAAAATAATAAATATTTTTTTGAAACATTGATTCTTTGGTTGTCGCTGAAAAACAGTTTATTATTAGGAACAATGATATAACCAATCTTTACAAATGATGAAACTATATTAAGGTTTATTTTGTCAATAACTGTCGTAAATCTAGTCATTGAATAAAGTTATCAATGCGTCAATAATCTATTACTTCTCATTTGTCAAACATAATGACTCAATTATCTATTTTTCTTTCTAGAACTCCATTACTCTTCTTTATGGCGACACTATTTATTTGTACTAGAGATTTACTGTGAAAAAACAAATTAAGAAATTATTTATTATTTTATAAAAATAAACCATTACGTATATTGATACATTTTAACAGTGCCAAATCAGAAAATTGCATACTTAACGTCACTATTTGATATGTAGCAGTGTTTCCGATATTCTGATGCATTAATGAATTTTTCTATAGTTAAATATGATCGAAATTCTCAAATATGTATTTGATAAAGCATGGGATGTCAAGAAAATTAATCAATGTTAAAATTAATTAATTTAGAACTTAATCAATCTCATTAAACACCAATGGAGCAATTGAGGCATGGCCGTAAATCCGCTTTAGTAAACAACAATAATAAAAAGGATTAGCGAACCTGAATTCACCAATGGCTCTCTACATACATACTTCCACTAGTCGCAGTCCAGACCCAGCCCCGCCAGATCAGCATTGACGCAATCCTCCCACCTTCGCTTTGGTCTAAACCTCGGACGCATATCAATCGGTATAGTACATATTCATTTTTTAGAGATTCCTACGTTACTAAACCAAAAAATTTTAAATGTCATTTTATTCGTCGCAATTTAATCACTTCAATTAAGCGAACTGGGTAGTTCAGTGGTTAGTTCAGTTCACGCAATTCGGCGTTGTGTAACCGTCTAAAGTCACCGGTTGGCTCATCTTTCTTTGCTTCTAATATTCTACGCAATATTTTCAAATACTTAATTTTACTTAATACTTAATTTTCAAAAACCTTAAGGCGTTGTGATTTGTTTTTAATCTTTCTTTTTTTCAGTCTTTGCTCATTCATCCCATAGAAGTTCGATTGGGTTCAGGTTCGATGATTGGTATGGAATTTTTAATTGTCTTGGAGCATTATGGAGTAGCCACTCTTTGACTCTCTGCGCTTGATACTTCTGGTTATTGTCTTGTTGAAATATAAATGATGGTCCAATACCAAGATTCATTACACTTGATTTTAAATGTTCTTTTAATATGTTTATGTTCACATATTGGTCCATTATACCGTCAATATTTTTAAGTTTCCCCACGCCTGAAGCACTCATACCATAGCGCTCATATCCACCCAAACCATCATGCTTCACCGTTGGACACAAGTTTTTAGCTGCTAACGTTTGATTGGGTTTTCACCACACCCGAACTTTTTCATCAGATGAAAATAAGATAAATTTACATTCGTCGCTGAAAAAAAAATCGTTCCCAGAAATTACAAGGCTCATTCAGATTCTTTTTTTGCAAACGATAAACGTTTTTATTCACCTTATTTATAAAATGTTTATTCCTAGCAAATCACGAATTGTACTTTGCATTTTTATAACGTTTCGCACCGTTTGGGATATAAATCTAATGGCAAAATCATTTTCAGCATGTCTGCATTGGAAGCGGCACTCTTTTTTGGAGCTTCATGTATATTTTTCATAATGTCTCGTTCATGGATCGTTAACAATTTTTTCGGACGTCCAGCTCTTGGTCGAAAGACTCTTAAGCTGTGTGAATGAGCCTCTGGTGTAGTCGAGAGACTCGTAAGCTGTATGAATGGACCTATGGCGTAGTCGAAGGACACGCAAGTCGTGTATGTGAGGTGACATCTATTCTTACAGCCTATAATAGTCAGAACGCTATATCTATCCTTTCACAGAATCATGTTGTTATTTTTAATAGTTATTACGACAAAATCACATTCCGTATTGTTTGTTAAATTACGTTTTAATTGTTTTTATCCTAATAAATTTCTAGGGAAATATGAGTTTAATGAACTTTTTGGCACATGAAATTTTTATTTATCACATTATTTTTTATTTTAAGTGAATTTATTAATTTTATAGACATTAGATTTTTTTTATATATTTCTTTTCAACTGTTTTTAGTAATTTTCAAGTGTTTTTTTATTGATTTCTCAGATATTTTTACTATAGTGATATCATGGCCAACCGATTTCATCATCTTTTAATTAGTTGATTCATTTTTTTATTGTTTTGACTTCAACCTCCAATTTTTCAACATAGCTTATCTCATTTATTTTCTAAAGAATATTTTGTCACGTTTCTATTGTTTTGGTATTAAAAAAAAAAAAAACATTAATCTAGTTTGAAAGCTTTTATGAAGATTTTATGGAATATCGAGTACATTCCTCGTCCCTTTCACCATTTAGTGTTTATTTTTATGCACCAATGTTGTTTGATTTTTTAGATATTTGTTTTTAACCTCGTTTTTCAAGTTTCTGAGAGTGTATGGAATATCTGGTACATACACTTTTCAACTTTTTTCAACTTGATACTTCCAGAGCAATATATATTTAAACAACCAGGTTAATGTTAATGGAAAAACCTAGTTATGGTTTTCCATTAATGTACATATGGGTTCCTGATAGTCCTAAGTCAGTGAAAAAACGTGAAGAAATATACACTGCTTATATAAATATTTTTTTTTCTAGTGGAAATTAAATTTTTACGATTTTACGATTACAATACACACACACAAACGCAAATTTCGTGACATTACTGCCGAAGGGTCAGTCCTTCACTGCCACCTAGACCTGTAAGTGAGAATGTATTTTTTTTTTCTTTCTCACATTACAACTGTAAATATTATTGAAAATACTTCATTTCTATTTTATTCTTTTATTTATTTAAACTACTGTATATATTCTAAAAATTTTAATTAAATTAGTTTTTGGCCAGATATGTATTTTTTATTTTTTTTATTTTACTCATTATTGTTTTTCTGAGAGGACTTCGTCCCAGAATAAAGTTTATTTTTCTATAATATTATATGGATTTAGTTTATTTTACGTTTTCCTATACCCTCTACCTAGCCATTTCTGGCTTATGAGGAGAGTTGTTCTTTAAGTACAACTAAACTTATTTTCACTGAAGTGGGAAGGTGGAGTTTCACTCTTTTGGTCATCCACGATATCGCTCATCCGGTGAAATAACTACACAATTGTAATTCCTAACAATGTTGGATTTCTTTCATTTTTATTAAGACATCTTGTAACATACTAAAAAAGTAAGTCTGTTGCAAACGATATCATCGCAGCTATTATTCGCGTGATCTAATACTGCGATACATATTTATAATTATAAAATTCTATAGCGTCCTTAAAATAAAATTAAAAACAAAACAAAGAATAATATGGGATATAAAAAAAGAAAAAGAACGGTCCAGTACTTGTTCCTTGACCGCAAAGAGTTCAAGAACACGAAATGAAGGTGATTTAGAGTAACCACAGGGAGAAACGGTTTCGGTTTTTTTTAAACAGTTTCTGTTTTTTAGCAAAGCGACTATCAAAATAACAAATTAGCCAATTTTTATTTAATTCGTGAGTAATCATTATCTATTTCCAACCGTTATAAATAATTATGACCCTAATAAATAATTAAATAATAACCCTCTAAAGTATAGGCGATTACAAATTAAATTTTAAAAAATGATAATTATGGCATTTTATTTATTTTTGATGTTACAGATAACAAAAATAGGTACCACCACAGTGGATTACTTCGCAACAGTTCTGTTCAACAGTTTTTGGACTCTTAGTGATCAAATGCGTTTTTTACCTACTTACACAGGCGGATCCACGGAGAGTGAGGGGGGAGGGTTGACGTTCCTCCTCTTCACCCAAAAAATTAGAAAAATTATTAACATAATTTTTTTTTTTTTTTTTTTTTTCCTTTATATCTTATGTAGGTTTTTATGAGTGAGATATGAGAAAAATTATTTGTTTTTTCAAGGTCCGTATTTCTTTCTGTGAGTGGTCTGAGCTGAATACTGAATTATAAGTATATATAGCACAAATGAATGTATAGACGTCCTTATACAGCTAATGAATATAACCGTGTGTCTAGGAAAGTATATAAAAATAATTATATCTAAAAGCACAGACGAATCTACGGGGGGAAGGAGGGTTTTCGATCTGAAACCCCCACCCCAAAAAATGGTAAAATATAACCATGTTTAATGGAAAAAAATATTTTAAAATTATCTCTTAAAGTATTATTGTTCGAGTAATTACTTTTAGTAGGAGTTCTAGAATCACTTAAACACCATTTCATATAGATATTTAGTTTCTTTCTCTTTTTTTCAAAGTTTTTGTTGTTATATATTTAAAAAAAAAAAAAACCTCCCAAAATTAAATCCTGGATCCTAGTGCCTAAAAGCTTCACTTTCCTGTAATCACCATTTTAAATCCATCATTTAAATCATGGTTCTGCTACTCACCCTTTTATAAGAGCATTTTAAAGTCAGTCTTTTACTCCATTAATATCTGAATGTTGTATTTATTAATACAAAATGTATGGATCAGTTAGTATAATCTTTGATGGCTCTTAATAATCATTAAAAACCCTGAGAATTAAACAAATATATTTTATAGTCTTATTTTTATGTCTGGTGTCATTATATTATTTAAGCTTTAAATGATTTTTTGCCGAAGTTTCGGTTTCATAAGCCATTTTCAAATATAAACAGTAAAAATTATAATTAGTAAAAGAACGTTAAGAAGTTTCAATGTTAACATAACGATTGTTAACTTTATGTATATGTGTTGTTATAAATATTATATACTTTATCTATCTCGTGGCGCGACAACCTTGGGTCTTGGCCTCCTCAATAAGCCAAACAACCATTCAGCGCTGTCCTATGCTGAATCTTGGATCTTCCAGTTCTTCAGGTCATATGAAGAACTTCTTCAGATACCTTTCTCAGAATTTCATTTTCATTCATCCTTGCCAGCTCAACAGCCCAATCGAGTCTTCCAAGCTTAATGAATCAGACCACGTCAACCTCCTTTATTTCATACATAGCTTGGTTTTTTTCTTATCCTCCATCCCTTGGCAACTCTGAATGGACCATTAATACGCCACAAGATTTTTGTGAAGCCCCCAAATAATTTTTTCATAGGTCCATTTTTGTTATTGTTGTGTATTGTGATCTACACTAAATACTTAATTCAATTACAATATGTGTACTCTTATTAAATTATAATACTTAAACAGATACTGAATAAGCACTATCAAGAAATTTTTTTTTTTAAAATTACCCTTAAAGTATTATTTATTCCAATAATTATAACTTTATATAGTTTCTTTCTTTTTTTTCAGAGAATTGTAGTTATAACACAAAAATTAATTAATGAATAAAATAAATTAAAAAAAAAAAAAATTAAGTCCTGGATTCACTACTGCTTATGGCTGGCATATTACTTTTAGGATTGGGGATGAAGGGGTTAAAAATCAGGTGTTTCATTGGAGACATACTTCACTTATTTACCACATTTATAAAAATATACACTTATGCACCAAAAATGTAAAACAATAAGAGAATAATTTAATCACAAACTACTTTAAATTATTAAGATACTATAAAGAAAAAGAATAATAAATAGATTTGAGATTAAATCCTTCAATATAAGAAAACTCAGATCCATATTCATATAAGTTTTTCTTTAGAAAAAAATTTCCTTGAAAAAGGCATATGTTTCTTGATTTATCTGACTTTAATTCAGTCAATAAAATGAGTTTATGTTACGATATGGTGATATTTATTTTGAAATATGAATTTAGAAAATAATGAAATAAAAAGACTGTTATTAAACTGTCAACTTTTATTGAGAAGGGGAAGAGAGGAGTGAATGAAGGGGAATAATAAACAAAATTAAACTTGCTCCCTCCCCTCTGTCCTCTTCCCCCCAAAAAATCATAGTTCTAATAAAAAAGGTTCTGTACAACTCCTCAGTTTTATAAAGAAGTTATCCATCATTTGATGAGGTAAAAGAATCGGTTATAGACAGATCTGTTAGTTACCGATTCAATATACTTATTATCTTGTGAAATTTCTCATGCTGCAACATTTCTTGCCATCTCCTTCGAATGCTTTTAGGTAATAGATTAGAAATTTTCTCTTGGTCAATTTTGCGAATAATATAGAAACAGTTACATCAATTTACTGTCTGTCAAATTATGATTTTTAGCAAGAATACTTTACCTTATAATAGATACCAACATAGTTCTTCAATGTTTCAGAAAGCACACCTTTTTCATGTAAAGAGATCAGGGCAGTACTTCATTTCCACAATAAAAAAAGAAATGATATAGCATTTGGAAAGACAAAACTAAAAGGAGGAAAAAACATTTGGCAACTGGTAAGTCAGAAGGTCCTCTCTTATTTTTCATTAAATACAATATTGGTCTTTATTAATTTATAAATGATTCATTATATAACAAATGGTAGTTCTGGCTAAATATAGGAAATGTAAATAGAAAATTTAATAATAATGTTGTTTTTCAATCTTTGATATTTTGGGTATTCTGTAGAATTTATTTCAAAGGTGAAACTTCTCTTATCAAACAAATTTATAAATCTCATCAGATGACATTGGATTTAGCCGTAGCAATTATAGTTTTAATATTGTGTTGTTAGATCTCCAATTGAATATTTTCAATTAGTCAACTCAGATCTGTTTAAATTTAAAAGAAATGAAGTAATTAATGTGAGAAACAAACTTCACAATATCTGTTTTCAAAAATTAAAAAAAATTATGACAACTTCAACTTGACTCCACCTACCCACATCAAACTTGGCAGACAAATATTCTAATATTTAACATTTTAATTTTAAAGAGGCCAAAAGTTTCTGATTTTTCTTTTTCTGTGCAATATTCCTTTTTTCATCATGTTGGTCCCCTTCATTTTGTGATGAAGGAATATTATTTAATTTTAAGAAATTCATTTTTTTTTTTTTTAAATTCTCACTCTCAATAAAACAATATGTTCATGATTCAGGTTATAACTTCATTAGTACAATCTTAGTAATTTATTAAATCATGTGTACTTGATAAATCTGCAACAGTTCTAAATAAGTGACAAAATGTAACTGGTGATATTTAACTAAAAAAGACTCGATATATTATAGAAATACATTTTGATTCTTCTTTTCGGGAATATGTTTTTAGTTAATTACTCAAATTCTTTCATGTCTTTTTATTGAGCCATGTTTTATTACCACTAAAAATAAGAGATGATTAATTATTTCAAATAAAATTAAAGGGAAGCCATTTTGAGAATTTGGCATTTATGCGTTGTTATACTGTTTCAATAAAAGTAAGACTTAGACGGTGTTTAAGACCATTTAATTCTTCAAGCTGAATCTGGTCCCTTTTTTAATTGCAAACTTATGAAACCTTTTCTTAATTTTGATCCAATGTCATGTATATTATCAAAATTATGAATTAAAGGTAGATTCAAAATTATTTCTGTATTTTCTATGTGCCTGATGACGAGACTAATTGCGGATTTCTGTAATATCTTGAGAAGTAACATTGAAAAAGCACCTACCTAATTATGATGCTGTGATTATCTTGGAAGACTTTAATACTAAAATAGGTAAAGTAAAATCAATAATAGTTAATGTCAAATAATAATGCTCACTTTATGATGTAAAAAACGAAAATCATATGTTATTCATGTTTTCGCCCAAATCTCTCCTTTAATCTTTAAGAGGCTCCAGATAAATTATAAATCCAGTCTGTAGAAAATTACTATGAAATCTAAAGCTGATTTAGTTGTTCGCAGGGCACCTGTATATTATTCTAGGTCTAAATTTTCGAAAATTTCATTTAATGTATGGGGAAGATTTTTTCTTTAACATGATGGCAGTTTATTTATAAAGGTGAATGTGTTTCCTGGATATAAATTTCAGTGGTTTGGAGTATTACTTACTAAATTGAATCGACTATATGTTTATACATCATGGCCCTTAGGACCAGATTATCAATCAAAGTTTTTTATATTTTTATTATTTACAATTTTATATTTCTGTGTCATGTGTTATTTATTTTATTAAAAACAAAAGAGATGCTTACATAAAAAAAAAAAATAAATAAATAAATGTTTCATTAATTTATACTTATATAAATTAGGTATTTAAAATTGTAATTGTTCACGCTACAGCTTCTGCAAACAAAGTGCACAATGGGAGAACCAAAAACAAGTGCTTCGTGAAAATCACTAAAAAAATCACAATTTTATATTTCTGTGTCATGTGTTATTTATTTTATTAAAAACAAAAGAGATGCTTACATCAAAAATAAATAAAATAAAATAAATGTTTCATTAATTTATACTTATATAAATTAGGTATTTAAAATTGTAATTGTTCACGCTACAGCTTCTGCAAACAAAGTGCACAATGGGAGAACCAAAAACAAGTGCTTCGTGAAAATCACCTGTTTAATAAATAGCGGTAACCATAACCTGGAGTAAGGGTTGCTATGTTGCACTCTTTTCCAGATCTTTCTTGATAATAATCTCGGGCCTAGATGATACGCAGAATTATAAAATATACGTTAGGACTGTTGTTTTTTTGTTTTTGTTATCAATTTAAATTAGATAAAGACATAAAAAATATTAAACATGACAGAAGCTTACAACTTTTTATTTTTTTGTATATCTGCTAATAACACCAAGGCCATGCATTATGAAATAAGATTTGGAAAGAAACTCAATTGATCGGGTATATTGCAAAATTGATCATGTAATCTAAAAGTTTTCAGAATTATAATGATTATAAATATCTATTTGTAATAACAATAATAAACATCTACAGTTAAAGGAAAAAGGCAGGAAATAGCTTTAACTAACAATGAAGATTCGATTATACAAATTTTACTTTATTATTTCCAATAATAAACCTTTGTAATCAATCCAGAAAAAAAAAAACTTAACCCCTGTACCATTTAGATCCGTCTGTGGCTTTACTCCAAGCTACTAGCTTGTTTAAAAATTTTAACATTTTTTTACTTATTATGAATGGTAAGGTAAGGAAAGTAAAAAGTCTAGAGTGGTATATTACACAATTTTCAGTTGTCAACTACTTTAATAATAAATTATTTTTGGCTGTGTATTCTTGGTTACTGTAATTACTTAGTTACTATAGTATGTACTATAATTTTTCTAATTCTACTTTCCCTTGCATAACTTTAAAAAAGAGAGAAAAGGAATAAAATTTCTTGAGGGGGCATGCGCCATTGACTTTGGGAAGGATGAATATCTCTTGAATATCACATTTAACAGCTGTTAGTTTTTCATCTCCTTCCATTTCTTAGAATTCTTATTTCTTACAATTTTAAAGGTTAGATATTCAGTTTTATAAAATCTTATACTTTTCAATGAAAGACCTGCCTGATGACAAAAACCACTTAATTGTTCATAGGCATATCAAGTTTAATCAAAATTGTTAGAGCCATTTTGGAGTGTTGGAGAATATTGTGAAAATGTGTAAAATTTATGAACTAAAGTGTCAATTCTGGTTATTCAATTTTTACAAAAAAAAAAGTTAGTGTTACATCCCAGGCATTTTACTTAAATACATAATTTTTGTTTCAGATAGCTTTACATTTTGGAGCTAGGCTGTTCATATACACTCACATGCACACAGACCATATTACAAGATTTATTTTCTTGATCTCAGCTAAAGAGGCTTAAGCTCTTTTTCTGTTGAAAACTTGAATTTTAAATTTTTTACAATCACTATACTTTCCCTTACTATATATTTCATATATAGATAAGTGAAAATAAAAATAGACTATACCCATATGCTAATGAATTTTAAATCTTTTCCCAACTCTTGTATCTCTAAAATGGCTCGTCTCACCACCTTTTACATTCAGAAATTTATGAGGAATATTTTATGTGATAACTGTGAAAAAATGAAGTGTTTTGTTTAAAAAAAAATGTATTTTTTTTTTCAAGAAAGATGCCACTGTTGTTTTTAAATAGATAAGGACTCAGCAGCAAAAAAATACGAGAGCGCTGCCGACGAGGA
This sequence comes from Nezara viridula, assembly GCA_928085145.1. NCBI lineage: Eukaryota > Metazoa > Arthropoda > Insecta > Hemiptera > Pentatomidae > Nezara > Nezara viridula. Next base: position 28,170,784 of record OV725083.1, on the reverse strand, counting down.
GGAAAATTTAATCTGCTACCCATAATCACTCATTGACAAACCTAATAGAGATGAAATTGATATGGATATTTGAAATATTTTAAGCTCACAGGGGAGGGATGGAGGGAGGAGTGTAAAGCAACGAGACAACATTCTTTTTAAGTTTTTTTTTTCTGAAGTTACTATTAAGTCAGATATTATTTTAAATAACAACAAATAATTTCAAGAACTTATAATTTTATTTGTTCAGAAAATATCTTAATATACTAGCTTAAAATTATAACTCTCTAGATATATTGTGAAAAGAAAAATTACGATAAAACCATTTCATTTTTATATAATTTCAGAAATGGGATGAGAAGCTAGCAGATGTTGCATATAAATATGTCCAACGTTGTGAAATAGAGCATAACAATAATAGACGTAAGAAATATTCAGCTTTTACTATTTTTTATTTAGTGTAGAGCTTTCATCATATTGCTTTCTCTTCTTATTTTTATGAATAAAACAAACTTATCTGAACATGTATGTTAACATAAGAATTATATGAGCATCAACAATGTAAATCTTCAAAAATCAACAGTGTGATTTAAGATTGTCAACTTCTTTAATATGAAATGTGGGGAAAAAAAATTGTCCCTCAGAAAGAGGGAGGTAGGCAGGAGAGAATTTAAAAGTGTCATTTTTAGTTTTTCTATCACCATTCATCTATTTTGAGGGCCCCTTGTCTATTTTTGCTGCACTTGCAAGATCTCAGCTACTGTTGGTAGTCATTATTTTTATTAATAGTTATTCTCTTTCTCCTCATCCCTTTACCCTTCTTTCTTCTTTACTATTTCTAATCCATATTTCATGCTGTGATATTAACTAATAATTATCGCACCTTATTTTTTTTCTGATTTACTGCTTATTCTTTTGACTTAATTTTATATCTTATCTCATTACTTTTACTTTTATAAAATCAAAAATAGTAGCTTAAAAATAAATAATAAATTATATAAAATAATTTTATATCATTATAAAAAGAAAATAATAGCTGGAAAATTAATTAACACTCCTGGCATGTATATAAAGTAAATAAATGGTGCATCCTTTTGTTACAATAAGATGTAGATTAATCAAATTGAAAATAATTTTTCATTTTCAGAATCTGCCTAGAAAATTTTCAAAATGATTCGTACCACAAAAGCATTTCCCTAATTTGTTCCTCTTTGTACACGCCAAAGGATGTAAGCTCCTGATAATATGCATATGCAAGTGGCAGTCTTTGCCTTGGAAAAATTGTAGATCATACAAAATTAGACTTCTTGTCTATTCCATGATTTCCTCTAATTACTAGCTTTGAAAATTCCTTCAAATTTAAACCCACAAAAATATCGTTCCTTCCAAAATTCATAACTCAACTAAAATGTGCTCCCTCAAAAATTTTGATAGTGCAACTTGAGCAATGCAACCCTTTTCTGAGCACCCCTGCACTCATTCTGCTGACTCCATCACTAAGTTTATCCTCTTATATTACACAGTGGCAAACCACATAGCGGCACTTTATCTTATATAAATATTATTTCTTATATTGTTTCTCCTATAATGTTTAAGATTTAAAACAAAATGGCAAACAAAGCTTTAGTTGGTTCGAGATTTCAATCAACTGACCAATAGCAAATGTTGAATTGCTCTTTGCCATATCCTGCAATCACGATTAATGAAAATATTGGTAGGGTTTGATTTCTGAAGTAACTGCTATTATTTTAAATTACAAAGCATTCCATAACTTCTGAAATTTCATGTGAAAGTATTTTTTTATTTGTTTGAGAAAGCCATTATTTTAGATGTGATAGATATTTTGTTCTTAATTTTGTAAGGGCCCATTAAATTTCCAAGGTCTGGAAAATACTCCCTCAATGATATATCTTGCTGAGATTTAATAGAACCAATTATTGCTGTGAGTGAAAAATATGCAAATAACTTTTTTAATATATATATATATGTGTGTGTGTGTTTTATAATTTGGCATCAACATTAATTCCAGACTTTTCTTGTTGCAATGCTGAAGAAGTTTGTTTATGAGAAGCAGATCCGCAATGTTTCCTAAATGCTTCTAAAGAACACTTGCCATTTTTTAAACCAAAACTTTAAAAATTAGGATTTATTTTTGTGGGCCAATTCTTATTGGCTTGATTATAGATCACCCGTGGCGGGTGAGAGTGTTACGGATTTATCTACTTTAGCATTACGTCCCTTGTTAATCAAATTTACAATTTATAAACTTACAGTACCATTCAAAATATTGTTGAAAATGAATGGGACAATTTCAAAGATTGCGAGATCAACACCTATAACCTCCTGTTTTTTTGTTTTTTTTATAAATGCTCAATATATTGAATTTTAAATTACAGAAGCAAAAAGCTACTGAATTTTTAATAATTATGTAAGATGAATCAATACATAAATATAATCATACATTAATGTTTTATAGATAAAAAAAATCTGTACAGAATTTTAAGGAGTGACACATTTTTCTTTGAATAGTATTTCAAAACAAATAGAAAAATCTGGTGCACCAAACACACATCTTTTACTTACTGCTCTACTTTGAATAGCAATTACTTTCTGGCAATGCTGGGCTATTATAAAAAATTTTAAAATGCATTTTAAACAGAGATAAACCTTAAAGCTTATAGATAACAAGTCATTAAGACCATTATAATTACAAAATGTCTATTTAATATAGCGACTGTAGGCAATAAAAATCTAGTCACTCCATCTGCTTTCTTTGCTTTTATAAACCACAGAATGACTCCAACTCCAATTTCAACATTTTTTAATAATGTCATTTTAGTGATATTTTTAGTTGAAAAAGTTATCTATGCAGACAGTGAGTAAGTTGATTCCGGAGGTGGTGATTGCAGTGTTGAAATATAGAACGGTGAAAAAGGTATGAATTTAGGTACCTATTTCTTATGAAAGATACTTTATTAAATATATGTAGAAAAAAGTTTTTTTTTAGTCTCAACAATTCAAAAAGTATATTTTAAATTTATCCAAATTTTCGCCTCTTCCGGGATAAAATCTGTTTTTACAGTATATTTTGAATTTTCATGCAGTCTATAGCAATGCATATTTTTCTGCATTTTTATTTTTTTTCTCCTTTATTAACTTATCAAATTCTTTCAAAAGTTATATTTAGCATTTTTTCGTAACTCTGAATAATTTGAAATGATTAACATTATAATATAAACCATATTAAAGGTACTTTAGAGGAAGATGTATATGAACATTGGACATTTAAGCCCTGTAAAGGGGCATCAATGAGGATAAGACCTAATTGGTATTAAAGATTACTTCATTATACATTGATACACCGAGTTTAATCAAAATCGTTAGAACCTTTTTCGAGAAAATTATAAAAATGTGTTTCAGTGTTGATATAAAGTAGCACTTCCGGTTAGCCGATTTTAAGGAAAAAGTTGCTGTCACATATAAGGCATATACCTATCTTAAATACGTAATATCAGTTTCGTACGGCTTTTCGTTTTTGAGCTAGACTGCTAACATACAAACACACAGACACACAGACCATTTTTCGGGACTTGGTTATTTAGACTCAGGGTACCTCAAAACGTGTATTTCCGTTGAAAACTCAGATTCTAAAATTTTCTTGATCGCAATACTTACCCTTACTATATATTACATATATACATAAGTGAAAGTAAAAATCTGACTATTGAACTTATTTAGTTATTTCTCTTTTATTATAGATGGATAGAAAATACCTTTATTCTGGAACAAAGTCCCATGAGAAGAACAATAGAACAAAATTAAAATATTACATTTAGCCTTAATAAAAACAATAGGAAAAAAGAAAAAGAAAGAAAATATTATGTAAACATGCTATAAAACTATATACAAAAAACTTGAAACTATAAAAAGACACTTAAAACTATTTACTTTTAATTTTTTTTACTGTTGTTTTATATATATATATATATATATATATATATATATATATATATATATATATATATATATGTATAGTAACAATATTTAAATTTCTCCCCCATTGAAATAAGAGAAACAAGGTATATTTTGGTCCCCTCGCTCCCAGTAGTTGAAGCAAAACAATTCTAATGTGATTTATTGTAATAATTGTCATGTATCATTCAAATGTTTATTATGTTCATTTATTTAAGTTTGCAGTGCTGGAACCAATAAAGGGTAAAGCGTGCACTTACTCTGGTTGCTCTTGTTGTTTTAATCTATTTTTTAAATTGTGTGCTGTTTATTTCAAAATTACGCATATACATTTATACATTTTAATATTAATCAAAACAACATAAAATGAACAATACCATTAAAAAAACATAAAATCAACAGCTTTAGCTTAATATGCAATAATGAAAAACCACAAATTTGATTTTGATAATAGCAAATCATGGGAACTAATATAATACATATAGAAGCAATATTTCACAGAAAAAAATCGTCATAAATTATAGGACATTATGTCAATATAATAAATTAAATGATTTTTTTTATTATGACAGCTGTTAGAACTTTAAATTAAAAAGCTTTAATAAATATTGGGTAACTTTGCTCACATCCATACATTGTACATGTGCCCTCCGGTTATAACTAAATGAGCAATATTGTCACCGGGAAGACAGTTCAACATCATAGAATCCACAAAAATATGAATCCATCAAAATTAAGGAAACCAAAAGGCCCAGTCAACACACAGCTTAAGGCTATGTTCAGGAACGCTGGTGGCCTAACTGCTGACAAATTCACATAATGGAAGACGATTATTACAAAGGAGGATGCTAATTTATATAGGATCGTAGAAGCCGGCTGAAAATATTCAGTTCTACCAATTCCAGGATATCAAACTTATAAACTGCAGAGATCCAGGCAGGTTGCATCAGGAATAATTGTCGCTGCTAAATCATCCCTCAAGGTAACCTTTTCAATTAAAAAGAAGATGGAAGAGAAGGATAAATTGGTTGCTGAACAGTTAGATGTCTGGAAGAGGATTCACGGAGGAGTTGTATTGGGCTGCCAGGAACCGAAAGGCCTAATAGCCAACGGCAGAGGCGTTTAATAAAAAAAATAAATAAATAAAATTAATATTTATTAATTAAAAGGAAAGAAAAAGGCAGTTTATCTGATTTGTTTAATTTTATTTAAAGAAATTATACTGATTTAAATACTTTTTTCACAGCAAATGATACGGGTGAAAATATTGCTTGGCGGAAATCTGCTAATGAAATTCAGAAACCAGTATCAGACATGACCGAAATGATGGAAGAGTGGTATAATGAAATTGAGGTTTATGAAGAGAATGGAAAAGATAATCAATCTTCGAGTAATTTTACACAGGTATTCTTAAGATGATTATGTTAACAGTTTTAATTGATGTGACAAAAATATCATAATCAGATAGAAATAAATTAGGAATTCTTTGTTCATAATAAATTAAAATAATATCTAATAATAATAACCAATTGAGTAGTGAAATGAACAATATAAAAATAAAAATCTTATACAATATATCAGCCATTCTTCTCATTTTTAATACAGTATTTATTAAAAAAATAAAAGTTGTATTAAAATTATATTGTTCATTATTATTATTCTTACAGGATTAAATGTTTCTGAATACAATTTCCTTTTCTTCTTCTTCAAAATTCTCAAGAAAATGATGAATTATCTTTTGATAATTTTCCCGTAAATTGTTGTAATTAGTCATATATGAAGATCCTTAACTAATGACATAAAAATTAAACTAATAAAACATCATGATGAATGAATGATGCCTTGATGAATAAATGACAATGATATATGACTATCTAACATTGGTATTTTTTAAATTAATCCTTCATTGAAATAAATTTCATTTATTAATTTAAATAAAGGGTGTTGGTTACCACGTTTTATTCCAACTTTTGGGTCTGTATTAATCTTGAATTCATTCAATACTTTTAAAAACTTGAATGAATGAGAAACGTCTGACCCTAATCCATACTAATTGCCATCAAAACAACTTAGGCTGTTCATCAAAAGTTGTTTCCCACCTTTTACCCATTTAACTCCATGAGAGCTTGGGAGATATAAACTATGGCTCTAGGTACATTGCCATTACTTAAAAAGTAAGACTTGTTTTTCAGACTGGTGTTTTGTTTTAATTTATATTAACTTGTCCAGTTTCGAAACATCATATATATATATATATATATATATATATATATGAATGGCTAGGGTAGCCGTGTGGGCTAAGGCACTTGTAATAGGTAACCAAGTTAAGCAACGCCAAGCCTGGTTAGCACTTGGATGGATGACCGCCCGATTTGGATCCGGTCCATCAGGGAATGCCACGTTGCCCAGAGTTTAAAAGACAAGCTAATCTAGTTTTACTAGTTCAGGGGAAAAAAAAATAACTGCTCTGTAGTTTCCCCAAAAAGGGAAATCCCAAAGAGGGAATGAAACAAAGGATTTGTTTTGGCAGGACTGTATACTAATTACATCATAAATATTAAAAATAAAGATTGCTGATATGAAGATTCAATTAAAATTGGTGGATACCCTTCTATCAGCTGTATATTAAAGCATTTTTACATATATTTTTTGTATTATAAAAATAATAATTTATAGAAAAACTAAGATTTATATGTCATATAGATGATTTGGGCAGCTACAAAGTTTGTCGGATGTGGATTTGTATATTATGTTGAGCGAACTGAATATCCACTATCCCCATATTGTCAAATGTTAATCTGCAATTACAGACCAAGGTAAGAATAGTAATTATAGTTTACATGCATATGAGGGACTTCATATCAAAGATAGAAATTTGTCATTTTCAGAAAGCAGAGAAAAAATCTATTTTGGTTTTATAGGTTCAATTCAAACTGTTTCGGATGGTTTTATCCAAGATTGTTCAAGTTTAATCATGAGAAAAAAATCATTAGAATTGGTTTTAATTGAAGCTATGTTAAATTAGGTTTTTATCAAATTTTTAAAAATGACAGATATACATCTTTGATATTAAGCCACTCATATATTTTTTTAAAAGAATCATATTAAATAGCTTCCATATGCACAATATATATATATATATATATATATATATATATATATATATATATATATATATATATATATTTATAAAATAGGGCTATGGTAATTTTATGCTACTAGTTTTACTTTCTAGATCACATAAATGACAGATTTATTGTAGATGCAAAATTAAATTTATAAAATAAAAGCAGTGAAACAACCACAGAATTATCAGAACATTTTTTAATCCTATTCTTTCCCTTGAGATAATAACCTCAGGTTTTCCTGATGAAAATCTAGTATTATAGTAAAAGATATCTATTATGAGTAATATTTCAAATCTTCAGAATAAAATTAATTTAAATTAAAATTTGTTACTAAAGTTTATAATAATTTGAGAATTGATATAATTTTATTTTTCCCACAATTAACAGTGGCAATGTTGCTGGTGAAGATATGTATACTAAACATGATGAAGCAATAGAAAAATGTGACATTGGAGTTCCTTCTTGGGAGTTTGAAGCCCTTTGTGGTGATGAAAATTTGCATTAATATATTATAAATAGTTGTCCCGATATATAAATATTTTTCTTTTTTTTTTCTGTTGGCATTACAGACAATGTAGATCTTTTGCCACCTTAACAAGCCTGCTCCGTCTCTGCTTGTCTTGGGCTATTTCTTTCCATTTATCTGCACTCAACTGTATTGCATCTTTGTCGATTCTATCTATCCGTCTGCTCTTTGGCTTTCCATGAGGTCTTTTACCCTCTATTGAGGCATTCATTGTTACTTAGAGGCATCCAGATGGATTGCTACGGGCTACATACCCCGCCCATCTTAACCTAACTTTACAGCCTTCATAACATGGGATATTGATAGACCATTTTCTGTAAGCAATTCTTTATTTGTCTTTCTTCTCAATGTGTTAGTATTCTGAACCCACATCGCTCCATTTATCGTGCGGAGGATTTTTCTTTCAAATCTTTCAACATTTCTTTCTAGGGTGCTGAATAGTGTCCAGGTCCACAGTCATATATTAAAACTGGCTTTATCATAGCATTGTACACCCTTAATTTGAGATTTTTGGGGATTTTAATACCTTTGAAAGGGAGAAGAAAGCTCTGTTTGCGCTATTTATACACTGGTCTATTTCTGCCCGTTGGTCATTCATTGAGATTATTGTGGTATTTGAATTTTTCTACTCTCAGGAATGACTTTCCTTCTACGCAGATCCTGTTATTGGAGTGGAATTTTTGGCTTATTATCATATATTTTGTTTATGTCTTCATTTACTTGTAGGCTGATCTGCCTCTCTTATTAGAGTCTTAGCGAGTTTCTCAATGTTCTCTTAATTACTTCCAAGGACTACTATATCATCTGCGTATCCAAGGATTTTATGATTCATTTCGACGTGGACCCCTCCATTTTCCTGTGATGTTGTTCTTATTACCTTCTCCAGGGCTAAGTTGAACAACATCTGTGATAGTCCATCTCCGTGCTGTAAGCCCGTTCAAACTTTGAAGGCTTCAGATACTTCTTGTATTAAGACTCTACATTTGGGGTCATTTGTACATGCCTTTCTCAATCTCACCAACTTACTGAGAACTCCCAGTTCAGTCATGATTTTCCAAAGACAGCTCCTGTCCACAGAATTGTAGGCTGCTTTAAAATTGACAAATAGAATGTGGACGTCCTGAGCTACTTCTCATCGTTTTTCGAATACTTGTTTTAGGATGAAGATCTGGTCTAGCGTGCTCCTCCCTTTTCTGAATCCAGCTTGGTGGTCACCTATTAAATTCTAAAAATATGGATATATCCGGTTTAGTAGGATTTATCCGTATTTTTCATAAGTCATTAAATTGTCACAGAAGAAAGATATTGTTCATGATTATAGTTAATTATTTGATTTCATAAATTAAATACTTATTTATATCCCTTGATTTATAATTGTTTACAATGTGTTAGATTTTATTTAACTATGAACTAAGCTTTCTCTAATTAAATATTGGTTAGTAATTCAATAAATAAATTGTAGCTAAAGCTAAAGATATTTGTTAACTTATATTTAAGACTGCTAAAACTAATATCAATTAGCTACCTAAAAGGTTTATAAGAGTTAGCTCTAACTAAAAAGTGGTCTGAATCGCAGTTAGGACCTCTAATCATTCTCACATCTATGATGTTTGATGCATGTCTAGCTGATATCATGATATGATATATTTGATTCACAACATCTCTTCCAGGTGCCCTCCAAGTACCTTTATGTATCTTTTTATGAGGAAAACATATACTTTTTGTAGCAATCTGTACATTTCTGCACATTGGGCCAGTAACAGACCATTCTCACTCGTTACTTCATGCAATGAGTGTCTTCCAGCGACTTCTTTTAGGGCCTCTTCTCTCCCAATTTAGGCATTGAAGTCTCCTAATAGTACAATTGCATCGTATTTGGGCACTTTTTCAATGTTGCTTCCCGGGATATCATAAAATTTTTCTTTGATGTCATCATCAACGAAGTTTAAATATTCATTCAAAAGGGACCCTTTGATTTTTTTCCCATCTGAAAAAGTAAGAAATATAATTTTTTATAGCTACATGTATTAATAAGAGTTAAGAAATAAAAATCAAAGATTGATCTTAATTTAAGAGATGGATCAGGCATAAGGATGAGGTGCAGTCTATAAAATCAAGAATATTAAGATGGTTCAAGCATGTGGAGAGGTTCTTAGATTTTCATATCCAAAAATAAATAACAGGCATCTTATTTAACTTTGAAATGAAGATCTTGTGATATGTTTGTCAAGGATAGATAATGAAATGAAATGAAAAAATAATTTTATTCTGGGACTACTGTCCCCTAAGAATAATAACGGAGTTACAAATTTATGTGTCTTAGTCTGACATAATAAAAATACCAACTAATTTATTGTTAATTGTTATTTCAAGTGTACAATGGATTGAAATTAAACATTGTATAGATGCAAGTAATTTTACATGTTAGGGGAAGTTTGAATGTGGAGTAAGTGTTGGAACAGGAGTTGTTTGAAGGAATTGGTGGATGAGGATTGACGCATAGGGGTAGGAAGTGAGTTCCATAAGGAAGCAGCACGAATGAAGAAGGATTTGCTGAAGGAGGAAGTTTTATGGGAGGGAATATATAAGTCTATAGGTTGAGACCTAGTATTGAGAGAGTGGATAGAGGAGCGCAGAGTAAGGAGTTCCAGTATGTAGGGAGGGTTTTTAGTTCTGAAGACTTGGAAAAGGAAAACACCAAGAAGGAATTGTTGTCGGGAAGTAGGATAAAGCCACTTCAACTCTGTGTACCATAGTGAAACATGTGAACGTCTGGGGATCCAGAAAATGAATCTTATGAAACAATTCATGAGTCTTTTTAGTCTCATTTCCAGCCTGGCAGATAGCCCTCCATACACCAAGCAGCCGTAGTCGAAGTGGGGGAATATAAGGGAGGTTACAAGAAGCTGTCTGGTTTTTAGAGGAATACAATCACGGAATCTTAGGAGTTGTTTAAGGGCAGTTATGGATTTTCGGGTAATCTGGGAGATATGATTATTCCAGGAGAGGTTCTGGTCAAAGGTTACTCCTAGGTTTTTGGCTGTAGGGAAAAATGGATGGGATAGTTATTGAGGTTAAGTAGAGGAAAATAAGGAAGGAAGCTGATGAGATTTAAACGTGGAATAATGCTGAGTTAGTCTAGTATGTCTGTATCGTCTTCTAGCAGTTTCTCTTCTCCTCATTAGTTCTCTTATTTCTGTATTGATCCAAGGAGTGGGAGGACGTCTAAAGACACGTGTTTTTAGAGGTGCGTGACAATTGAGAAAATCGAGGAGGTTGGAGGAAAGGCATTCAACCATATCATTGATGGAGGGGAAAGAATAGATGGGTTCTAAGCAAGTGGAAAGAGAATCGAGGAAGGGACAGATTTTTTCAGTGGTTAAGGAATCTAGATCTCTCCAGGAAATTTGTTTGGGTTTAGGTGAATGAGTAGAGAAGTTTTATGTTATATCAATAAAATCATGGGATGAAAGGAAGGGAACTGGAATTCGCGTAGAGGATAATAGGTTATGTGGGGAATCAATAATAAATAAATCTAGCCAAGTATCAGTGGATTGGGTGTGATGGGTGGGTAGAAAGGGTAGAATAAATAGATCTAAGGAAAAAACTAGGTCGGTAAGATATGTTCTGTCCTGAGTGTTTGAAAGGAGGTTGGTGTTGAGATCACCAGCAATAATAATATTTTCGTAGAGAGGAATATATGTAAGGAGGGAGGATTCGAGAGTGAGATCGAATTGGACACGAGGAGGTCGGTAAATAACGATAAAGAGTAGAGGAAAGGTACTAAAGGAAACCTGGGCAAACAGATATTCTATGTTAGGGACGTCTGAAGGAGGAGATTTTAGAAGGACTTTGGCCGTCAAACTGTCATGTACGAACCATCCCACACCTCCACCTGTTCGTTCCATTCGATCATGGGTAAGGAAACGGATAGGGAGGGAATATCAGGTTTGAGCCAAGTTTCTGAAACGGCTATGATATGATGGAAGTTATGGTGAAAATAATCGAGGAATTCGTCATAATGAACTAGAAGGGATTGGGAGTTAACGTGACAGGATATTAAGGTATTGGTCATGAAGAGGTCAGGGTTAGGATAATCTGCGGAGTGTGACAAAATGGTTTTAATATTGATGGAATAGGCACATTTTTAAACTTACATAATGCGATATAATAACAAATTATGTACATTATATTGATATAGATCTTACTTGAAATCTTTAAATGAAGGTAAGCATAGAAAAAATTTAAATCTGATTTGAAGTAAAATAAGAAAATTTCATCTTTAAAAAAAAATACTTAATAAGCAATAGAATAAATTATTATGAACTATAGAAACAAAAAAGAACAATAACATATTTAAAAAAGAAAAATAAAATAAAAGATATTCATAAAAAAGAGGTTAGAGGGAACCGTGAGACCTATTTCATTCCAGCAGTTCAATGTCTTCCTTTTTGTTGACAATGATGACTGGGGATCCATCCTGTTAGTGTAGTCTTTTGCTATTGAGGAGGATGGTAATGTTTATAGTAAAATGTTTATAGTAGATTATTAAGTGCGTTTAAAAAAAAAGTAATAATAAAAAAAAATAGAAAGGGAGAACTTGAACTTTTTTTTGTATATATTATATGATCCTCTTGAATAATACTTTATTAACTTTAATGGCTTTATATTTATCAAATCTAATTTCTTATTATAAAAAATCTTTCAGCTCATGATGCAAAGCATGCCAGAACTAAGGATTTCTGCTTGGGCGATTTTGATTCTGAAGGTAATATTACATGTTCATTTATGTTAATTGTTTAAATGTTGATTAGAGTTAGAAATATTGAAACAAGAACTCTTATAAAATTCAATATTCTTACATTTTTAGAAGGTTTTGATAAATAACCGCCATACTCGATTAAACAATTTAAATTACAATCCCACAAAAATTCAAATATTGCATTAAATGCTCTTCAAAACCATCTCCATAACGAACAACGTATCGATAGTACCATTGAATTCATTAAGAACATAGGGCTAATTCAACTAATCTGAACTAAATTAATTTTTCTCACAAATTTTGATATATTGGCTTAATTTCTATAAACTCTATACTTTTTTTTTTTTTTTTTTCTCGATAGTAATTTATGTATATATTTTTTTTATTCCTTTTTAAAACATATTTATTTTTGTAATAGTAATTTTAAGATTGAAAAATAAATAAATCAGTACTATTTGAGGGCAATGATAACCATCAGCAGTTTTTTGCCCCTAAACCCAAAACAACAACAACAAAACCATCTCCATAACCTCTAAAAGTGGTTCCAAAATTCAAAAGAAAAATAAATTGCAGTAAATCAATCCATGTTAGTTTTTTCCTGCAGAAAATTTCTTGTCCTGCAAAAATAATAGGCAACCCAGTTGCATCTAAAAGTTATGTATCGTATCTCAGATTTTACTGGGACAGAAAACATCTGAAACATGCAAACCAAATTTTAAAAATTGACTAGACGATACAAAAAACTGTCACAATTTTTGGACTGCAGATCTCCACTCAACTTACAAAACAGGCAACTTTATGGTTCTGCAAAACTCGTCCAAAACATAAACAAAATTCAAACCACACAATCCAAAATATCTTGATGAAGTGCACGTTGGTTTATTTTAACCACACCATAAACAATATGAACATACTAACAGTAAAATCCTACATACAAAATAAATACATTATGTTTCACTCCTCAACTCTAAATGAACCAAATCTACTCGTCCTCTCTTTCTTCCTCACGACCCGTGCAAAGAGAGATTTTTGAAAATACATAACAAATGTTAATTTTTTCTTTGACAAATTAGTTTAAATTAGGAAAGGGATATTAAAATAAAAAATTAATTTTCAACTCGATATTTGTGAAAAAGACAAGTGGTCAACCATCAGTAGTTCTTTGTAAGGTTAATTTTAGTTTTTTTACATGAGATCTTAATATTTTATAAAAATAGTTAAGATTGAATCAACATCATCGCAGCCCTAGCTAACCAAGTATCAGAAAAATAATCAATATGTCAAAATGTAACTTCTATTAGCTTAGTAGCACAATTTGATATAAATTCAACTTCTTGGTTAGAGATTAATATTATTTCCATAATGTCTAAAAAATATCTGTTATTTATTTTTAATAATAATTCATCTATGATTAATAAAACCCTAATTGCAGGACGAATTCTTAAGGAATCTGTTGTTGTTATCCTTATCAATATGGTAATTGCCTGGTACTGTATGTTGAGAAAACAATAAAAAATCACACGAAAAAATAAACTTTTTTTTAAACATGGATTTTTTTTTCAAAACATAAAATTAAAAAATTGAATTTGATATATATTCCAAACTAGGATTATAAACTAGATGAATTATTTCTTAAGTAAGTGTTATTCATTTTAAGATAATTGAGAAACTTCTATATCTTGTATCATTGCATTATTTTGTTTATTAGCCATAGCTTGCACGATGGTCAAAAAGTTTCCTATATTAGGTATTATGTTTTCCCTTTGCTTAATACTTTTATCTCTTCCCAATCTTCAGGTGATTGTAGGTCCAAATCTGCGGTGGATTAGATAGTAAAATCTTAAATCAAGTATAAAATGAAAAATAGATATTGATATTTCTTTCATACTTCAAGAATATCAGAGGTAAAATAAATGAGGTGAATGAAAGGTTAGAAAGCAGACTTTCCAAATGGACATGAGCAAGGAATTTCTAATTTCCTTCCTTCTTCCTGGAAGGAATTCCTGACATAAATGACATTTATATATTCGTAACGTTTGTCAGTGGGATCCCAAAATGTTACCATGTTTCTCATCCGATACTATGCTGACTTAGTGTGACTGTTCCCCTCCTTCCAAAGACACATATTAGGCACATTCCTATATCAAATTTTCAATAATTAAAACCCTTCCTAAGCGTACAATTTTTTGCAATTCAATTCCTCAGTCCTCTCTTTCACTACAAGATCTCGACCTTCTGGCCATTATACTCCTTTTCACCCCTTCTATTTCAATTCCTATTCTTGTGAATAAAAACTGACTAACAATAAACAATAAAAGAGCTAAAAATATAATAGTGCGTTATATTCACTATTCACATGCTCCTTATGACTGAACATAAATTTCATGCTTTTCATCCAATGTTAGTTTGGTGTACCAAGTACATAGTTTCAGAGTAAGCTCTGAGATTGAAAGGTACAAATGTTTCTTTTGGTTCCTGCAGGTTTGAGCAAGTACTTTGCTTCATCTATTACAAAAATCTGATGAAGCAATTATACCTCTTCTGTCAGCCTCCGATCAAAACTAGTTTTGATTTAATTTTATTCCATTGCTTATTTGAAGTTTGTTTGCAAATTATGATTTGTTCCAGGAAAGTTTATTTTAGTAGTAACCTTAAAAACCTAAACCAAAAAACAGTATTAATATTTTAGAATGAAAACATGTTAGACTGAGATCCACCTAAGTTTTTTTTTACAAGATAAAATTTTAAAAATTATTTACAAAATATGAAATCTGGTAAATCACTCAACTTCTAGGTTACTACAAATTAAATTGTAGTTAAATAACTACAAGTTATTCTCATAGAAAGCTCATTTTTTTATTTTTTTTATTTTGATATACTACTTTTCAAATTATTCAAAAATCTAATTTTACCACTTCTGATAACTTTTTATCCAATTTAAGTTTAAAGAGCCATGCTTAAGAATATAATGGATATAAAATGTGGTAGATAGCCACCATATTGAAATAGAGGTTATATGAGATTATATTTTTTTAATGAATTTATTGAAGGAAACTAGTGGACTGTTCTACATATCATGGGTGATAAATAGTCAGGATGCAGTCATTATACAATTTTTTTTATAACAGTTTTTCACTTACCTGCCAAATGTGTCAATAATGAAAGCCTTCAATGCTGGGACCACGACCTGATGATGACCCACATGTTTGGACATTGGCACAAATAAATTTTTAAAAAAATTTATAATGACTGTGTCCTGACTATTTATCACCGATATTTTTTAAACTTTTCTTTTTTTCACCTACCTCAAATTGTTTACTTTGCTGGTTTTTCCGGGATCAGGGAAGGTGGTAGATTGATGATAGAGTTAAATGCCCCCAGCTCTGGGACTCGAACTCGTAATCTTCAGGTTGCCATGCAAAGCATGTAAGTCATGGCTCTGCCACCCTGCCCTTTTTTTTAAGTGGGAACAACAGCTAGTGCCGTTAATTTGATTTAATAAAATTTTCAGAGATGGTTAGAGCAGTGGCCTAAATAGTTCAGAAGGCTCTCCTCTTCCCCTCGATTTCTAATTCAATGCAACCTAATCATCAGAATAACTTTAAGATTAGATAAGTATTCAACAACAAAATAAATGGGTTTTAATTTATCTACCTTATACATTATTTTTCAAAGGTGTTTTTTTGTTGATACACCATATCTTCCCTAGTACTTAATTTAATCTAAGGGCCTCCAAACTGTCTGGGGTCTCGGATCCAGCCCCAAGCACCTTCAATCCAGTCTGCGAAAGTTTCTTTGATTACATGGTAATTTTTCTAAAAATATAATACTAAGCAAATTATTTACAAACAAGACTACAACAATCATTGCATGTTTTTTTTTTCTCTTAGAAAGCTTCTAATCACAGCTGATTTATAGAATAAGATTTTTTTTCATCGTAAGGTACAGCTCTTGGGACTTGAGTGGTGGTCTCTATACAGCCCATGGAATTTAGTCGAGGTCTCAATGTGGCTCGCGGAACAAAAAATTTGGAGACCCCTGATTTAATCGAATAAATGAGGCACCATTTTGAATATTACATTCCCACAGAAAACGAGGGAATTAAGTTACTAAGAAAACTTTTATAAAAGAAGTTGGTTGAGGATTACAGTCATAGAGCTACACAAAAATAAATTATAACATTTAACGGGTCATCTTTGGAAACTTTTCAAGACTCCAATACTTTCTCTGACTATATGTTTCATATTTACATAAGTGAAAATAATCTATTAAAACTTAAGAATCTTAGGTTAACCAATAAAGCTTATTAGGCTAATAAGGATGACTGCAAAACAGAAGATATTTAGCATAGTTACAGAGATTTTGTCATTGATAAGGAGACAAAAAGGGGGATCCCTTATCCCGCATTTTTATTTAACATGAAGCTTGATAGCAGCCAAAATAAAGGCCGAAAGATGTTTAAATGATAACATGATTCAATACACAGCATATACCAACAAGGTGTTCTTAACAGGAAAAAAAATCAGGATTGGCTTTTATGGAATGTGAAGGTAGGCAGGACTCATAGTGAAGGAAAGCAAAGTGTATATCATCCAGGAAAGCCTCTGCAAATTGATGCCAATTGCTATTATATGATAAGATTTTTAAATTACGAATAAATTTACTTACCTTGGTCCAATTTTAACCAGCAATAATAAAATAGAGGAAGAAATAAAAGCAAGGATTGGAAACGGAAACAAGTGTAATTGGTTCTTCAGAAAGATATTTCAAAACAAAGAGATACCCAAAATCTCAAAATAAGGGTATAAAAACGGAAGCTGACAACTTCATCCAGTTGCCATGCATCGTAATGAAGGGTGGACCCTAACTAAGAAGCAAGAGAGATTGCTGAGTACACAAGAGGAAAAGATCCAGAGAAGAATAAACGGCCCTACCAAAGATGCAAGTCATTACCGCATAAACACGAACGCAGGAGTTAAGAACCTATATGTGATGTATCTTACAGCATTAAAAAGGAAATAATAGATAGCTGGGCCATGTATACCAGATGGATCGAAAAAGGCACCCAAAACACACAATGGAAGGACTTCCAAATAGTGAAAGAGGAAGAGACGTAATCTCAATAGGTGTGACATTAGAAAGAAGCTGTAGAGGATCGATCTGTGTGGAGGAAAATCGTTGAGGCCAAGGTCTTTCATGGGCCACAGCGCCGAAGGCATCATTAAGGAACATTAAAATGTGTTTGTCAATCGCGTGGGTACTTGGTTCAACAATTTCAGTTATGTATGTCAGTATAATTTCGAAATATATACGAGAAACATTGTCTTTCATTTATATATTTATAGTAAAACGAAAAAATTTAATCGTAGGCGCCACTTTTCGGCACCCTTTACCCAATTTTTAAAACCCTAATACATTAAATCTGGCAGGCTTCAGAATGAAAGATCCCCCATAATATTTGAGCAGGAATGTTAGTCCGTGGTACAGACCCTTTTTTATCAAATTCTTAACATCCGGCCGAAACTTCATAAATAGCTTCATATCGTAGTAACCTACAAACATTTTATTTATGAAAATTCTCGGAATTAGGGCGTTTTCAATCTGAAGGTCGGCAAATATTGTCTATTTAATTAGGTACTAGAAACCCATAAATACAATTTTGCTTTCCACTTTAATCATAAGATAACTTGAGCACAAAGTCGGGGGAAAAAGGTGGCCTTCAAATATTTCAGCTGTTTGACCTATATAAACTCTTTATTATGAAAATTTGGGGGTGTAGGTCACGGCAAACGGCTCAATATTTTTGAAGGTTGCCTTTTTTCTCGTCTTTGTGCTCAAGTTATCTTATGATTAAAGTATAAAGTAAATGGGTATTAACGAATTTATAGTGCCTAATTAAATAGACAAAGTTTGTGGACCTCCGAATTCCGAGAATTTTCGTAAATAAAATATTTGTTGGTTAGATGAGATAAAGCTATTTACGAAGTTTCAGCCGGATGTTAATAATTTGATTAAAAGGTATCTGTACCACGGATTATGTGTGTTTCTTGCCATAAACGCAAGATTATGTCCTTCCTGGGCTACGCCTTTCGGGTTTTTAATCTTCATCGATTTTTTCAAAAGTAAATAAATAGTGAGAGACACAGGCGGATTGTTTTAAGGTAAAATATTTAAAAATTATGTCTTAAAGTATTATTGCTCGTTTAATTACATTTAATAGGACTTCAAGTATCACTTAAACACCATTCCATATAGATAGCACAGGCGGATCTACGGGGAGGGGGGGAGAGCTTTCGGGCTGGAGCCCTTCCAAAATGGTAAAATATAACAATGTGTAAAGAAAAAACTTATCTCTAAAAGTATTATTGTTCGTCTGATTACATTTAATAGGACTTAAAGAATCATTTAAACACCATTTCGTATAGGTAGTTAGTTTCTTTCTTTCCTACGAAGTAAAATCTTTCGGGCTGAAGTTCCCCCCTAAATTAAGTCCTGGACCCGTTAGTGACAGGTTCTGAGTATCTATCTGTTTTCCAAAGTGATTATCGTTATATATATATGGGGAAAAAAGCTTCCGGGCTGGAGCTCCCTCCCCCCAAAATTAAATCCTGGATCCGCTATTGGTGAGAGATGCTAGAATACGCGTACACAGAAGGGATCCCCGCTTCAAATGAGCGCTTTTCGCCGTTTCGGCTTTTGACCATTTCCAACGCTTAGTATTCTTCAATATAATCAATAGGAGTTTTACCCTGCCTCGACATATACCACGGGAAGAATGAACTAAAAATATCGTTTGCGCTGAAGTTGTCTTGAAATGTTTAAAATATATTGTGTTTGCAAAAATAAATTGTTAACATAAAGCCATCCGACCAAAGTGTCTCTGTGTCGTCAGTTTTTTTTAATCCTTTTGTTTTCGAAATAAATTTCAGTTTTTGTTGAATTAATAAAATGTATTTCCTCCTGTAGATATTTATAAGTGATATGAAACAAGCTCAACATGTAGCTTACATAGGGCATTAGAAGTAGTTTATATATTTTTTTTCATCTGTATAAGGCTAAATTAACACATGGTTATCTTTCCCCGTCTATGGAAAGTTATATAATCTTAGCGTTAATAAAATTCTTTATTGATATTTGGAAGGGTAAATTAAACGGTGGAAAATTTTAAATGAAGAAGGTTCAAAATTATCATCAGAAATGAATCGATATTTTCCTCTTGTCGTTACAATCTTGGTCTCAATTGAAACCTGCGAAATTCTTAGTGAGTGTTTGAATATTGTTGAATTTTAAAAAGTTATGTGCGATGTAACATATTTTACCTGTTACGGAATGGTGGTTAATAATGAACTATGTTGAATAGATTTCTCGGCGTACTATGTACGTCTGTAAAGTTCATTCAAACACGGGATACTTGGATATTACTCATAACCAGGTTTATCCGTTTGTATTTTGGTGCCCTGTGTTTATCCGTTTACTAATTTTAACTAGCGCACTGTGGGACGAGCAAGGGAAAACTTGCGAAGTTACGAAAATTGGACAATTTTTTTAGTGACTTCAAAAATTGTTATTTGTACTTCAAAGCATATCATAGTCAGCATTTATGCGATTCCATAGGGGTTTAATAGTAAAATTTTAATAAATATAGCATACAAAAGTAAACCACAAAAGTTTCATCCAGCCCCCCACGCCAGAAGATATTAATTATTGTTTTTATAATATACATATATATATTATAGATAAGTTAGTTTTTCCTGATTTATATTTATAGAATAGAATAGAAGAATCAACTTTATTCTGGGACAAAGTCTCTTAAGAATAACAATATTGAACATAAAAATTAACATAACATCTAGCCAAAATGCATATTACAATAAAAAAACAAAACTGAAAAATTGATATACTTACAAAAGTATTTTTTTCTCTTTTTTTACCATACACCTCTTAATTTATAGTTTATTGTTAAGAAGGGGAGTAATTTTGGCAATAAATTTATATTTATAACAAATATCACTAACACGCTAAAATAATCACTACATTATATTAAGCAAAAACTAATATTTTTAATTAAACAAAAACATGTTTTTTATTGATCAGATTTATTGTTTAATTTATAAAACGTTTTAAATAATCAATGGCTCAAGGAAAATATTAAAGTACTTGAATTTAATGGAGAAAATCAGACTACATTGTTAAGTTGTCATATGAGAATAGGTTACTAATATAAGAATCGTATTCCGCCACTTCTGTAGTATGAAGCCAATGAGACCATTGATTTTTCTTTTATGTTAGTTTTGCATACCTGAAGGGACTGATCAACTTCCTTCCATTGGGGAAAGGGCATACCTGGTGAGGTGGTCTGCTACTTCCTAATAGGGCTCCATAGTAAGATTTTTTTTTAATTTCATGATAGTTTAATTGAAGATAAATTACCAATATTTGGTACTACTTCACAAGTGTTACTCTACTTTGATAGGTAGGCACAAGATCTCACGATCACACAAGATAAAGAGAATTCTGAAAATGTTAACATATTTACCTGTTCTGTTTGATCACTTCGTCTACTTTTGGTCACACTCAGCCATTTTTGAATAATATCTACAGTGTGATCTTGTGCCCACCCATCATGGTGACAGGGTACCAATGGTACTTACACATGGTGTAAAGTGGTAGCAAATATTTTTCTTCAATCATATATTATGTTTTATTTTTTTGTTGTATTGGTAATTTTATCTTTGTAAATTTATTTAATTATTCATATTGATATGCTTTTACTATAGAATGACAATTTATTTACTAGATAAAACATAGAACATGGAAGAATATATATTTTTATTTACTTAATTTTTTTGATAATGCTTTATGTTATAATTGTATTCAGTTATGACAAACTAAAACTCTATTGACTAGGTAGATAGCAGAGAATGGTTCTGAGGTCTTTAAGGTACTTTGGATAATATAGAAGAAACTTTTTGATATTTTTAATAAATAAAAAAAATATTGAGGTATACCTATTTTATACCCTCAGCAATAGACTTCTATATACTTGCTATAGACTTCTATACTCTTAAGTGAGAAAACTACAAACCTCAACTCTTTTGCACCAAACCCCCTTTGGGTTTTGAGCGAATAAAATAATGTAATAATATAATTTCTGAGATACTTGTGTCTTATGGCTTACCTATTAAAGTGGAGAGATATTTTCCTATATATATATATATATATATATATATATATATATATATATATATATATATATATATATATGTCACTTACTATACATCGAATGCATTAGGCAGGATTGCCCATCCCACCAATGTCGCTGGCATATGACCCTCTCCCCCTCACCCCATCTCCTCAGATATTTTATTTCTCTTCTCTTTTTAAAAACAGTTCAAGCTAAACTAAAATTTTAAAGATCATAGGTCATATACAATTACACTTTCAATGGTCTGTATTATGCTTTTCTCTTGTCCTCTGGTTTGAAATTTTGCAATCCGAAAATTCATAACCCTGTCAAAATGTGTCCCCTCAAAAATTTTGATGGCTCAACTTGTGCCATGAAACCCCCTATCTAATGTGAGAGTTTTCATTGGTATCATAGTTCAATATTTAATATGCTCATTTATATGAAAACAGTATTTATTAATTTTACTAAAGGCAAAAGTGAATATAAATTTTTTACTAACACATGGATATTTATTTTTTTAAAATAATTTAATTATTAATAACTTCCAATATTGACCTCTGTTGGGTTAAATTTTTGGGATTTACTTTTGCATAATATCTTACAAAATTTAATCTGGAAATAAATTACCTTTACGTATAATTAGCAGTTTTTGTTTTAAAAAACTAATGTACTTATTACACAGTATTTGAATGGGAAGATTAATACCACTATAATTGAGTAGCGAAAGATTTTTTAATAAGGAAGTTTTGTGCCATATAATATAAAGTTCCAACTTTTTAACAAACTTACCAATTATAAAATTAAAATTTCCATAAAATAAAGTTTGAGAACTGCTTGTTTATACAGATGATATTTCGAAAGATTTCTTAATTTCCTATCAATCGAGAAAAAATCAACGGACCATTATTATCAATTGAGAGAAAACAATTTTCCTCCATCCCCCTCCTCCCGATATTGACTACATTTACTTATTTATATATTATATTCTTCCCATTTTGTAACCGATCAACATACCATGCAAATTTTTTGTATGGGTCAACTTATATCATTTTAATGAGCACCTAAATTGTTTCAGTTAACAATCCCTTTACATGTGAAGAAATCGTGGCATCACTTAAGTATCATAATGAAGTAAGAAATAATGTTTCGCTTGGAAAGACAATACTAAATCCAGCTAAAAACATGTGGCAACTTGTAAGTCAGAGCATCTCCTTTTAATTTTTGTTTCATGATTTTAAGATTTTCTCCTTTTATATAATTATTTTTAAAACAATTCATTTAATCATAAGTATAAACAGAATATAAAGTGTAATAAATTCAATGTTTGATAATGTAGTTCATCAAAGATGAGAAACTATGTAATTTTTTCTTAAATCTCTGTGTTTTTAAAAATATTATATTTCAATGTAAACGGTAAAGACCTCAAGATATATAAACTACTATCAAAAACATAGTATGAATGTAAAATTTAATATACTTGGTAAATTTGAATAATCATTTAATTAATTGTTTATCAGTACAGTTCGTGAAACATTTAATTCTTTTTAAGAAAAAATATTAAGTCCGTTACAAAAAATAAATTGAATTGGATCTATGCATGTATTTCAGACTTTCAAAAACCATAGGTAAAAATAATATAAAATGTGTTTGTCATAAAATTTACACATTTTGAACATAGTAACCAAAATATAATTGGTATAGGATATTGTTGTAATTATTAAATAAATCCAGTTTATTTATATCATATAGTAACATATGATCGGTGCCATTTAAGTTTATCATGTTAGCAGTGATAGGGTGGTTCAGAATTGTTGCTTTGCATGGTGCAAACCATATGTTTGACAATATTATTGAATATTGTTATATATTAAAAAGTGTTAATAAATAAAAGTGTATTCAGACATAACTTTGGTTTCTCATTTTATTTAAAACTCCAACAGATACCAACATTAAGTTTCAATATTATTGATATTTAAGTTAAAATAGTATTGATTTTCTTTTGATTGCTAAAAAAGATTAATATTGGTTTATTTTTTTATTTGTATTACTGAAATAATTTAGATGGTCAGAATGACATGTTACATGAACTAGCCTAAAATTATCATTCCTTAGAAGTTCTATGAAAATAAAAATTATTATAAAGGCATTATATTTATTCCTTATTTTATGTAATTTCAGAAATGGGATAAGAAGCTTGAAGAAATGGCACAAAATTTTGTCAAAAAATGTGAATTTAAGCATAACGATAATAGACGTAAGAAACAATCAACTATTAATTCCTAAGTATCTATGTAATATATATTTAGAGTAGAACTTCCATGAGATTACTTTTTCTTATGATTTTTATTTATAAAACATAATTATCATTATCTTAACATCTATTTGCATACTAAACAACAAATCTCAGTGTGATTTTTTTTTTTTATGGCTCAACATCCTTATGGACTCCAACTAGGGCAGGAAGAAGGGATTATCTTACAGATTATTAACATTTTCTAGCTAGAGTGAGGTCAGAATTTATTCTGTGGGTCCTCCACCAAATAAATTTCAACCTGCCCAAGGTACATTTAAACTAGCCGATAGAGGGTTGAGCATATAGTCAGTCTTGTTGGACTATGGAAGTAACATATAGTTAAAATTTAAAAGTTTGATTGCAATAGTGATAAACTAATATCATTTCCTCATCTTTTACAACAATTTTTAACCTCATTTTCATATTATTAATGTATAATTCAAATAAGATATTTCACTAATTTATGTTTATTTTTAAATCTAAAAAATGTTGTTTAGATATTGTGATCCTTTCGATTAAACTCTCTATTTGACTTTTCCCCATAAAGTGTAGTATTTATGTCTGATAGTTGATTTTACACAAAATTTGACAATTCCATTTAAAAGATAATTAAATTAGCTATACCCTCCGAGGCGTCTGAAAAGAAGATGGCCTCGTGATCTACTTATGTAAATATATTATTAGAGTGCTACCACTGGGTAGTTTCTCAACAAGCTTTTTCATGTGATTGTATTATTACTGTGTGCACATTTACTAGTTGTATTTTTTTATAATACAGTTGTAAATATCAATGAAAAAAAAAAAATATATAGCTATAAAAATGGCTATGGCCAAGGAAATTGGAGGAAATGGTTTTAGAGTGCTGATATGAAGGTGTAGAGAAGTCTGAAAGGAGGTCATAATAAATCATTATGTTTTATTTCTTCCAAATATGGCCAAAAAAAGACCTCTTTGAAAGCGAAAATCTCTGAGGTCGTGCGGATTACAAACAGTGTGCCCCGATGCCAAATTTGCTATCCATTGAGATAGAAGCTGTCAGGGAAGCCATTAAGTCAACATCAATGGACACATTAAGGACTAAGGTGATATAAATAATATCTCTACCTGGAGACCAATCACCATATATTCGATTGTGCGCCGAACCATAGAGAAGGTTCTGGACTACGAATTAAGAAAGCAGATCACCTTCCACAAGAGTTAGAGAGGCTTTATAAAAGGCCTCCCGGGAACACACGTCAATGCTCAGCGACTGTCCAATGGTCCAGATGCCTTTTTTCTATCTACCTTCGATTATTCGACAGAAGTTGCTGAATGTGCCGAGGGATTGGGGGTTGATCAGGGTCATCGAAATGTGAAAGCTCTACGGCAGTCGCTACGAGAAAATGCATTTGAGGAATGGGCCAACTGCAGGTGGCAGGGTATTGGTGCTCGCCATTTTAAAGAGACCCCGAAAGCGAACAGATACATCTACGAAAAACAAGTACTTTCTGGGTCTGAATGGTCGAATGCCCTAAAACTAAATATTAATTATGCACTCCTGCGTGGAGTCCCAGATGTCAGCGGACAGGTCAGAGAAGTTGGGTCCCTCTGCCGTAAGGAAGTCAGAAACACCAGCCTATGTGCTGGGAAAATGCCCCAACAACTCTCTCCTCGTTGATTAGGCTCCTTAGAGAAATAAATTCACCTGCTTTGAAGAGGTATATTGCATCGATAGTGAAGGCTCTACGAGATACGCGGATATCGTCGCATTTCCCAAGACAGGAAGGACAGCGCTGATCTTGGATCCAACTGTCGGCTTTGAGAGCAATGACCTTGATCAGGCGGATGATGTGGAAAGGGAAAAGAAGAACATGTACGATAAATATATCCCTTTCCTAAAAGAGAAATTCTGTGGGACCTTCGGAGAGAGAGAGTTCACTGTGAGAGGCCTCTGGTTTGGGTCTCGCTGAACAATTCCAAAAAGAACAAGGAGCTTCCTCGAGGAACTAGGTGTCAATATTAAGGACGTAACGAGGTTGGCTGAAAATATAGTCCTCGACTCCCTGGGAATCATTCACCACCACGTGCATGGCTAGCCTGAGAGTTTAATTTATGTATTTATTTATTTAATGAAAAATTGAAAACAATAGGTATAAAGAGAGAGATATGAAAGAAAGGGAAACTAAATGTTAAAAATAAATAAATAAATAAAAAAGCATGAAAAATGAAAGGAAGAAAAAAAATGTATATATATATATATATATATTACTAATATAAACTAATACTTCTGTATATTTATATATAAGTTCATTTATTGTCCTAAGGATTAAAGAGTATGCTGTGTATATAGCAACCCAATGTAATTGGGCAGAAATTTTTTATATTTTATATTTTTATGAAAATAAAGTGTTTCTCTCTCTCTGGACTCATTACATATATAATATTTTTAATCAGGCAATGGGTAGTATGTAAAAGCAGCATTTTTTTTCAAATCTGCCCAGGTTTTTCTTAAGTGCAGATGGCACTGAATCCACCTCTAAGGGAGTGTTGATAAATTTATTTTTAAATGGAGGTATCTTTTAATATAATGAATTTTACTGATTGATTTTTTTTTTTATTAACAGCTATTGATGCTGGTGAAAATTTGGCTATGAAGGCATTCCCTAATAGCTTAAAATCACTTGATCCCGTCGAAATGATGGATATGTGGTACACTGAATATTATAACTATGGTAGAAAGAATGGAACCACTGCTCATTTTACACAGGTATTCTTTGGATAATTTTTGTCAATTTTTTATTTGATTTGGTAAAGAAAGTTTCTGATCAGCTACAGATATGAACATATTTCAGTAGGTTTTCTTATAGTGGATCAATAACTAATCCCAGAGTGGCATGTGTGCTTTTATTTTTTAAAAAGCACAAGTTGATTTTTTAAAAACATTTTCCTTAGTTATTTCATTTATGGTCCAGTTGTTTTAGAGTATTTGATTTCCGACCCAAAAAATGTACTAGGCAGGAAGACAGTCTTAGCTTTATCTCTTTGTTCATTTCCTTGTATTTACTGTCTTCGAGCATACTCAGAAAAAGACTGCTTCGCATTCTTGTCTTGGCACCATGTCAATTTTAGCATGGAAATCCAAATATCTCTTGTTTTTACAATTATTATTTTTTTATTTTGGGCGGGGTGGCCGATTGGGCTAACAGCGCCATCGTTGCCCGGCAACCTGATATATGATTAATGATAAAAAAATAGTCACGAGTTCGCGTCCCGGTGCCAAGGCGTCTTTAAATCCCCGCCCACACCCTCTGGCCCGGGAAAACCCTGTATAGCCTTAACGGCGAGGAAGGGGAGGACAAAAAAAAAATAAAAAAATATTATTATTTTTATCAAAAATATATGGTCTTTTAGCTGTCTTCTTTGCTTAAATCCAGATTTTGTAAAAGCCTAATAAGTTGGTACAAGATCCCAGGATGCCTGGTTAGGGATTGGGTGTGATTTAGTTCCCAATCTTGATCAGTTAATATTTATCCATGGCGGTCCCAAGAATTGAATATTGATACTCCTATGGTAGTTAGCAATAGGTGGCAACCATAAGAAGTAGTTCATAATTGGTAATTGGTTGTCATGGATAATGAAGAGAAGAATAGTTGGGGTGGTCAGTCAAAAAGGAAGGCAAAAATAAATGATAAAATAAATGTTTTGATAATAAATATTATCATTTATTTTTGCCTTCCTTTTTGACTAACCACCCCAACTATTCTTCTCTTCATAAGAAGTAGTTGTTTGTTTGTTTGTTCTATTTCTATTATTGTTCTCTTCTAAATATTGGCTCAACTATGGTATACTAAATTATTTTATCGCCATAGATCATTTTTTGCAATTGAAAGAAGTAAGATTTGGGACATATTTCATGAATAGTGATTCATCGTTGCTGTAGACAATTGCTGCATTTGACCGGATCTATACAGCACTGAATATGTTTAGGTAAGGACCAACGGCAATGTTAACTAAGAAGAGTCTCACAGAATCATGGAAGTTTTAAGCCCCTTCATGGAAGATTTCAAAATTTCTTGAAACACCAGATATCAATTTAGAAGCCTCTGTCTGTTGATTGACTAGAGGAAAAATGTTTCTAGGGACTCCTTCTGGAGATACAGGAACAGTTCATGGCAACATACTCATAGAGGAAGTATATTCTACATAAAGCAATCGATGACGGATATAGAAGAATATTAGAAAAAGCGGATGTCAAGCTACACTGGAATCTAACTATGATAACTGACCATAGTATCCTCCAGAATAGGCCAGACATACTGCTCATTGATAAAAAAAATAAAGAAAGTCATCATCATCGAAGTTGGAGTTTCTGCTGATGATAATGTAACTAAAGCATTAACTGAAAAAAGTGCCAAGAGCCATGCGAGGAATTAAGGCAATTATACCAGCTAACTGAAGTAAAAGTACTACCTATTATATTATCCAGCAATTGTTTGATTTCTGAAGAGACCCTAAAACTCTGAAATTATTGAAGGTACTTGGACTAAGCTGGAGACTTTAGGAAATCCAGAAAGTGATAATTTAGATATTTCAAATTAAATATCCAATAAACTGAATTTGTCCTCAGTCCAGGTTGGTAAATTTATCCGGCGTAAAGCCAAGAAATGAAAAATAAATATAGTATTGTATTATAATATAATATTGTAATTACTATAATCATATCAGTTTATAATTTATTAGTTATATAGTCATTATATTTTATATATTATGATTTTTAGGTGGGACCCCGAGACGTTCTCGTGTCTCCCCCCGCTATGCTGAGTTAGGGTAGCTCTTCCCCTCCTGCCATAGACAATATTTCCTAGGCACATTCCTCTATCAGATTATCAACAGCCGTCGCCCCTCCTACACCTATGATCTTCTCCAATTCAAGTCACTCTCTTAATTCAATGTTCACTCTCTTACCACAAGATCCCGACCTTCTGAACTTTATACTCCTTTTCACAGATTTGACTCTTTCCAAAACTCCTTCATTGTCCACTCTGCTTCTTTCTGGAATTCCCTATCTTTAAAAATCTGGCATTCTTCTTCCCTATTCATTTTTAAAACCCTGCTATTCCAATTTCTGTTGTATATACTATTTTGTTATTCTAAATATAAATAAAGTTATTTTCTATTCCTATTTCTATATATGTTGTAAAATCAAAGTATTTTGTTATTTATATTTCTTTTTATTTATATTTCTTATTATTAAATTACAATATTATTATTATATTTATATTCGTTATTAATATATATATATTGTAAAATAAAAGTGTTTTGTTATTATTACATTTGTTTTTGAATTTCATATGAAGATAGGGGTTATTATATCAGTGCCTTATCACAATTATCAGTGTTCAGGTTATAAACATTGGCAGATAGCAGTCAATAGAGACCAGACTGTTCACAAGTACTGAACTTAGTTCCTGAATAAATTTATTTTTCGATCTATCTATCTATATTATTGTTATTAAGGCATATTAATTATAGCACTTATATCCCAGATTTCTGAGGATATTTGATATTTTAAGTATGGTTGTTAATTACTAGTATCCAGTTCCAATAAAATCATTATGATTCTTTTATCATCTATATATAAAAAACATTATTTTTAATATTTATATTATTCTAAAAATAATATTTAAAACAAATACTAAAATTTATGTTTTAGTTGATTTGGGGAAGTACCAAGTTTGTTGGATGTGGAATAGCACACTTTTTGGATAAGGCAGGCAATCCATCTTATCCATACCATACAATGTTGGTGTGCAATTATAGACCAGCGTGAGTATGTCTAGTAATTATATTTTAAATATGTATTTTTTGAAAGAAACAATATAGCTTGCAAGTGCCCCATATACTTAAATTTTTCTTTCATCGTACTTTGAGTCACCAAATCTTACACTTTCAGACTGTTTTCATAAAAGTAAAAATAATCATTGGATTACAATTTACAATAACATTTTAATTACAATTCTTACCAGAGGCCATTTGCTTAACACTTCGTCACTTCAAAATATGAATCAAATAAAATTCGCAGACATTATATAAGGAATAGAAATAAGAAGTGTAATCATTCTAGCATCTTTTCTACACCGGCCCACTTTGTGACAGTCACACGAAACTACAGCGCTGCTTACCAAAACTCGTCGACTCAAATGTTCAACCTTTTATGTAAAAAAAATTTTTTTTAAATAAAGTTTAACTGTATATTGTTGTTATATTCTGATATAATGCAATGAAAATTGAAGTTCTTTTATTTACTCCTCTGATTGAATCAACAGATTTGTGACAAAAAAGTTATTCCTTATAAATTTTAATAAACAATAAAAAATCTGGTGTCGTACAATCAATTTCTGGAGTATTTTATTATAAAGTTTTACTAATATATGATTGATGGGAAGAAAATAGAACTAGAAAAGTAAAATAGGCTGACACACCAATAAAAGAAATTGAGCAACCAAAAATTTAATATTATTTTGTTAAATTCAGTGATAAAAATTACTCAGTTACTGTTTACTAATGGATTTATTTTGCAATACCTATGGTTAGCATGGGGATTTGTCAGGAATTGACTCTTGACTGTTTTGCTTCAATATTACATTTATATATATTACATTTATGGTAATGAAATCCCACACCAATTCCATAGGGCCTGACGGCATTCCTGTCAAATTAATAAAAATATGTCTACCTGAAATCCTCCCAGCTCTCCTTTTTATCTACAATTTCTCCCTTCAGAATTCAGTATTCCCTACCTCTTGGAAAAAAGCCATTGTCCTTCCTTTAAATAAAAAGCCTAATCCATCCTCACCCGAAGATTTCCGTCCAATTTCAATTCTTTCTAACCTCTCAAAGCCTCTTGAAAGACTGGTGCAATCCCAAGCCTCCAAGTTCCTCGAAAAGTCCAACCAATTTGATCCTCTCCAATCTGGTTTTCGTCCCGGCTATTCCACACAATCTGCCTTAATTAAAATTACCAACGACATTCAATCTGCAATAGATGATAGAAAATTAACTGTCCTTATTCTTCTAGACTTCTCCAAAGCTTTCGATTCCATCAACCATTCCATCCTCTTCAACAAACTAAAATCATTATCTTTCTCCAATAGTTCCATCTCTTGGTTCCAATCTTTCCTCTCCCAACGCACCCAAGCAGTCTCCATACCCAACCAACCACTATCTGCTTTCCTTTCTTTATCCTCTGGAGTTGCCCAGGGTTCAAGCATATCTCCTCTCCTTTTCAGCTCCTACATTAACGACCTACCTAAA
Organism: Nezara viridula; assembly: GCA_928085145.1. Lineage (NCBI taxonomy): Eukaryota > Metazoa > Arthropoda > Insecta > Hemiptera > Pentatomidae > Nezara > Nezara viridula. The sequence continues at coordinate 28,139,644 of OV725083.1, read as the reverse complement.
TCAATTCTCCATTGTTCCCATCACCTTTATGCAGATGATTCCCAGATCTACCTATCCTTTTCTCCCTCAGAGTTACTGGGGGCATTTGCCAAGATTCAAGAAGACCTTGATCGAATCAATGCCTGGGCAAATGTAAATGGATTAAAGTTAAATGCTGCCAAAACTCAGGCCATTGTCATTGGTTCCAAGCCCCTCATTAGATCCCATACTGACTTTCCCATATTACACCTTAATGACCAGCCAATTTCCTTCTACTCCTCTGTTAAAAATTTAGGATTTTTCATAGATCAAACCCTCTCCTGGACCTACCATATTTCTCACATTTCCCGTCGGACAATTTCTACCCTTAAACTATTTCATCGCTTCCGCCATCTCCTACCTCAACATATCCGTAGACTCCTAATTTCCTCTCTCATCTTCCCCCACTTTGACTACAGCTGTGTGGTGTATGATGGCCTCTCGGTGGAGCTCCGTGATAGACTGAAAAGATTAATGAATAGCTGCGTAAGATTTGTTATTGGTGCCCCGAGGTACTCCCATGTCTCCCACCACTACACTGAGTTAAGGTGGCTCTTCCCCTCCTTCCGAAGACAATACTTTCTAGGTACGTTCCTCTACCAAATCATCAACAACCATTGTCCTTCTTACGCCTACAACCTTCTCCAGTTCAAATCCTCAGTCCATTCCCTGTCCACAAGATCTCGACCTTCTGACCTTTACATGCCTTCTCACAGATCTGCCTCATTCCAAAATTCCTTTATTGTTCGCTCTGTCAATTTCTGGAATTCCCTCCCTATCAAAATTCGACATTCCCCCTCCATATCCACATTCAAATCCCTCCTATTCCAATTCCTATCACAAAAACAGTCAGATACTTGCTAACCATTCGAGCGGATTTCAATAGAGAATTTGATACATTTTTATTTTTTAATTCTTTATTTTTTTCGGAAAAGTGTATACTGGTCTATAAGAGCAAATAGCTTTAAGTTTCTTGTCATAGTATTAATGGTTTTGTATATAGTTTAGTTTGTTTTGTATATAGAATTTTTACCTTATATTTTTTTCACATTATTTCTTTTTTTGATTTATTTTATTTTGGCCAGATGTAATATTTTAATTTTGTTCTATTTTGTTATTCTCAAGGGACTGTGTCCCAGAATAAAGTTATTTTTCTATTTCTATTTCTATTTCTATTTCTATTTCTATATTTTTTTTTTCTTACCTCAATGATGCAAGCTAATATAAAACAATTCTTTGTTGTATATCATAAAGATTTAACATTGTATGCATTATATTTGTCAAGTGGCTCATACTGAACTATCTAATGAGTGCGAATTTCCAAACATTCAGAACATAATCGATTAGGAATAGCTTTCCCAAATACATTTTATAAAAATTTGAGCATTAATATATATTTTTTTTGCTAATTAACAGTGGAAATTTAGCCGGTGCCCACATGTATGATAAATTTCTTAATGGTTCGAAAAGTTGTGATGTTGGAGTTTCTTCTCAACTGTATAAAGGCCTTTGTGGTAATGATAATTTTGTTTAAATGATACTTATATACTTATTTTAGAGTTATTTAGTATTCCATTTATATGTATTATTATATATTTACAGGGGGAGTGGGGTAGTTCAAGGTCACAGGTTCGAAATCCGGCTCATGGAAAATAAATTATTTGTTGTGTTTCATTGGCCGTGGGGCGACTCTGGGGTCAGGAGACCTTCCTGGGGAACACCCAGCCTCTATAAAGTGTGTACGCTTAATTAAATAATTAATTAAGGGAGAAAAATTGGCAGTTAAGCGTGATCTCGGTCAAATCACCTCCTTGCCACAACTATTGACCAAGAAACAGTGCTAGATAATTCTGAACCTATTCTCTTTTTTTTATTTTATTTTTTTTTTATTGTATGTTCACATGACTATCTACCATTGGGTATTTACTTGTTGATGGGCTATTTGAACCTAAGTAATATATCATAAATATTTGTACTGCCTTATATATATTTTATATATCGTTAATGTTAGTGCAAAATGTCGTATGAAAAAGTTGAGTTTTTTTTTTACAAAAGAGCGTAGGAACCAATTATTTCTTTATGATTTATTAGTATAATTTCATACTTTATTGTTTTCCTGTTTAGCAGACTTCTAACACCAATTGCAGACTACACAATGTCACCTTTAGTGCGAAAAGAATAAACATATAAAATTGTATGTACGACCTTTTGCACTAACAGTAGCGATATATCACTGTATTTCTTTTAAGTTTATAGCTCTCAATCTTCAATAATTATTTTTTGTTATTTGTCAGAATCAACTAATAGTTATCAAAGATAACTATGGAACTTTGATCACTATTATAAAAGCCTTTTAATCTTTAAAATTTGAGATTACATTGAAGACTGCTAGGCGAAACTTGTTCATTGACATGAAGTAAGCCATTGGTGGATTTAAAAAGATTTAATAAGTTAAAATGATAAGGGTATTCAATGTTCTGTGTAAATTGATATTCTATTTAATATATATATATATATATATATATATCATTGTGTTATATCCTGAGGTAATCTTTGGAAACCACTGGCTTTGAATGTAAATAAATGAGAATTCTTCCTTTATATATTGTTTATTTCGTTATTATTATATTTTATCATTAACAACACTTTAAATTTAGTTATTTGATAGATATAAAGTTCAATTTTTTTTATATATATTATAACATACCTCTTATATTTTAAAATAATAATCATATAACCTCAGAAGATCACTTTATACCCTTAGGATACTTCCAAAAGAAATAAGAGGTTGTTAAATAACAAACAAAATTATAAGAGTATTAATATATTTATTTATCTGAGGTGTGGGTTACTTACGATCAGATCAACTCAGACAAACTATTATTATTTACACTAAAATTAAACACTGATTTTATAATTAAGTCAAATATAGATTGTCAAGCTAACCTTTTTTCTATATATACTGTTTCTTCCTTTGTTGCACTGAATTCATTTGTCTTCAAACACTTTCCAAAGTTCTGCCAAACAACTCTTCCAAATTGGTAACACTTTCATCTACTTAACTCAAGCTCCCTGGGAAATCCTCTCTCTTGCAATTCCAAACAACTATTCTCCCTGCCAAACAAGATCTTCTAAGATGGTAAAACTATTACTGGGTTTTACCCACTGGAGCCAGAATAGGATATATTCTCTTTATATATAACCTTTCTTCACTGCAGTCCCACAACAACTGCTTGCCAAAACAAAGACCTTTGTCCCTCTCCTCTTTGGGATTTTCCTTCTTGGGAAACTACAGAGCAGCCATTTGCTTTTCTCTGCACTAGTAGAACTAGATTAGCTTGCCTTTTAATTGTTAAACATTAGTTTACTAAACCCTTTTTACTCACTTCCAATAAAGGTGTATATTACAATATATATATATATATGTGTATGTTACAGCTCATGATGAAGAGCACGCCAAATCAGGGGATACATGTTCTTAAGGTAATATTTTATTGTTGTATTGAGAATATGTGTTACAGGAGTAGGTCTACTAAAATAAAAAGTATTCTTGTGTAGTTTATTCTCTTTTGCTACGGGTTTCAACCGGTTTGTCCTCAGTTGGCTACCAAGAGAGAAGAACCATCACGATTATTGTATTAGAATTAGCCTGATAAACATCATAATACCTAAGTAGTTGACAAAGAAAATAAACTACACAAGAAGACGTTATTAGTAAATGATAATGTAATATGGGAATAAGTAAATGCAGTGATGTTTTTTTTTGGGAGGGGGAGGAATGCTTATTTTTTTTCTTCAGTCGATTATAAAGGATCATTATTTAAAGAAATAAACCAAAAAATGAGTGCAAAGTGTATCATCAGAGGGCGGGGTGGCCGAATGGGCTAACACGTGTGCACAGCACCACCAGTTGCCAGGCAACCAGATGACCTGAATATGAGATTAAAAAAAGGACGAGTTCGGGTCCCGGTGCCAGATTTTAAATTCCTCACCCTCACCCTCCGGCCCGGGAAAATCCCGTAAAGCCTAAAAGGCGAGGCAGGGACTAAGTTACCTTGCTTCTGACTCCTCGTCATCCTTTCTCCTTGCCAAATGTGTGAGATTAGGCTATGTATCTCACTAGCTAAGATGGCATATTAGACACTTTTAAAAAATCTGCATGTATTTCATCTGGTTCAGGAACCTTGTTGCTTTTTAGCTTCTCCAAAATAGCTTCAGTATTCTATTTTTCTGATGGAATATCTTCATTCCCATTGCTAAAACTCGCATAATTTGCTGGCTTCGTGACTTCAACACTACGCTCAGATTTCAGGAGTGTCTGAAAGTATTTCTTCCAGTGTTCTTGTAGCTCTGTTTCTGTGACCACTTGGTGTCCATCTTCATTCCTTATTATCAGGTTCTAAGGAATAAACAATTAATTCTTATTTATTTATTGTTAAGAAGTAATTTTCATTTTTTTTTCAAGAGAATCTATTTGTAATTTAATGTATTGTTTTCTTTTTTTTGTATGTTAATTCTTCTATTAAATTTCTTAGTTCACCTGAGGAAATCAAGCCTTGAAATTAAGATTTTCACTTCATTGGAATTCTTATCTGCCGTAAATCCATTGAAAGTTTGGTTTCAAAATTTGTCATGATCACAATACTTCCTCTTATCATATAATTAAAATACTGGTAAGTGACGGTAAAAATGTTTTTTTGAATGTTGTTGAAATACGTTACAATAACTATTTTTATATTCAGTAAATTACTTGCCTAAGGATTAGATATAGTCTCTAGGCAATCACAGAAATCAGTAAATTAATAAAAATGGACTTTAATTTTTAAAAAAGTTATTTATGAATGTATATTAGTACATTAATAAATTTAATTTCAGAGAAGATAATATAAGGATTTGATTTATAAAAATAAAATTATAAACCAGGTGTGTAAATATGAAGCTAAAATGTTAAATATGTTAAAAATATTGTCCATCACTAGCTGTACGTTTTTTTTCCCATCTCTACAAAAGCTGTTGCTCTTTTTTGGTGAACCCGTCATCAAGGCTCTTTTTCATACATTTTAAGATGAAGTGAAGCTTTACAGAGCAAGTGCATGCTCTATTGATGCAAATAAATAGTGGAACAGGCAAGTAGTCGAACAGAGCCAAATCTGGTAAGTAAACTAAATGCGCTAATATTTTCCAATTGATTGCCTCAATAATTTTTTTTTACTGAAGTTTGTGTGTGTGTTGGTTCTTTATTATGACGAAAAATCACTTTGTATTCTCTTTTTTGATATTCTGGTTGTTTTGTATGCAATACTCCATTAGAATCAATCATTTGCTGTCTATTGGATTCAGTATTAATGGTTTTGCCAGGTTTTAGCCTCTCCTATAAGATCACTTCCAAGTTCTTCATTTCTAACCTCAAAATTGGCTTTAGAAATTTATGAAACCACTCATGCACCATGGTTTACAGGAAGCATACTCACCATAAGCTTCGACAAGCATTTTATGATTCTGCAGCAGTTTTCTTTCAATGATAATGATGAAAACTAATATTGTTCGCAAATCATAGTTTGTATACACAAAACTTGACATATCCAACACAATTAAATTGATGCTGTTATATGAAACTTGCGAGTTGAAAATCTTCACCAACCGTGGAAGAAACAAAATAGCACCAATTGTGTGGTTTAACAATAACTACATTAACAACTATGATCATTTATGAATATTCCAGTTTTATTTTTATATACCTGGTATAAATGGAAGTTTTTTTTTGCACAGTATTTAATTAATCAAATTCCTAATAAATCAAATAACAAATTTTAAGCATATAACCATGTTTTATAAATATGACTATGTGTTATTAATATGAAAGCGAGAGCAGTTATGATATTTTATCTTATTTTAAATAGATTTTTGAAATCTTTTAAACAAACTTTATAAACAGTTTAAAGACTTTATAAAAAATTCATTTTATAGCTATATATGAAGATAAGGATAGTTGGGGTGATCAGTCAAAATAAAAATGGCAAAAATAAATAATAATATTTATTTTTATTTATTTATTTTTGCCATTTTTATTTTGACTGATTACCCAACTATCCTTCTCTTCATTATTCAATACAGTCAACCATCAACCCACAATTATGGCTATATATATTTGATAGTACTTTGTGTCTTTTATTACACAGAGAGGAGGAAGAATCTTAAGATTTTACTTTTTAATTGGCCTTCTCTTGCTCTTCTTTTATTTTATATTTTAAGATATTTTGCTAGCACAGTTCATTCAAACTCAATTATACGTTATATTCATTAAAAGAAATAGCTTACAGTCAGTAATAAAATTTTCAAATTAAATGTTTAATATATGGTAGCCATGTAATTTATTTCATAGTTTTATTATTTTTAATGGTCAATTTAATAGATGTATTTTACTATAGGGAAGTCATAAAGAATATGATGAATTGTTTGTCTGACGCAGTGTCACATATCAAAGTTCATCGAATTAAACTGTTTTAAATGAAATTTTCTTTATTTATATTCAATTAAGAATTTTTCCATGTGTTTAGAATTTGTTTGCCCGTAAGTTTAACATCTGGTATAAAGTTATAGTGCCCTTTTGTTGTTTGTTGCTACTAAAGCTTTGATCTGACCTTTCCCACTTTTTCTAGTGGGTTTCCCGTGGTATAGAATTTTCCTATTGTTAACAAATTTGCAAAGTGTATGGGCTAAAAAAAAATATTCTTTACTTTTTTTTTACCCCAGATATTCCTACTTATTCTGATACATTTCTGGCAACATTGGCTGAAAGTGCTGCCATTCATCAAACTTACATCTTAAAAAGGCATTATGAAACCTTAAAATTAAATAAAAGTAATAGTTGGCCTATCAAAGTTGGGAAAAATGCAAGAGGTCTGCCAATCAATTTTAAATCCAAATCTATTACTCTTACAAATACTGTCTTTTCTGTGAACTGACACTAGACGTAAAACCAAGAACTTAACCTTTGATAGAGTCTGTAGAAGAAATATCTTTACATTTTTTTTTTTTCACTTTAGTATCTCTGGGTAAAAATCATTTAAAAAGTATTTTATTATTTTTTATAAATAAAGATATAGATATAGAAAACAAGATCAGTAATTTCCTTAATATTATATGATTTCAACACCTATGAGGTCATGTACTAAAAGCCTAATAAATGTACTAAAAGTCTGAAAAGTTTTTGGATGTGATCTCCACATTTCCCAGATCCTTCGACTACTTTCCCAAAAAGCTTTTATACTTCTACCTACCAAAATAATTCTATATTTTCCATTTCCTTTAATGTAGAAACACTCTATTCTTTTCCTTTTTCTTAAAACAGGTAATAGTACTTCAATCATATAGACTGAAACTGCTCCAAATCTCTTTAAAAATTCTCAAATGCAGGACAACTATGCTCGAACTCCCGAAAAATCCTTGATACTGGTTTAGATTCCACTTAGGACATTCCAAAGTCTTGGTTGAATGTAAATCCCTTGTATTTGAAAGGAAGTAATGCCGCACTGACAACTTTCTAAAGGTATCACTTAAAATCTATTTATCCAGGTCAAACTAAACCCCCAAATTTTCAAAACATTCAATAATATTTTCTAATTGACGCTAATTAAAGTTTATTAATTTCATCTTTCCCTTTTAGCCGTCTAATTACTCCATCATTAATCAACTTTTTTTTTACCTTCATTTTGTCACGCGCACCTGTCATAAGCAATGACAATTAGGGGATCTGCCGTCGGTGAGAGTACAGGTAGTGGCTTGATCGGCATGATGGAGAGAAGTGCCCAGCTGCATCCCCTCCTATCTTGAATTTAGCATCTTTTTAAGCGAGGAAATCCTCCATCCAGTCTTAAGTCATTATGTAAAGTAATGTTTGTGACGTACCATGGAGCTTTAGTTTTGGTTCTGAAAGTTTTTGATTGAAACGTTTGTAGTTTTCAAATGTGGGCCGTTTTGGCTGTTCCATAAATTTGTAAAGCGTAGCTCCATATGGGCTTAAGTAGGTAATTGTAAGTGTTCAGTTTTGTTGTAGGTTTAATTTTGAGCATTTTGAGAGAAGTGAAGATAACAGTCGTGGTTTGAGGTTTAACGTTTTTCTTTTTTTGTTGATATTTGGGCCCCATGTCATTCTTCAGTTGAATGTCAGTCCAAGATATTGTATTTTATCTGTTTGAGGAATTTCGGCATTGTCAAAGTAAATAGGAGGGCATGTTTCATGTTGAAGAGTGAAAGTGACTTGTCTTGGTTGAATCAAATTTTCCAAAGTTCTTAACAATCGTTTAGTTTTATTAGATAATGTTGTAAAGTCTGTGAGCTGTGTGTTGGATTCTTATGTCTTGTTAGAATTGCTGTATCGTCTGGGTAAGTCGCTATAATTATTCTGGTGTAGTTAGCAATGTTCTGTATGTATATGATGTATAAAAGTGGAGCGAGTACTGACCCCTGAGAAACTCCTAATAAGACTGGTCTTATTGAAGAAAGTTGTGAGTCTTGGCAGACAGAGAAAAATCTACAATTTAAACAAGAAAAACTCATTTATTAACAGTTTTATTATTTTATATTTTTCAAAATTTATAGTAATAATAGCTATATAAAAGGAAAACGGTGAAGAAGATTGCTGTAGGTTGTAGCTTGTAGCCAGAACATGGTATGTATTTTCCACGACTGTGTTCCCCATCATGAGCTGTAAGAATAATAGCTGTTGTATTAATTAACTGATTTAGGTGCATAAATTTTAGTTTTTGTTCAGGAAGCTGCTATTATTTAAATTATTATTAGGAAGAGAGAGGAGAAAATCTGAGGAGGAATAAGAGAAATTTATAAGGGAAGAGAAGGTAGAGAAAGGAAAATAGAATATTAATATAAGAAATTGTAAAAAAGAAGAAAAAAAAAAGAATTGATTACTATGCTCATATATATTGATAATATTGTATATTTATATACAATATTATCAATTATTATATTATTTATATATATTAGTTTTAAGAATTGTCTAATTATGATTGATAAGTGTGCTGTGTTTGTAGCAACCCAATATAATTGGGGAGCACTCTTTTATGAAAATAAAGTGATTCTCTCCTGTATTGAGGAATGAGTGGGAGGAAGAAAAAAAACATTTTAATTTTATCTTAATTTTATGGTGTTAGATCTTTTTTTTTATTTAAAATTTTATTTATGATTTATTGTTTAATTTCATAACTATGGTTGTCGAAGAAAGATTCTTGATAATTTTTTAGAAACAGAACATGAAATAGTTGACCAACTTTCAACTCCTCTGATTACTGTAATACTCTTTGTAATTTCTTTTTGGCTTACTAAAACTTTTTATTTAAAGAGTATTGCCATATGGTATTAAAGTTTAGTTGATATTGCATGAATTGACTGGTTGATAATGCTTCTTAATTTCCAGAAACCAATCCATTTTCTTATATTGAATCAATGTCCTTTTTATTGCATGCGTTCTTAACTTTATCGAGTCTTCTATTCACTCTTCAGCATTACTTTTTGATATGATTATCAAGAGATGGATGTCTGTAAATTCTATTCTATCTTCTCTGAATTCTGCATCCTTTCATTTCTGTTTCAATTATATATGTAAAAGTGCTTATAATTATATTTTAAGTTTATTCCATTTTTTTTTTTATCTCAGGATCTTGAGACCATCCAAATTTTTAAAATTATAAGCAGCTCTGTAGTTAATAGGAAAGTCTAGAAGGATCTGTCTTAGCTACCTATTATCCTAAAAAAATAACAAAATTTTGCTTTGTTTAGCCTATTCAAATCTCTCATAGATCAAAATCAAAGTGTTAGACTGTTTAATTTATTTTCTTTTGTAGAAAATACACCACAAGAACAAGTGTTCATCTGGTTTAGCAATCAAGCTTCTTTTTTCTTTCAACTAATAGCTGAATAATTACTGTTATTATTAAGCAAGCGTATTCAATTTATTTGCACATGGTGGTTTAAGGAATATGGTTAAAATTAATTAATTTTTATAACACTTACCGCATAGGGCTGTGTACACTTTAGATTCTGTCCCTCTTTCACACCTAATCCTGTCAAAAGGCTCGTAAGGCTTTTCATCAGGATGGTTGCCACTTTTATTTAAAAACAGATTCAATTAATCATTACATCAATTGTGAGGAATTAATGTTTTGATATGGCTAAATGATGACGATTGGTAAATATTGTCAGTACTTTTAACCGTTAAATTCAGGATTCTAATCCTCCACAAAAAAAAAAAACTAGTGAGTGCATCATTCAACTTTCCTTTACCTTACTCCATTGAATAAAAATCATTTTATACCTTTGGTTTTATTGTATAAATTTTTAATGAAAAAAAAGATTGATATTAATTTTCTGTGGCTCAAATATTCCTGAAATACTAATTTTTTTAAGGCAAATGTTTGTCTAGTACGTTTACCTTATAATTTTATTGAAATATTCAAATTATGATAACTTCAAGAGGAATCAACTGATCAATATAAAATTTTCAGGGATTTAGGAGCCTTAGACTACACAAATTAGAAACAAGAACCAAAAATATAAAATAAAAATGAAGGTTTTCTTTATTTATAATTTATAAATGAATAAAATCTAAAATTTATTGATATCGATTGGAAGAGCACTAATTTAGCTTACAAACAATTGTATTAATTTGGATTCTAATCTGTATTCTCTGAAGCTAGCATCCTTTCATTTATGTTTCAATTTTATATGTATTAAGGTGAACGTACCAGTTATGGGCATGTTGGACTTTAAATGTAAATAATAGGCTTCCATATTGATTTAAAGGTTCCAGTTTTTTCTAGATTGAAGACCAATGCCCTCTATTAACAAGAGTATAAACAAAGTTTCCTAAAGAAAATTTTAAAATGCCAATCATTGTTGTATCTAAATTGCTTGCTTTTGAGATCAGTGTGTTGCATACCTTCTTACTAGCAGTTTTTCTAAAATTGAGTTGAACATTTATGTTATCTTACCGTTATATTTTTAGTCAAATAAAGATTTAAAAATTTTTCTGAGGTACGTCTATTACTGGTACTGACTCTCTGTCAATTACTAGAACAATTGAATTTTAGAGTGTCCATCACTAGTGCAAAAAGGTGTTTTTTTTTTAATGGAGATTATACCTGCATAACTGTATGGTTTTTTTTCAATTTTAAATCGTTAAATAGAAAAAGGAGACCCTAGAGATTATAAATATCCAACGGAGAAGTTTATAACTATAATAATTACAGCGGTATCGGCCAAAAAAGACAAAACGATTCTTAGCTATTCCCGTCCCTGGTGCGCTTACCCTAAATGCTCATAATTATATTTTTAATTTATTCAAATTTTTGGAAGTTCTGTAGATAATAGACAAGTCTAGAAGATCTACTTTAGGTACAGTTGCCCTCAAAAGACAACAAAATTTTGCATCGTTAAGTCTATTTAAATCTCCTTTACATCATAATCAAATTTTAAAATTTTACACTGTTTAATTTATTTCCTTCTATAGGAAAGGTACCAAAAGAGCAGGTGTTCAGGTTTTCTTTATTTCTACTTTAAAAATAAATAAAAACTAAAATTTATCGATATGGGTTGGAAGGGCACTAATTTAGTTTTCAAACAATTGTATTAATGTAGAATTTGGAAAAAATTCTGAAGAGTTAAGAATGCTTTAGTTGACAGCCAGAAAAAAAATTGTCCAAGAAAATCAAGTACTACAGTTTTTTTTTGTTTCTATAAAAATGTATGGAGAGCAGGGTAGCTTAGTGGTAGGGCACTAAGCTTCTGGTCCTCAAGGGTCCAGGTTCATGGCAGAAAATTATTTATTCTGTTTCATTAGCCGTGGGGCGAACCTGGGATAGTGAGACCCTCCTGGGGCACACCCAGCCTCTATAAAGTGGGTACCCTCAATTAAATAATTGATTAAGAGGAGAAACCTGATGGTTGAACTTGATCCTGGCCCGATTCCCTCCCTGCACAAACGTAGGCCTGGAAACAGTACTTTCCATAAATAGTACTGAACCCAAGACCCTTCATAGGTTGTAGTGGTACATGTTTTTTTTTGTTTTGTTTTTTTTCTATAAAGAAATATAACTTGCTTTTTCACAACACAAGTTTGCTTGACCTACTTTACTGGAAAGGTCTTTTGGTTTTGGTTTTTTATGTTACATTGTAACTCAGTTTATACTATCAGCAATAATCTTCCTTATTCTGAAAGAAAAAAGAAATCAATTGGTTTATAATAGCTTAGAAATCTAGGCAAAAGGAAATAAAATTTCTTGGATACAAAGGCCCATTGGTCTAATTGTATTAAGGTTGAATTTGAAAAAAATCTTAAGGAGTTGAGAATGCTTTAGTTAACAGTTAGAGAAAAAATCCTCAAAGAAAATCAAGTACTAAAGTTTGTATTTTCTACAAAAAGTCGTATTTAAGAGTCTTAAAAGAAATCCATAGAAACCGAGGCAAAAGGAAATAACATACATTTTTTTGAAAATATACGAAATTTTTTTTGTCTCGGATCCTAAGGCCCATTGGGATGAATGTGGGGACATATGTCTAAAATTTTTTTATGTAGAATCATTGGATTTTATGGATGGATCTAATTTAATTTAATTTATTTAATTGCTTTGACCAAGTGATAACGTCCTAGCTGATAATAAAGGCTATTTAATTGTACATTAATAAAAACAAGTTTAATCAAAATTGTTAGAGCCGTTTTTGACCTAAGCTACTTTTATATATATACACACACCGATCAATTTGTGAGACTTGGTTATTTGGAATCAGGAGGCATTTCTGTTGAAAACTCGGATTCAATATTTTTTATGATCACAATATTTTTCATTACTCTATATTTCATATAAAGTAAGGAATATCAAGGAAAGTAAGAAAAAAGTAATAATAACTGTAAATACGAAGAACTTCCCTAGAATTGCTATATAAGCATCCTTAACCACTGGTCATAACTAAGAAGATTCTAAACCTTATGAACTGAGAAAATATAGAAAAACAATTTTTCACTATAATTAATATAGTTTTCCAGATAAAGTAAAATGGTTCTTGTAAATACAAAACCTGTTTTTGTTATGATATGAACTAATACTCTAATACTTTAGCTGAAATGAATAAATATAAATTTTTACTCTTACGGTGGTTTGTAGTTGCAGATCAGCATGGTTTTATAAGGTGATACTTTATTTCTTTCATCTCTATATGAAGAAATTCCACAGCCAATAAATTTTGTATTAGCCCAGATGAACTGTAAAATTTTATAATTATGATTATTTTTTTAATGCAGCCACTATAGGCATTTATACCTAGATAATGTAGTTTAGTGGAATCTAACTTAATGTAGTTCTAATATTTTAATTTAAAATGTATAATATTATAAATATATAATATATACACATTAAAATTTCTGTTTATTATTTTACTACCACATTTCATCACAATTATTTTTTCTTGCTTAGACTACCACATCATCTGCAAAAGCCAGATGATATGTTAAGTGGTTGAAAATGGTGCCATCTAGATTTGTTCTTATTTCACAATGCAGACTCTAACACAAGGTTGAAGAGCAAAACTGACAGTGGTATGAGGTGCATGGGAGCACTTCATACATTTAATTAATTAGAAACTTTAAATAAATTAACGTACTTGAGTGAAGTATCCTGCATTGTATTGGTCAACTGGCGCCTCTGGATTATAGTTTTTTATTTCATCAAACCATATCCGGACCAAGTGTTCCACATCAACTTTCGGTTTTTTGGCAGTGGTATATGAAGCCAGGTTTTCTCCATATTGATATGCTTAAAATGAACATATAATTGATGTATCATAATCAAAATTATATAATAATAATTTATAACTAACTAAGTGACTTGTCATCATTTGTATAAAGTTTCATGGTGAAACCAAGTGATCAATAAACTTATAGAAAAAAAATTTTTAAATTACATTATTATGAAAGCGTTTTTTTGAGAGAATTTTCTCAACATTAATGATTATTTACATTCGACTTCAGCTTGTCAAAGTCCGCCATATCAAAAACTCAGACAAGCAGGAATTTTGATCTGTTTAAAGTTTCACTTTCTCTCTATTATAGAAAAAAGTTTTTAGTGACCACGGCATATTTTATTTTACACATACAGATACCATACTTCTTATTCCCAAATTATTTCTCCCTTATTATGGTTACAAATTGGCAGTCATTATAATTATATAATTATATAAATTGGCAAAAAGGCACAATGTATAATATCGATTTTTAAAGAAATTAAAAATTTGTCTAAACCGTGGTTTCGTTCTGTTTATTTTATGTTGATAAAAAATAATACAATCTGAACTGCAGAATACATGTAAATTACAGTTATACAATTTGAGCAATGAGTAGTTCAACTAAATGAACAGATTTATAAAATTATACAGATTTGTAAAATGTAGGTTATTCTGCCACTGTATGTTATAAAAGTAAGCTTGTATGTACAAAAGTTTTTCTTCACAATGAATGATGCATACCTTATTACATAATTTTGAAAGAAATTGAATCCAGAGATTACTTCCTCGATAAAAATAGAGAAGAGATGAGAAAATCATTTGTCTCTCCCTCCCAATATTTTGAAGAATAAAAATAAAATCAATATCAATACAAATTAATGCACATGAATGAATGAATTATGTAAAATACAATCATTTAAGAAAATAGGAAAAGTCAACTAGATGTAAGAACATCTAGCTTAGCGTTAAGGCCTTGAAGTAGGTACGCCAGTATTTTACCACGCCCGATATTCTTATTGTTAAAATTTTCTTTTATATTCATAGATAATTATATGCAGCAACATATCCTAAGATTTTATGTTCATTCATGAGCACCCTTCCATTTTTACTCGAAGATTTTATCACATCTCCCTTGGCAAAGTTAAGGAATCAGAAAATTGAGAGTTCATCTCACTGCCTCAAACATTTAAATAAAAATATGTAATATATAGAATGACTTTGTCAACATATTTTCAAATATACCCTTACAAAAAAAATCATAATATATAAACATATATAAAAACTTATTTTTTATATATGTCATAGTATTATATTGTTCATTTTACAATAATCATGTTAATTAACATTCATAATTTGTATGCATAATATAAACTCCTGAGACTTATTTGGGGGAGAGGGCTCTAATCCCTCCCTCCAACCAACTAGAATGGAAAGTCAGCCACTATGGTATGCATTAATGAAGCAAATCAGTTTTCATCTGTTATTTAAAGCTCTGCTGCCCAAGATTTTTATCTTTTTCCTGCTTAATAATATTTTTTGCAATCAACTAATTTTGAAAAATTGGATGAACTACAATTTAAATATTACGTAATATATAACAGCTTGAAAAATAAATTTTATTTTTTGGGAAGATTGATGTCATTACCCGGAGGCACTCTGCTTTCCATGATGGACGTCCACAATGTCTCATAGTGACGCTGTAAATAATATTCCCAAAATGTCGAGAGAGAATTAATTCATGCCAGTTATCTTATTTCAGATGTTAAATAATTATTTATTTTTAGATTCAGCCTGTTTGTAAATTGTTTTAAAACCACCGCACTTAATTTCATGAAATATGTTTTGATTACATTGTAATCAGTGTATAATTGATAATTGGTAGTTATAATTGTAAAATTAATTCAGTATACATTGAAGAATGGGATGGACCGATTTTGAAATGGGGGAGTGGGAGAGGGACTGCCACTGGACTCAGGGAAATAAATTGTGAAAAGACTTCATTGGTAGAAAGAGAAAAAATAAATTAGTATGCACTACGTATATATATATATATATAACTTACCTTTATTGTCGTTTATCGTAAATTTGCATTCATTTGCCCATTTCTGTGCCTCATCAGCCAATTCTTTATCCCATTTCTGAAAAACATAAAAAAAAAAAAAATTCTGAAGTGGTTCTTCAATTATCAATATCATTGAGTCAATATCAAATTTCATTAAAATATTGACTAAATAATTAATACATTGGAACATTTATATTGACATCAATCAAACTCATTAATATAAAATTTGTTTATTTTAATTGAAGCTCTTTCAATATTACTGAAGGAGTGTTAATGTTATTGACTGTATAAGGGCTGTATTGAGCAATATTTAACTCATTTATATGGATCGAGATGAAAATACAAGATTTCGGGGTCTCTATTGATTAGAGGGGGAGATTATGTGGGTTCACCTATTCTTCTGCTCCAAAATTAATTTTTAATGCCAATTAAAATTGCTATTTTGTTTTTTTTTTTTGTCTAAAAGTTAATTTGTATAATGGATGTTGTGGCTGAGAGGGCTAACGCATTTGCATAGCACTGCGCGTTGTCCCGCAACTTGATAACCGAAGTTATCTGAACAGAATAAGTACGAGTTCGATCCCTGGTGCCAGTGGGATTTTTAACTCTGGCATTAATCCCCTGCTCTCACCACCTGGCCCTGGAAAACCCCATATAGCATAAAAGATGAGGAAGGGGAGAAAAAAAAAAAGTGTTAATTTGTATACCATATTTAATAATTGTTTTTTAAATACAAAACTATTTCTTAAATAAAATAAAAGTTAACTTAAAAACTAATTTTATTTTATTTTGTATTTTAATTTTATCTCATTTTATTCTTCTTATTTTTTTTTTAGTTTAGAATAAAATATAGAAATACTTAATTCCTATACATGTTCAGAATAATATATTTGAAATATACAATCAATAAGTAATTAATTGATAGTTTTATGGAAATTATTATTTATGGGTTGACTTAACAGTCATCTGAGTGGTTTAATATCAAAGACAGATATTTATCATTTACAAAAAGTTGAAAAAAACAATTTTCTGTAACATAGCTTCAATTTAAAGTAATTCTAATCATTTTTTTAATGATTCAACTTGAACATTCTTAGATAAAATCATCAGAAACAGTTTGAGTTGAACGTACAAAACAAAAATTCACTTTTTCTCTGCATTTTTAAAATGGCATATATCCGTCTTTGATATACTCATGTGCAGTTAATTATGTAAACAAAAATAACTGGTGTACACAACATACAACTTTCACTTACCGCTCTACTTTGAATAGAAATTATTTTCTGGCAATGTTGAACAATTATAAGATTTTTGAATTGCATTTTTAACGGAACTATGGCTTAAAGCTTACAGCTAACAAATCTTTAAGACCATTAAAATAACAAAAACTCTATTAATTATATCATTGGTAGGCAATAAAAACCTCATTTGTCCACCTGTTTTTGTAAACCACATAACTCCAGTCTCTGTGCTATATATATATATATATATATATATAATATATATATATATATATATATATATATATATATAATCTAGAGAGATTTGAAAGTACAAATGTATATTCAACCTATAAATGATTATGGATAGTACACCTATTAGTTATTAAACTGTTATTTCCATTTTAAAGTTTACTAAAATGAAATTATGAGATTTTCATTGCCTGTCATAGATGGTTCAAAAGCTATCACATTAATTGTAAGTGGATAATGTCAGGATTTCACAAAGGAAAACTTCATTGAATTCTTCTTCTTTCTCTAGATCCTTTGTGCCGTTAAACGTGGAGCTGCAGTCCCATCCCATCTTGCCCACTGGTCTCTGTCCCTGGATAGTCTGGGATGGTGCGTCCTCCTGCTGTGCCCAGTTTTCCAATATTATCATGGTAAGTGTGTCTCGGCCTGCCACGAGGTCGCCTGCCTTCCGGTCTAGCTTCCATAAACCACTTGGCCTTTCGGGTGTCGTCCATTCTGTAGATGTGCCCAAACCATTTCAACTGCTTCTCTTCTAGGATGCCACGGATTGATGTCACCTCCAATTCCTCACGGATTCTTTCATTTCCAACACAGTTCCTCTTAGTTTTGCCAGCTATTCTTCGGAGGAATCTCATTTCCGCTGCTGTGATCCTGCCTATGTGCTTATCGAGGGTTGTCCAGCTTTCAGATCCATAAAGAAGTACTGGGAGGAACACCGCCTTATATATCGTGTTTGGCCTTTCTGCTTACTTCCCATTTTTCTATGATTGTATTGGCTATCTGGTAATATATCCCATAGGCCTTCATCACCCGATTTAGTACCTCCTGGTCTATTTTACCATCTTCATTGATGATTGTCCCCAGATACCTGTATGCATTTGTTACCTCTAGGGGTTCGCCATTACTTAACATCATAGGCTCCGCATTATCTTTAACATAATCTTGCTCTTAGACGGGTTTATATGCAGCTTCAATTCGCAGCTTTCCACTCGGCCAATGATGCCTGTAGAGCCTCTTGTGAGTCCGCTATAAGAATTATGTCGTCGGCATATAACATAGCTTGAGCCAACACTGGTGTCAAATTCCAATATCCCACAACAGCCCTTGGAGTTTTTCTTTTACACACTTTCCAAATTTCATCCATGAGAAGGATAAAAAGCAGAGGACTAAGACTATCCCCTTGCTTTACTCCTTTATAAAAGTGGAAAGGTTCTGATGTGTGTCCATTGAGCCTCATTACACCCTTGGGGGGGAGGGGTCTTGGTATATTGATTTAATAGCACTCACCAAGTTTGCAGGTTCTTCTAATTAGTGAGTCTCATATCTCTTGTCTCAGAACTGAGTCGAATGCGGCCCTAAGATCCAGAAATTCTAGATAAACCGATTTTCCACGGTCCCATGCTTTTTCGACAATTATCCGTAATGAGAATATGTGGTCTTGGGTCTGTCTGCCTGGTCTGAAAGCGGCTTGCTCCTCCTCTAGATCTTGCTCTACTATATGCCTTAGTCGCTGTTCAAGTATGCTTGAGTATATCTGGTACACAACTGAGGAGTAGAGGCATATTAGCCTATAGGGAATAGGGATTATGATATTGTTCTCCCATTCTCGTGGTATCAGCCTGAGGTCCCAAATCTTTTGGAAAAGAGTTTGAAGGATCTTGATCATTTCGTAGCCTCTATATTTAATTAATTCTGGAGCTATTTCATCTGTTTCTGGTGCTTTTCCCATTTTGGTTCTGTCTACTGCCGTTTCCACCTCATCCTCATCCTCGCCTATTGCGTCATCCAAGCCATCGAATTATTCACTAATTTAATTTTCTAAAAGGTTGCATGACGATTTTTCGGAATAAACGGACGTTGATACCTAATTATTTAAATATAATATCAAATCTAGAATTATTAAACTACAATAAATATGTTTAAGGTTATAAACATATGCTTTGTAGTCTGTGAAATATTTTTTTATTTCATTTCTTCTATCACACAAGTACTATGAAATATTTTTTTAACAATGTGCCTTGGTTGTGTGGATTTTGAATACTTTTTCAAAATTAAAAAAAAAACTTAAGTTTACATTTAGTTACAAAATTTCATTTAATTTCCTCGGAAATGTGATTTCCGTTAAATAATATTTTCACAAATTAGTATTTATAATTTTTCGTCACTCTTCATTACCTTCTACGACTTTCTATATTAGATATTGTTTCTTCTAAAATTCTCGCTTTCCTAGGATAGGTTATAGGTTTACCTTCTGACTATTATTTCCTGCGATTCATTTTCGACCTAAATACACATTTTCTCTTTTCTTCTCCATTTTTCAATTATCAAATTCTTTCAAAAGTTATATTTAGCATTTTTTCGTAACTCTTAATAATAAGAGATAATTAATTATTTAGAATAAACCAAATTAAAAGTACCTTAGAGGAAGATATGTTGAACATTGGACATTTAAGCCTTGTAAAGTGATATCGATGGGGATAAGTCCTAATTGATATTGAAGACCAGTTAATTATACAATAGTACACCGAATTTAATCAAAATAGTTTGAGACATTTTTAAGAAAATTGTAAGAATGTGTATAACCATTCATATAAAGTAGCGCTTCCGGTTAGCCGATTTTTAGGAAAAAGTTGCTGTAACATCCCAACCATATACAAATCTTAAATACGTAATATCAGTTTCGTACGACTTTTCGTTTTTGAGCTAGACTGTTCACGTACACACACAGACCATTTTGCGGGACTTGGTTATTTGGACTCAGGGGACCTGAAAACGTGTATTTCCGTTGAAAACTCAGATTCAAAAATTTACACGAACGGAATACTTTCCTTTACTATATATTACTTATATAGATAGGTAAGTGAAAGTAATAGGAAAATATTTTTACTTTCCTTTGATTATATTGCTTCAATAATATTGACCATGTAAGGGGCCCTTAAGAAACAAAAATGTAAGTTTTTTTTTATTTTTACAGTCTTTCTTGAAAATACTAATTTATCGTGGTAAAAATTAAATGTAAATTAACACAACATAACAAATGAGATGCAATGAGATTAAAGCAATGAAACTTTTCTGAACTTAAAAATAAAATGAATGTAGAAACTCACGAGAACCCACATGTCCTTTGCTGGTTTCAAGTTTGTTTCTCCTGAAGCCACCAAGTTTCTCATTTCATTGTGGTAATTAAGTATTTTGACCACATTTTTACAACTCAGAGGTTTGCCTGAAATTGGACAGTTTATCATCGGTTAATATACTTTCGAAAACAATTTAAATTTACATTATAATGAATTGGGGGAGCGGGGTAGCTCAGTGGTAGGGAACTGAATGCAAAGGTCCCAGGTTCGAACCCCGGCTCAAGGCAAAAAATTTATATATCTGTTTCATTGGCCGTGGGGCGATCCTGGGTCGGGAGACCCTCCTGGGGCATACCCAGCCTCTATAAAGTGGGTACCCTTAATTAAATAATTAATTAAGGGGGAAAACCTGGTGGTTGAGCGTGATCACGGTCAAATCACCTCCTTGCACAACCGTTGACCTAGAAACAGTACTTTCCCTAAATAGTACTGAACCCCAGACCCTTCATGTGTTGTAGTGGTACAGGTTTTTTTTTGGTTTTTTTTTTTATGATGAATTGGATTCCTGTGAACCAGATTCTAGTATATAATACATAAAACTATCTGAGATTTATCTTGATTTTGAAGAAATTAATTGTGATCTTCGTGCTAATAAGTGGGACAAAAAATGTTATGAGCTTTTTAGAAGGTTGTTGATATTACCCCTTTTCTCCGTTGTAATTCACCTTTATCTCCCCTTCATGGCTAAATAATATGACCTCTATATAATAATAGTTATTATTAGTTATTTAGCCAGTTTCTTCCTCCCTCGACAAGTCACAATCTATAAGTTGTAATCCACTTTTTCAATGCTATAATTGTTCCAAGCTTTGGCCCAGTTGACCGAGATTTATTTTTTAAGTTCTAAATTTTTTTTTTCATATAAAATATTATATATATTATTCAATCATCAAGTTTTCCCCCCTACTTTTCCTCGCCTTTTAGCCTATATGGGGTTTTCCATATCCTCGCCATCCATCCATGCATTTAACACTGGCATGTTGTCGTACTATCAGTGACGGCCTTAGAGCAGAACAACCTGGGTATACGCCAAAATGGTGCCTCCCCCTCTTTCCACCACTAGTTAGGAATTTTAAAAAAATTATGAAGAGAATGAAAATAATTTATTTTAGCCTATTAATATATTAACTACGTTAGAGACATGTTGAATGAAATATTATTCATATCTTATATATTATAAAAGAGCTTAAAAAATAAATTAAATTTTTTGGGGCGCCAAATTTCCAAAAAAGACCAGCACTGATAACCCGCTCCTCCCTCCCTCAGTATTTCCTAAGTGCCTACGCTTATGTTGTTAAGTCTTTATTAGTTTTTGTACCTATTAATCCTCTCTATGGCTTTTTATACCCTGAGATTTATGAATCCACGATTTGATGTAGTAACGTTCTCTATTATATGAACTTTTAGTCAACTCAATGGAAAAATTGATTTATTTATATTTGTTCCAAATATTTACCCAAATTACACTTTCGTACCCCATTCGTAGTTTCATAAAAATTGTATTGGGCCATATTTATATTTCTTTACGTCCTATATATTTTATAAAGTGCAAAAATAATGTAATTATGATTTCAACTTATGAAGAAAAAAAACTTCTCTATAACATCAAATAAAACAAAAATCAAGACAAAACACTAATTATGTTTTGTTATAACTAATTATTTAGCTATATCTAAATAATAATAATAAAAGGCTTAGCAAACCCGAAGGTTCGATGCCGACACCACCAATCTCTTATTACATACCTCCCTCCACCGTTCGCCGTCCAAACCCAGTCCCTTCAGATCGGCTTTAATGCAATCTTCCCACCTTCGCTTCGGTCTACCCCTCGGACGCTTACCATTCGGCACAGCAAATATTAATCTTTTAGGAATTCTCTCGTTACTAATCCCAACAACTTTACAAGCCCATTTTATTCGCCGGGACGAAATCACCTCAATTATATTACCAGGATACAGTTCATGCAATTCGGCGTTGTGTAACCGTCTGAACTCTCCGGTTAACTCATCCTTCTTCGGTCCGAATATTCTACGCAATACTTTATTTTCAAAAACCTTAAGACGCTGCTCATCCCTTAATGTAAGCGGCCAAGTTTCGCATCCATAAAGAACTGTAGGCAAGATAATTGTTTTATAGATTCTAATTTTTAAGCTACGGGACAAGAGGCGCGAACTGAGTAGTTTTGTCACAGAAAAATAACAAGCATTTCTCGCCTTCAGCCTAACCTTAATCTCTTCTTCAATTTCGTTTTTTCTAGTTATTTTAGAACCTAGATACCTAAATTTATCTACCTGTTCAAACATATTACCATCTATATCGATATCACCAGTAGAATCGCCATTTTTGCAGCTAACCATATATTTTGTTTTATCCACGTTTATTTCAAGTCCTGGTTTTTTACCGGCTTTCATTAACGTTGTCGTATTGTTGTATGCTATATCTAAAACATAATAAAATTCAAATACTTACGTATCAAGTTACAACGTTTTTCAGCTAGAGATAAGGAAGGTAATAACAACAACAACATTTGGAATATCATTAGAAATACTTCTTAAATTTATTTTTTAACAGTGACAAATTAAAATCAATTAAAAATTAAACAAATCACATGTTATAGGATCATATGTTGTTAAATGGCGCCCAAACGACTTGATTGAAAAATAACCTGTACTACTAATATAACTATACAACATATCCAGTATATATTATATTTTTTTTCTAGAACTTGATAAAGGAATTTCAGAGTCATATATAAAAGGCTTTCTATGGTTCGTTTCTGGAAATTTATCGAAAACATTCACCGTACATCTTCACGTAAGAGTTCGTAAAAAATACGCTAGATAGCGTTATCAAAAAAAAAAATCGTTATAAGCAAAAGGATTGTTAGACCAGGTCCGAATTTCTACTGTTATATTCTCTGCTGGGACGTAGCTCAGACTTAAGTCCAAAACTTAACATTTACACTTACTTACTAAAACCAATTTGGACATAAGTTTCACAAATATATATAATTGCTGAAGAAACGCATATTCCGAAACTACAAATATTTCAGGACAATCAGTCAAGCACCTTGGTATGTTAGTAACATAACTCTCCATAAACAAGCACGTGCAAACCATCACTGAACACATACAAACCTACTACAAAAGGTTTCGCAGCAAGCTTTATGGTCACCCTAATAGATTCATTCAAGACATGGCCAATAAAAATATGCCTGGTAACATCCATAGAAGGCTGAAAAGGAGTTGGATGAGAGACATCCTTGATTAACCATTATGACCAAAGTCAGCCACTGTTTTTTTCTCTTCCTCAAGCCTATCACGCCCTTCCTCTTAGTTGATTTATACATTGTAATCTCATTTACTTGTCGGCATTGAACATTGATAGTTGTGAATTAACAAATAAAGAGAAGAAAAACAAAGGTCTGACTTTCTAACTTACCATAAACCAGGAGTCGCTAACGTAGAGGGCAAAGTGGTGCCCGCGAGCAAAATTGTGCCCACCTAATATGACCTTTATTGGTGATTACCTTGGCAACAGTTTGACATAATGAGACCTGGGCGAGTTGAAATTTATTTTCTGAATGATTATCGACCTGTCCACTCTCGTTAAAATAGTTACCAATAGGATGACTCTTTCTCTTCGTATGCTAGAAATGACGTGGGAGACGGAACAAATTATAATTATCTCAAAGTAACTAAATATTGTGGATGCACAATAACCTGCCATATTTTGAAGGATTTAACGAATATAAACACTGTAAATCAATGTTTACTTGCATTGGTTATTTTCAGCAACTAAAGTTACATCGTGATTAATAATTATTTACATAATTCATTAGTAATATTTAATATCTACAAGCAATTAGTGAGCCTCATAATTTAAAATGATCCAATTGAACATAGGCATATACGAATGTAATTATATATACTGTATAATCTATTCACTTCAGAAAATTGGATTTTGTTTAACTAAATTGCTCTGTATTACTGTAACCACCACTAACCCATGATACTTTTTTTTATAATAAGTAAAAAAAATATTAGACACATGACCGAGGGTTTTTGTCAATTCTATTCCGGCCGAGAAAAAGATGATTTTAATAAAATTTTAACATTTTTGATATTATTATTTTTCGTGTTTTCTCTTTATTGACTTCTAGATTGTTGTACATCAATAGATTTGTTGTTCTTTAATATAAAATAAGAAAACACATTGTTAATTCAAATATATAATAAATAAACAAAAAACAAAAACAAATGCTACATGTAAAGTAGGGAAGGTTGAACCATTGAAAAGCTAAATTATGGTTCCTCCAAACCGTATCGATGACTTTTTAGATTTTACGCCTTTATAAGGATTAAATAAAAAAAGAACCCAAACGTTTTTATTTTATATTTCTAGTTTTAGTTCGTTTACGGGTGTATGGTTTATGCACGGGGGGAGGAGGGGGCTTTCGGGCTTTTTATCGAATTATATTATCAAAATCATATAATATTAAAAAAATTATACAATATGAATAATATTATCGAAAAATTTTTTAAAAAATTATCTCTCAAAGTATTATTGTTCGTGTAATTACATTTAAAATGGCCTTAGGAATCACTTAAACGCCATTTCATATAGGTAGTTAATTTATTTTTCCAAAGTAATTATCGTTATTTTTATGAAAGAAAAGCTTTCGGGCTAAATCCCTCCCCAAAAAAAAATTAAATCCTGGATCCGCTAGTGGGTTTATGTAATTTCGTGTATTTTATAGGTACCTAAATCCCTGACAATTTTCTTGTGGTTAGGTAATGTTGAAGTTATCATTATTTTTGTGATTTCCGAAAACAAATTTATGGTTCACTCCCCACCCTTAGGGAAAATTTGGAATCAAAATTTTTATTTATTTGAAAATTCGTATTTAATGGTTTTTCGAGGTGTGAAATACAAATATCAACCTAGTTTCTCCTTTATAAAAATATTTTAACACATTTTGCTTCTTCGGTCTGTACAAATTCTTTCAATATTATACTCATATTCATAACTATATACTATTGTTTTATGCAAAATACAAAATTTGTTTCCGCACCAGACGGACATGGATCTAGTATTTTTGGTCCTTAAATCACAAACGGACTCCGCGTCCGTAGTATCCCTCTACTCCCATGCAAGTTAAAATAAATTTTTATTAATTTAATTGAAAAAAAAGCCTTTAAAATTTTAAACAAATTTATTATTTTAGATCGTTAAAAAAATACATTGATATAGCCGCATAATAATAGAGCAATCCAGAAATATGCTGTAGGTTGTACGTTGTCACCGTAGCGAGAACATGGGACATAGGTTCCAAGCGCGTGTCCGATGTCATGAGCTGTAAGAACAATTACAGTTAATTAATTAATTAATAATAAATAATTACTAATATTTGAAACGTATCATAATATTTTGTTTAAAATAATAATATAGGTAAACTCATTGCTACGTAAAGATTTTGTTATTAACGTAGTATTGATTCATTGGGAGTTAAATTAATAAATTAATCACACGAATATAAAATTATTTATGTAGTGTTTGTACATCTTGAGTCTTTTCTTGTACTGACACAATTCATGCCGCCCTCATTAAAATCTCCCAAGATCTCCACACAGCCATAGGCCAACAGAAACTCACCATCCTGATCATTCTTGATTTCGCTAAAGCATTTGACTCAATTGTTCCATAATTTCCTCCTAACCAAACTTAAAAATATTTCCTTATCATCTAGTGTGCTTAAGTGGTGTGCCGTCACACTTACAAATTAAATTTTGGTTTATTATTTTCAATAATCAACCATTGTGATCGACCAACAAATTCAAAAACTTAACCCCCTCTCAAAATTTGAGGTTTCACGTTTCAGTATGCGTAGAATTCGAAAAACGAATAAAAAATTGTTTGTCCGTCCGCCATCCGCCCATTTTCTCCGAAACTACTGGACCGATTTTTTCCAAATAAAGATATAAAATCAGAGGTCACCCGAGGAGGATCCTCCTTCATCGACATTACTCTCCGCCTTTTACTTTCAAAATGGCGGCCGGAAAACCTGCGTTGCTATAGACTGTAGCTCCTAAACGAAAGTACCTATTTCAATGAAACTTCGTTAAAGTCATTTTCTTGATTCCCTTAAAATTTATCTATATAAGAAAAGAAGCTGGATAAAAAGTTATGAGGGATGGTAAAATTAAATTCCGAATAACTCAAAAAGTTTACACTTTTTTGTCAATAATGTGATAAGATGTTTCAAAGGTATTTAAATTTCCTACAAAATGAAGGAAATTTCATCGAAATCAAAGCACTATTAGTAGAGATATCGCGATTTTAAAATATTTTTGGTTTATTATTTTCAATAATGAACCATTGTGATCGACCAAAAAATTCAAAAACTTAATCCCCTCTCAAAATTTGAGGTTTCACGTTTAAGGATGCGTAGAATTTGAAAAACGAATAAAAATTTAATAAAAAAAAAAAACGAATGGTTTTTTAAAAGTTTACGAAATTTCCTAAAAACCAAAAACAAAATCGTTAAAATTGGACAATTAGGAGCAAAGATATGGTCTCCGGTTTTTTTTAATATGTTCTACTCCAAATGTTATATCCTTTGTTTGGTTTTTAAATTTTGAATATGTTACTGATGTAATGCTATTTTTTTTTAGCATATTACCAATGATAAAAAAAAAAAGTTTAGTCCAATAATTGGAATCACCTTTTATTTTTTTTTCTTTGTAACTATGAAGGTAATGTTACTTTAGATGTATAATTGTCTGGAAATAATAAACCATTGTGGAATAATTTGCAGCGTTTTTAATTTAGTACAATAATATATCTAGGATTCGTTATTTCTTAATGAAGATCGGTTTGTTTTGACATCTCCATCTCAAAATTATTCGCTGCTGAGAGAAGGAAAAGAGGCCTATATTGATTATAGCAGATTCTAAATAAAAATAACTCGGTAGAATGATCACCAACCACACATACCTTTATTACCAATTCCCAGGCATCGAGAGATTACAGATTTTTATTAGCCAAATTAAAATTGTTAATGCTCAGTGGACGCAAAATTTGATGTTCTACAACTTTGATTCTATAAGTTTTTCTTTCCTTTCTCCTTGGAGGCTCATTTCCAAGCTACAGGGCCATTTATAGTAGTTTGTCTCAGTTTTTGACAAATTTGGTAAAAAATCAGCGTTGGTTGAACGTGGCTTTCTACCATTCCAATTAACAAAATTATTACTAGGTACTTCTTTTAAGCTCTATTTAACGTTCTTTAATTCCTTGAAGCGTATACTTTTTGCTTCCGTAAACCGTTTAAGAGTTGTATGTAGAAAAAAAAGTATGTACAAAGTTTTCCCTTGGTTGCTGGAGTCATCAAGTTTGTATGGAATATGTTTAAAACCACATACGCAAGTTAAACAAATGCCATTTTTCTCACATTTTTAGTCATATATATTTTTTTTTTAAATTTATTTATTTATTTTTTTTATATATTACAACATGTCATAGAGATAAGTTACAAAATTGGTAATTGGTTGACTGTCGTGGATAATGAAGAGAAGAATAGTTGGGGTGCTCAGTCAAAAAGGAAGGCAAAAAAATAAATTATAATATTTATTTTTTACATATGCCAAATATTATAATTTATTTTTTTGCCTTCCTTTTTGACTGAGCACCCCAGATAAGTTACAAGTTTATGGATGTAGTAACCTTACACTTGACATAACAGTGGTTTGAATACTGCTTCGAAAATTGAAATTAATTTTTTACAGTAGGAAAAATCTCATAAAAACCTACATAAGATATAAATGAAAAAAAAACTATGTTACAATCATTAAAAGTGCAAGAAAACTAAATATAATTTATGTGCAAAAGAAAAATATATATATATATACATACATATATATATGTATACATCCACACACACACATACACATACTTACTCACACAACACACACACACACATATTTAGTCATATATTTCCCGTTTAAATCCTCAAGTTACTAGCCTAATATTCTTTAGTGTTTATCTTTAACGCGTTGTCGCTTAAAACACGCTCATTTTTCAACTTTGTCCGATCCTCCCGTCCTAGGTGTTATTCGATTCAACTTTCCGATCTTAACATATGTTTTCGTATACATTTTTAGGATTAACCAAACGGATTAGCCGGAAATCAGGAAAAAAAATCCCAAAACTTTCACTCCGACCGCCACAATATTCAGATCAAGTTCTGATTTTACACGGATTTAGATGACTCAATGTTCTATGTTATTTTGGTTATTTTTCCAGCGATAAAATCAGCAGAGTTCAAAGAAGTGGAGAGGCAACAACCCTTTTATATTAATTAACTGAATCCACAATCTCCTCGCTTTATAAATTCAAATTAAACACTTAATAAATGTTAATGGATCTGTGGTAGTCGGTTTAGTTGTGTGGTACCTAAACAAATAGCCAAATAACAAAGTTTTTTGTTATGACTATTGCGAAACCTTCACTTCCATAAACCCGCCATGAAAAAATTCAAAATAACTTCCTACCTCCTCCCGGCCAAATTTCATGAAATTGAATTTGTACCCTCCCCCTCCTCCCATAATACAAAATCCATCTCAAAAAATGATTCTCAAATTTTAACTATACACCCGTCAATGACGGGCACTAGTTTTTAATAAAATAAAAAACGCAGTAAATTATTTCACAGTGGTTTATTATTTTCAAATCATTTTACATAAAAATTAACATTACTTTGCACGTAACAACATTAAGCAAAATAAATAAAAAAAGATTCCTAGCATTGGCTTATAAACTCTCTAATACTAATGGCGAATGAATCACAGAGATGGATAGCTATATAATGTGAGTTTTCAAACATAACTAGTAACGTTATAGTTTCACTGTTTTTTTTTTTTTTTGTAGTTTTTTTGGAACTTTATTGGTAACAGGAAGATTTAGATTCTGTACCTACTGGACCTATATTTTTCAAGATAATGTCGTTAAATATTATATTGCTAAACTCTAGCTGATCCGATTCAACATAAAATGTATAATTATTCACCGTTTTTCCAAATCATCAAGCTTCAAAATAAAGCGGAAACAGATACATTTTATTGTTGTAACTCAAAGAATACATTAAGGAACAGTTTTTTTTTAACAGTTATCTTTAACACTTACCACACAGACCAGGATGTCTAGAGGATGGTATTCCTTTTTCGCACCTTACTGGTTCTCCTGTTTCTTCATCAATATGATTCTTATCTAAAAGCTCGTATAGACGCTTGTTAACAAAGTTTCCACTTTTAGTAAAAAAAAAAAAAACATATTTAATAATTAGTGATATTTATTGTGAAAACATTGATAATTAATTTTAACAATTAAAATGATTATTAATAATCACTATATATAATACGGTGGACTTTTATGAATAAGGTATGAGGAATACGAAAAGAGAATTTCATGTAGAAGTGACAAATCTCTATTTCGAAACTTAAAACCTTATCACAACAATAAAAGTCATAGAAAAAATTAGGAGGCTTCGAAGCTAAGATGGTTTCTAAAGTTGAGACAAGATAAATTGCGTTTTAAAGCTCTAAAATTTACGAACATAATTATTGCCAAAAGTCTCTTAGGTGCTATGGTTCCTAATACATTTCACATGTTATGGTTTTTAACATTAAAATATTGCTGGGATCGAAATTGGGGCTCTATTAAACCAACAAATTCCTCTCGTATCCAATCCCTACAATCCAAAATCCTTCGTAAAATCCTCAATGCTTCCTACTTTGTCACAAATAAAATCATCCATAACGACCTTAATATACCATATGCTTCCTATTTAGTTCAATCCAGATACCTATCCTGCCATAATAAACTTCTGAACCATCCGAACCCTCTTGTTTCCAACCTTGCTTCCTCTTCTAGTCCTGATAATACGCCGAGGCGTCTGAAAAAAAGATGGCCTCGGGACCTTCTAATATAGAATATAATTGGAGTGCTATCAATCGGTATTTTCTCTTCATGTTGTACATGCCTTGTTACTTATTTCATATGTATTTGTTCTATTTATCATTTAATACAGTTGTAAATTTCAATAATAATAAAATTTTTTAAAATTATATTTTTATAACCTTCGACGAACGAAAATCTGCTGGAAATGTAAATTGATGAGAATAGTTCTAGAAATGGACGAAGGAAGGAAATGGACAGAAGAACGAAAAAAAGAAATGATTGAAAAAATAAAGAAAGTTTGGGCTTAAAGGAAAGCCAAAAAATAATTATAATCGCGCGGTTCTTAGCTGAGGCCGTAATCGCAAAAAAATATTCAGGCATGGCTTCTATACTCTCAGTAATAGCCTTCTATACTCTCATTAATAGACTTCTCTACTCTCAATAATAGACTTCTACACCCTAAGTTATAGACTTCTATACTCTCATTAATTGACTTCTGTACTCTGAATAATAGACTTCTAAACCCTAAGTTATAGACTTCTATATTCTCATTAATAGACTTCTCTACTCTCAATAATAGACTTCTACACCCTAAGTTTTAGACTTCTATACTCTCATTAATAGACTTCTATACCCTCAGTCATAGACTTCTAACCTCTCAGTCATTACTGAGTCTATTGTCTAGATTTCTATACTCTCAATAATAGACAAGACTTCTATGCTCTAATGAGAAAACTAAAAACCTCAAGACTCTTGGGCTAATTAAATAAATCTTCAGGGAGTACGATAATGGATTACTATAAGTCCAGGGATAGCTGTGTTTGATTGCTTAACCATCGAACTGGAACGATATTTCTTAGTGGGAAAAGCTAATCACTTAGTTGGTGAATTCTTAATTTAACAGTCGTGGTTAGATATGAAAATCGGTGCGTCATACTAGTATTATATATCTACCATAAACAACTTTGTTCAAATCTTAATGTAGAATATTTAATGATTTTATTGAATATTAATACAGTCTGCCACATTGAAGGGCATTGGTACTAGGGCTACAGTATTCATTCACACAATATGTACATACGAAAGGAGAATAAATATGAATAACTAAAGTGAAGAAAAAAAAAATATATATACAGAGAGAGAGAGAGAGAAATAGAAAAGATAAAGAGTATTATTATAAATATATACTAGATAAATAAAATAATAAATTGAAGCTAAATGATAATGATACAAATAAAACACATTCACACCTATATACAATATTTACATTGGCCCAGGGGTCTGAATCAAGCTTTGTTTCCTAAATGTGGAAGCCAAAGCAGGACTCCAGGAGATCTCAGTGCTTCTCTACCAGCCGCGTCACTGGTATTGAAAGCCAGTGGAGACTGCTGGAGTTCACTAGATCAACAGATACTCAGGACATGGTTGGAGAATCTGCCCATTGCCAGTACTCCAATATATACATATCAAAAGGTTGCGGAACCACTGCCGTTTTAAACTCCGAGGAGGATTGTAGGAATGGCTGGAGCTAGACAGAGATTTTACTACATGATTAGGATAATAAGTGAGGTTCTAGTGAACTTTGGACTATTTGTATGGGATTAGATTTAGTGCAAACGGAACATTGAGGTCATTATGCAGAGTTTTTTGGTTACTTAGAAGGGAGCATTGACTATTGTTTGAAGAATAATAAATGTATATTTTGAAGAACTACCATCATTTGATATAACTACTAATCATTAATCCATATTTGATTCATCTTCTGTTATTTCATTTTTTGTGTTTTCGTAATAATATTAAGGGATATTAAGAGCGTAATAATTTGTAAATGTATTGTAGAGAATCATGGGTTTGTACGTTTATAGATTTTATATATTAACTTACAAATTGTTTTCTGTTCGATTAGCATGATTACGTTTTGTGCACTTGAGTTGAATATCTTCTTGTCTTTCATTTTTTTTTTTTTTTTTAACGATTTACCTTATTCTATCTGATCGCATCTTCGTTATTTATGATTATTATAGAATTTATATATTATATAATATATATATACGTATATGAATTGTTACCCTTACGCCGGTTTGTAATTGCAGACCACCAGAGCCTGATATACTTTGGAATCCTCCTTATCCTGAAATATGGTAGATCCACAACCAATAAATTGTGTTTCGCCCCAAATCAACTGTAAAGTTATTATTAATGTCAGATACGTGTTATACTCCATTTAGATGTATATATATATATATATATATATAGATAGATAGATAGAAAAAAAAACTTTATTCTGGGACTAAGTCCCTTCAGAATAACAATAATGTACAAAATAATAGAATATTACTGGCCTGAACGTTGAAACAATAAAAAACATTGATAAAATAAAATAAAAAGTAAAGAAAACCTTAGGTGCACAAGCTATATACAATACAGATACAACTATGTACAGAGCATTTAAAATTATGAATAAAACAATTAAAACTATGAACGAATCATTTGAACTATGAACAAAATTATATTTAAGGGTTGAACAACATAAACATACACTTTGAGAAATGAAGAACGAAAAAGAGATACAATGAGTTCATTTCATAAAAAAAAAAACTTTACTTGAATATATATATGAAAATAAACAGTTACTTATAATTGAATAAAAAAAAAAATACAAAAAAATGTATGTATTGAAATTCCTACGTCGATAGTAGGAAATGCATGTACTATCTCTTACCAAGTGATATGATTGCTACACAATACATATATAATATTAATCGTTAGCTGGTATCTGACTGTTTTTGGAACAGGAATTGGAATAGGAGGTTTTTGAATGTGTACAGGGAAGGGGCATGTCGAATTTTGATCGGGAGGGAATTCCAAAAGTTGACAGAGCGGGCTATAAAGGAATTTTGGAATGAGGCAGATCTATGAGAAGGGATGTATAGGTCAGAGGGTCGGGATCTTGTAGTGAGTGAATGGATTGAGGACTTAAATTGGAGAAGGTTGTAGGCATAAGAAGGACGATGATCGGTAATGATTTGATAAAGGAAAGTGCCAAGGAAATATTGTCTTCTTAAGGAGGGGAAGAGCCACCCTAACTCAGTGTAGTGGTGGGAGACACGGGAGCGTCTCGGGGTTCCGATTACAAATCTTACGAAGCAATTCATAAGTCTTTTGAGTCTATCACGCAGTTCCACCGAGAGGCCATCGTACACCACACAGCTGTAGTCAAAGTGGGGAAAGATGAGAGAGGAAACTAGGAGTCTACGGGTATTTTGGGGTAGAAGATGGCGGAAGTGATGGAATAGTTTGAGGGTAGAAATTGCACGGCGGGATATATGAGAGATATGGTGATTCCAGGAAAGGGTTTGATCTATGAGAAAGCCTAAATTTTTAACAAAGGGATAGAAGGTGATGGGGTGGTTGTTTAGATAGAGTGAGGGAAAGTTGGTGTGGGATCTAAGAAGGGGCTTGGAACCAATGAGAATGGCCTGAGTTTTGGCAGCATTTAGCCTTAATCCATTTAAGTTGGCCCAGGCATTAATTCGATCTAAATCTTCTTGAATTTTGGCAAATGCCACCAATAACTCAGCGGGAGAAAAGGATAAATAGATTTGAGAATCGTCGGCATAAAGGTGGTGGGAACAATGGATAATTGTATCATTTAGGTCATTAATATAAGAACTGAAAAGAAGAGGAGACATGCTTGAACCCTGTGCAACTCCTGAGGATAAAGGAAGGTAGGCAGATAGAGGTTGATTAGGTATGGAAACTGCTTGGGTTCGTTGTGAGAGGAAAGACTGGAACCAAGAGATGGAACTCTTGGAGAAGGATAATGATTTTAGTTTGTTGAAAAGGATGGAATGGGTAATGGAATCGAAAGCTTTAGAGAAATCAAGAAGTATAAGAATGGTTAGTTTTTTGTCATCTATTGCAGTCTGGATATCACTAGTAATTTTAATCAGAGCAGATTGTGTAGAGTAGCCAGGACGGAAGCCAGATTGGAGAGGATCGAGTTGGTTGGATTGTTCAAGGAAGTTGGAAACTTGGGATTGCACCAACTTTTCTAGGGGTTTAGAAAGATTGGAAAGGATTGATATTGGGCGGAAATCTTCGGGAGAGGATGGATTAGGCTTTTTGTTTAAAGGAAGGACAATGGCTTTTTTCCAAGAGGTCGGGAATATTGAATTCTGCAGGGAGAAATTGTAGATGAAAAGGAGTGCTGGGAGGATTTCAGGGAGACATAATTTTATTAGTTTGATAGGAATGCCATCTGGGCCTACGGAATTGGAACGGGATTTCATTATAACGGAAATAAGGTCTGTGGGAGAAATGTCGGAAAAATAAAAATTATTGTCGTTAAAAGGAACCTCTGGAGAAAAGCCGGAAGGGGATGGTAACGAAGAGGTGGAAACCGATATAAAGTGGGAGTTTAGGTCATCAGGTGATATTGGGAAAACTGAGGAAGGGGATCTAGAAGGTTCACAGAGGGAAAGCTTACGAAGTAGAAGCCATTTTGATTTGATATCAGGAGCTGAGGAAAGGGCTTCGTGAAAGTAGTTCGCTTTCGCTTGTCGGATCCTTGTCTGTGTCGTGTTGCGAAGCATTCTGAATATTTGATAATCATCTGCAAGCCTAGTCCGTCTGAAGCGTCTGCGTGCAGCGTCGCGTCTCTTCTGCAGATCCTTAATTTCCTGACACATCCAAGGAGCAGGACGATGACGGAAAGTGGAGGTTTTGAGAGGAGCGTGGGTATTGAGTATATTGAGAAGATTGGTGGTGAGAATATCAACCATGGTGTCGACAGAGGAGCAATGATATATTCCATTTAAATCCAATGTTAATAGATCAGGTAATATTTTTTCTCGAGTAAGGGTATCCAGTTGGCGGAAAGTGATAGTTCGAGGATGGATTGGAGGAGTGCGGATATTATACGTTATTTATATCAGATCATGAGATGAAAGAAAGGATACTGGCACTTGAGAGGCGGAGAGGAGGTTTTGTGCTGAGTCGATGATGTAGAAGTCTAGCCAAGTGTCAGATCTGCTGGTGTGGTGGGTGGAGGAAAAAGGAACGATGAATAGGTGAAGTGAGAAAAACAGATTTTCTAAATAGGATTTGTCATTGGATTTTGAGAGGAAATTGGTATTGAGGTCACCGGAGATAATTATTCTGGGATAGAGGGGAACGAAGTTGAATAGAGTTGATTCGAAGGACGGGTCAAATGGCACGAGAGGAGGGCGATATACCACGGCGTAAAGGATAGGAGAAATATTACTGAGAATTTCTACTAAGAGATATTCTACATGAGGATGATCGGAAGATGGGGAGCAATCGAGGATTCGGGTCTTTAGGCTATTGTGGACAAACATGGCTACTCCACCGCCAGTCCGGTTTACCCGGTCATGACGGAGCAGGATGTAATTCGGCAAGGATACTGAAGATGATGGAATATAAGGTTTAAGCCAGGTTTCGGATATTGCTATGATATGATAAAAGTTTTGGGTAAAGTATTGCAGGAATTCGTCATAATGGGCAGAAAGTGATTGAGAGTTAACTTGACATGTGATTAGGGAACTAGACATACAGTGGATTTGGAGAGAAACAGTCAGTGTTTGGTGGCGAGAAGACAAAACGAGTAGAAAGTACAGAAAAGCGATTATCGTACATGAAACTAAATGAAGAAAAAGTAATATTAACATTAAAAATAAATAAAGAGAATGTACTTAAAAATAAATAGATTGGTGAGTGACGGTGTCGAGATAGCACTAAGAGAAGAAGTAAGACTATTTTAATGAGGCTAAGGGGTTGACGGCTTCTAGGTAGTCAGTCAAATACATCTAGATCCGAGGCCTGTTCTATCAGGATGACTCTATGTCCGTCCTCTTTTCGACACCGCACCTTTCCGGAAGCAAACCACGTATATTTGATTTTTCCCGCCGCTCTCTTCTGCCGGGCTAACCAATAGAGGTGTCTGTTTGTGCGAGTCATCTCTTCACCCAGATAAATTCGGTGGCAGTCATTTTCCTGCCAACCGATATCCCGCGTGGAGAAATCCCTCTTCACTTTCCTTTTCGTAATTAAGTCATCTCTAATTGATTGCCTGACAAAACGTGCGATAACAGGCGGTGGTCGCGAGTCATCTTTTCGGCTTCTGCGGCGATGTACGTTGTCCAGGTCCTCCACACTAAGCCTGATCCCCAAGCTTGCTCCTATACTGGTCACCAAAGCAGCGGGCGTTTCGCCCGGTCGCTCCGGTATACCGCGGATCTCCAGTGATCTACTCAATAGTCCTTGCTCTGCGTTATTCAAGCGAACCTCTAATTCGCCCACTCGGGATTTGAGTGCTTTATTTTCTAATAGTATCTCCTCAAATTTTTTAGCTTGACCTTCCAGATGTTTTTCAATCTTCGTCAGTCTTTCGTTTAGTTCAAAACTGAGCTCTCCGTATTTATCTAGTGCTGTTTTCATGTTTTTTATATCTTCGTTCACGGTAGCGTCTAAACGGTTTACTGCCGCAAGTATTTCTGAGGGGGACGGCTCGTTATTTTGTTTTTTCACCTGTTCGCAGTTAGAGCAAACCCATGTTTTTTTAATTATTTTTAATGCTTCGGAGTCTTTATCAGTAAGGTTGACGCACCTACCATGAAAAATTATTTTACACTTAACGCAGTGTATATTGTTCTTATCTTCGCGTACGATAGAGTTGTTGCAAATATTACATTGCACCATTTTTTAAATTTATTAATGAGAATTACTTCGCAATTAAAATATAAATAAATACCAAGACTGTTGACGGTAGTAAACAACGTCTAATGCTGGTCTAATGCTGTTAGGATTAGTAGACGCCTGCCAGCTCGTTGCTCTCAGAACTCTATCAATCTCGCTGCGCTTTCTTTACTCCGATTGGTGTGAAGATCCGACACTTAATAGCGTGATTAATAATAGTGTTTTTTTAAAAAAGAGAAGAGAAAAAAAAAACTGAACTTAACTGCACTGAAAATTAAATTGAAGTAAACTGAGAGATTATATGAACGAATTACACCGATGTACACACCAGGGCGTCTCAGGCCAGACTGTATGTGCGTATATATATATACATATATGCATCATATCTCTACTTTTTTAATCTTATTATTAAAAACCAATTAACTGCAACCTAACCCTCGCATTTCCTTCTCTAAGGTAGCATTTTTCCTAATTTTTATTTTGAAAACAAATAAAAAGTGATTTCATTAATGCTTACACTAAATTTTACCCACTCAGTCCTAAAGTTACCCCATTTTATGGTAATTAACTTATCACAAAAAATTATTAATTACTAAAGTTATTAATTATATTAATTTATTAATATAAAAATTGCCTCTGTCTTACCTGAGTGAAATGTTCAGTACCACCTTGAATCCCTTTAATTTCTGGGTCGAATTTATTTATTTCGTCATACCACATCTCAATTATGGCTTCAACATCAATTGGTTGTACTTCGGTTAAAGATAGCCAAGCTATGTTTTCCCCACAATCATTAGCTACAATCAACATATAATTAATTTTTTTTTAAACTATTTAATCAAGATATTTACAGCTGTATAACAATATAAATACATCAAGTAAATGTGTACACAGGAATCTAATCATATGAAAACGCTTGTTGAGAGAACTACCCACTGGTAGCACTCTAATACTATGTCTATATAAGGAGATCACGAGGCCATCTTCTTTTCAGGCGCCTCGGAGGGTTATCAGGAATCGAAGAGGAAACAAAGTTAGAAACAAGAGGATTCGGATGGTTATGAAGTTTATTATGGAAGGATAGGTATCTGGATTGGGCCAAATCGGAAGCATATTGAACATTAAGTTCTTTATGGAATATTTTTGTGACAAAGTAAGGAGCTTTGAGGATTTTACAAAGGATTGGATACGAGAGGAATTCGATGGCTTAGTGGAGCCCCAAAGCTCAATTCCGTAAGTCTAAATAGCTCTTATTGTAGTCATGTATATAAGTCTTTTGTAATTAACCGGAGCGTTTGTCTAGTAAGTGTTGGAGTAGTCGGAAATCAAATATATTTTTAAAAAATTATTAAAACAAGATAAATCAAATAAGCTAATCCTCAAATATTTAAGTAAGGTATAATAAGGTAAAGTAATTCGTTAGATCAGCCATTGATGTGTTTCTTGATGTTTTTAAAAAACATAAATGAACTGTTGACAAAAAAAACAGTTCTCCAAGACTCTTTAAAGAAATATAGTTCATAAAGCAACTGCATGATTTGTGAAATAATCTTATTCGTTTTCAGTTCCGTCATTTAGATGTAGTTAAAAATAACAGATCTTAAAAATAATGAAAGGTGACATGATTGAATTTGGTCATTATTCGAGTTTGAAATGAATAATTATTCTATTTATAGTTAATATTATTATATTATAATATAAATACCTATTTTAAAATTATTATTAGCACAAATCATACAAAATTATTATTTACCTAGTCGAATATGTGATATTAAGGGCAAGTTTAGGAACTTTATATTCCAAATTATGACTGTAATTTTCATAATTTTAAATAGTGGAATTAAACCAAAAAGTTACAAAATATCATTCGCGGTCTGCAAGACACAATTAAGACATGCGTTAATTTCGTTGTTGTAACACCTACATATATTTTTAAGTCAACTTTGTCACGTATTTTCATGTTGAGATGAAACTTTAAAAAAAAATTGAAAATCTGTTAAGAGGCTGGAAAAACTAAACTAATATACAGCTCATCTGTTAGTGGACTTAAGAATTAAATAAAAATAACTGTTGTTAGCTGTTTGAAAGAACAGTTCATTCGTTTGAACTGAAACTCTCGTTGGAAAACGTGAAACAGTATGGCAAAACGAAAGGAATTAACAACGAATAGATTAGTGGCTAACCGAAGAACTAAATGAAAACAACTGTTCTTATCTGCTTGAAAGAACAATCAATTCCTTTTAAATCATAAACTGTCCTTTTTAAACGTTTGGTGTTTTTTCTCCAACCTATAATATCAACAACATGTGCCAAAAAGATCTAATACACATAACAGGTACTGTTTCCTGTATACCTCATTCCTCATTTTCGAGATAGATTCTAAAGACTTTTTTTTTTTTTTGAGGAGTTAAGTTGACCCTAAATGACCCTAGACCCATGAGAAAAATAAATTTGTTTCACAAAATTTTTAGGTTAATCCTTAAATAATAGATGTACTGGTTTCTTCTTTATGTTTATTTTTTTTTAAATTTCCTTAGGAATTGAACTTATGGCAGAAATTAGTAAATAAGTCCAACTTACGCCTGCCTGTATTGGGCTTCAGTGTGCATTTATTTGCCCAATCCTGGGCCATAACTGCCAAGGCATCGTCCCATTTCTGTAAAAAATAAAACACATAATCTCTAATAAATTATGTATAAATCAGACGCTGGTTAAATACATACTATGTTATAAGGCTTTAATTTTCTTTAGACATTATTTTGTTTTTCTCTTATTTTTTATTGTTTTATTCTGTGTTGAACGTGAATTTTCATCACCACGCACTAAGCATTGTGAATAGATAAAATTTATTTTTCTTAATTTCTAATTTTTTTATTCATGAAATGTATTTCAGTGAAATGTATTTTATTTTCTAATTATCTTCAACACATTTCTCGCTATGTGTGTATATATATGTATACTTTATTTTATTTTTTCTTCTCCTAATCTTTACGCATTATCACTTAAATATCTTAGGGAACATATGTATATCATTATTTTTTTTTTATTATTTATTTTTGTTTTAGTTTTTACAATTTCTTTCGATACATATTAACAGTTATTATTATTATTATTAATTTTTATATTCCATCACTACACACTACAATGCTTTACCTACCTTTTTTTTTTTTTTTTTTTTTTGCTCTTCCCTACCTTGCCTTTTAGGCTACACGGGGGGTGACAGGACGCGAACTCATACTTTTTAAATCTTCTCAAATCTATAATCCGGTTGCCAGGCAACTCGCGGTGCTGTGCACACGCTTCAGCCCATTCGGCCACCCCGCCCCCATTACAATGCTTTACCTATAAAATAGATTTTGCTTTCCTTTCTAATTTCATTCAGTGATTATTATGCTATTGTTTTAGCTCCAATATTGTAGTACTGAACCCCTATTACCCAACTGTCCTCGTTAATTTATCCTAAGAGCTTAATTAATACTTAATTTATTACAAGTATTTTTTTATTATTATTCATTGTAATAAGTCTTTTGGCCAGATTTATGGTTAATATATATGAACAACACTGTTATTCTAAAGGGACCTAGTCCCAGAATAAAGATGATTTTTCTATTTCTATAAATGCACTTAATTTTATTTTTTAATTTAGTTTTACCCCTTTACATCTGGGGTCCACATTTATAGTTAAAATGATATTCTTTAGGTTTATTAAAGTATATAATGAAATTTTACTTAAAATAGTAAGTGAATGTTTTGTCATGTGCGCACCGCACCAGATTTTATCCACACACACTTTTGAATGTTTGTTTTGTATTAAATAAATAAATTACTATTTACTTAGGTCAGATTCGAATAAGTGCCCTTCTGACTCGAGCCTTAGCTCAATAGACCACTAGGGCCTCTTAGTATCTACTATATGAATTATTTTTAACTCTGCAGTAAATACATTAATATAATACTTTACTGTGTATTATTCTTATTCGGGTTCTAAGAACATATAATAAAATGCCTATTTTTTTTCGGATTCTAAGATCGAACAATAGTCTTAACTTTACCTTATTAGAAGTAAATAGAGGTAAGGATACGAACTCACAAGTGCCCACATGTCCTTTGCTTCAAACAGTTTAGTCCGCCCCTGTGCCACTTTGCTCCTCAAATCATTATGGTACTCAAGTATTTGAATCATGTCGTCACATTCGAAAGGTTTATCTGAAACAGGCCAATGTAATGATAATAACAGTTCTAAGTATAATATGAAATAAAATTTCTTATATATCTAGTAATATTATAAAAGGTTCAATTCTCATAGCATCGTGAACGAGTCGATTGGCTGACTGTGTACTTAAATGGTGAAAAAATCGCGTAAATTTTAGTTACAATATAATTCAAGTAACAAAAAACGTAGTC
This sequence comes from Nezara viridula, assembly GCA_928085145.1. Taxonomy (NCBI): domain Eukaryota; kingdom Metazoa; phylum Arthropoda; class Insecta; order Hemiptera; family Pentatomidae; genus Nezara; species Nezara viridula. The sequence continues at coordinate 28,098,089 of OV725083.1, read as the reverse complement.
AAAATTGGGTTTGCTTTTTTTTTAAATAATCGAAATACGTTCATATTTAGCTAAAACATAAATTTAAAAAAATTACGTATCGGAGTCCAGTGTAGCATGACGTTTACGGCTGCAAAACACGATACTTTACGATAGATACTTTTATTCGTCTAGATCTTTCAATTTTTTTTTTTGTTTGTTTATTTAATGAAATTTACAACTGTATACAAATACAACTAGTAAATATGCACGAATTATAAATAATGGCATGTACAGGCTTGAAGAGATACTACCCAGTGGTAGCACTCTCTAAATAATTTTAAGTAAGAAGATCACGAGGCCATCTCCTTTTCAGACGCCTAGGAGGATTATCAGGGATCGAAGAAGAAGCAAGAGTGGAAACAAGCGGATTTGGATGGGACTGAAGTTTATCATGAAAGGATAGATATCTGGCTCGAGCTAAATCAGCGACATATGGTACATTAAGGTCTTTATGAATGGTTTTATTTGTAACAAAGTATGGAGCATTAAGGATTTTACGGAGGATTTCGGATTGTAAGGATTGGATACGATAGGAATTCGATGGTTTGGTGGAGCCCCAAAGCTCAACTCCGTATGTACATATAGGTCTTATTATAGTTATGTAGATAAGTCTTTTGTAATTAATTGAAAGTTTGGAGCGTTTGTCTAGTAAGTGTTGGAGCAGTCGGAAACGTCGAGCAGTTTCTTGTCGTTTCAGTCTAGTATGAGGATTCCAAGTAAGACGTTTATCCAAGTGGAGTCCTAAGTAGCGGATTTGCTCAACAGGAATAAGTGGAGTATTATTGAAGGATACTGTAGGACAAGAAGTCATAGGTTTACGACGGAGGGTAAAGGTGATTTGATGGGATTTGTTGGAGTTTATTTTTACTTTCCAATTTTTACACCATTCTTCAAGGCTTGTGATATGTGATTGAAGAGTTTGGGATGCAATTAAAGGGTCATTATTAACAGATAGCAAACATGTGTCATCGGCTAAGTGGTGATTACAGTGTCAGGATGGGTTGGGATGTCAGCTGTATAAACTGTATATTTTATTTTGAAAACTATATTGGAAAGTGAATGTTGGTATAGTATTTATATACTTCAATTAAATATACCAATCTGCGAAATAATGTATTCTGAAATTAAAGAAAAAAATAGGGTACTGTTTCTAGGCGAATGGTCTAAACAGATGATCTAACCAGCATACAAACTCAACCATTAATCTATTTGCCAAACCATTTAAAGACCAGCTATTTACTTTAAGGGTTCCTTACACGGTCAATACTATTGATTCAATATTATTGAAGCTATATAATTGAAAGAAGTATATTGAAGGCCCCCCTCACACCTGTCAATATGACAATTAAGATGTCGCTATCTCCTTAGAAGACATCTTTCATTTTTCTGACTATGAATAATAGTTAATTTATTATATTCTAATTAATTTTGACTATAGCATTAAAAAATATGGCCATATAATAAAAATATATTTTTATTTTATTGTTATAATAAACTACATTTTTTATTAGTCAAACATTAATAATAATTTCCATAAAACTACTAATTAATTATGTATGAATAGTTTGTTTCCAATTACATTGTTATGAACAAATAGTGGAATGGTAAATATAATAGCTTTATATTTTATTCACACTATATTTAATTTAAATATTTTTATCATTAAATTTTAATTTTTATATAGACACTAGAACGTTTCTTGTTTCAAATTTTCTTTCCAGAATTCAGTTCTTTTCTAGTTTCATATTTAAGAAATACTTTTTTTGCCCTTACACGTGCAATTGTATTGACGCTGTTTCAATAATATTGAAGGAGCTGCTATATAAATAAAAAAAAATTATCAATCCGTTTGATTGACGTCAATATAATTGACACCAAAGTAGTCTTTATACGGTCAATACATTGGCAAAATTCGATATTGTAGAGATGTAACCTAAAATAATATTTAAAATCACACTCGGTCCATTGTTGATATCTGTAACAAAAAATATATTTTCTGCTCACGGCTGGACACGAACTTGGGCATTAGGAAAATCCAGTGTTTTCAATGAATAAATATTCTATCAAATAAACACAACTAAATATGTTTGAAATATTTAATTAGGCGTAATTACATGAAAATAAACTGGTTCACCATATAATGATATGGAACCAAAAAATTAATAAAATAAATAATCTATGTTATTCAAAAACAAAATAAAATTGACTCCCCATGTGATGATATGGTCACAAAAAAACAATAAAATAAAATTAACTGACCTATGATGGCCGCAACAACGTTACTTCATCTTTTAGTTTTTCTACTATAACTATGCCTTACTAAGAAAGAAAAAATTAAAAAAATAAAATCATAGATATTTTATATATATTCAAAATATGGCTGCTAAAAATCGGAGACACTTACCCACTATTATACATTCTTGCAGAAATATTGGAAATACGTAAAACAATAACAGGAGTCTGAATATCATGAGAAATCCTGAGAAGATTTTGCCTAACCTTAAAAAATCAAAATTAGTCTAAACGAAATATTTCACATATGTACAAGAATCATATGTTCTCAAATTTATGATTAATTTGTTGAGTTGAAAACATAACCTATTAATGATATCACATTATAGATGTATGTGTGTATATATATATATATATATATATATATATGAATGATATTTTTGTTAATTGGTAATTGGTTGACTGTCGTGGATAATGAAGAGAAGAATAGTTGGGGTGTTCAGTCAAAAAGGAAGGCAAAAATAAATGATAATATTTATTTTTTACATATGCCGACGTTTCGACCTGAAGTTCAGGACTTCATCAGGGCTAAGAAAATAACCAGATAACAAGGTATGAGAAACATAAGTAATGATGGTAAAAAAGATAATAAAAAAAATAATAATAAAAAAAAATTATTAGAAAAATAAAATAGATAAATATAAAGTAAAATGAAATTGTTAGAATAATGACTAAGCACTAAGATATAAATAATAAAAACCGTCACAAAGTGTGGAATGATGAAGTAGGCATAATCAAAAAGGGGTGACAAAAGTGTTACAATGGGAATCTTAGAATAAAATGTAAAACATAAAAAAGAAATATAAAGTTATATAAGAAATGAAAATAAATAGTAAAATTAAAACATTGAGAATGGAGTAGTTAGATAGAAAATTGAGATATTGTAAAGTCTATCAAGATTCGATATTTTTGTTGGTGTTTTTTCTCTGTTAGATTACGAATTTGTCGTATTCGTCGATGAATCGGTGCAAACCTATTAACATATGTTAATCACACAACAATTGAATTCTCTGTTAGGATTCAAACCATTTTTCTAAGACCACATTGCTAATATACTAGCTTTATCTCTAACCATTAAATTTTAATTATTTGTCTGATGTAGCTTATTTGCAAGAACCAAAATAAAATAATCACAAAATGCTTTAATTTCTTGTTTATTAATATAGAACATAATCTGTAATAACAGAAACTAAACCATTTCTTAATGCGTATTTCGTTTTTAACTCTGTTTAACTCAGTTCATGACCATTCTATTAAAAATACATTTTTAGTTATTGATTTTAAACTGAGGAATCAATAAAATAATATTCAATTCCATCGGTTTTCAGAGTCGATGGATCCGTTGGATGCAACCTCTTTAGTGATGTTATTTTAAATTTAATTTTCATATTTATATTCAGTTTACTATCTGTCTATATTTATTTTTGTTTTAAAACTCAACAAATACTTATTTCGTTACATATTTTTTCTCGTGTTTTTTAACCTTTTAGGCCGTTCTTAAACTCAACATAGCTGTGTATCGCAGCTTGATTAAAGTTGTTGACGAAATTCATTGATAGAATTTTCGCTGAGTTTAGGAACTTTCTCAAAATTAATAAAATATGAAACATCATGTGGATTACATATGTAGTGGAGGTAGTGGATAGCGATATGTATATTAGAGACGTTAAAATATTTTTTAAAAAAATACAAAGCTTAATGAAGTTGAATCTTATAACATTGCTTTATATATTTGACACAACTCTCAAATTAAGTACCACTTCTAATCTCATATTTCTTCCCCTCCCTATTTTTTTATTTCTCTTCTAGTTTATTCCAAAGCCACTTAAATTAAATTTATTTACATCATATGGTCTCATTTATTTCATTTAGATCACATGGTCATATTTTAGGACTGTACATAAAGATGCGTTTAGACATTTCACAAACTATGGGAAACACTAATATTTAATTTTTTTTCGCTAAGCTAGTGTTTTTGATGTTTTTATCTGCTGTCGGTATCAAAAGAAATTTTTAAAAATTTGGGTTAGCGCTAATTTCTCTACTAGTTAAGTTAGATAATTGTGTTTCTTGTAGTTTGTGAAATGTCTAAACTCACCTTCAAATACATATAAAACGTAATTGTATTTTTCTACTGTTTTTTTTTTTTTTTCTGTTTGCACTACAGACCTTTGGAATGTTTTTCCTGCCTTAACCAGCAGCCTTTCCAGTTATCTGCAAGCAGCTCCATTACATCTTTGTTGATGGAATCTATCCATCTGGGTTTTTTTTTTTGCCTTCCACGCGATCTCTTGTCTACTATTGACGTATTCATTGTTGTTTAGAGACTTTTTGATGGATTTTCTTTGTAACTTGAAGATACAAGGAGAATAAAGGAATGGATAATATGATGTAGAAATGAATATTCATGCAAACGTCAGATTCTTTGGAAATATTCGATGCTGACAGTCATCGTTCTAAGATGACTTCAAGATTTCTGACTTAGGAGAAATAGATTGGATATAACTCTTATTTAAAATAAGGCTAGTATAAGTTAGAACTGATTCCAGGTGGCACTATGAAACAATTATAGAGAAAAGTTGAAGATGACTTCCACAGAAACAGAGATTTAACATACAGGTGACAGGTTAAGAAAAAGAAAATTATTTTTCTAACAATAGTCTGGTGTGAGTTGTCTATTTCAGATTTTTTCGGGAGTTGTTATGGATTAATGGCGACTAGCGGTTAAGTGTGATATTAAATTATTTCCTGATAACGATGGCGATATGTTCTTCGACGTCGAAGAAAACGTCTGTAAACATGTAAGGTATTCTAAACAACGTATTTAGTCATTGAAGACGGAATTGTTTCGCTGAAAGAACCCAAAACACGATTTATTTGGTTGTACAATGACCCACATTTAGTAAGTTCCGGGATTATATTTTAATGCTTCTGGGACGTCGCTCAAAACTAGATCTAAGATAAAAACTTGACACTTACACTTACTTACTAAAACCACTTTGGACATACGCATCACAGATATACGGAATTGCCAAAAAAACTCACATTCAGAAATTACAAATATTTCAGGGCAAAACCTTCAGAACAATTACTCAAGCACCTTGGTATGTTAGTAACATAACTCTCCACAAAGACTTACGCATGCAAACCGTCACAGAACATATACAAACTTATTACAAAAGGTGGTACTTCTCTCTTAGCGGGTAGAGTCGAAACCTTCCTTCTTATCTAATCTCGTTTCAGATAACCTCCCTTATCAACCCAATCTCGTTTCTCAAGTTATTGTGTTGTTTAGTTTTTCTTGTTCTTTAGTTTAGTTGTTCTTTAGTATTCTTTAAGTTATTGTGTTGTTTAGTATTATATTGTGTTCTTTTGTTAATATTGTGTTGTTTTGTTTCAACTGGAATTATGGATGTTGTCACATTGTGGGAATTGCCGTCTTCGGAAGAAGAGGCTATCAAATATTTTCAAGAAAACAACTGAATGAAGCAAACTACGACCATTTTCAGGTCAATCACACATATAATTTTGTTGATCCATCAAGTGGAGTCCATACTCAACACATCGAAAGATTATGGGGCTCAGCCAAGTGGAGAAATAAAAAACACAGAGGAACTGCCAGACAACACCTGGAATCATATTTATGTGAGTTTTTGTGGCGGCGGGCGCATAAACATCAGGATCTCTTCCTCGCTATTTTAAATACGATAAAATTATTTTCCCTACCAAAATAAAATTTTTCATATTTTGTTTCCATCGTTTATTCATAATCTTTGTTTTATATGTACATATCCTGTTAAAGTAGTTTTTTATTATTTAATCCTTTTTTGTCTATTTTTGCCCTATTTTTATTATTTCATTTATTTTTGTATATATGTTGCAATGTTTTCGTAATGTTTTTTAATTATATATTTATGTTTTGGTATATATTTATGTTTTTACGATATATATGTTGTGGTATATATTTATGTTTTTCAATATATTTATGTTTTGGTATACTTTAATATATACCTTGTGAAATAAAAGTATTTTTAAATATACGTTGTGAAATAAAAGCATTTATTATTACATTTCTTTCTGTTTTTGTTCACAATTTCAATAATATCAATACAATACAATCAATATGAATACGAACACATAATAAAATGAATATAATACAATATATACGAATACGAAGAGCTTATCAGTGTTAAGGTTATAAACATTGGCGGATAGCAGTCGGACTCTACCCGCTAAGAGAGAAGTACCCAAAAGGTTTCACAACAAGCTCTATGGTCACCCCAATAGACTCATCCAATAAAAACATGCCCGATAACATCCGCAGAAGGCTGAAAAGTAGTTGGATGAGAGATCTCCTTAATTAACCACCAACATGACTGAAGATAAACCTCTGGGTTTTTCTCTTCCTCATGCCTATCATGCCCTTTCTCCTAGTCTATTTGTGCAGTTATCTCATACACTGGTTGTCAGTGGACATTGACAGTTGTGAATTAAAAAATAAAGAGGAAAAAAAAAAACTTTAATAAATTCAAGATGCTTGAAAAAAAAAACTGTTGCTCCTTGAAATTGACGGTAACTTAAACCCGCACAAACGTAAGGTGTTGCGGGTACTGTGCAGTTTGCCCCGTGTCCCAAAACACGAATGGTCCTTGATACTATCGGATCCAGGACTTTGTTTTGGGAGCTTCAGCGAGAAAGCTTTTTTTTTCAAATATGACGATAATTACTTTTGAAGAAAAAGGAAGAAACTAACTACCTTTACAAAATGGTGTTCAAGTCCTATTAAATATAATTACACAAACAATAATACTTTAAGAGATAATTTTATAATACTTTTTGCGTAAAACTTGGTTATATTTTACCATTTTGGTGGGAGGCGAGCTTCAGCCCGAAATTCCCCTCCCCCTGTAGAAATTCCACCTACGGTTCTTGATCATTTTAAAAAAACTAACCAGGGAATTTTAAGGACATGGTCACCGATTTCAATGAAACTTTTTTTGGTGATACTTGGTCAAAAAATATTTAACCCATGTCCGAAGGTTTTTGCCAATACGCTCTAGGAACCGAGCATTCTATAAAAAGATATTTTATAAAATGTTATTATTTTTTTATGTTCCAAGCGCCAAATCAGCAAACCAGCTGGTAACTTTCTTGTTTTGTTTTCTAAGTATTCTTATTGTTTAATGATTATTATTTTTATATATTCCTGTTTGTTTTTTTTAAGGAAACATTAAAAATAATTTCATGTGGGAAATTAATATTAGAGATGGTAAATTCAAAATCAAATAGTGAAAATGAAGACAATGACAAATCAGTTATGGGTCATAGAATAGGACTTAAAAGACTTTCAAGTAACAATGAAATTATTGAAGAAAATTCCATTTCCATGGTGAGTGGATATTGTGAATATTCAACATTTTGATGATGATTATTTTGATAATGATGATTCAGATATCTCAATATCAATCTAATGTAGGACCTTTTTGTTTCAAGCAGAACATAGCCTGTATCATATTCATTTTATTCCAAGATTTTCAAAGAACTAGGATATAAATTTAAATCTCTTAGTATTGATGCTTGTAAAATTTGCTACTTTTAGAATACCTGAGAAATACTGTTAATAGTGAAGAAACTCGTGGAAGACCAATCCGACAACTTGAACTAGCAGAGGTTGCCTATAATGAGAAAAGGAAAGATGTAGAAATATCAAGAACTAGTGACAACAAAATGGTTGTCTTGGTTTTTGATTTGCAACAAAATCTCTTAACTCCTAACTTAATAACTTAATACAAATGCCCCTTATAAAGGTTGCTCTGGACATACAACCTCACAATCAGAAATTGTACAGAAAATACCACTACGTATTTCATGTGGCTTGAGGGGTTGTCAGACCGTGGATAATATCCTGCCTTCTTAAATGCCTTGGAAGCTTAGCAGAAACAATTACAAAAGTCATTCTTTGTTCAGATTCGTGTCCTGGATAAAACAAAAATAATATTATTGCAGGAGCACTATCTCTTTTTTTTCCATGAATCAGCAACTATCGAAGAAATACGACATACATTTCTGGAAGTAAGTCACACTGGAATGGAATGTGATGCAGGCCATGCAAGACATGAACGTGATTGGTCTACATGACGTTTCAGTGTCCTCCCACTGTTCCAGTTCAATTATGTAATGTCGCTGACCTAACTTACGTTTTACAACACCAAATAACCAGACGTTGCGATTGTTTAAATAAAGTGCCTGTACTCTCTCCCCCTCTTCGAATTTCCTGATGTCGAATTCCGGAATTGTTGATTCGTAGGCATTAGGATTAGGTCGCAATGAATCTAGTTCGATTCGAAGTCTTCTATTTAGGCAATTTTCCGCTGGTGACTGTCCACTTGCTAAGGGTGTTGCCCGATATCTAAAAAGAATCTGACGAATTTTGACAGGTAAAGGGATAGGGTCGTGACTGCAGCTTTAAGACGGTGTTTGAGAGTTTGAACATTACGTTCAGCAAGTCCATTGGGTGAAGGATATCCAGGTGCGAAGAATTTTTGGACTATGCCAACACCTTTGCAAAATGTTCTGAACTCTCAGTTAGTAAATACAGTACCATTGTTGGAGACAAGAACTTATCCGTGGATTATAAGTGGATATCCGTGGGTAGAAAAAAAATCTTCCAGAAAATTTATAGGTGTCTCTGTGGTAGGAGTTTCTCGTGAAATCTTGACTTCAGTCCATTTACATTTGGCATCAATGCATAACAGAAAATGGTGATTATCGGAAGGACCGGCATAATCAACATGCAAGCGTTCCCAATTTGATTCTGGCTCGTCCCATGGGTGTGCCGCAGCTTTTGGTGGACTATTTCTTGTACGAGCGCAGTTTTCACAGGATTTGACCAATCATTCAATGTCTTTTTCGTCCCATATACATATCGTCTAGCAAGTTGCTTCATCTTTGTAATTTCGATATGCGTAGAATGCAATTCATTAAGTACTATGAGTTGTAATTTTTTGGGGATAACAACGCGATCCTGGCGATGTAAAATTCCGTCTGAAATGGTATAGGGTTCATCAGTAGACTGGGATCTGAGACGTTGTAGTATTAATCGAAGTTCTGGATCTTCGTAAGTTTCATTTGCTACAGTTTCATACGTAATTTCTTCAGTAGATATTTGAAATATTGTCTGTGAATATAACTGAGCTACTTCTTCATTGGTCAAAAGATTTGTTGAAATATTTGAATGAGGTACAGGTGCACGAGATAAACAATCAGCATTTTTGTTTTTCTCGCCCTTCTTGAATCTAACGGTGTAGTCAAAACCAGACAGGAATGCTGCATAACGAAGAAGTCTAGCAGATGTCATTTTTGGGAGTGCTTTGTTGTGATGGAACATCCTAGTTATAGGCTCATTGTCCGTAGTAAGGGTGAAATTTCTACCAAAAACATACTTGTAAAAATAATTGATTAAAAAAATAATGGCTAAAGCTTCGCGGTCTAACTGGCTATAATTACACTCTGTTGTTGTGAGAGATCTTGATGCGTAAGCTATCGGGTTTTCCTGACCATCAACTTCATGACTGAGAACAGCTGCGATCCCAGTAGGACTGGCATCGGTCGTTAGAGACAGGGGTAAAGAAGGATCAAAAGATTTGAGTACACGATCACGGCAAAGTTCAGTTTTCAATTTAAGAAAAGTCGATTCACACAAAGCAGACCAAAAAAAAAAATGTCGATTCTTCCTTAAAAGACAACGTAAAGGGTATGTGAGTGTAGAAAAATCTGGTATAAAATGGGAATTATAAGTGACCATTCCAAGAAGTCTGTCTCAATTCATCGATGTTGGAGGGACGTGGCATTTCCACCATGGCCTTCGAACCTTTTCTGGAGATTTACTTATTTTATTATATTCAACCACATGTTCGAGATAATTAATTTTCAGTTTAAAAAACAAGTACTTGTTTTTGTTCAAATGTAAATCATATTCTAAAAGTCTATTTAAACAAGCTTTCAAGTTTTTTGAACATTCTTCTTCTGCAAATCCATGTACTATGATGTCATCGAAGTAAGCTTTAGTATTTGGAAGTCCTTGTAAAATATTGCATAGCACTCGGTTAAATTCAGATGGAGCAGTTTTAATACCAAAACTGAATCTATTCACCTTGTTTGTTCCTCTGTTAGTAACCATTGTCTGAATTTCGCTGTTTTTTCCATATACTTTTAAGTGAAGGTAAGCTTTAAAAAGATCTAGCTTACAGAAGTATTTTGAACGCCGAAGACTATGTAACACATCGTCGATTCTTCGTATACGGCGGTTTGAGGAAACTAATCGTTCATTTACTCCACATTTATAATCTACACATAAACGAAATCCATCATCTGGTTTTGGAATAATTACTAAAGGAGATCCCCAATCACATGTTGCTACTGGTGTAATAATTCCTGCTGTTTCTAATGATTCAAGCTCTTTTTTGACTTTCTCACGCAATGCATATGGAACATCCCGTTTCCGGTTCAAACTTGGTTTCACATTAAGTCGGAGTTGTAATTTAAGTTCGTAGTTCGGTAGGCATCCTACTTTTTGTAAAAACATTGGGGCGTATTCTTTGATAATAACTTCAACCGAATGTATTGAGTAAACTAAGTTTGATTGGATTACAGTTTGTATTTCTTCATCAATGTCTTTTATTTCCAACTTTAGATTTCTTATCCATATTCTACCTAATAAAGCATCATGACCTTGCTGTACAATAAACATTTCTTCATTTATAATTTTATCTTTGTAAGATACGACAATAATCTTTCCCAAAGGTTTTATTAGATGGTAGGAGTAGAAACGAAAATTGATATTTGTTTCTTGAACTGGAATATTTAAATTCAATTTTCGAAAATCATTCCCAGAGAAACGAGCGCCGGAACTTACCTCAAAACGCTGAGGCATACCATTTAATTTTACTGTGACAAAATATTTACTGAGATCTCGAGCTACTTCAAATAAATCTATAGTTTCCTGCGAATGTGAATGTTCTGAAGGATTAGATGTAATTTTATTGATACCGTAACAAAGGTTTTCTTTTTCATTTTGAACATCAGCGATCTGTTTAATAGTACTGGAATGAGATCTATTTTGTTTATTATTATTATTATTTTGTAGCAATGTCGAAATACATATTTGGTTATGTGTCCAATTTTCCCGCATGAATTACATTTTAATCTATTACGCTGCCCACGACAGTCTTTAGCAGTATGGTTAGAATTTCCATAGTTGAAGCATAAGTTTTTTATTTCTAAAGAACGAAATTCAATTTTATTTTTACAAAATCTGTGAGTGGGCTCTGTGAACGATGGCATCTTTGATTTGAATTACTTCGATTTTGACTCCTGCGCTTATGCATGGTTCTAGCAATTTTATTGATACTAGTTGAGTCTACACTAGAATCACATGTTAGTTTGGTTAGCTCGTTACTTTCTAACCTAGCAGCTTCTAAAGCTATCGCTTTGGTGACAAATGCATCGAATTTCTTGCATTCAGATTGTAGCAGGTGTTCTCTTATCCAGTTTTCTATCAACCCTAGAATAAATTGAGCTCTGCGTAGGACATCGGCAAATGAAACGTTATTGCTACAAGAACATGTGATGCAAAAATCACAGTCAAGTAAACCCCGTCTGAGATCAGCAACAAAATCAGAAATATTTGTATTGCCTTTTTGATTTATATTGAAGAAATAATGCTGTAGAAGAATTTTGCTCTTAAATGGTGTTAACATTTCTGTCAATGCTGAAACAATTTCATCATACTTGAAGGTATTACAAGGTTTATCGGGGCATAAGAATGGAGACAAATTATTGTAATGAGTTAGAATAATAGACACTTATAATATCTGTGACTTTTTTTGCTCACTTGTGACACCTTTTATCATTAAATAATTTTCAAAGCGTTCTATGTAATTTTTAAAAGTTTCTTGTTTTGCATGAAAATTATCAAAAGGTAATATTGAATTTAGATTTATCGGTACTTCATCCGGAGTTCCCTGGGATTGAAACTGGTGTAATAATGATTGTTGATTTGCATTAATAACTTCTAAAAATTTTTGAAATTGTTGAGGCTCCATTTTTTTTTTTATTTCTTTGAATAAAATTGAAAATAATATAATTATAACTCACGCTATCGCAGTGAAATTTATTTATTTACTTCTTTTTCCTTTTTGTTCCTCGTCGCCAATTTGTTGTGACTTGATTGTATTGGAAATTCTGGGAATATCTGTTATTCTTAGAAATGGAATAAGTTGAAATTTATTACACTTGTGTTTTTAACACAAACATATCAACACATTCAATAAATCCTGCTACTAAAAACATATGATGTACATTCATTATAATACAAGTAAACATATGGTAATTGTTTAGGCTATTACAACAAACATGAGAAAAACAATATAGAATGAGAAAGAAGGATTAGTGAAGTAAATAATAACAAAAGGATTAAAGATAAACTATATGTACCTGTTTAGGCGACTTTTCAAATTTTAAATTAAGGCAAGGCAAATAACTCTCATGAGTTCTTACTAGGCAACATTCATATTATGGGCAACCTTCAAATTTTATGCAGTGGAATGTATTTTAATGAATTGGTTGGTTATAGGATTATGCAAAAACAGCTTACTATTTTTGTGCTGGCTTAAAACATCTCTTTATTACCTGATGTTAAAATGTTAATATAATATGATAAAATTTTATCATAAAAGTACTCAAGCAGAAATTATACTGTTGGAATTTTAAAAAAAATATATTCATTTTCAATAAATTTCATTTTTTTTTTTAAATTGGATTAGGTGTCTCAAGACTTACACTCACTGTAAATAAATAAATGAAAATCTATTACACATACATACATATAAAAATGTATACCCAGAACATCATATATTGGTATATTTACAAGTGTACACCAAGAAACAATGAAAATAATTGCAATGTGATAACAATAAAACAATTTTTTGTTTCTTTATTTTTTAAATTATTTTAACATATGAAAAAATTAAATATGTACATGTGGATTCTTGATGATTGAGGATAAAGAGAAATAATTCATGTTTAAATGAAGTTAATGATGTTGTTTTAGAAATGAAGATAGCTAAGAAATCCCATAACAAGGTAGTGCTTACTTTTGTGTAGTTTTTTTAATTTTTTTTATTATCCTTTCATATATATTAAATCTATACATAGATGATATGTGTATTAAATTAATTATTATATGTGTATTAAATATATTTTCTATTCCAGAATGGCTGTGTATGGTATGGAAAAGCTATTTAGATTGGAAATGTATGTTATATTTGTTTCTCCAGGCTCCATAACACAAAAGCTTCTCTTATCATACTTGCTTAAGAAATTTTCATTCCTTATTGTCTTGGAAGTGTTTCTATTTATTTCCTACTATTATATAAATATTTATTTCATTGAAATGAAGTTTTACTATTTTCTTGTTTCAGATAAAAATAATTTCGATAAGCCACAAGTTGAGCTGTTCTATTTGTTGGAACAACATTTTGATGTACCCTTAAGGTAACGCCCAAGGAACTGTAAAATTCAAAAAAAAAAAAGTTTGTTAATTTTGTTATATAGATGTTTTAATTTGATTCCTAAATATTACTTACTTTACTTATCTTAAGGTTATTTTATTTTTTATTGTACATAGTTTTTGATTATCATTTTACTTTGGTTAATTTTATATTTTCTGTATATATGGTATGAATGTGTTCATATAACACTATAATTATTGTCCAGGTGACAGATTGTTATATTTTTATAAATAAATAAATTTTAAAAAAATATATTCAATTAATAACTTTTCAACATAAAATATATGAATGAACCTGTAATGATTCATAAATCATTCATGCAAGTAAAATATCAGGCATTATTACTTTGATTTTTTAAATAAGAATCTTCAGACCTCTTTTTTTCAAAATTATGAATTTGAACATTCATGATTTTACCTTTGGGACAGTAATTTATTGTATATAGTATAAATAATTATTACTATTATTTATTTATGTTATAGATAATTTAAATTCTTAGGTATAATTATGTTATGAAATGTTCATGCTCTTCCTATGATGTATTAGTAGATTATTATTTATTTAGATGTATTTACATATTATTTTAACATTTATATACTTAGAGATTTTATATGGACGGAATAAGTTTTCTTAGTGGAAACTCAGAGCTTATTGATGAGAAGAATTTTAATTTATTTATTCTTAGAAGTGTATATTTATATTGTTTTATAATTATTTATAGTTTTAAGTGTCTTGTACATAGTTGAGCTATGTTTTGTGTTTTGTTTATAGTTTTATTTTATATATATAGCATGTTCTCTTAATGTTTTCTTTACTTTTTATCTTTTTATTGTTTTGAACCTTAGGCCAGAAGTAATCTTTTATTTTTTTTACCTGTTTGTTATTCTCAAGAAGCTTTGTTCCAGTATAAAGTTATTTTCTATCTATCTATCCATCTATATGTTAATCTTAACAAACAAATTTTCATGAAGATTTGTTCGACATTAAGGCAAATCTAGTCATTAAATTTTAAAACCTTAAAAACACAATATACCTGATAATTTATTAAGGGCTATTTATTGAACATACTAATTATTCATTGTAGATTTAATAATTAAAAATAATAATAAAGCAGGTTGTGTTTATAAGTATGATTTATTTCTTGAACAGTACAACTTTATCTGTTATTGTGACTTCTTTCTTTAAAAGGGTCAAATTTTGTTCCCTATTTATAAATGTATATTTCTTACTCATTTTGTTTTCAATCTGTATCATGTCTTAAGGTTAATACATAATATTATACTTAATTTGATTAAATCTAATAAAAGAGGTATGTGCATATGTGTGTAGTATTGGTTAGACCTTCAATTTTTTTCAAAGTGTAATTATTCTTCTTGAATAATGATGTGTCTTGTTATTATCAATTAAAAATGTTTATTGTCTGTTAATATAAAAAACAACAATGTAAATGTATAAAAGCCTTAAAGTTGTTATTTAATATTACATTTTTACTTCCTCTTCTTGCCTTGCCTGAAGATATAATTTAATTAAACAAAATTGTAATTTATAATGTCTTTTATTGATACTTGTACATCATCATATAATATACTCTAGTATTGGGTTAGTTCCAGAATAATTTTGTTATATGACTGAACACACCTACATTACATCCAACATTCTTATATATATCCCCTGGAAACCAGTGTTACCCCTCTGATAATCACCTATCTCTAAATTAAACAAAGCCCATTGGGTCCTTCATAGATTCTACACCGTTATACCCTCATAACTAGAAAGATATACTTTTATATCTTCCAATGACATAAACAACTTAATTACATAACTTACAACCCAAGTAGACATATTGGATCAATGATAGATATAATTGACAATGAAATATACATTTGCAGAGTAACCACCCCCCATGGTACGCACTCCAATGGGACTATACTACAACTTCGGACCCGATTCCAACAGCAGGCCATCCTCTTTTTAACACTGCCAATCCTCTTCCTCGGAGGGTTAACTCTCCACCGCGCTTTAATTGAAGAGAACTACAGGTAGACTACATCCTCAACGAGAGGGTTGGAATTGCATCATCTTAACCTCAATTCACCTAGGGAAGAAAAGTTCATCTGGATTGGGCCAGATCTGAAACATAAGGACCACATAAGATCCTTAATGCTATATTCAATTAGTGGCCAAAGTAAGGAGAAATGAGGATTTTTAACCGAAGGATTCTAATCGTAAGGATGATGCGAAGGAATTAAGAATGGTTTAGTGGAGCCCCAACTCAGAGCCACCACATACTACCCAATCCTTATCTAACTTACAACGTCTCTAAGATACAATATGACACTAGTCTTCGGTTGTACAGTGTAATGGCGTCACGCCTCTCTAGAGGCACTGATTGTCCTATCATAAGCGCTCGACAGTGAATCGATTAAGTACTCGTGAGCTGATCGGTAAGCTTGTCTTTGCAGATACATAGTCATTGGGTAAGTTAGGGCTAAGTCCAAGTTCAGCGCTTATGTCCAGGTGATGTTCAACTAGGATAAAGCGACCTTGAGCATGTTGCAAATCTTATACAGAGATACACGCTGGAGCATCTATTAAAGGTACAACATGTAGGACAGGTATTCTATATGGATTTACGACGAAGAAAGAATTTAATAATGCCTTCGGTCCAAGTATATACAAAATGATATATGTAAATACTCATTTTATGTATGATTTACTTATATTATTTAAAAAATATATTAAAATGTGCTCAGATTTTTCTTTGGTTATAAAAATAGTTTAGCTTTTTTTCTTCTCCCAACTTTGGAATTTACATAAAAAGGGAATTTTTCTATCAAAATGGAACTCGAGAATGGAACATATATTCTAAAGAGGGGGCAAAAAGATATGTTGAAGAGGGAAAAAAATAATCCCCGAAACATCTAATTAAAAATAAAAAACACTAAATTACAAGTTTTTGTTTTATTAAATTAGAAATTTACAAAGGAAGGTCAAGAGTATTTACTGATAAATTACTTTTTTTTTTTTTGTTTCCTAGAAATAAAGAATATAAAAATGCACTGCAGTAGAAGAGGGAAGACCAAGATAAAGAAGAAAAAATTTGTTTCATTTTATATATTTTATTTTGTTGTATACTATCAATAAAGTCTTCATTTAATATATACAATATTTTATTTTATAAATCACAACACAATCACTCTTATGCTTCATTTTATGTATATTTAATTTTGTTCTATATAATACAATACTTTCAATCATATGGTTTATATATATTTAATTTGATTTCATATAATACAATGCAATCAATCATATGAATGCTTTGTTTTATATATATTTTATATAATCCACTGGCATTTCAAAGGACTATCTATTGTTTTGGTTATAGATATAGACACAAATACATCAAAGAATGCTATACATTAACTCAAATATATTGAAATATGACAAGGGATAATAGTAAAATGTACAATTAAGATTAAATATAACAATTTAAAAACAAAACTCAGAGTTATTTTATAAGTCAGAGGAAGAGTTATTCTATTATGAAGTTAAAAATAAAAAAACAAACTTAAATAAAATAGTAATAATAACAACAAAAATCATTCGCTCAAAATCTATTGTAAATTCCCTATTTTAAAATAAAAATACAAATATTAACAGCTGTTATTCCCTTTTCAAAAAAATTTAATTTATTTTCTGAACAAGTTGTTGAGGAGATATCATAATTTTTTTTAAAAAATAGAGACTCATTTTTTTAACTAGTTATTTTTTAAAAAGTACTTATTGAAATATCAAAAGAGAGCTGTACATTTAGACATAAGTAAGCCGATTTTTATGCTATACTAATGCTAAAAGTTGCTAATGCTTATGCTATAAAAATGCTAAAAATTTAATGGTTTGTTTTATTTTCATTTCAAAAATTATTTGTATTTTAATTAAAATTAATTTAAATTTCATATCCTTTTAAGATAAACAAATATAAACCAATTAAAAACAAAGAAAAAATATCTTGGCTAGATACTATTTTGTATTGCAACTTTTGACACTTTTTGCTCTTTGTTTATGTATCAAATGCACAAGTAATAACATAACGTTATTTTTAAAACCATCTTCATTAATTTTGTCCCTGAATCATGTATAGTGGCTCTCATTCCAATTAAAAGTTTATTTTTAAAATACAGCAATTTAATGCATTACAGTTCTATTTTAACAGCTTTAAATAACCACAATAACTTTTTCCGATTTCTCTGAAAAATTAAAGTTTTTTGGAATTGCCACTAATATAAGTAGTCTAATATTTTAAATGATACTAATAACAGAGATTTATATCCTGATGAGGCCTACTAACAATAATGATTGTATAAAACCATCCTAAACAGGTGATAAATGAAACACAATCAAAAGGAGCTACTTTCACCTAGAACAAAGAAAAAAAGAACAATATATTAATATAAAAAAATATCTAAATGATAACAAATATTATGTCACAATAACTGATAACTCTTTTTATGGTTCACAAGTTACTTTTCAAATATATAGGTGTGTCTGCCTTCTAATGATTCATGAAATAAATAGCCAAGATTAGACTGGTATCAGGATGAATCTGCTGGATATGATTTTCACACGCTTATTTGTATATAGAAATAACAGGCTTATTTAAAAGTTACACATAAATACTGTTTTCATGGTTATTTAGTTGTTTTTTTTATTGTTGTTAGAAAACTGAATTATACTTTTATACATAAGCCTTTAGGTTTTATAAAGTAAACAAGTAGAAAATATATAATAATTTCTTTCTTAAATAATGAGACTAGATGGCATTATACAGGCGCAGTCATAGAGATTGTTTCACAATAAATTTTATTTTATTTACCAGATTACTACTGTAAGATCTCTGAATATTTCTTTGTCAGTTAAGAAAGGATATTCTAAAAACAATCGCACCATTGAGCAGTCTAATTCTCCTCCCAGTTTCTTTCTTTCACTCCATAGTGCCTTTTTTTTCAAAACTATGACTACCATCGATTGATGGTACCCTACCCTCATTACTTTTTCCCATGCAAATTCCTTAACTTCATGTAATGTCACAATTTTAATGGTTTTTTGAAGAGGGCAGTTTTTTATATTGGGCATAATAACAGCTTTTATTCTGACTTTATATATTAGTTAAAACTGAACTGAGAAAATTTTTTAAAGTTTTCTTGTAACCTTAATAAGTAAAGAAAAAGAAAAATATTCAATGGAATCAACGTTATCAACATAAGAATCAAAAGAAATAAGTGATGGAATTTGTATGACCATGACTTTACTTTCATACAAAATGCTAACTGATCATAACTGTTTAAATTTATATACTGATCTGTTTTTTTTTTGTTTTTTTCAAAAATGTATTGATAATATTTACATGTAATGGCTGTACTTATTTATAGCAATATCTATTTTAAGTTAAATTTGTACTAGCTATTAATATTGGACAAATACATGTGTAATTATATATTATAATTGTTCAAAATTTAATTTAAATAGATATTGTCTAATTAAATATAATATTTAAAGAAAGAAATATAGTTTTCTCAATACTAAATGGTCTCCATGAGTAATTATCTCCATATTTTGATTCATTTTGAAACACAATATCAAATTAAATTCTGAGAAAACTCGTCAAGCAACTATTAATGTTTATATCTAACAAAGACTATTTACAACTCATCTCTTCATGCCTTTTCCATGTCCTTATGTTATTATTCCTCCAATTCACTGATTTTCTTCACCAATGATTGATAGCTGTGAATAGAGATTCAATTTAAGTAACATTTTAAACAATCTACAATACTTCCTAGAAATACAAATAATTCAGATATAAATTCGTAGAAGATTTACTCAAAAGATCCAAATGTCCTTTCTTCCATTACCGAATTACTTCTGTAGCTAATACACATCACACAATTTAACAATATTTTAACCCTCAATAACATCAAATATTCATGTGCAATCGGATTTCTTTAACTTACCTCTTTATTTTTTTTTTTTTTTTGTTAACACAATTATTAGTATTTCAGGTAATTTATAATTATTCCAAAACAAATCACTGCTTTCTAAAAAAAGATTGCATTTTTGTATATATTTTTTTATCTAAATGCATTTTTTCATGTGCAAATATCATTTGAAAACAGCTTCGAAAGCAAGATTTTATAGATCTGTTTAACATACTATAACATAACAACATAATTATTGAATAGTAATCAGAATAATAGTTTATTTGGAATTTCCAATATACTAGTTCTTATACATTTCGTTATTTTAGATATTATCTGCATGATTATTGATTTCCTTTAAAGAATATATAATTAATCAATTGCTACCAATAATAAATTATTAAATACACACATAAATAATTATGTCTAATAATAAATAAAACCAAAAGAAAACAATGAATAAATTGGTTTTTATAGTAGCTAAATAAACTTCAAAACATTATTTATTTTCTATAAATGAGAAATGATTAACATTTTCAACATAGTTGAAAGGTTCTTTTTGACCTCTAAAAGATTTAATCTCAAATTTTCTATAATACAGATACTCTTGATAAGTACAAACTGCTTTCAAAACTACTAATACGATATTTCTACCAAATCAAACGAATATTATTGTCAATAATCATATTTTTTTTATAAATACCTCTCAATAGAAAGATTTCTGTGTCAAAACTTTTATTACATAAGTAAACTGTGTTTTAATGAAATAAACTTACATTTAACATTTAAAAAAATATACTTCTTGAATTTTTACATTTAAAAGCTATATTTTTACCATTAAAAGAAGAATTTTCTTGAATTTTTAACATTTAAGAACTAGTTTTCCCAAATTGATAACATTTAACACTATATTTGCTGATTTTTAACATTTAAAAAAATATACTACTTGAATTTTTACATTTAAAAGCTATATTTTCTATATTTTTGCCATTAAAGAAAGAATTTTCCTGAATTTTTAACATTTAAGAACTAATTTTCCAGAATTGATAACATTTAACACTATATTTGCTGATTTTTAACATTTAAAAAAATATACTCCTTGAATTTTTACATTTAAAAGCTATATTTTCTATATTTTTGCCATTAAAAAAAGAATTTTCCTGAATATTTAACATTTAAGAACTAATTTTCCTGAATTGATAACATTTAACACTATATTTGCTGATTTTTAACATATAAAAAAATATACTCCTTGAATTTTTACATTTAAAAGCTATATTTTCTATATTTTTGCCATTAAAAAAAGAATTTTCCTGAATATTTAACATTTAAGAACTAATTTTCCTGAATTGATAACATTTAACACTATATTTGCTGATTTTTAACATATAAAAAAATATACTCCTTGAATTTTTACATTTAAAAGCTATATTTTCTATATTTTTGCCATTAAAAAAAGAATTTTCCTGAATATTTAACATTTAAGAACTAATTTTCCCGAATTGATAACATTTAACACTATATTTGCTGATTTTTAACATTTAAAAAAATATACTCCTTGAATTATTACATTTAAAAGCTATATTTTCCATATGTTTGCCATTAAAAAAAGAATTTTCCTGAATATTTAACATTTAAGAACTAATTTTCCCGAATTGATAACATTTAACACTATATTTGCTGATTTTTAACATTAAAAAAAATATACTCCTTGAATTTTTACATTTAAAAGCTATATTTTCTATATTTTTGCCATTAAAAAAAGAATTTTCCTGAATATTTAACATTTAAGAACTAATTTTCCAGAATTGATAACATTTAACACTATATTTGCTGATTTTTAACATTAAAAAAAATATACTCCTTGAATTTTTACATTTAAAAGCTATATTTTCTATATTTTTGCCATTAAAAAAAGAATTTTCCTGAATATTTAACATTTAAGAACTAATTTTCCAGAATTGATAACATTTAACACTATATTTGCTGATTTTTAACATTAAAAAAAATATACTCCTTGAATTTTTACATTTAAAAGCTATATTTTCTATATTTTTGCCATTAAAAAAAGAATTTTCCTGAATATTTAACATTTAAGAACTAATTTTCCCGAATTGATAACATTTAACACTATATTTGCTGATTTTTAACATTTAAAAAAATATACTCCTTGAATTTTTACATTTAAAAGCTATATTTTCTATATTTTTGCCATTAAAAAAAGAATTTTCCTGAATTTTTAACATTTAAGAACTAATTTTCTCGAATTGATAACATTTAACACTATATTTGCTGATTTTTAACATTTAAAAAAATATACTCCTTGAATTTTTACATTTAAAAGCTATATTTTCTATATTTTTGCCATTAAAAAAAGAATTTTCCTGAATTTTTAACAGTTAAGAATTAATTTTCCAGAATTGATAACATTTAACACTATATTTGCTGATTTTTAACATTAAAAAAAATATACTCCTTGAATTTTTACATTTAAAAGCTATATTTTCTATATTTTTGCCATTAAAAAAAGAATTTTCCTGAATATTTAACATTTAAGAACTAATTTTCCCGAATTGATAACATTTAACACTATATTTGCTGATTTTTAACATTTAAAAAAATATACTCCTTGAATTTTTACATTTAAAAGCTATATTTTCTATATTTTTGCCATTAAAAAAAGAATTTTCCTGAATTTTTAACATTTAAGAACTAATTTTCTCGAATTGATAACATTTAACACTATATTTGCTGATTTTTAACATTAAAAAAAATATACTCCTTGAATTTTTACATTTAAAAGCTATATTTTCTATATTTTTGCCATTAAAAAAAGAATTTTCCTGAATTTTTAACATTTAAGAATTAATTTTCCAGAATTGATAACATTTAACACTATATTTGCTGATTTTTAACATTTAAATACAATATTTCCTGAATTTATAACATTTAAGGCAAAAATATACCATAAATAAGTGAATTTAAACATTAAACTGGCAATCGTATCTTATTTACTATTCAAATAACTCTGAAAATGTCTAATTTGTCATAATAAGGCATAATTTAAAAAATAATAATTAGTTTTAAAAGTTATCAAAAGATAGCAGCACCAATCAAGAAACCTTTAAAAATAATAATTCTAGCAAGAGACATGTATTTCCGAGCCGAATCCGAGCAAAATTTTTTAATTTTGTATCAGGATAGTGGGAGGTCAAAGGAGCTCAACTAGTAGGTATGCTCTAAGTACACATGCACTTGTAGTTCTTGTGACTGCCGCAAGGTAGCAGCACCATCCAGACAAGCCATGAGCTCTACTAGTGAGCTCCTTTAACCTCCCACTATCCTAATACAAATTTAAAAATATTCCGTAGGAATTCCGCTTCGGAACATAATACATGTCTGGATGGTGCTGGCCTCTTGCGGCATTAAATTGAACTATTATTTTTTTTTTTTAAGGTTTCTTGATTAGTGCTGCTGTCTTTTGACAATTTTCATAACTAAATCGTTATTTTTCAAATAATACATTTTTATGACAAATTAGTCATTTTCAGAGTTATTAAAGAAGTAAATAAAATACAATTACATCCGAATAACACGATTTCCATTAAATTCATAAATGATTTTTCCTATAATACACAGTTTAGTTTTTAAATTATTGCAACGGTAATTCATATATTTTTGACAAATGTTTAGTTTTATTGTTTAAATTCTATTATTTGCCGTACATTTTTCTTTTAAATGTTAAAAATTTAGGAAATATAGTTTTAAATATTAAAAATTAGGAAATATAGTGTTGAATGTTAAAAATTAAGGAAAATTAGTTACTTAATGTAAAAAATTCAGTAAAATTGTTTTTTTAATGTTAAAAATTCAGAAAATGTAGTTTTTAAATGTAAAAGTTCATAAGTATAGTTTTAAATGTTAAAAATTCAGGAAATATAGTTTTTAAATGTTAAAAATCAGGAAATATAGTGTTGAATGTAAAAAATTAAGGAAAATTAGTTACTTAATGTAAAAAATTCAGTAAAATTGTTTTTTAATGTTAAAAATTCAGAAAATGTAGTTTTTAAATGTAAAAGTTCATAAATATAGTTTTGAATGTTAAAAATTCAGGAAATATAGTCTTTAAATGTTAAAAATCAGGAAATATAGGTTTAAATGTTAAAAATTAAGGAAAATTAGTTTTTTTTAATGTTAAAAATTCAAGAAAATTAGTTTTTAAATGTTACAAATTCAGAAAATATAGCTTTTAAATGTAAAAATTCAGAATTATACTATTTAAATGTTTAATATAGTTGTTTTTATTTAAAAAATAGTTGACATATGTACTAAAACTTTTGAAATCTTTACTATTTATTGCCCTCAAAACAAAGGTATCTTTCTACAGAAAGGTATTTTTTAAAAAATATGGTTTTTGACTATGATATTCGTTCAATTTGGTTGAAAAAGTGTTTTAACAATTCTGAAAGTAGTTAGTACTTACCAAGTGTAGCATATTATCTATAATATAGAAAATTCGAGATTAAATCTTGGAGAGGACTAAAATAAACTTTCAAATTTGTCGAAAATGTTAAGTGTTTCTCATTTATAGAAAATAAATAATGTTTTGACGGTTATTTAACTACTATTTAAAAAACAATTTATTTATTGTTTTCTTTTGGTTTCATTGGTTTCATTTATATAAAATAAATAATATACAGATCAGATCTTTTTTTGAGCCAAGTTACTTTCTCTTACTGTCTCTAAAAGTATAGTTATCTGAAATGGATTCTCTGCTTGGTTTACAGAAGGTCCTTGAAACAAATTCAGATTCATAAATGGGAAAACAAGAATTTCATATAAACAAAAAAATTAAGTTAAAATTATGTTTGAATATGATGATGCATTTGACGATGGTACATTTGAATAGCTTCCTTATCATAACAAACCTTTTTGACAATCGCCATTATGGAGCCTTGCAGTTAAGTAATTATTAATTTATAATAATAATAATGTTAATCAATAAATGATACAAATTAAATTCAACTATATAATTGAAGATAGTTTAAAATTTAAAAAAATCAATGGATAATAATTAATTTTACAATAATTTCACTGCCTCAGTTTCGATAAGATTTGTAGTCTAGTATAATTAATGAATACATGAATAATTGAGTTTCATCAAAGAAATAATAGTTCTTTAATGGAAAAAAAAGAGAAGTATGCATATACATCATAAGGAAACCATTCTACATTTTTATTTGTTATTAATTATAAGTTTATATAATAAATTTTTAATATTTTTTTTTATTGATACTAAAATGTTTGAATTCCAGCAATAAAATTAAATAAATCATTACTTTTTGACATAACTATATCATACTTTTAAATATTTTGATTTTTAAGTTTCTTCTTCACCATAAATTAGACTTCTTTGGCATTCAATCGGTTACTGAAAAAACCTTGATTAAACTTACTCTTCACAATGGAACTGATAGACTTTAAACTTAATTATTTATTTGCTTAATTTTCATATTAGATTATTCATTGATTCTAATTAGATTTCATTAATTTTAAATATAAGATTATTCATATTAGATTAATTTTCATAAATAAAAATAAGACAGGGATCAGTAAAAAAATAAAATCTGGAAACTAAATTTTTCTTATTAAATTAGTTTTATATTTTTGAAGATCTCTTCATCAAAGAACACTACAAATTCAGAGAAAATACCATGAAAAGCATTTTATCACATTTCAAGGCCTAATTATATATATTTTTCTCCATCATGGGTTTTTGTTTTTTTATTTATATCTAAAATAAATGAATTTTTCAAAAAATAAATAATCTTGATTTACTATAATTTCCTATTCCATTTTATTTATTACTATAACACAATTCATAGAATAGTTACTAATAAACTATTGTTCTCTTATAAATAAAATAAATTTGCATTCAGAAGACATGTATGAGTTTTTCTTCTTGGGCTTTCTAAGTTGCTGAATATTTTCATCTAAGAAGAATATACAGTAATGAAAGACATGTTCTACAGAATTACATGAAATGTTTCTCTTCAAAAAGTTTAAATGAAATAGTCTTGTAGAACTGCCTACAAGAGTTTATAGACTTATTAACTCATCAATGTTGTATAATAAGGCTTTTTCTGAACAAATGGCAGGTGGACAGGGCTGTGGAAAGAAATCAAGAGTTTCCAAGGTTTGGCTTCAACTGCCAATTAAATTTAATTAAAACAATCTCATACAGTGATGTAATTCTTATATTTCCAGTACTTCCCATTACTGTATTTAATAAACTGATTTCTGTTACTTATTGACCCAGTGTTTCAACTAGTTAATTTATTTACTTACAGCTAATGAATATTGTGTCAATATAACACAATATCAGTGTATAGCTAATCAACGCCTACATTAAAAGGAACCAAAATATATTTATTATACCAGATTTAAAAAACATATCAATATTATAAAGTGGGAACCATTTATCATTTAAAACAATGATCATACCTGTGTTTAAAAAGAATCTCCTTTTTCATTTCATGAGAATTGACAAAGAAAGAAAATTATAAAAAATTAATATTAAGTTGAAATTTCGGTACAAATTAAAGTTATTACCTTTCTGGGTTCTTCTTTTCTAATCAACCACAAATCAAATTATAGACAAACAAATTAAGAGATAACCTTTTAGATGGAACCATAGGTTAACGGTTATACTCGAACGAAAAGCCTTCTCACTACAAATAATTTGAAATCTACCTTGTCAAATACCTTTTTTGTCTTTTAACAGTATGATTTATTTTATATTATTTTAATTGATTGTGCTAATTCATACCTGGATTGCTATTTCACTAACAAAAGATTATTGTTAGGCACATGAGACCTAAAAGGTTTCTCCTCATGTTGTGTTACTAGGGAGTTTCTAAACTCAGCACTTGATGGATTTCTGATGCTCATCGATGATCTCGGTACTGAGTTCAGAAACTTGCCCATATCTTCTCTCTGATTACATCTATCATAAAGTATATCCCCATCATAATATGATTTTATTTGAACATTTTTCAGGTTAGGAAATAATAAAAAAAAAACTCATTTTTGTTATTTATTAAATATGAAAATACAGCATAAACCAAAACTGTGAATTATACAAACCTTTATACTACAGCATACCAGCAGCAGCAAACAGGAGTAATTTTAAAACCGTAAATTAACAAGCATTTTCTATTTTTAAACTTTCAAAATTTTGTTTATATTAATTTAATTTAGTATACTATTTTACTATAAAAAAAAACCTGTACCACTAACAGCCCATGAAGAGTCATGGGTCCAGTACAATGTGAGGAAGTACTGTTACAAGGCCAATGGTTGTGCAGAGAGGTGACGGACCAATATCACGCTCATCCGCCAGTTTTTCCACCTTAAGTAATTATTTAATTAAGGGTACCAAATTTATAGAGGATTAGTTTGTCCCAGGAAGGGTCTCCCGGCCCCAGGGTCGACCCACAGCTGATGAAAAATTACTAGTCATCAGCCGGATTCAAACCTGGGCGGCTGGGACCATGAGCTCTGGAAGTCATTGCTCACCCACTGAGCTACCCCGCTCCCTTAACTATTTCATTAGCAAAGTTATAATCCTATAAAATTTAAAATAAAAGAAAAAATAAACCTTGTGATTTCCTACAAGCGATTCTTGCTACTTCATAATCAAGAGACAGATATTTTCTTAGCCTTTTTTTTTTTTACTTTCTTGTCTCTTGGCAACATGAGATTCAGAAGAAACAGCAATATGCATGCCAACTCTAATCAACAAATCAATAAGCAATCTTCTACTTAAAATTTTAATTCTTTCATTCTTCTATTCCATTATAATTCTTCCTATAACTTGTTCTATTACAGGAGTTTAAAAGAAGTAAGGCACCACTGTTTCTCCGCACACTAATGCTTTTTAGTAAGGGTAGCAGTCCTTACTCATTAGCTAGGGAAAGTTGTTTTCCGAGTTCATCTCAATAGTTAAGTCCTTAAAGGCTCAAAAAGGATGTAAGTCATGCATGGAATTTTCTCAACAATATGAAAAAATAATAATTATTCATTCAAACAACATAATAATAATACTTAATCATCCTATTGAGGATAGTGATAAGCCATCTTATCTGTATAATAGTCTGAAATCACTAATTATTATAGTCTTCAATAATATTGATAAAACTTCTTACCTGTGTGGTAAGACATTATACAATTCAAATTAGCAATAATACAGCTTTATAGTCACAATAAGGACATTAATGAGGCTTTTAAACTGCATGATGGTGCTTTATATGGTTTGTTAAATTAGCAATTTGTACCGCTTTATATTCGCAATGAGGACATTGAAACGGCTTCTCCCCCGTATGGCGGTGCTTTACATGCGTTTTCAAATTACTAATTTGTACGGCTTTATATTCGCAATGCGGACATTGAAAAGGCTTCTCACCTGTATGACGGCCCATTACATGCCTTTTAAGTTTTTGAGGCGACACTGCTTTAAAATCGCAATGGGGACAATGATGTGGCTTTTCAGTTGTATGATGGTTTAATATATGTAGTTTTAAATTACCTACTTGAACTGCTTTGTATTCGCAATGGGGGCATTGATGAGGCTTTTCACCCGTATGACAGGCCATGATATGTTTCTTCAAAGTGTAAGAATCGACTGTTTTATATTCACAGTATGTACATTGATGAGGGCTCTGATCTGTGTGATGCGACATTATATGTTTTTTCAATTGTTGAGATAATACTGACCTATAATCGCAATAAGGGCATTGATAAGGCTTCTCGCCAGTGTGACGGGCCATTATGTGTTTTTTTAAATAGCCAGTCTGTATTGCTTGAAATTCGCAATAAGGGCATTGGTGAGGTTTCTTATCTGTGTGGCGGTACATTATATGTTCTTTCAAACGATACGCTAACACTGCTTTATAATCACACTGAGGACAGTGATGGGGCTTGTCACCCGTGTGATGGTCCATAATATGTTTTTTCAATTGTTGATACAATACGGCTTTATAATCACAATCAGGACACTGATGAGGCCTCTCGCTCGTATGGCGAAACTTTATATGCCTTTTCATATGCCCAGAACTTATTGACCTATAATCGCAATGAGGACATTGATGACGTTTCTCACCTGTATGACGAGCCATTACATGTGATTTTAAACATTCTAATCTTACAGTTTTATAATCACAATGAGGACATTGATGGGACTTCTCATTTGCATGACAGTGCTTTATATGTGTTTTTAAATTGTCATTTGTTACTGCTTTATGATCACAATGAGGGCATTGATGAGGCTTATCGGAGGTCGCGTCTTCATTTAAAGCCATGTTCACATTATCTTCTAAGTCGTACTGATTGATATCCTCTTCCTTCATGAGAGGATCCTTGTCACCTATTAAACAATAAATATTACCATAAATTCATGTTTACTAATGAATTACAAATTTTTATTATTATATGAAAAATTAATTCATATAAAGAAAGGCTGCTTTTTTTACAACATTTATTTTCATTTTTCTTCCACATCAACTACATTTCGGCTATGATGCCATTTTCAAGCCATCTATAAAACCCATACACAATCAGTTTCATACAAAACCACATTTAACATAATATGATAGTGATGTTAGTCATCTATTAAAAAGAAACATTATATGTATATCATAATCCTAATAGGGTTAAGTCATTAAGATTCCTTGTTGATTCATGACTGATATTAATACTTCAATAATCTGATGTTTCCAGTTCTTGAGGCACAAGGGAAAGTTTCATGAAAACAAGAATTTTGAAAAAAGCTATGGAAATAAATAAAACCTAACTGCAAAGTGAGTGCAGGTTCTCAAACTGCCGCAAGGTAGTAGCACAGTACATGTACACAAGGCAAGTTTTTGCAGACTGAACCAACACAGTGTTTCCAACAGGGAATTACTAAAACTAAATTATACCCGCTGTCCCAACGTTATCTCCATCTTATGGTAATTTGTTAATTAATTAAGAAAGCCAATAGTTATAATTTTCCAGTATACCTCCTCATATAAATTAAATTAATAAAAATAAACTGATTAAAAACTTCTAAAACACATAAAAATTATAAATTTTCCTCACCACAATCAACCTGCAGCCCATCCTC
This sequence comes from Nezara viridula, assembly GCA_928085145.1. Taxonomy (NCBI): domain Eukaryota; kingdom Metazoa; phylum Arthropoda; class Insecta; order Hemiptera; family Pentatomidae; genus Nezara; species Nezara viridula. Next base: position 28,068,069 of record OV725083.1, on the reverse strand, counting down.
TACTTTGATAACAACAGTTGGAACTGCAACTAAAAAAAAAAATATTTATTTTATTTTAAAAATTGGCCAATATTTATCAAAACTTAATAATTATTATTTTACTAAGAAAAAATAACATTAAAAATAAAATTCAAGACAAAGTTATAGATTAAATATAATCAATAAAACTTCTTGATGCAAAATAATTTTTATGTTTAACATCACATTCAAATTTCAAAATAGTTTATAAGGTATAGCAAAAGACAATAAAGGTAAAAGAAGTGCCGATTTGGGAGCTATTTTTCGTTCCTTTTTACAAAAAATAAATATCAATTATTTGTTTTCATCAATACATCTCTAAATTATAGAAAAAAAAATGTCAAATGTATTTCTTATTTTTTTTTTTTTTTTTTTTTTAAGAATTGAAAATTGAACTTTAGCCTGGGACTAAGTCCTCTTAGAATAACAAAGATGAATTAATACAAAATAAAATACAAATCCGGCCAAAAATTAACTTATAAAAATTCTAACATTATATACATTATTTAAAAAGTAGAATGTAACCACTAAGAAATAAACAAAAAAAAAAAAAAAAAAAAAAAAAAAAAAAAAAAAAAAAATATATATATATATATATACATACATATAAATGAATATAAAATCTTCTCAAAATTACATATTATTGTGATGAAAAAAAAAAAGAAAAGAAATTTCATATCTATATATACATTACTGCACAATTTATAAACAATAGGCTATCTAATAGAAAAATAATTTAATACAAGATGTAATAATATCTACAGTGATTCATATAATAATAAGCAAACACTAAGATAAAATAAAATCTCAGGATTACTTGTGGTATAAAGAGCAAAAAAAGAACTATGTATACGTACATACTCATATTGGTACACAGAGAGACAAAAAGTATAAAATATAAACATATATACCCCAAAAGAAAAAGCACAACCTGAGGCGAAGAGAAAAACAAATAAATAGTCAAAATAATAGTCAAAGATCATTGCTGTTTTTAACATTTATATTTAAACAATTATATTTATAAATTATTAATAAATGTTGTTTTACCAAATAGATATTCTTATCTCTATGGTTGCCTCGTTGTTGCATTTTCAATTTAGAAAATTCAAACTTTTAACCTATCTCTTGGTTGAATATTACAATTTTCTTCTAGGTGATCAATAATTAAAACATATTTGTATCTGTAATACAACTAGGGTGAACGCACCAGTTATGGACAGGGTGCCATTGATGGACAGGTTGGACTTTAAATGTAAATAATAAGCTTCCTTGTTGATGTAAAGGTTCCAGTTTTTTTCTAGATTGAAGAACAATTCCCTCTATTGACAACTATATGAACTAAGTTCTCAAAAGAAAATTTTAGAATGCCTATCTGTGTTGTTTCTATAGTGCTCTTGAGATCAGTGTTTCATATCTCCCTACTAACAGTTTTGCTAAGAGTAAGTTGAACATTTATGTTATGTTATCTTTATAGTTAAAGATTTTAGAATTTTTCTGACATATGTACATCACTGGTACTCATCCCCTATCCATTACTAGAACAATTGAATTTTCGGGGTGTCCATCATTAATGCAAAAAGGTGTTTTTGTTTTTTTTAATGGTGATTATACCTCCATAATTGAATATTTTTTCAACTATAAAGAGTTAAATAGAAAAAGGGAACCCTAGAAATTCTAAATGTTCAAAGAGGAAGTTTACAACGAAAATAATTACAGCAGCATAAGCAAAAAAAAAAAAATTTCTTAGCTATGTCCTTCACATGTCAATTATTAATTTTTAAAAATCTGGTGCGCGCAACACACAATTTTCAATTACAACTCTACTTTGAATATAAATTATTTTCTGGCAACGTTGGGCTATTATATAATTTTTGAAGTGCATTTTAAACAGAGCTAAAGCTTAAAGCTTATAAATAACAAATCATTAAGACCATTAAAATTAAAAAAAGTCTATTTATTATATCGACAGTAGGCAATAAAAATCTAGTTATTCCATCTGCTTTTATAAACCACACAACTTCAGTCTCTGAGCTTTTCAGTTGACAGAATGACTAACTCCAATTTCAACATTTTTGAGTAATGTCATTTTAGTGATATTTCTAGTTGGAAAAGTTATATCTATACAGACAGTGAGTAAGTTGATTTCAGAGTGTTTGCAGTGTTGAAATATAGAACTGTGAATAAAGATATACATTTTGCCACAGATTTTAAAGTATACTTGAATATTTAATCTTTAATTGATTATGGATTGTATGACTATTAGTTATTAAACTGTTATTTCCCATTGTAAAATGAAATTAAGAGATTTTTATTGCCTGTCATGGATAGGTCAAAAATTGTAAGTGGATAATGTCGGGATTTCACAAAGAGAAAATTCATCAAATTATTCACTAATTAAATTTTCTAAAATGATTTCTACTGTCAGATACCTGATTATTTAAATATAATATCATATCTAGAGTTATTAAACAACAGTAAATGTATTTAAGGTTATAAACATATCCATAAAATATTTTTATATTTCACTTCTTCTTTCACACAAGTACAATGAAATAGTATTTTAAACAATAGCATTGGCTTGATTCGGTGGATTTTAAATACTTTTTTTTTTCTCAGAAAAAATTTAAAAGTCTATATTTAGTAAGAAAATTTAATTTACTTTCCTTGGAAACAGATGATTTATGTTAAATAATGTTAAGTTTTCTGAAATTATTATTTATATATTTTTCGTCAATCTCTGTTACCTTCTATTTATTTGATACTATTTTTTCTAAAATTCTCTGATTTTCTATGATATATTACACGTATACCTTCTGGATGTTATTTCTGGAGATTGATTTTCAAATTCAAACTCGCGCTTACCCTATGACAGTTTTCACTGGAGTGCTTGGAGTCTTATGTATAAAAAGTCCCCTCCCCTCCTCCCCCAATGACTTGCATAAAAAAAAAGAATTTCAAAATAAATCTATGAAAGAATAAATATTATTTCACAGAAAATCTTTTTAAGCAAATATTTTAGGAAAACTAATTTTAAAAAATCAGGAGAAAACAGAATCTCTGAAGGAGGTAAATAGAATATTTGTTCAAGAAACAGATCAAGGTAATAAAGGGCGAAGATCAAAAAGGTAAAGATAAAATGTAAAGCAACTTTATTTGTATGATTGTCTCTTGAAAGATAATTAAGATGTTTCTCACCATCATATGGTATAAGCATTTCCTCCTCTTGTTTAACATGGATAAGTCCATCTGCCAACATGTAAATAGTATCTTAAAGAAGGTAATATTAAAAGAAAAAAAAAATCTTATAAGAGTCAATGTCAAGCAAGGAAAAAATTACAAATGTAATTAATTATAACTTCTCTTCATGAGATATAGAATAATATCAAATTTTCCTTACCATGGTATGTCTGTGGTCCTTTCTCTTCTTTGAAATCCAATGAGGAAACTATGGCAAAATAAAACGAATGTTAAATTTTAAAAATCAACAAAATTTCACCAATATTTTCATTTTCTATTATTATATTTTGAATAATTAGTCAATGTTACTCAAAATATAATATTAAAATAATGATAAAACAATATTACTTATAAAACAAATGTAAAGGAATATAAATTAGACCAAATCCTAACAATCTTCTAGTAAACTTATTATTGATACATCTTTAATATTATCTTACTGACAGGAGATTATAATATATTTTTCAATTTGAATTATTATGAATGAAATGAAATAAGTATCCTTATACTGGATATAAAAAGAAACCTCATTCCAGAATAAAAAGCTTCAAAAACTAATAAATATTGTAAGGATTAGAGACAACATTAGAAATAATTGAAAAACTTTGAAATGCAGAATACTTACAAGAAGACTCAGCTTCATCTGTGATTTCTTCTTTCACAGAAACACATGGGTTACTTACAACTGAAAAATTAAATAAAAGACATGACAAATATATGTATATGGTATAATTACACTATCTGAGAACTTTGTAGATTTTAAAATATAATGAAATAACCAATATTCACAAGAGATGATCAATTGTTAAAACTAAATATAAATAAAACTGATAAAGAAGTGGTTGATAGTAGATTGCTATTGTAAGAGAAGTTGGCTGGGGAGGAGGGAGGAGAATTGCATTTAAATAAGAAAAGATTGTTTATTTTCTTCATGTCGACGTTTTAGGCCTTCATCAGGGCTAAGCAAATACAAAATAACAACTTCTCTAATTATATAAATAAAACTGTCAACCTTTTTTCCATGTATTGATTTTATCTATAATTAAATAATTAATCTACAATGTCAGTATTCAAATAGTTCAAAAATATATTTATAACATAACTACAGATGCAAATAGATCAAAAATTAATAATACAGTAAACTAGAAACTTAAATAACAAGGTGCCACTAAGAATGCAACAACAAAGTGTTTTTCATTAATTAAAAGACAACTTATAACAAACCAACAGGACTAATCTAATTAAATAGAAGTTTCTTAACATGATGAAATGATGGAGTCAACATATTAATAAAATTCACAAGTGTAGTGTTAAATTGATCTTGTCAAAGTTTCGGTTCACAGTGCAGACTGAAAACATATCAGATTCCTTAATATTTCTCTAGTTTTTATATTTTATTTTCGAATGTATGTTTCACTTGAGTTGAAGGGGTATTGGAACATAGATTGAGAATAATTAAAACAACAATAATTTGAGTTTTATTTACACCTCGATCTAATTCTAAACAGCGTCCTCAGAAATTTCAAGTTTTTAGTAAATTATGAACTGGAAGAAAAGGAAAATAAAAATAAGTCAAAGATAAACTGCATTTAAATTTATATGAAAATTAACGTTTAAATATTTAAAAAACTTTATCAAGAAAAAACCAAAACCTTATAAATTAATCCAAATTTTATAACAACAATAACATGCCATAAAAAAGAAAACAGGACAAGAATGTTTTTCTAACCAATTTGATCCATTTTGACTATTATCTCGCTAAAATTGTACTAGCTGCCAGAAGTGATGAATATGAATGTTATGGAACTGTGGAACGGTTATTTGGAACCTAATCTCTGAGAAGAACGTTAACGAACGCAAGTTCCTCCAAGTCCAATGGATGGTAATCATTTCTCCAGTTTAGAAACGGGTCCGATGCCTTCGATGAGCTCAGCGGTGAGTTTTGGAACTTTCCCATAATCTGAAGTTCCAGTTCCAAAAGTTTTGCCTAAAACTATGATTTATAAAATAAATTAATAATATAATTATAATTACATTTAAATATAATCTATTTAAATAATTGAAAAACGTTTTCGTTATAAAACATTTATTTTAACGAAAGAGAGAAAATAAATACCAGGCGCTAATAAGAAATATAAAAAATAATAATAATTAATGCAATGTATTTCGATTGATTTGTTCAAATTCATAGTCTAGTAAACACGACAAAGGCCTGAAAAGTTTATTGATTTTTGTATAAAATTAAGAGAGAAAAAAACGGGAATAATCCCTGGTTTTATGGAAAATAGAATTTAGCGTAGCTTAGCTGCTTAAAAGCCCTCTTGAAAGGGTTTTAACAAAGACAAATTGTGTTTATATTTGAAACAAATTTAGTCCAGTTTTCTATGTAATTAAGTAATTTAGTTTATTAAATAATCAAGATGTAATTACCTTAGTTAAATATTTTTTTAGTTATCGCTTCCTGGCCTTGATGATAAATCGAGGATCTCAGAGATAATTATTCTAGGTCCCTGTCAAATATTAAAATTGCCATTAAAACCCATCTTCGTCTTTTATAATGTATGAAACAAAAATACGATGTAAAGAGATTATATAATATATGTAATGTTATCTATACTTCATTTTATTGTAAATTTAAAAGTTAAAAACAAAACATTGTAGCCCAGCCCGGGCTCCCTTCGTGCACATTCCCCGAGACTACGCGTTCGCCTGATTCATCTCCTCCACTAAATAATACAAAATGTGGCTTGGAAAAAAAAAAACTTAGAGGTTTTACTTGGAACTAATTACAACAGTGCGAAATCAGACTGTGGCCTCTGTATTATGTTTTGTAGCTCTTGAGGATTACTATCAGCTATTTAAATATTCCCCAGTACTTATGGGACAACCAATATAAACATAGATTGCAATAATAAAATAGGAAGATATTTTTATTATATGATCTTACCTTTTAATGCCATAGCCAAGGCAATTGGAGTGATATCAAATTTACCATTATTCATGTTCAGGAAAAAGAAAGAAAGTATCTACCTACTTCTTTGGAGAAACCAAGGACGTAACTAACAAAATATATTTCTGGTCTCCAGAATTGTCAACACAATTCTCATTTTACTAAAATATTGCTATATGTATTTATAGTTTTTATTATTATAATAAAATGTATTATGTATGTATAAATAAATTAGGAGATAATTCCAAAGACTTTAATAAATAAAAACCGAAAATTATATAGAAAAATCTTGAAAAGAATACAAATAAACTTATTCCAGCCAATTTTATTGATGTAATATTATTGTTACTAGGTACTTTCACCCTATAATCAATATATTAACGAAATTCCATAATGATCTTAATTAACGCCATGCAGATTAGAATTTTATTTATTTACTTAAATCCTTTTTAACAGATTACAAAATTGTATATCCGACAATATTAAAAATTTGAAGAAAATGTCAGGGAATTCAAAAATTACGATTCATTAAAAATAATATTTTTATTTTAACAACCCTTTTGGATTTGAGCTTATTTACTTGTTTAAAATGTTGTTATTTCATGACAGTAATTTTATTTGCTATTAAAACTACATGTTATAAAATTCCAATTCCTAAAGGCTAAAGTTAGGTATTGGTTTTAAATTTTAGTAACATTTTGAGAGAATGTTTTGCAGTAGGCTCAGATAGAAATTAGGTTCTCAAATCTTCCAACTTTTTGTATTTCCAAATATTGGAAAGGTGAGGGAATGATCACATCTTCTGGTCCTAGTGATGTCTGTGACATTGATTTAACAAATGAAAAATAACAAGCATTTTTTCTCCATTAACCCTCTCTTTATTCACTTATACATTTTGTCCCTTTTAGTTATAATACCATCCAGTAGTGGATCCAGCATTTAATTTTGGGACAGCTTCAGCTTAATTTTCAGAATTTTTTTTTTATATATTGTATATAATGATAACTTTGGAAGAAAACGAAATACTACCGATAGGAAATGATGTTTAACTGAGTCTTGAAGTTCAATTAAAAAAAAGAAATGTAATTACACTAACAATAATACTTTTATGTATAATTTAGTAGTTGTATACACATTATAATTTACGAAATAGAACTTTGTTAAAGTATTTGATTAGATCACTCATAGTAACAAATATAAACCAATGAAAAACAATAAATGTTCCTATTGGGGGGGGGGGGGGAGGCTTCAGCCCAAAAGCTCCCCTATAGATCTGCTACTGATCCCACCACTCCATAAGGCCAGTTAGTAATGGGTGATTGAGCATGACTTACCTTATCCTCTTGTACAATGTTGGTTGAGAAACATACTTATTATTATTAATGATTTTCTCAATTAAGATCCTTCACTGGTTGTTGTTGCGGTGAATATTAGATATAATAAAAATATAGACTTTATACTATATGCACATACCTTATCACATAAGGCCAAAACTCTTGTCTTTTCCCAAATCATTAATATCAAACTAAAATTTTTTGGATAATTTCACAATTCTGTCCTATAAATCTAGGAATCCTAGTTTCCTCTCTCAGTTTCCTCACTTCGATTATGGCTGCCTTGTATACAGTGGACTTGAGATCAGATTAAAGAGGTTAATGAATTGTTTCATTAGATTTATTTTTGGAGTCCCCAGGCGTTCCCATAATATGCCGAGTTGAAGTGGCTCTATCCAGTTTTCCGACAGCAATATTTCCTTGGTCTATTCCTTTTCCGAGCCTTTACAACCAAAAAACCTTGATTTTTTACTCCTTGTTCCTCTGTTCATTCAATCAACCCTCAAACCTGTTTATTCCTTCTCGTAGAACTCTTTCCTTTAAAAAATCCTTCATCATACGTGCTCCCTTGTTTTGGAATTCCCTACCAATGGAAACCCTCCTTGACCTCATTCAAACACCATTTATTTTCCTCTCTCCTCAGTAATCAATCTTCCGAATACATGTAAAAAGAATGTTATACTCTATTTTAGAGATGTCAGCCACAATTTACTATTTTGGGGACAGCCATGTATATTCCATATTGCTTATTTGTACAAATACATGAACTCACTTGTATGTATTTATCTTTAAATTCATGTCTACTGCAAGATCATATATCTACTACAGTGTCCTTTCTTTATTTTAATATAACTTTGTAAATCAATTTATTTTTATTTTTATTCTAAAGCCAGACAGACAATTGTCATTTCGTTGTTCATTATAGTTATACTAAATGTTCCAGAATAAAATTCACTTTTTTTCTTAATACCTCGCCATTCTGTTAGGAATAAGACACTAGTATCTTAAGAACATCCAGGTCATTTCATTACATTAGACAAATGGATCAACTTAACTTTTCTTTGAGGATCCAGAAAATTAGCCTGGTATTAATATGCCAGTACTAAATGTTGAAATTAGGAATGTTAGAAATCCAATTTTTTGAATTCTTTTACCATTGAATTATTATTATGGATCCATTGTATTGTTTCCAAATTTATGTGTGAATAATTACTTCTAATCGATTTTAAAAAATAAAGGATTGGTATTAATATGTTTTTTCCTCTTTTTAAAATTTCAATTTTAAAATTTTAGGCCCTGAATACTAGGGTACTAAGATGTATTACAGCACATATCTTGTAAGACTTATTCCGAAGTTTCTCAAAACGTTTTAATTTAATTTACGACATCTACGGCACGTTGTAGACTTGACAGTGGTCAATGTGAGAATAAAATGTTATAATAATTAAAAATAGAAAGAAAGGGTTAATGATTTTTTTCTTTTTTTTCATGAAAAAAAAATCAAAACAAAAAAACAACACTTATTTATACAACATATAATTTTCAACAGTTTGTTTTTTTTTTTTAAGTTTTTTTTTGAAAATATCTCTTATACTACAATATATGAGAATCTGTAGACAGTTCAAATAATGTTCTTCTTAAATAAAGCATCTATATAATATAATTGTAAAATAAAAGTAACTATTTTAATGAAACAAAATTAACATATGCCAAATTTAACAATATGTAGATATACAAAATGTAAAACAACATAAGTTACATTTCGCTAATTAAATACAATATTTTTCTATATTTAAAGTGCTTCGATTTCATTTTATGTCAAGGGTCATTCCAATGCATCATTCATTAAAATTATTTTCTTTAAAAAAAAAAAATAATAAAAATACAGGTGTGTTAGTGATGGTCGACATTTTGAACACACAAAAGACTAAAATCAAATACCCCGATATCAGAATAACACAATGACATAATCAATTTTTTTTCTTTTTTTTTCCTTACTGAGAATAATTTTGGAAGAAAAAAAAACAAAAAACCTATCTGCACTAAACAACTTTGCAGTGCAAATCATATCTATATATTTATTTTCCCTATTTAAAATCTAAGATATAAATACTTTATACAACTTAAAACTGTATAAATTTACAATCGCAATTTTTTTTTTAATTTTTTATTAATTTTTTTGAAAATAGGCACAATGCGATCATTGCATACAATGATGCAATACATGGTTGAATTTAAAGCAACAATAACCGATGTTCTATACTTCTATTGCTGCATTGGATTTCGCGATAATTTGTGTTTAGACATATTAAAACATTAACGCCTACACACATTTTTAAATATGTAAAAATCAACCACTAGCTCATTGTGTTTTAAGATAAAAGAAAACAAGAAAAATTAAACTAAATGTCATATATATAAATATATAAGAAAAAATTAATTATATCTACATTTAAATTAATTTCTTTAAGCTTTCGTATTGGATATTTCCTTCGACTGAAGAAACGATACTAAAATAACTTTTAATTATTATATATCTCAAAAAAAAAAAAAAAAAAATTAAGACTAACTATTCTTCCGATGAATATTTTATGGTTGATTTTCGAAGTGATTTGTATACGAAAGCTTATTAAAAAAAAAAAAAAAAAAAAACAGATCTAAATTAAAAACAATATTATTTTCAAATATTTAGATATAATTAATTTTTAATTTAAAACATCTTCTATATATACGACAGTCCATAGAAGTAAACATACTAAAATTCAAATAAAAAAAAAAGATTTGATAAAATTTCATATTTTCTCTCTTATTTTACGGTAACCATACTCATATATACAAAATCAAAATAAACAAAAATAAAATTATACAGAACGATAATCAGGTTTAAATGATACATATTACATGGGGGAGGGGAAGAATTATATATAGCTGATATACTATTCATATTTGCACATCATCCTAAACTCTGTAAAAAAGACGATACACAAAATATATAAAACATATACAATAATAAACTAAGTTACCCTATCATTAGTCAACATAATTACATTTATATATTTATAAATATATGTATATATGTACATATACGTATAAATATATATATATATATTACTTAATTATTACAACCTTTGAGAAACTATCAAAAATCGATATACAAATATATAGTGAATTAAGTTATGATGAACAAAGTTTTGTGTAATTACATGTATAATACAATTTTATATATATATATGTATATTACTATCAAAAAATATATGATAGTCTTGGAGAATACGATTATTTAAAAAGAAAAAAAAAAGAAAGAAAAACATCAACTGCCTCTGAATTATAAGACTAGATAGTGCCCTATTTACAGGTTCACTTTTTATATTTAAAATAATTCCAAGAGAAATTCAAATAAAGTTTAAAAATAAATATTAATAATTGTCTCAGTGTTTAGATAAAATAAAATGTGTACATTGGACCCTTTTATTTTTAACCCACAAAAATAAAATAAATCTAAATAAAATTAAAACACGACCAATTAATACACGATTCTCCATTATTAGAAAATCTTTTGTACTATAATACTTATATATTTTTGTGGATAAAATAGTAAGGATAAAATTGTTTATGTAATAAGGCGTTTTCTTAGAAATCGTTAAGTTTTTTTTTCTTTTTTTTTTAATGTCACTCACGATTCTAAATAGGTTATATTCAATATAAATATATATATATATATATATGTAGGTAATAGGCACTAGAAAGAATATTGTAATAAGCAATTATCATATTTCAGATAACATGCACATATACACACAGAGAGTAAATACAATAATTAATGTGTATATGTATATGTAGGACAAAACTGAGACTAACTTTACATATTAGATCAATTCATTCTTCTCCCTCTCTTGGCAAGAAGAGGTTAATTATAACAGTTTTTATATCACAATTAGATATTTTGTACAAATGTCTCTCTTTACAACTCTTTACATTTATAGACATTATTACACAGTGCAAAAGGCATTATCTATACAACTTTAATTATCCTTAAATATATTTTTTTCCCAAAAAATGTACATATTTATAAAGCTATGTATATATTTATATTTATGTATATGGTTTTATATATTTATAAATATATATAAATTCTATCTACTTTGTAAAATATATAATATTTATTCCCTAGTTAATTCATCCATTTTCGACAGTTGGGGGCACCGCACATGCACGGTATCTTATGTTGGTCGTCTTCGATATCAAATTTGTAATCGTAAGCAAGCTGAAACAGATAGTCAAGTCAGAGGTCATTAAAATATCAAGAAACAGTTAAATTAATAATAATAAAAAAACTTATAAATATAATCATAAATTAACACATTCTTAACTGTGATAAATAAACATAATTGATGTCCATGTGTGTACACACACATATAAATTAACAGAATCACAGAGAGAAGATACAAAATTAAACCATATTTCATTTGAATATAATACTTATGTGTTAGAAAATTTCAAACAATAATTTCTTTAATATCGAGTAAACATAATTATATGACAGTAAAAATAATACCACTTAAATAGTGGCTAATTAAATGAAATTAGATAAGACTAACCCAAAGCTGTTCATTCTGTCATGTATTTTCTCTCTCTCAATCTAAATTTTCTTCCTAAATCCACCATGTTTAACAACACTGAAGTTTAATTACAAAAAATTAAATACATATTTTCAGAACAGTTTTCTTATGACAAAAAACTATTAATCTAAATAAACAAAACATTTAATGTGCCAATGATGGTCAAGCCTAGTAAGAACTTAGTAAACGGTGTTCAATGAAACAAATAATAGGATTAGAGATTTGATTAAATATTAGTGATTTGAAGTTTTATTTTAAAGAAAAAATTTCATTTATTGCAAAATTCCACTAAGTATATTTTTGATAAACCTAAACTGTTAAGTACATTTTGACCTTTTTTATCGATATAACACAGTAAGAGCATCAAAATGACCGGAACTCTTTTACTAGATTGTCACAAAAGTTCTTGTGCATAAGTATAGCTTTAATTCATATTAAATATTTGAATCATTATTCAATTCTACTCTTCAAATTAAGTACTTTTTTTCTGCTAAATTCACCCATCTTTTATCAAGTAATTGGATTTGATGCTGGTAACATGCCATTGGTTTTGAGACAAAGAACTCTTCATATCCAATTTTAACATTCTAAAAATTATCAAAGATCCGGCCTTTTAAAAAATGAGACATTGATCTAAACAAACCGTAACATGATGGTGCAATAATTCTAAATAAAAGAGGATGCAAAATGTTTACCGCTTGCAGTTTCAATAACTTTTCCTTGGTCGAAGGAGAACAATGTACATGGGCATTGTCGTATTGCAAAATGGCTTGGTTCCTGTTGATCAAAGCGGTGTACTTTGCATTGCACTGAAGACTACTGCATCTGGTTGAACGCACTGCTTATGTTAGCTATCGAGTTTTTAACACATTAGCTGCTGAGCATATCTCTTAAATGTCTTTCACAACGATATCGGTCCCCGGAAACATGCATCAGCTTCGAGGTATACTGCTTTTTTTTGACAACAGAGGTAAACTAAATTTCTTATTCAGAGTCTCTATCTGTTGATTGTGTCCTCATAAGTGGCCAGCAATTGTAGGAGTGGTCTCCGACTACTATGCGACAGAAGCCGGAAAATGACAAGACGATGCATGTGCACTATCTTGCCTGCATGTATCGGACGCCAGGGGATGATACTGTAGTGAAATCATTTTTTATCAGTCTGGTATGGTATTGGTCCCTGGCATCCAAAAGCTTTTTATCAGGCATAATGATTAGTTACACTCATATCTTTACATCTATCCAACTCCCATTCGAATATTTTTAAAAATTACAGTATTAGAGACTTCGTAAGATAGACAAAATTCGAAACAATCCCGGCCGTTTGATATTCGAGATGAATATCGGGCCCTGGGGAACATAGCCGCAGCTAACGTGTTAAAAATATCCACTTGTGAAAAAAATCTTCACTTTTTTCCAGAACCTGTCATCTTTTGGATTTTGAAGTAAAATGTTGCAAATATTAACTCACTGCTGAGCTATGGACCTCTCTCTACTAAATCATGCGGGTTAAACCTCAGACTTAAATTCTGTTCACCTAAGTTTTTAAGATAACGAACCACCATGGCATTACAAGACCCTATAAGGGCCGATAAATCACAAATAGTTTCATATGGGTCCTGGTTCAACATTCAAGAACATCATCACTAACAATCTGATCTGGGTTCATCTACAAGGTTCATATTCTCATTGTTGAAATGCCTGAACCTAAATGCGGCAGTATTTCAATAAATAATTGACTATCATGTTCATACAATGTCTGGAGTTTATTGTTAAAAAACTGTTCCAAGTGGTTTTCGATGTCCTCTTCTTTTTGGAATTTCTTTCCATTCATGGATATCTGCAGAGACCGGAATAAGGGATAGTCACTTGGAGCTAGGTCTAGTAAATAGGGAGGGTGGGGCAAAAGGTACCATCCAAGGCTCAATAATTTATTGCGAGTGACCAATGAGGTGTGGGACCTAGTGTTGTCTTGTAGGAACACAACATTCAACTGATATGCCAGTTCTGGACGTTTACTTTAAATTGACTGATCCAATTTTGTAAATTGTGAGCAGAATAGAGTTGAATCAATTGTTTGTTCTGATGGCAATAGCTCATAGAAAATTACATCCTTGAAATCCCACCATATGGAAAGCATTAACTTCTTTGGATGCAATCCGGGTTTTGACATTCTTCTAGGTGCCTCACAACTAGGTCCCTAAGATTTTTTATGGACTACATTATCGTAAAATATCCATTTTTCATCTCCTGTTACCAGCCTTTTCAAAAATGGATCGTTTTGTTGCCGTTTCTGTGGTGAATCACAAACAGAAACGCCTGTTGTCAAGTTGACTTCGGTCAGAGAGTGAGGGACCCAAACATTAAGTCTGGGAACATAGCCGAGCTTGTGCAAATGGTTTTCTACGCTTGTGTGTGACACATTTAGGGCCATAGCAATCTCTCGTACTGATTGGGTGGGATTTAATGGCCTTAAGATTGTATGTTTCAATTTGAAATTGATTGATTGATTGATGTGGGCAACCAGACCATTGAGCATCATTGATGTCAAAATTTCCTGAATGAAATTTAGCAATCCAATTTTGGCAGGTGAGTTCGGTTAAGGCATCATCCTCATAAAAACTGTAAATTTTTCTATGAGCTTCTGGAGCACGCTTACCTTTTTTAAAATAAAACAATAAAATATGCTAATAATTAATGATATTTTTTTCCATGTTCACAGTGTTTCAAAAAGAGTTAACAGATATAGTTGTTGAAATATTACAAACAGGATAAACAATCCAGCATAGGGATTTATTCATCAGAGAAGAAGTGTATCTCAGTGACATAAAAATAAACAGAAAAACCGAAAGGACTTATTTGCCAACCCAATATTTAAATTAATACTTTTCTTTGTATTTATTTTATCATTATTCACATCAGATAATTTCAAATTTCTAATACACTTAATTTGTTGCACAGGTTGTTTTTGATGAAATTATATTAAAGGATCAATATAATAATGCTATTAAGTAAAAATTGTTCTACTCAATATTTCTATATCAGTCGCAGGATAATTTATATATATTTTTTTTTGTATTAATATAAAAGTTAAAATTTACAAAGAAATCAAAATGGACAATTACCTCTTCACCCCGAGAAATTCTTCTTTTAGTAAAAATAATGATTCTGAGATCTCTGTCAACTTCGACTGTTTCTGCAACACAGTTCGGACTACAAGAATGATTGATATACCGAGCCAATCCTCCACACAACGTAGCATCAACAACACGGTCTTCGTCGAGACGAAACATATAAATACCCCGATTCTGAAAACAATAATAACTTTATAATAGCAAAATTCATTTTATTCAATAAATCTTATAATATCGATCAATAGATAAATTACCTTAGCTTCGTATTGTTTTTCTCTGGTTTCAGCAAGCTCTGATCGGATTATTTCACCGATGTATTCAATAACCATAGTATGCCTCTCCAAATCTCTTGCTGCATACAATCCTAATCCTTGAATCTTAGACCTGAAAATTAATGAACATATTTGATATTAAAGTAAAGTAAAGAATAACTTTACTTTCAATAAATGGACAAAACAGACGATTCATACAATCGCATAGAAAACAAACGTGGATAAGTTCAAAGTAATATCATATCTAATTATGAGTAAATTTTCAGTATCAAGTAAATGTTCATATTATCAGTTCTATAATGGAAAAATTCCAAAAATGTTAAATATTCTTACCTGGCCAAAAATACATTATTCCTCCACTCTTGTTTCATTTTCTTATATTGACTCGATTTAGAATGAACAAATTGCTTCGAGTAGGGGCAGGCAAGTTCTCCGGGTAGTGGAGCAGATGGAGCAAACGCAGGACCACTTCCTCCCCCCCTAAGAGACGTAGCTCTCTGCGTATGAGCTCTTTTCCAACCTTTTGGTTTCCCTTCCGAACGAGCACAGCCAGTTGGGTTCACAGCCAAAGGTAATTCCAGTAAAGGATTTCTTCCATATTTGAATTTATAGTCACTAAGTGTTTCAACGCCTAAAGAAAAAAAAATGTAGGTAAATTAAAAAATCCCAACCAGCGATGTACATTATATATTTTATGCTTGGCTTTCTTTAAGCTCAGTTATGTCTTGATACAAAAAGAATTGTGAAATATCTGGTATGATGTTTTAAGGAAAATAGGTCCAAGATCTAGTTATTTCGGAAACTTCGTTCAACGACTTTTTCTCTTACTGATTTTGTAAATTAATTTATATTTAAATAGGCAGTGTAAAAAAGATAGTGATGAGTGTATGAATACAGTAGATTTTTATGTACTGGTTGAGAGATAAATTTACACATCTTGTTCTCATTTGTTTGTGGTGAAGGTGTGAAACCAGCAGATTTTTCGTCGAATCCAGCAGCTGTATGAAGAGAGTTGAAGCAAGGTTTGAGTGGAAGCAAGACCTATGAAAGGATTGATTGCTTTAAAAGTGGTAGAATTTCTCTGTGTGATTTATTTATTTCCACCCTCCCATGCCACAATGGCAATACGGGTGTTTGCAATAGTGTGTTTTTGGCATGAATACTTAATAACACACTACTACTAGATGTGCACACAGTTCTGTTCTATCTTCTTCCTTCTTCTTTCGGCCTAGCTTTCAGAATCTAGAGGTCTTCCTGGCGCTTGTCCTCTTCTTCTGCGAGCACCAATATGAAAGTGAGCGGGCCCCACTGCAGTCTTCCATCCATTTATGAAATCCTTAAACTGCGGGAAATTTTCCTCACTGACTAACTGAGGAAACTCATTTTCAGTGAGGAGAAACTCATTCTCTGTGTGATGAACAGTTCAACTCAGATATCTGCAGACAAGGTTATGACGATAATCTGGGATTTGAAAGGTCCAATTTTGGTTGACTTCAAACCCTACAGGTCACACAACAGATAGTTCCTGTGGACTGCTGCGTTTATCGAAGTAAAAAATCAAATCCTAAAGACGTAATAAACTTTCAAAAGAAATGATTTTGCTTCAGGATAATGCTTATCCTCATACGGCCAAAAACACAAGCATGTGCCTTCAAAATATCAGTTTCAGCAGCTAGACTATACCCAACATACAATCCAGACTTGGCTTCAAGCGAATTTTTATCTTTTTGGCCGATTAAAAGAGGAGTTGCAAGAGAATCATTATTCATCTGATAAAGCAGCCATTAAAGCAGTGCAAAATTCTCTGAACAATAGGCTGAAAATCATCTTCCAGGAAGGAATTAAAATGCTCGCTATAAGATGGACTAAGTGCATAGAAGTAGGAGGAGATAATGTTGAAAAGTAATGCTAGTATCATTTATGTATTGTAATTTAATAGGGTACAAATAATTAATAATTGGTCAATATTGACGGGTGAGCAAAGCAAATAGTGATGCCAGTGGAAACTACTTTCGAGAAAGGGAAAATAAGATAGAGCAATACAGGTAGAGGGAAGAACCATGTGCTTAGGTAAGAAGTAGATAAACAACCAGCGAGTGGTGAAGGCCTGTTCAAGTATATGGCTGTCTACGGGGTAGACAGAGACCATGTAGTGAACATCAAGACGAGCATATGACGGTCCAAGAGTTAATGGAGGCCTCTAGTGGTGAATACTTTGGTTTGGTAGAATGAAAGAGCTGAAATTCATATAGTGGTACCGAAGACGCTCGAACATTCATGAAGAAAAATAGTTTATTTCACTGATAGAAGGTTCTGAGTGAGAGCCAAAATAGACAATTTTTTTGTGCCAGAGGGATAGAGAAGCTAAGTTTACACACGGACAATCAATAGTTTTGAAAACAATTATAATTGTTATATAGACAGCCACACTGCAAAAGCCTGTGAGAACAAAAACTAAAAATTTTCAGGAGACGAAAAAAACCTTGCGTAATTTGTGTTCAACGAGCATTATATTTTGGTTCAATTTTTTTTTTTGCAGGCCTAAAAATGATTTAATGCTCTACGTTTATCGTGTTTCTGCTAAATAACTTTTTAGAGCCTTTATTTCTAGCTTATAGCTTTTTAGTTACTTTGAAAAACAGATATTAGTAACATCCATAACTTTGATAATAATGATGAAAGCATGGCAGGAAAAGTCAGTTTCCAAAATTTAGAGAAATAAAAATTTGTAAAATATTTGACTGGAAAGCGATTATTTAATCAGACGGGTTTATTCAGTTTTTCGTCTCTCACTGTAGGGGCATCTCTATTTAGGAGTAGTCTATGAAAGATTTGTTTTTAACATACTCAACTTCATATGGAAATATTTGGATTCACGAATGCTTGAGAAGTTCTAGATAACCTGCTGATGTATAGATCACTTTATTTCTGAGCTTCTTGCCACTTCGAAGATTCATTGCTTCATTTAGTTCTTTCTTCTTCTTCTTTTTTTCTAATATTAAATTTTCCAATTAATGAAATTAATTCTCTATCTCTCACTATCTGGAATTCAGCGGCATTGTAGCTTTTTTTTCCAGTCAAGCTCATTTTGCAGCCTCAAGGAGGTTTCAATTGTTTTGAAGGCCATTTAAAATTATATTATCACTCTCTTCTTTGCTTCGTCTAGTTCCACTGTAAGCAGTGCCGATCTCAGAGCAGAGGAAACATGGCATTTGCACAGAGGCGCCAAGCTTGAAAAGCCTGCCACTTATTAGAAATTTTAAAAAAAATATACAAAGCTTATGAGAAAAATTAATTTTAGCCTAATAATAACTTAGTTCTTTACATCATAATTTGCAGGTTTTTAAATTACAGGTTTTTACAAAAAACCATGGAGAAGAAATGAAACATCGCAGATTTCATTTTGTGGGTTCAGAATATGCGACAGGACAAGATTGACCAGAAAAATTTAAAATCTCATTTTCCAAAGAAATTGTCCTTATAGGCTTTTGTAGTGTGGCTGTTGATATGTGTAATTTATGGTAAATTAATGTATAGTGTTTTGTAATTTT
This sequence comes from Nezara viridula, assembly GCA_928085145.1. Lineage (NCBI taxonomy): Eukaryota > Metazoa > Arthropoda > Insecta > Hemiptera > Pentatomidae > Nezara > Nezara viridula. The sequence goes on along the minus strand of OV725083.1, from coordinate 28,048,954 downwards.
GAATGAGTGTGTAGTTGTCAGAACCCGACCTGAATATATTTAGAGTTCTGTAAGTATTTGTTAGATACATTTTGTTTACTTCATGTATAATAAATATAACCTAAAAGTATATACAGTAAATGTGTACATTTTTTTTTCAATTTCTCTTTTTTTCTTTACTTGTCTTCTTATAATATATTGTTTTAACGACACTAAAGTCATAAATAAAATGCTAATGGCATATCGACTAATAAGACAATAATGATTCAGGATGATTTAACTGAAATATTTGTTATTCTTTTACTGATAAACAAATATAAATTTTAATATTTAATTTTCAAGTTTAAAAACATTATTTTATAGAAATAAAAGAACAAACCTGGCAAAGATTCAAGAACCCTGACTATTGCAGGTTCAGTAAGTCCAAAAAGATCTTCTCCCGTAACATAGCGAGAAAACAATTGAACAACCGAGGAAACTTTCCGAAGCTCAGCCAGAGGTTCTAAAACCTTCAACCAAACTCCTCTTGGAGTGGTGTCACGAAGTTCCATATCTGCCTCACCTCGCTCCTCTACCGTGATACGGAACTCAGGTTTGCCATCCACATCTGCAATGGAGCAAATGTATCTACAGCGCTTGTTGACAGTGCGCATGCTCCAGTACATTCTTATCTATAAAAAATAATAAAGAAAAACATAATTAATACCACACTGTATACAAGTCAAATTGACTACACATGCGAATAAAATGGTTACTTACGATTTTATATCCAACGGGGTAAATATAATTTGGTGTATGAAATGCTTGCAGTTGATGAGGAAGTAATTGACCGACGGATAAAAAAATCAGGGAACCCACTCTCAAAAGTGATGTCTGTTCAGAATGGTGCATTATGGCTGCCACTTGGCGATTTTCGTCTCGAGATATATACACACGCCTCATTACGGATAAAGTAGTCAATTCATTTTCCTTTTCATTCTTTGGTACATGACTACTACAGTACAGCGTCTAAGCACAAATAAAAAACATTATTATAACAAACATAAGCCTTAAAAGATATTTGTTTATCAATTTCAGAAAAATTATTTTTTTATAGAAAACCAACAGAAAAAAATTAATAACTAATTAATTAAAGTAAAAATATGGCAAATAATTAGGATATGGAGTCATTAATATTATTTTGTTATTGATATTAAGTTTGTTGATGTTTTATGGGTTGCCATCAGGGCTAAAAATTAAAATTATTTGTCATCCTCATAATTTTATGGTCAATTATATCTCCATCTCTAATAATAAATACACACTAAAGTATTAGAAATGTGACAATTTTTAGAAACTCTATACTGTGGTCAATAAAGGCCATATCCAACGCATCTTTAAAAATTTAACTTTATTTAAAAAAAAAAAAAAAATTAACAACATAAAAATTGATAACAGTACATTAGTTTCAGCATTATTTATGTATAATACAAATGTATTAAATGTCTGATTTAATTAAATGTAAATAAAAATAATTAAAATTTGATATGATCAGCATTCTCCTGAGTGATAACAAGTATACATTTTATTTAATTATATTAATAAAATTAAAATGAAGTTCAAGTATTAGTGATATAACCTCAAAAAATGAAAATAATAGAGGAATTTAACTGAAAGGATTTCCCATTAAAATAAATAATAATTATATAGTACAATTCAAAACTCAAGTTTGGTTTCAATTATTAATTTTTAAATACTTCGCTAAATGATGTTTTATTGATAATCCAGATGTTGTCCCCAAAAATCACATTCTGTTTGATACAACTTACATGTGTCAATTTCAGTTTTTAAATTATGCTATTGTACATTATACTATGACAAAAGATACACTAACCTTATTTTTGAAAAATACACATTGGTCTTTGACTGCGCACGGTAGGTGATAAACTAAGGAACAGCGCATTTTGTAACATTTTAAAGTAGCTCCAGGTGTGTTACAATAAGCACAATGAACTGAAAGGCCATTTTGAAGAGCGATTTCAACATTCATCAAACCTCCATTCACTGTTTCATATACTTCATCAGACCAAAGGGCACAATTCAAATGAATCCACTTATTTACATCATAATTTAATAATCTGTAACAAAGAAAATTAAATTAATACAAACAAGAATATGCATGAAGATTTGATAATATATAATAATGAAAATTACTCAAGGGATAATTGTGTTACGATTATTACTCAAATGTATATATACATTAAAAGACTTATGAATAGCTTCGTAAGATTTGTAATTGGGACCCCGAAACGCTCCTGTGTCTCCCACCACTACACTGAGTTAGGGTGGCTCTTCTCCTCCTTAAGAAAACAATTTCCTAGGCACTTTCCTTTATCAAATCATTACCGATCATCGTCCTTCTTATGCCTACAACCTTCTCCAATTTAAGTCCTCAATCCATTCCCTCACTACAAGATCTCAACCCTCTGACCTATACATCCCTTCTCATAGATCTGCCTCATTCCAAAATTCCTTTATAGCCCGCTCTGTCAAATTTTGGAATTCCCTCCCGATCAAAATTCGACATGCCTCTTCCCCATACACATTCAAAAACCTATTCCAATTCCTGTTCCAAAAACACTATTCCAATTCCTGTTTTAAAAACAGTCAGATACCAGCTAACTATTAATACTATATATGTATTGTGTAGCAATCATATAATCATAATACTTGGTAAGAGATAGTACATGCATTTCCTACTATCGACGTAGGAATTTCAATACATACATTTTTTTTTATTCAATTATAATTAACTGTTTATTTATATATATATATATATATAAGTAAAATTTTTTTTTTTATGAAATGAACTCATTCTATCTCTTTTTCGTTCTTGATTTCTCAAAGTGTATGTTTATGTTGTTCAACCCTTATATATAGTTTTGTTTATAGTTCAAGTGATTCGTTCATAGTTTTAATTGTTTTGTTCATAATTTTAAATGCTCTGTACATAGTTTTATCTGTATTGTATATAGCTTGTGCACTTAAGGTTTTCTTTAGTTTTTATTTTATTTTATCAATTTTATTTATTGTTTCAAACGTTTAGGCCAGTAATATTCTATTATTTTGTACGTTATTGTTATTCTGAAGGGACTTAGTCCCAGAATAAAGTTTTTTTTTCTATCTATCTATCTACATATTGCTGGTATTTTGTAAGAAGAAGGGAATCGAACAAATTCAGTACTTCCAAATCTTCACCTTTGTAAATTTATGACAAGAATAATTACTGATGAGTAAAAATATAATTTAGAATATATTTTTATCTTTATTTAAAGGTTTGAAGCAGCAAGATGAACTCGTGATTCTTTGATACTTGGAATTTATCACGAAAAATGTGATACGATTTTCAGGTAAAAATGGAAGGGTGCAGATGAATGAATCATGAAATCCTAGGATATGTAATTACATATAATTTATCTTGGAATATAAACTAAAATTTCAATAATAGAAACATGGAATGTGGTAAAATATTTGTTTATCTACTTCTAGTCCTAATCTTAGGCATGTAGTAGACTTTTCCTATTTCCATAATTGATTTTAGTTTACATCCTTTACTCATTCATATAGATTAATTTTTATTGATATCGATTTTATTAATGTTTTTCGAAATATTGGGAGAGGGGTACGAAAAGATATTCTAATCTCCTCTCTATTTTTATTGGTGGGGAGACGATCCCCTCTCTCTCCCTCCCCAACAAAGTCTGCACCCATGGTTACACTTATACAATTTGAGCAATGAGTACTACAATTAAATGAATAGGTGTATAACTTGTAAAATGGGCATTGATCCGCTGTTAGGCAGAAAGGGGGTACCTCCTTAGTCTGAGATATAAAATAGTTTACTTCATTTAAGTGCACGTACTTTTATTAATAAATAAGTTCACAAAAACATTCTTAAAAGTTTAGCTCCATCAAAAATGCACTTAATGACTTTTTCCAGTAAAATGATAATAATCCTGTGATTATTTATTGAATGATTTTTATTTATTGAATATTAAAATTTAAAAAATACGTTAAGAGTCAGAAGTAGTAGAGAGGAGGACGCGAATCCCACTCCCTACTTTTACTTCAGTCTTGTTTAGGATGGATAAAAAGTCATCTGTCAGTTCCGGAGAGCTTTCGAGGAAACGTCATCAGAAAAGTACATATCAGATGAAGTCCACCTTCAGTTGATGGAGCAGTCTATTTTTTAAGCTACCATAAAGACAAGCCCAACTAAACAGTACTTTATACATTCTTTCGTAATAATACATTATATGAACATAAATTTAATTTTAATTTGTTCATAAATGTTTTATTTATTAAATATAATATTAATTGTATCAATGTCGTTTATATGATCCTTAGCATTCACAGTCGATGAACCAATTAAGCTCTCAGTGTCCATTAAATTTATAATGAAAAATAATAATTCAATATTTATAATTCAATTCATATTTAAACAAATCACAACATCTGATAACTGTTTTCAAGTGTAATTCCGGATCTTTAAGAAATTAAAGGTTGCAGGAAACTCTGTGTATTACTCACAGAATACAGAATAATATAAAATTAACATCCAAATAATTTAAGGATAGAAACAGAAAGGTTTACCTTGCAGGACCATCAGTGACACCATCGCCAACTTGATGGCAAAGGAGACAGTGTCGACTATCTTCAGGCAACTTCAAAGGCATCACAGTGATACCACTCTTGAACAGCATCTGGAAAAAAAAAAAATTTAAACATCACTCAAGTTGAAAATAACTATTCTCTATATTAATAAAGAAAGAAAAAAAAAAAACTGTACCACAACATCCCATGAAGGGTTTTGGGTTTAGTACTATTCAGGAAAAGTACTGTTTCTTGATCAACGGTTGTGTAAGGAGGTGATTAGACAGAGATCACACTCAACCGCCAGGTTTTCACCCTTAATTAATTATGTAATTAAGTGGGTACCCTTAATTAAATAATTAATTAAGGGTACCCACTTTATAGGTGTGTCTACCGACCCCAAGGCCAATCGACGACTGATGAAACAGATATAAACAATAGCAGTAATTTAAAACTAAATCAATCTTGGATTTTGGAAATCTGATCTCAGAACAGAATGAAATTATCTCTAAAAAGCTGGTGAATATTAAGTTACCAGCAATTATAAAATTATTGTTTGGCATTAACTTATGAAATATGATACCAACCAGATTGAGGATGAAAAAAAAAAATTGTTTTTCAAAATAAACAGTAGCATTTAAGGTAAAATTAAGATTTAATGACATGTTTGTTCATAGTATATGAACACAATTGTCAAAACTCTGCTACTACTTTTGGCATTTCTCGAAATTCCATCTACTAAGTGATTTGAAGCTAATACCAATGTGTTTTGTTAATACTGATTTTTATTTTTTAATGTTCTCTGAAAGGTCTGCTTGTTTGTTAAACTAGCTATTCAAATCAATCACTAAAGATATAAAAAAATATCCAGTTGTACCTGATTTGATAAAGTATCAATATTTTTTTTTTTTTTAGAAATATACCATTAACTGGAGTTACTTTGGGAGAAGTGGGTGACTGTACCAGAGTTTATATCGAATACGTAATTATCTGGCGGGCTAAAACATTTTTGAATCGAGGAAACTTTCCTTTAGTCTTGATAAAACAATGTTCTAGCCCACCAGATGATTTCAAATTCAAAATGAAAAATTTTATTAACATTATTTTCTAAATATCTGAGTGAACAGAACCATTTTAGCAATATTATAAACTGGAAAAGTAATTTAAATAAAAAAGTATGATTAAAATCTAACATAGTGTTGAAAAAATAACCCTCTTGGAAAAAATAATTCATACCAAATGTTATATCTATTTATACCTCAGTAATTTCCTTGTCAGTAGGCTTCTTATGCCTGGCGGAAGGAGGTGGAATAGTTGCCGTTGTCCATGTCCGATATCTTGAAGGAGATTTCTTTCCTAGGGCATGGGAGGCATAGGAATTTGTCACAGCCGTTTTATCATAAGCACTACTTTGTTTTTCACGTTTCCCTGAGCCCCTGGTAGTCATGTAAGAGGGGTCCGAAGAAAGTTTCTAAAAAAAAAAAAAAAAAATTAGATTAAAAAATAACAACTATTAACTCACAGCTGATCACCAGAAATTACATTTTTATTTTAAGAAATGAATGGCCTCATTTCAAACATATACGTTAGACATTAGATTTTGTGTAACGAAGCTTCAATTACAACAAAATCTAACTTTTTATTTTCATCATTCTACTTGAACGTTCATAAATAAAATCATCAGAAATAGTTTGGGTTGATCCTATAAAACAAAAATTAAATTTTCTCCACTTTCTGAAAATGACAGACGTCCGTCTTTGATATGAAGCCACTCATCAAAAATATTAATTATTTTTAAATAATTAGAATAATTATGCTTTAGATTAATTTTCTAACCACACTGGTTGGCTCGTGCGAATAATTCGCATATGAACAAATGACAAAATAATAAGGAAATCAAATAATGCAATTTACAATAAGATGGAGGAGTCAATTCATATTTGTTTGCTAATTGTAATCGATTATGGAAAAGAAAATTATTTTAAAACTTCATTCATGTTTTAAACCAATATATTTACAAAAAATATTTAATTTTTCTCAAATAAAGTTTCTTTTCCTTGAGGAATTTTTGGGGCATGTGACCACTTTTTCCAACCTGAAGACAAAAGGAATCTTAAATAATATATTTTATGTTTGGTGCCATATTATTGTTTATTATTTAAAAGATTTTTGGCCAAAGGTCAGCAAACGAATTTGTTTCCTTTAATATATTTTTATTATTTCTGACATTTTGGCTTCATGAGCTAATTTAAAGTATAAAATAAAATGTCATGTATATCTTTTTGTTTATATAATTTATAGTAACACAAATTTAGGCAATTTCATTGATCCTATAAGTTTGTTGAGTCATATGTCTGACAATAGGACAGTGTTACACTTACTTCACAAGTGTAACACTGAAGGGAATATATATTATATATGTATGGATTATATATAAATAATACAAATATATAAAATTCACTTACAAATTCTTTCTTTGGTTCGATCTTTACAGCATTGCAATCAGTTGTTGATTCAACTTTCGTCTTTTTGGAAGGTGTTTCTAGATGATCTATTATTGTTAAAGCCTAAAATAAATGATTAATTATTTTTTATAAATTTTCCCTTCAGTTAATGAAACAATGAATTTTAAAAATTGTTTATTCTAAGGCTACAGCCATTCAAGTGCTCTGCAGTTCAATGAAGAGAATAGTTCAGGAAACTTTTACTGAGATAATAACGTAAATCAATGAATAATGAAATAATGATGTAGAGATGGTTGACCGTTGATATGATATGAGAAGGAGTTAGTTGAGGGTGCGGTCAAATAAATAAAAAATTAAAATATATAAATAATTTTAATTTTTGCCGACGTTTCGACCCACTTTGCAGGTCGTCTTCAGGGCTACAAAAGATACAAACATGTTGAAAAAATAAAAATAAAATAAAAAATAAATATAAGTATATATAAATCACGAAGAAGTTGTCAGATACAGAAATAAAAGATAAAGAAAATAAAAAAATACATGATAAGAAAATAGATAAAAGAAAATAAATACATGAATGTTAACGAATAAATGAATTAACATTCATGTATTTATTTTCTTTTATCTATTTCCTTATCATGTATTTTTTTATTTTCTTTATCTTTTATTTCTGTATCTGACAACTTCTTCGTGATTTATATATACTTATATTTATTTTTTATTTTATTTTTATTTTTTCAACATGTTTGTATCTTTTGTAGCCCTGAAGACGACCTGCAAAGTGGGTCGAAACGTCGGCAAAAATTAAAATTATTTATATATTTTAATTTTTTATTTATTTGACCGCACCCTCAACTAACTCCTTCTCGAATAATGAAATACCTTCCAGAAATTTATTTCCTTTCAGACTTTGACTTTTTATATAAAGATAATCAAATGAGTGACTTCATATCAAAGAAGGACATTATTCGTTTTTAAAAAGTTGAGAAAAAGACAATTTTCTGTAACATTGCTACAATTTAAAGTAATTCTAAATTTTTTTTTTTTAATCAACTTAAAACATTCTTAAATAAAATCAACGGAAACAGTTTGAGTTGAACCTATCAAACAAAAATTGGTCTTTTCTACACTTCCTGAAAATGGCAGATGTTCATCTTTGATATAAAGCCACTTAAATAGCTTAATTATTAAAAAAAAAGAAAAAAAAAAAAGAATAGCAACTAAGGAGCTTAATTTAATAAAATGATAAAACTAGTTAAAAGAGTTATGAAAACAGGTTATATAAAAGAGTTATTGTATAATTTTTATAATACTTTTTTTTTAATGTTAGGAATTATTTATAAATTTAATTCGAATTGTTAAAAGTTAACTACTAATTCAATATCAGGCTCATTAATAAGAGAAAAGGCATTGCAAGGTTACAAATAGTTTGCAACTGGAGAATTCTGGATATTTGAACTTTTATTATGTACATTTCTAATCAATATTAATCATAAGTATTATTATTATAAACAAAATAAAAGTTAAAATGTGTACAATGCTCCGGTTGCAAACTTTGGATGACTTACAGTAGTAAACGTTCATTTTTACCCTTTAAAATTCTCATTAATAAATAGTTATTTTAACCAGATCAGTTATGTAAAGTTCCATTACATTAAGAATATATGATGTTCATTTTTGAGTAAATATAACATAAATAATAAATAACTAATTTTTTTTAAAAATCTATTTATTGAATAATAATACAATCAGCCACTGCTGGAAGGCTATAAGCATTAGGGCTAAAAGTTCTCATTCATACAATATATACAAATAATAAAGAAATAAATATAAATATAAGAAGTAAATAAATAATACTGATGAAGAAGGTAAATAAAAATAAAAAATAAAAATAAACAAATAAAATAAAATAAAAACTTCTAAACACAATCATAGCTATATACAATATATACATTTGCCCAAGAATCTCCGAGCCAGGCTTTTCCCTCCACACGCGGAAGGCAAAGCAAGACTCCGGAAGATCCCAGTGCCACTTTTCCAGCCGCATCACTAGTATTAGAAGCCAGTGGAGACTGAAAGAGGGCACTACAGCCACAGACGCTCAGGACATGAGTGGAGAAGCTGGCCATTGCCAGGACTCCAAAGGCATATTTACAAAAGATCTCGAGGCCACTGCCGTTTCAACCTATGAGGGGGATGGTATGGATGCTCGGAGCTGGATAGGGATTGCGCTAGAGGATTGGGATGATAAATGAGGTTCTGGTGAAAGTTGAAGAATCTGGATGGGATGATGTCATGGACATATGGGATGTTAAGGCCATGGTGTAGGGTCTTGTTCGTGACATAATATGGAGCAGTGACTATTGTTCGAAGGACTTTGGACTGGAAGGATTGGATGCGTTTGATATTCGATGATTTAGTTGTCCCCCACAGTTCAAGTCCGTAGGTCCTGATAGGTTTCAGTATGGTCTTGTAGATTAATAATTTGTTTTCTGTTGAGAGATGAGATGTTCTGTTTAGTAGTCTATATAGCTGACCAAATCGTCAGTTAAGCTCTTGTCTTTTAAGTCTCGTATGTGGGTTCCAAGTCAGTCTTTTGTCCAGAAGGAAGCCAAGGTATCGGACTCTGTCTGAGTAGGGAAGAGGAATTGAATTAAAAAGGATTGGCGGACAGGATCTGCGTCGAAGAGTGAAAGTTACATGTTTGCATTTTGATTCATTAATTTTGATGCGCCAGTTGTTCCACCACTGCTCAATGAAGGAGAGGTGTCTTTGCAGGTTCAGGGACGCTATTAGAGGATCCGAGTGGGAGGATAGGATGGCAGTATCATCAGCAAATGTTGCTAGGAAGGTATCAGGACTTGAAGGGATGTCAGCGGTGAAAAGGATATAAAGAACTGGGCCCAAGACACTGCCTTGTGGAACACCAGCCTCAATTGGATAATGTTTGGAGAGTTCAGTGCCGCAGCGGACTTGAAAGGAGCGATTTGAAAGGTAAGATTTGTGGACTAGGTACAAGGGTTGAGGTAAATGGGTTTTGAGCTTGAAAAGCAAGCCATCGACCCGCCACACCCGGTCGAAAGCTTGAGCTACGTCCAGAAAGGCACCAGTGCAATATTGCTTGTTTTCAAGTGCAGAGGATATGTGGTCCACAACGCGAAGGCCTTGTTGGACAGTGGAGTGTCTTGAGTGGAATCCAAACTGATGGGAAGGGATATTGTGGGATTCGAGTATGGGTAGGATGCGTTAATAACTAATTACTAGAAGTTCTGAATAATTGATAATGCTTTACCTTTTCCTTGTTGGGACCCTGTGGATGAGAGAGGGCCAACTGCATGTAACATGACGTACTGCAGAAGTAAAGATCTTCTTCCCCTTGCCTGGCAACTAGGGGCATTTCCGACGCCTTTTTCCTCATAAGATTGTTCATTATTACGACATCGCAATGCCTACAAAACTTGGCAGTTCCATTCAGAATAGATTGGATATCGACTTGAGCTAAAAAAAAAATATAATAATATAATGAAATAAAGTTAACTATCAAAGAGGATTATTTTTAAATAAATGAATGATTTATATAAATTTTAATGAATTAAAATCGAAACCTGTAAAGAAGGAATAACAAGAATTGTAGAAGTAACACTTAAAGGGAAAATTGGAAAATGGCAATATTAAAATTAATTTAAAAAAAAAAAAAGCTTTGTACCATCCATATACTCAACTATCCAATAACTCAAATGATCATTATTTAATTTATTATCTAAATTCTTTTATAGACATTTTTTTTTTTAAAGAATATACTAACATTTCTAAAAATACTAATGAATAATATTTAAAAAAGGGCCAATAAGATACAATTTTTATTACAAAATAAAAATAATCGTAAATGTTATTGGATTGGCTTGATGGGGGATATCTTATCTAGATATGAATTGTGGCGGGATATCTTTAATAAATGATAATAACAAGTTAATGTTCTGAAGATGAGAAGTGTTGCCCCGAAATGTCAACAATAAAATATATGAGGTAATAACGGATGATATTTGAAATCGCTAAATGACCTTAGCTATAATCACTTACAAATAAATTTGAATATGCATTAATAAAAAAAAAAATGAACCAATTTAAATTACTATGACAGATGTGGATAGAAGTAAGAAGAGAGAAAAAAACCAAAAAAACTTATATTTTTATTTGTTTATTTTTAAGATACTTTATCTGATTTAGATAGCCAATTAATAAAAATGAAGTCTCGAATTTCTTCATAAATTATTATCTAATAAAGAATCAGAGATTTTAGAAAAAGAAACTATGATAAAAAGAGAAAAATGTTTTTAAAACATTTTGGACTAAGGTGGACCTTTCCGACAAATATTTTTATTATTAGATATTTAACGATTGAAAAAGATATGAATATTGTAATATTATTTATTTGATCATAATACCTCCTTCTTTGCCATCTTTGCCCTTCAGTCGATATATTCCGAGGCGGTGGGATGCGGAACTCCTTTCCGTAATGCTATGCGTTGCAGGTACAGGTATTCGGAGTACATTGGCTAAATTGCGTAATACAGATAGAACGTCGTCAGCTGCTTGACTAGTCAGTGTTAAAGTAACTGTTACACTTTCCCTAATTCTACCTCTCTCGCCGTCAGGAGTTTCATTTTCCTTATCCTGAAAAGTGAATAACAATGAATAAATATTATTCCTCTAATTGATTACTAATAAAATTTCAAAAAATGTTTGAAAATTCTATTACCATGTCACTATAGAATCGTATAGGCTTCGGCCTTATAGCTAATGGAGCGATGATAGGAATGTCTGGAGAAAACCTGGATAATCGGAATCTTTCTTCTTCATTATCTGAGTCTATTAATTGTAAACCTAAAACCACAAATACTTCATTAACTGATATTATTAAATGAAAGTTTACTAATATATGTCATATTATATATGTGTTTTGTCTAATAATCTTCTCCCTTTATTATTGCATTGTTCTCATTTTAATCTATCACTCTTAATAGTTAACATTTACTTAAATTTATTATCATTTTAGTAAAATTTCAATTCAATCCCAGATGATGAACAACATAGTTTGGCAATCACATAGGCTAATGAAATAACAAGAAAATTTGTGTTATGTTATATTAACAACCTTCCCTGTTCTATATTTCTTAAAAAACTATTCCAATATAATATATTGTAAAAGCCTGTACCACCACAACCCATGAAGGGTCTTGGGTATATTAAAATAACTTTTCTGCTATGAGTCGGGATTCGAACCTGGGACCTGGAGCATTAGAAGATCAGTGCCCCAACACTGAGCTACCCCAATCCAAAACATAATATATAATCAAACAAAATTAAAATATGTAAACTTTTTGATAATATATAAAATTAAGAAATTGCAATGATTTGATCTCAATGTTATTAACAAGAAATCATTAAGTAATTCTTTAAAATTGTATATTATCATCAAAGCCTGTATTTATTAAGAATTTTTGAGATTTTGTTTTGATTTTAAAATAGATTAATACTGGAGGAGAACAGTACTAGGCAAATAAAAATACAAGACGGATTTTTCTGATTTTTAAATGGATATAAAAACAGCAATGTTACTTACCTGGAAACCTTGGATGGAATTCTGGCATGATACACTCAGGACTGGAGGAACTTATGATTGTATCAGGTGTATCATTGTCACGATCTCGGTTGTAATCATATTTCCGATCATCAACTGTATTAATGAAAGAAAACTCATTAATTTAAATTATATTCATTGATTATATTTTACAGAAAAATTACAAAACATTGTTATCATAAGCACATAAAATAAAAATAAAAAAATCTGTTGTTTTTAATATAGTTGAACCTCTTAATATAATATTTGACAAAATGAAAAAATAATAAAACTTTTAAAAGGAGGTTTAACTTTAGCTGATATTTATTTTGTTGATTTATAAGGGTATTCATTTACTTGTGATAAAGGATTAATGTGTTACTGTGTTAAACAGTTAGCATGAATCTTGAGCAAATCACTCCAACATGCTATCTTGCAAAAATATAATAAGTTAAAATCAAACTTCCATTTGTTATATGTTGGGTTTCACTTGTTGATTTTAATTTGTAAGGATTTTTTTTTTTTTTCAACACTGTTTATTACACAAAGATTGACAAATAAAATTATAAACAAATTTGAAAAAAAAAAAAAAGGATTCACTTCGAATTTCATTAGGTTTTCCATAATTATGTAAACAGATCATTATAATCTTTTGCCAACAATTTTGATTCCTTTCACACCTTCACTTACATTCGATTCCACTTAATACAAAAGTAGTTAAAAGTTTATGAAATTCTTACAATAACCCTTCCCGCACATTTATGAAATTAACACCAGCTTTAAAATGTTAAGATTTGGTGTGCTAGCGGCCATAATTTAACACGCTAATCTTGTTTTTCGACTTTAACAAATTTAAGAGGTGAATACCAATTATATCTTTTTTTTTAAAACTCATAAAACATTTTAAAAAGAAACATAATACTTACAGTCATCCTTTGCAGTGTGTAACTTTAAGGGTGCGAACTCCTCGTTATAAAATCCCCGCTGAGTAGCTGGTGTCGAAGGAGCTTTAGGTGGAAGATCACCAAAAGGTAATGTATTATAATGATCATTTTCATGAGGTAAATAAGCGGTGCCATAAGTACCACGTAATTCTCCAAGGCGTGTGCTAGATTGTTAAAAAAAATTAAGTACAATTAATAACTATTGATATTTACAATAGTACTCTACAAATTATCACTATCTAAAAACTCTTAAATAGTTATTAAAAAACGATTACTTTTAATTTATTACCCAGTCTCAAAAATTCTTGAGTGCATAAAAATGGATAGCTAGGATTTTCATAAAGCTAATAAAAGTTTCAAATATTGTAGCTCTTGGTACATACCCCTTTTTATCGAATTATTAACATCCTCATGAAACTTCGTAAATAGTTACATCTCATCATAACCTAAACTATTTTATTTACAAAAACTTTTAGAATTGTGGCATTTTCAATCTGGAGAGGGACAAACTTTGTCTATTTAATTATGTACTAAAAACTCGTAAATACCCATTTGCTTTCTACTTGGATCGTAAGATAATTTGATCACAAAATCGATAAAAAAGTTGGCCTACAAAAATATTGGGTAGTTGGTTCTATATAACATCTTTATTTTCAAAATTTGGAGGTGTAGGTCATGTCAAACAGCTCAATATTTTTGAAGGCCACCTTTTTTCTCGATTTCGTGATCAAATTACCTGATGGTCCAAGTAGAAAGCAAATCGTTATTTACGAGTTTTTAGTTGCAATTAAATAAACAAAGTTTGTCCCCATCCAGATTTAAAATGACCCAATTTCGAGAGTTTTTGTAAATAAAATAGTTGTGGGTTACTATGTGATGAAACTATTTACAAAGTTTCAGGAGGATGTTAATAAGTAGATAAAAAGGGGTATGGTACCATGGACTAAAGTTATTGGCATTATTAAAATTTCTGGTCTTTTTTAAAAGTTTAAAAAAAATATTGTCTGAGGGCCATAGACCACAATCCATTATATAATTTAATTATTATCAATTATTATATAACACAACTATTATCAAAAAGATGATTATGGTTACTTAAAAGTTTAAACAAAAATCCATTTCAGAGTCGTGTTGGGGTTTTCGTACTACTAATATATGATTCAATCAAAATCTATTCTCTGTTTTATAAATGATTAGGTTACTTACCATGAATTGACTTTGCTCATGTCGCCGGCCCCAAATGGCGGGCATCCAGTAAAATTATAAGTGAGGTTGGGTTCACAAATTGACATTCCGGGAGTCTGTCTCAGTTGATGCATAACAGAATCTATGAAAGAATCATAATCTTCTTCTACTTTCGAGCTCTGGAAATAAATTAAGCTAAGTAAATTTAAGCTATAAAAAAAAAATGACATCATATAAATTTTACTGTTATAAAAGAAGAGATATCGTTGGTTTATTGGAAAAAAAAAGTAATTTATTATTTATTTAGAAATATAATAATCACATGGACAATCATTATAGTGATATATGAACATATTCACACAATATATACAGAAAATATAAAATTAACAAAAGTAAAATAATAACTAAATAAAAAATAATGAAGTAAAATTTTGATAGAATTGAACCTTTAAATATATACTTGTGAATTTAAATATTTATCAACACAAAAACTTCACAAGTACATCAAAATAACACAAACGTTATTTTAAGTCAAAATAGTTACACGAAGCACACAATACTCTGATTTCACCAAAGGATATTTATTTTATGATATATTGATTTAAATTTATAAAATGTTACTTAACAACATTTTACAATAAACCAACGTTATATTTGAACAAAGTTATGAAAGTATCACTCACTAAGTAAAGCCACATTGTCCCAGCAAAATAAAGAGGTTACAAGGTCTGTTACAATAGCTTCAATAAAAAATAAAAAAAAAAATACAGAAACCAAAAATATAAATAATCTATTGTTTCAATTGCAGTTCTCCCAACATAAAAATGGGAAGAGAATAGTGTAGTTGTTTTCATTACAAACAAAATAAGAAAAAACAGGATCAATTTTCAGACTCGTAAACAAATAATAACAACAGTTAAACAAAGCACTCTTGACTCATGTACTCTCTCTTATAAAGATTAATATAATACCACTACTCAGATTTGATAGTGTTTTTGATAACACAGAGTGGATGAAAGACATCAGATGCAACCACCAAATTTATAATTTTATCGCAGCTTGCCAATTTTTAATTTAACATTTTGAGAATATTTATAAAGTTCATAAATCATGAAAATATATTATCCCTCAACCACTGGTTTGTTATAGTTATCATTCATAATAATTACTATATTTATCTACTTCTTCTTTTTTTTTTTTTTTAACTAATGTATTGAAATTTCATTAACCATACATGATTCTGCTTAAATATTTCTTTAATTATCATTACCAAATTTTAAGAGCTTTAAAGTACTCCAGCCAAAACTCTGCCCACAATTTGTTCCCCTATTTCATACTTTTTCAACTTTGGTTATTTGGGAGAAAAAAGTACTTAAAAATAAAACTTTTAAATTAAGTTTAAATGAATCAACATTTTTATTCATATAAAGCAACAGATAATCAATAACCTACCCTTCCATAAAATTCATACTCTATATTAGTGAAATCACAAATTGAGTAAGCAACTATCTTCAGTCAGATTTTTATCATTAAATTACATAATATTTTGTCCAAAAGTTTAATAATACTGAACTCCATTATATATATTTTCATAAATCAAAAGTAAAAAATTACCTTTCGAGGCCTCTTTTTCGGTGTTCCTCCAATCATTTCTTTTCCTAAACTTTGGCGTCGTTTTTGATGGTGATAAGGACGCTTCTTCAATTTTTTGATATCTAAAAATAAAGATATAAATAATGATTTCGGTTTTACATAATCTATGTTATGCTCTATTAAGTAAACTTAAATTATTACCTTGCGGTTGGGAGTCGATCTGATCCAAACGTAGTCCTGGAGACAACATTTCATCAGAAGACATCACTTCTTTTTTAACTTCGACTTCCCTTTTGACATCCACCATGGGTGTCATCACAGGGCCAGGCTGGCTCAAAGAAAAAACAGGTTCACGCTTGATTACTGGACTTGTTTGGATAGCTGAAGGCGGGTGGTGCTGAAGCTGTTGAGGAGGCGGTGGTGGGGACAGTAGCTCATCTAGCGATGATGGGCCGATGTGGGGGCGTGTTTCTTGTTTTGGTGATTCTATTATCTGTAAGCAGATATTGTGATATTAATAAACTAGTTGGCTGTTGGATATATTAATGTTTATAAGCATATTCTTAAGAAGGATAGAATAATGTATTACGGGAGATCTACACACCATGGGAATAACATTCCTCTAAAAATAGAATACATTTTTTGATGATGTAAGCAAAAGCTATTGACAGCTGAGAATGGTTTCTTTTAGTAAGTTCCTCCATGAAACCAAAAGTTTTTTCTAATAGTTAAAAAAAAAATAAGTGATTCCATTTCTGGAATAATGTCCTCCCTCCTCCCCCATAACTTATTAAGTTTTCCTATTTTATAGTTATATAAAACTTATTATATATACATATAATAATAATGCTTTATTTATTCTGGGACAAGTCCCTTAAGAATAATATAAAAAGACAATAATATGGGCTAAGGAGCCTTAGAGATACATAAACAAAAATATACAGTAATTAAAAGAAAAAATTATAAGTTACTAATTTAGATCAGTTAAAAATAAAAAACAAAAAATTGAAAATAAACATGAAATAAAAATAATGAAGAACGCTCTAATAATTTATATACAGATTTGCAGTAGTAACTATTTACAATTATACTTTTCTATACTATTACAATAGTAGGAAGGAATAATTGGGTAGGGAAATCTGGGAGTAAGGGATAAAAGGTTTTAAATAGGTTTCCGATATTGCTATTATGTGGTAAAAATTATCAAGGAAATGTTCCTGAAATTAATTCTAGTGTTAAGTAAGGGATTGTGCATTGATGTGACAGGAATTCAGGATATTCGTCATGACTGGAGGATTGGGAAGTAGGATATTGGAAAAAAAAAAAAAAAATTATCAAGGATAAAGGATAGGATATAGCATTTTTTAAGCATAATGTCAAGTTTATAAATATAAAAAACCAATGCTTACATAAAATAAACTTTGTGATGAAAAAAAATTAATTTTCGGTGTTTCGAAATAAATATTCAGTTAAAATTAATTTATAGCATAAGAAAATATAAATTTCTCCTTGGTCTAGATAAATTGATAAAAATTGGCAAGGAATCGAATAAAGTTCTAAATAATTTATACAAAAATAAAAGAAGCTTAAAATTAAAATAATAATATTTCTGATGAGTAAAAATTGATACAAAAAACAACAAGAGAAGCTACATTTATAAAAAAATAAAGAAAGCTGGAAATGAAAAAAATAAAATAAATATATTTCTAGCGAGAGAAAGTAAATTAATTGCAAGCTGAAGTTAACTTATATACAAAGTTCAGCTGAAAACGTCCAGATCACTTGGTTTTTCTATAATTACTACTGGACCTCCATCTGATTGTCTGCAACGAATTTTACCCCCACTGAACCAGACGTATCTTATTTTTGCCGTCACCCTCTTCTGCCTGGCTAACCAATAAAGGTGTTTATTGGTGGGCGTCATGGCTTCACTCACGTAGACGCGGTGCGAGTCGTTCTCTCCCCAGCCTAGACGTATATCCCTCGCATATCTATTAAGATATATATATATATATATATATATTTTTTTTTTTTTTTTTTTTTTTAACAGTGGCTAAATGCACTGCAGCCATGAAGGCCTATTATGCGTCCTAATTAATGTTGCTCAGAGCATTATTCCGGCAATCTTTTCAAATTGAAAAGCTCGTTGAAGTATATACACCATTAAAAAAGGTTGCATTAAGAAATAAGAGTTGGTTTCAAATAAAAAATATATTTTTTGTTGAAGTTCATATAACTTTAAAAAATGCAAATTGTTTTGGAAGAAACAAAGTAAAAAACTTAATGAGGAAGGTACAGATATTTTATTTCTGCTCGAGTCCAAAAAGTGAGACTTTTGGTTCTTTTTTCCTACCACAGAAAGCTACTAAAAGGTTGCAGCACCATTTTAACTCTAATGGAAGTGTCAAGATTCAGTTCTTGGAATCCTCACAAATAAATATCAACTGATCCAGGTGGCAATCGAACCCTGAAAATTTGGACAATATTTCATTGCTTATTTTAACACTTCAGTAAAAATTTTTAAGTAATCTTGAATGTGAAGTAATAAGGTAATTTTATATGATTAGTATTTTAAATTTTTTTTTTTTTAGTTTACTATTTATTTATAGTTTAACCAGGTATAAAAATTAATCAGTTAAATAAAAAATGCATCAACTTCTATAAAGTAATATCATCTTTAGCTCAAATATTATTTGCTCACAGTTTTCTTGAACCTCTATTTAGTCAAACGAGAATGAATCTAAACCCAAGAATATTTATTGATACCGAACCAAGAGGCACAATGACTGAAAAAAAACATTACAGAAAGACTGCTTTGTGAAGTCATTGGCTAACGATTAAGTCTTGTAATACTTCAAGTTTCAATCAATTATCAGTTATTTATCACCATAATGCGTAGTCATTCATAGTGGAAAAGAGGCCTAAGTAACATATATATAAAAATGCTTAAATATAATATCATTTCTTTTTATCACATTTTATATGAAAGGTATCAGTATCTCAGTTCAGCTTTAGTGATTATAGGAAACATGTAATATAAATATTAATATTTAAAAAACATTGCTGTACGAGAAACCACCAAGCGAATACAAAATACTAAAAATGCTATTTAATATAATACCCACAAAAAAAAAAAAAAAAAAAAAAAAGAAATTATAGAGAGAAAGAAAAATTAAACTTTCTGCAGAAAATAAGTCATCATAGTCAAAATGGAAATCCACTGAAATCATACACAAGCATGATTTCTGCATATCTTAGATCCAAATTAGTAAACTATGCAGTTTTTTATACATATCATTTTTTGAGAAGATTGTTATTTTTTAAAAGTAAAATTGTTAGTTAAAAAATGTCAAAATATAACAAGGTTTTGTTCCTAATTCTATAATTTAAATATGCAAGAGTCTAATTCTATTAATTTAAATATGCAAGAGTAAGTACCTGGTGTTGAGGTTTTGGCTGCTGTATCTCTTTAGGAGGTTCATTTAAAACTGATGGCAAGAGAGAAGAAGGGGTTGGAGGTACAGGACGAGCGAGCTGAGCCTCCAGGGATGGTACAATTGGTAGAGAGGCAGTGGTGGTGGTAGCACATGCAGTGTTCTGAAGCAGCTGTTTAAGAAGAACATTTTGCGAGTCTTCGCCAGGTCTTACTCTTTTCTCTTCATTATTCCGTGGTAACAACATCGTAGCAAGGGCAACAAACTTTTTTGGTTCTTCTTTTTGAGCAACCACTTGTGCTTTTGGCCCACCGAAACTCAAATGATGTGTTTCTTTCTCAGCTGTTTCAGAACTCGAAACAACCCTCTGTTGAAGCATTTCGTTCGCAGCTTTTTCATTACTGACAGAGAGCCTTCTCTCTATTGTATTCACCTAATATAATTAAAACTTCATTAATGACTTATTCAACAAAAGAAATTGAATATAACATTGATTCAAAAATGAAAAAATTATGTTCAATTAGTATTTATTTAAAAGGTTATTGTTTAAACATAATTTATACCATAAAATCATAGCAATAGAATTGAAATTCAATAAAATATGAAAACTGTTCACAAAAATAAGGGTGATGAATAATAACAGACGCAGTTTAAAGATATGAAATCATAATTTGTGAAACCATTTATTTTTTAATATTTATTTTCACAACACGAAGTACTGGTTTTTTAAAACCTAGTTAGGGATCTAATTAACAGCCTAGTTATAAAGGCATACTAAAAATTACTAACATAACATTTGAATAAACGTCATCTTTTAAACAAAATTGTGTATAAAATAACTTTTAACCAAGTATTGGATCATGAAAAGTTTTCATACTCGTTTTTATTAAATTAATACACCAGAAAAATATTATCAGTTTGAGGAATGAGTATTAAATAAACTTCTTGGTAGTAAATATATATATATATATATATATATATATATATATATATATATATATATATATATATATATATATATATATATATATATATATATATATTATCTAAATTGTATGAAACTTATCATTTACCTTGTGGGCAACTCTGCCATTTGCTTCTTCCTTGTCATCCCTTAAGGTCAGAATATCACTCGTACTGGATTGTGGACCAGCTTGATAAATTTTATAAGATTTTCCTCCTACCATTACAGTATCAGTCTTTATCTGAGAACTCACATATATGTTGCCATGTTTTTTATTGAGATGAGGATTCCTAGAATTTTTATAAATATCACTTTCAGTCAACATAAGCTCTTCATTTTTAACAGTCCTTTGGAAGTGAGCAGCAAGACCTTCGACCCTCATGTCATCCTGATTATTTTCTTCCCTCCTCTGGTCTTTGACAGTATGATTAACAACTGCATAAATAAAATTTTGATTGGAAGTGGGTTCACTACTCGTTCTCAACATCGATGTTAACTGAGCCTCAAGGATACTCGAACTGACACAAGGAAGAGTGACATTTTCTACTTTTGGAGCGACATGGTTAATCCTTTCAACAATTTTGTGATCTCGCTTATCATTAGTTTCTTCATTTTCTTTAATTACATTTATTTCATTATGGGCATGATGACGATCTACCGACTCTGATGTTTTATACTTGATAATTGAACTCTCAGTATTAATTATTCGTAAATCACTTGCATTTTCTAAACGAAACTTTTGATGTTCTTGTTTATTTTCTGGCATCTCTTTTTGCCCGTTGTCAACATCTTGAAACCTGCTCAGTTCTGACTTTCTTAAATCAGACTTGATGGAATTGTTGACAAGAGGTTCGCTATCCGCTGCTTTACTCGTAATAACCGATAATGGAACAAAATTGCCACGGGAAATTGCGTTTCTGTGCTGTTCATTGGCCTGACTTGATTTCAACAGATTTTGGGCTTCAGCTGCCAACTTTGCAGCATTTACAGCATCTTGGACAAGGCTAGCAACAGCTGCTTGCTGCATAGCTAATTGACGATTGTCAGCTATTGGTATTGATTTCTGAGTAACGACAGGTGTAAAGGTTGTTGGAGTTCGCGAGACTACAATGTTTGGTTGAACAGGAACTGTCCTTTCATCAGTACTTTTTCTCTCCTTTTCCAGTTTTTTAGACTTTTCCTCGACTTTTTTGAATATATCACAGTTATTTCTAGATTCAGGAGAAGGTGAATTATGAGAGCCTCCACCAGGAAGAACTTTACCTTGCATCCTAGCTCTTGGTGGAGAACCATCATCAAGTTCATCTTCTTTAACATCATCGTCCAAAATGAGATCTTTGTTCACTTCTAAAATACAATCACTGTCGGTGGTTCCATTTCCTACACCCAAAACTACAAGGTCATCAAGCAACTCCCCTTCAACATCCATCATCTGAATCTGGCCCGAATCTATAACCATTGGCATGGAAACGACAGTGGACATGACATTTCCTTCTAATGCAGACCGCAACTCTGCAACTTCCAAGTTAGTTTCTTTGCAGCCTTCAACTAACACAATATCATCATAAACAGTTAATTCTGAATCTGTGTCTTCGGATTGTCGAGCTTTAACATTTTCTGTTTTTTTAATTAAGGCAGGTTTAGATGGTGGAGTAATAGGAGGAGATTCCTCTTCAAAATCGTTGTAGTCCACACAAACTAAGCTAGCAACTTTTTCTGAACTGGTACTAGGTTGCACCCTTTTTCTCTTATCACTCCACATAGGCGAACCTCCTTTTAAGCCTAATTTTAACCTCCGTATTTCAGGAGGTATAGGAATAGGGTTGTTAGGATTGAAGGGATTTCCTCCACCACCTTCTCCTTGTGGACTAGCTGAGGATGGCCTTCTCATAGGGGATGGTACCATGGGGGAGTTGGGACGATATTGCTGTTGATGAGGACTACTAGGTGCATACTGTAAACGAGGAGACTGCATTGGAGATGTGGGCTGGGTAAACTGAGGCATCGGAGATGTCGGTGTCTGAAGTCCTTGGTAAACCATCGGACTAGGTGGAGCACGAGGACTATACAATGGAGACCCTCCTTGAGAACCAGGACTCTGAGGACCTGGGAATGTTCTGTACTGTCTCTGTGGTTCTTGTCTCAAGAGTTGTCTACTCAGAATAGCCCCCGCTTCAGGATGCTGTTCTAGAATCTGCTGTTTTTGCTGCTGAAGTTGATGTCTTTGAAGGAGAAGTTGCTGCTGTTGAGTCAATCTCATTGTCTGAGGAGATGGCGGTTGAGGCGACATTCCCCTGGGAGAATTGAAACCAGACGTTTGGAGAGGAGCCAAACGTGGCCTTAATCCTCCTTCAGGGGATCTGGCAAACCTTGACACCATCGAGGGATGCCTGAAAAATATTCATTTTATTAAGTATTGTCTATTACAATAATATTTAAAAAAAAAATGTTGGTTTAACAATTGAATAACAACCTTATCTGATGGAATTGATGAGGGCTAGGCGGAGTGGGTGTCATGGGGGGTGGCCTGGGAGATGGAAGACCACTGCCTTCGCTTTTGTCATCACCACTCTGAAAAAAAAATTTATACTAAAGTTTGAAAAACATTTTTTAAACAAAATTATCAGAGGGTCAATAAAACAGAAAAAATAATGATAATATATAAACATGTACATATATTCAGATAAAAAAATATGTATTTTTAGATCAAGTAACTTTAATTAACTGAAATAAATGAAAAAAAGTTGAAAACAAAATGTAAAAAGGAATAAATAAATAAAAATAATGTTAGATTAAATTAAAGAAAATTCATTTAAATAAATAACAAACACAATAGTTTAGAATCAGTATCTTGTTTATTTAAAATTAAGTCTACTGTATGTGGATAGGGCTTTAGGGAATTATAGTTTTCTCAACAAAGAACAGAACTAATCGGTCATATTTCGGTCATTAATTGAGCAATAATCAACAGAAATTAAATTTCTCTGCAATTGCCTACTAATGTCTGGTTTGTCTGTTTTATTAAGCATTCACATGGACATCTTATATGATTATTAAAGTAATACATATATGAAACAATTTGTATTTTACAACTCCAATTAAATCATCCATTTTGAAAATTGTCCTCTTCACTTGAAATATAGGTGGAGTGACCCCTTTTAAAATTGATTCAGTTGTAATTGTATTTTATTTAATAATTTTATTAGTAGATAATACACATATTTGAATATTTAAATGAGTACTAGTTATCATTTTAAATAAACTTTAATTTACAGAAATACTTAACGCTTAAATAAAAAATAAAAAACCTAATAAATAATCCCATTCCTAAATGTAGATGATCATTTTTAGATTAGACAGATAGACTTACTCACTTAGAATGGATATTGAACAATTTTTTCCAAATATAATACTTTTAAATCTTCCTATTATATAAAAGTTTTTTGTGACTGTCTTATTTTATTTTACATATATAGTCAGACGGACCACCAGGATGAAAATCTCTATTTAGTATTAGGAGAGTAGATTACAGGAGCTCAACTTTTCAGCCTGGGACTCTAAGCTCGTTAGTGCTCTTCTCCTAAGGCTTTGTATTAGAAGAATAGGAGGTTACAGGGGCACAACAAATATTGCTACTGTTAGTGTTAAAAGTTGTACATAAAAATTGAATATTTTTACAAAAGAGGTTGTGTATTTCTTCGTAAAAAAATGGATTATTTCTTTATGATTTATAAGGGTAATTTCATATTATATTTCTCTCTACTATTTTCCATAGTAGCAGACTATTAATTGCAATATTATACAGTACAAAATGTCACCCTGAGCACAAATAGAATTAACATAGAAATTTTTACATATGACCTTTTACACTAACAGTAGCGATATGTAATTAAATGAATAATTGTATAATTAGTAAAATGGGGGTAGGTACGCTATTAGAAAGAGAGGGAGTATATCTAGTTAATATATTAAAATATTTTATAATATTAAATATTACCCAAGGTTCAGTAATAAATTTAGAACAAATGGTGATTAAGTTTTATTTTTTAATGATTCTGTATCCATAATAAGAAACGGGCATAATAATCTAGCAATTTATCGCCCTAAAACCTCTACTCTACCCCTCCATAATATGGTTTTTATTCACCTAGGACTATTTTTTAAAGATCTAATCAATAATCAAACTTGTTTAATACATATAAACAATTTTGATTTAACCATAAAACTTTTCATATTTCAATCAACAAATTTTTTATTGAATCTTTTTTTTTTTCATTGCTTTCTTGTCCCAAGATTATTCCAGCCCATCTGCTGACAATCAACAAGGGATGATTAGTAAATGAAAGTGCAAAAAAAAAATATGCAGCTTTAATCTAACCATATATTTTTGGTTTCTCTTCTTTTAAAATTAAATGTACCATAGAAAAACCTTATAATCATATGTTCTCTAAAGCAGTTGATTCTGCAATGAAGAGTTCTTTTAGTTTTGTCAGAACTTAGCTCTTACAGGGTGGAGCTCTCTCAGCCACACTTAGTATTGAAAACTGATATTAGGAAGATTCGTCTAATATCACAACTATGCATCACAGGCCATAAACGTGCAAGGTCTATGCTTAGAGTCAGGTCTCTATTTAAGCAGAAAAATTATGCCCCTTATGTGTAAATGGAGAAGACACTATGGCACATGTTCTTACTGTCTGCGGAATGCTTGAGGACTTGTATGAGGAACAGCCAGGAAGAACTTCTGAGAACCTGCAGCTGATCACTGTACTAAGCAGGAAAGATGGAGAGAAGTTGAAATTTTTTTTTTTTTTTTCAGAAATGTCTTTAAGCATGGAGATTTCTTAGTTAGAAATAATCAAGAGACAAAATTATTTGTGTGATGTATTAAGTATCTCTCTAATTATGAACAATTATTTATAGATAAAATTAATTAAGGTAATTATTTATACTTATTTTTTGTTTATATATGTTTTTGTAATGCTTATACTAGAAGTATAAGCATTATAAACAATACATGATGCATTTGGCAGAACCTACTCATTGCTGTAAGTTGAAGAGCTTGAAAGCAATAAAAATATTTATCTATCAATCTATTTGTGTTTTTTCAATATATTAACGCTAAAAACTTTGGTATCTTTTAATAAATTATGATAATTATAACACGCAAAGACAAACCTGTGAATGTGGTGTTCCGGCTGGGCTATGTCTTACTGGGGAGACCGACGATGTTTGAGGGGAAGGTTGGTGGGACTGATGTCCACCGATGCCTCCACCAGCCGGCGACAAAAGAGGAGACTGCGGAGAAGCAGAACCAGCGCTACCTCCACCTCCTTTGCTATCCTGTTTCGTTTGATATTCCTGTACAATCCAAACACACTATTAGTAATATATAATTTTTCATAGTTTAAATATAATAAAATAAAATTATTAAGAATTATAAGTAAATTTAAATTCAGGTTTCTTACTATTATTTTTTCTATGATACAAAAGGAGACAATACAGAAGCTCGAACAAAATGTTGAAAATCATATTAAATTATTTAGGTTTTGTTGTAAATAAGTATTTCTCGTTTATTGCAAAAAATTGCTAAGTACATTTTTGATGGAGTTCAAGTTTTAAAAACGTTTTTTTATGAATTTCGACCTTATTTATTAATAAATAAAACAAAATAAGTGTACTAAGATTAGTGCTCTAAAAATAACCCTTGAGCTCCGACTCGAGTCATGAAGGCTCATAGGATTCTAGCCTTGATAAATTTATCTTTAAAAAAAAAAATTAAATTATTGTACATTTTCGTAAACAAATATATTTTTTCTGTTTGTTGTAATAGTGTGAATACATTTCCGAAATATAAAGTGAATATCTTATTTTTCTGTTGATATTAACAATATGGATATATTTTTGAAAAATAACATAAATAAATAGATAGAAAAAAAGAAGTAAGGTTTGAATGAATGAATGAAAAAATACTTTAATAATAATTTTGTAATTTTAATTTTAATAATAATTACTTTAATAATAATTTTGTTTTGGGAGATGGGGATTTCAGCTGCGACTCTAGCCTTTTACTACCAAGCTTTTAAGACTCGAACCAGGCTGAGTCGAGAAAGCTGGAGCCTTTCCAACTCAAGCCTTAAGACCCCTTACGCGGTCAATATTATTGAGTCAATATATTGACTGTGTAAGGGTTGCATTGGCATCAATTGTATTAACGTCAATCAAACTGGTTGATGATTAATGAAGTAAACATCTGTACTTAAAATAACTTAAACATTTTAATATAGTAGTTACAAAAAGCACACAATTTTCTGATTTTTTTTTTAAATTGGGAAATTCATCAAAATTCCTAATGATTTAAAATTATGAAATGTCACTTAATGACTTTTTGAAAAAAAAAACGACATGTACTTTTATATATATACGACAGGATTATGGGATGGTATCAAATTTTTTTTTACCAAAAAGCGAATGTTTTATAAATGTACCTACTTTAAAGATAAACTTAAGTTATACACATATTTATCATTAAAGTACTTAAGAGTATATCCTTAAATACATACATCTTTTAAGCACATTTAAAAAAACCGTTCAATTTCATTACTATCACTCTAATCTCTTCATATTTGGAAATTATCATTTTATAACCTTTTACGCAGTATTTGCAGTTTAATAAGAGATTTATTATGAAGAGTAAAATAGTAATGAGTTATTCCAATGTAATATGTTTATAATTTGTACTCCTCGTTAATTTGCAGTTATCAGTTTTTAACTTTAAAAACCAATACTCCTTAGTCTTTTCAGAGTTTTTCTGACTTAAAATATTAGTAGTAGTCGGAAAAAAAAGTAAAAATATTTGATTTCAATAATAAACAAAAAAAATTCTGAGAAGTTAGCTAAAAAATTCAAATCGTATTGATAATATTTGTTCATTTAAATTAATAATAAAGTTATTTTGATATGTGCTGCAACAAATTCATTGTTTGTATCCCATTCTCAGTGGATACCCCTCTGAAACAGACAAATCACTAGATCCGTAGTTGTCCATTGTAGACGGTTTGTGAATTTATATTTTAACCACCTTTCTGAATTCTCGAATTTAGACAGAATCAAATTAAAATTAATAACTTTAATAAAATAAAATAATAAATTAATGCCTAAATAAATTATTTAAACATTACAATAAATAGATAAAAAAAGGATTGAGTAATTAATAAAATGTAATTAATTATATAATTAAAAAAATTTACAACTGTATTTAATGTATGAATATGTTAATCAGTTCTAATTTTACTGAGGAAATAATTTCAAAAAGGCTAATAGATATATTCAATACTTTTGTTGTGACATGAATACTAATAAAGTTTTCAGTAATATTAGTAAAGAATAAAAAAAAAAGTATATCATAATATAAGGTTTGGCTATGTTTATTCCACCATTTTTATTTTTCATTTTATTACATTGGCAAGATTTCAGCTAAGAGACCATTTTCAAGCCATTTAAATTAATGATGTTCACTATGTTATGTCCAACATCTTAGATGTTATGTCATCTAACATAACTTTCAATGGCACAACCATAAGTAGTTGAATTATTTCTCTGTATGTGCCAGGACTTTGTTTAAATCAATACTAAACTCATTAAACCCACCGTCATCTCAAGACAAAGCATATGATAAGAGGTGCGTAATTTTCCAGAATCCGAGGATTTAGATCATGGCATTTAACTTATTTTTGAGGAAATGGCCAGAATATTAGCAAAATAACTAATTACGTGAGAGAAGTGTCAGATGAGAATTCAAAATTTGCCTGTAAATCAGTGATGACATTTTCAGAAATCCTCACTGGAATTTTAATATGATTTGATCACAAAATCGAGAAAAAGGGTGGCCTACAAAAATATTGGACCATTTGATTAATATATCCTCGTTATTTTCACATGTAGGGGATGGAGGTCACGCAAATGATCCAGTAATCTTGAAAGCCACATTTTATCTCAATTTTGTGATCAAATTCTTACAATTCAGATGAAAAGCGAATGGGTGTTCATGAGTTTTTAATATATTTTATTAAATAGACAAAGTTTATCTATTTAGAGATTGAAAACATCCCAATTTTCGTAAATAAAAAAGTTGTAGGTTACGATAGGATGAGGCCATTGGCAAAGTTCAGGATTGTTTTTACACAGAATATCATTTTATAAAAGAAATCACTTTTTCTTCATTAATCATTTTATCTGTTCCATAAAAAACTATTCTAGTCGTACAGACTATCATGTATGTCGAAGAATACTCCATGGGCTGCGAATGGGATGGATTCAATAAGTGGTGCTATATTGCAACCAGTACTCCATAGATTCCAACTGGGATGTGGGTTGTGCATGAGATCAGATTCAATTTTAATTATTTTTAACTGAACCTAGACATAGTATATGGCCTAATTGGAAAAGCATCAGATGATTGTGAGTCTACAACAGATGCTAAATCAAATGATAGGAAAATCAAACATAGACGATCATATAGTTGAATGTCCTGATTGAACACTTAAAGCCCAATTCGGACACCGAAGTAAAGTCCTTAAGTTCATCTGTCTCAACAGTCAACAGTTACACATATAATATATTGGAGGAATGTTTATTCCACTACACCTACATTGCAGGTCAAAACCTAGGCTATCCATATAATAAGTGTGACTATTGACCACATACTATTTGTTATACAGGGTGTCTATCAGTTCTTAATGGCTGGAGGAGGGGAGTGATTCCAGACAAAACTTCCAACAAAAAAGTTCATTTGATGCATGGACCAACTCTAAACGGAAAATGAGTTAAGACTAATTTCGTCTTTATCTTAAGGCTGTCACGTTGAATAAGAAGGAATCACTAAAAACTGTTCAAGATAAATAAATTTTAAATACACCATCGTGAAATTTTCTTGGAGACAACAGTAAATAAATTTAATGAGTGAGAGTATCAGGAGGTTTAATAACGCACAGATGCATTTTTCGATAAATCAGAGGTATCTTGTGTATTAAGTTATTAGGCCATTAATTTTTAAGAGAAAAGAATGTTAATTCATAGGTTTCGAACCTTTATGGAGTCACGATAATCATTTAGTATTCCTCACTAATTAATGCTGAGAAACAATAATGGTGGAAGGATAGGTAAGTAAAACTACACATAGTACATTGATAGAAAGAGAAGATATTATTGCAGGAGACATGTGACACTTAACCTATAAATATATCTAACATCAAGAGAAAGGCGTTAATTTAATCACTGTTGTCCCCAAGAAAATTTTGTCTACTGTACGATGGTGTACTTATAATTATTTATCTAAAACAGTTTTTGAGCAATTCCTTTTTATTCAATAAAAAACGTGACCACCTTAAAAAAAACATAAAATTGGTCTTAACTCTTTTTCTGTTTGGAATCGGCCTATGCATCAAATAAAATTTTGTCTAGAATCATCCCCCAGAATTTGATCAATAAGAACTGAGATAATCTGTATACAAATGTGGCTGACTAAATATATTTATTGAAAATATATCAGCTTTATATATTCTGTATATAATATAATAGATCAACTACAATGGATATCATAAAATCTAACAACAGACAAGCAATCATCAGAAAATATTTTATAAAATTTTTCCATAAAATACCAATGCAAACAAAACAACTGGAACTTATGCTAATACCAACTACCATGCTAATATTAAGTTGAAAGGAAAAAAAAAAAATAAGCATGCCTTTTTACATAATTTAACCACACATGCAAAGCAATTTCTATAAGAAGAGAAATGAAGAAAATAGAAAGCCCCTGATGTAGTTATGGTATTAATTCTATAAGCCAAAAATTCCCTTGCTTATATTTAAATTTATTTTTAACGTTTATTAATAAACAGTTTTAGTTTAGTTATGTTGGGGTGGTTCCTCACCTGCATCACCATGGTATGCTGCCTGCTTTGTTTTCGGGCTGCTTCCAGGTGTTTCTGTAAAGTTGTTTGTTCGCCGGTTACACGCTGTAGCTCTATAGCGTCTTTCTCATTTAATTCATTGCCATTTTTTCTCAATTGTCGCTGTTTACTATTTAACGACTGAAAATTTTATAACAACAATGTAGACAATTATAATCATTTACTGTTGATGGGTTTATTTTAATCTGGGAGGAGGGGTGGAGAAAGGATCGTAAGGTATCCTTTAATTTATGATTTTTTTTTAGTGATATTTATCAGAATCTTCTCAAGAAGCAATGGATCGACATGGTTAGACACAAGAACCAAAAAAAAAAAAAAAAAAAATCAATTTTGGTAAATTTCAATACAGTAGCTTTAAGTTATTTATAATATATGGGAAACGAAAAGTAATTAAGTAAAAAATATAAACAAATCATTTATTGGTTAGTTTTACTTAAATTAACAAAAAGAAATTAATAATATTTTTTGCTAATACCTTATTTCATTCGGTAATGAATTTCGCTTACAATTAGTGTATACAAAAAGTTATTTGGACTGACAAAGAGAGACATTAATAAAAATTTAACAAGTATAAAGTAATTAAATTTGGGGCACTATGCTGACCACACTGTCTTCCCAAAGGATATGGTAAATTCAGGGCACTCCTACAGATACTTGCCCCAAGGCAATTTATTAATTTCTATGGAAAGTGCAGCAAGATCTGCTTGGAAACTATAGTACAGAGACAATCATGCAATATTACAGAACAAAATAATGCATCATCTTTGGATTCCCGCAATGAAATAAACATATCACTAGGAAAACATTGCTTTATGAAATATAGTTTCGATAAAGGAACGGTGACTAAAAATATGAGTGCTATACTGAGATAAATGTTAAAACCATCAACTAAATCCTACTTCCAATAGCGCTGATTCATCATCGATCAATATAATTATTCATACAGCCTAAAGCCCTGAATATATCTTAGAAGAACAAAACACTTGGAAAATTAACTACAATGCGAAAATTGCATGAATAAAAATTGTGAAAATTTGAGCTGTGATGGAATTGAAGTGATAAACAAATTATATATGATTACTACAGAATTTTTTAAACAGAAAAAAAGATTATATTTAGTTTGTAACTTGAAATAATAGGGCGTTGGAGAGCTATGGTGGAGATCAGAGCAGGGAAGTTTACCTGAGTATGATGTGTACTAGTGTTAGTCCTTATGTGGCGTTTCTATATAATTAGGGCTAGTTTATTGTATTTATTTAATATGGCTAATTAAATACAATAAAATGTAAACTCAACTTAATTAATATAGACTAAAAGCTCATCAAACAAGGAAGTTTTTCTGAAAGTGTGGCATATCCAGTCCAGTTGGGGAGTTATAAAAAAAACCGCGAAGGATTCTTAATTTTATGAAAAATCGATCTTACCGTAGTTTATCTGCTTAAAATTTCCAATTAAATGGTTTTAAAATAGACAAGATTTACTTACATTTAATGAAAAAATTAATCTAGTTTACTATGAAGTATTGGTACGATCAAAGTAGAAAGAAAATGAGCACTTACGAGTTTTTAGTACCTAATTACTATTTAATTAGGTACTAAAAACAAAGTTTGCTCCCCTCCAGATAGAAAATATCCCAGTTCCAAGAGTTTTCGTAAATAAAATAGTTGTAGGTTAATGAAACTATTTACAAAGTTTCAGGCGGATGTTAATAATTCGATAAAAAGGGGACTATATAAACGTCAATTTTGTGGATGAAGCAATTTTAGCTTGAAGTGGGAATCCAATACATATAATCTCATAAATATCTCCGTAAACGTTAATTTAATAAAAAAAATATACATAGGATCATTTTTATAGAGATTTTAAAGTACTTTAATATTGTATTGAATAATCTTTGAGAGAAAAACTTATAGTTTCCTGTTCTTCTCTCCCTCCTCCCGTCAAAACCTGATACGGGATTCTTTGGGACTTTTTACCAGTTATTATGAGGAAGATAATAAACAATTTGTAATAAGTTTCATCTTTATTTTTGTAATGTTGGTGTAAGGCTATTTTTCCCCAAACTTTACTGGACTAAACTGCAGAACTGAGCTAGGTAGCTCGCGATATGTGATGTAGCATGCATCAAACTTGATCATCCCACAATGTCCAATCCACCTCTCTCTAATAGTACTCATCTTTGAAAATGTAGGATTTTTACCATTTTTCTTTTCATAATCTAATCTCATTGACGAAAAATTAAAAACACTGCAGCATATTATTATTTCATAACTCTAAAGATAGACGAGCAATTTTTTTTTTTTTTATCTTATTTTTAGAGAACAAAAAATTGGATTCTATTTTATAAAATATATACATTCAAAGTTTGAAAAATACCTATGAGTTTTGGTAGAAATTTTTAATTTGTATAATTTATGTTTTTAATATATCTTATCGATCATTATGGTAAATGTACCAGTAATAGACACTGTACTATTAACAGGCAGTTTTCAACTTATTAACTAAAAGTAAACTTGATATACCTAATAGAGCATGCAAATATGAGTAGATTTGCAGCTAGAACACTTATAAAGGTGCAGCCTGAATGTCTAGTGATATCGTACCACAATAGGCGATTGGTAGTTAATTTTTTAAGGAGCAAGGCTGACTATTTGTTTCAGGAAGGTATCCTTATAAATTTTTTTTAGGAGATAAGTTTGAAATTTTTATTCATTCATCTGTACAGAATTTATTTTGATTTTTTTTTTTAAATTATATAAAGTACCAATTGACTCCAAAAGCTGAGTGTCTATTACTGGTGCAATATACACTATCGGAATTTCCTATTTTTATTTAGTGAATAATAAACTAATTGACTGCATAGGAAAAAAAACTGATAAAATCTTAAATTTGCTGACAGTTAAACCCATTTCCAAAAGCCCACCATCAGAACTAAAGCTGTAGTTCACATAAATGTTAAAAATTTCAAATAAAGTGACCATTTTCACTTCATCTTTAATTCTAAGACGAATAAGACTGCATGGTGCCTGAGCCATGAAATGCTCAGCCAAATTTTGATTTGTCTTCAATTAAACCACACTCGGCCATAACTCGTATTTCGAATAACTTAACCTAAACTCTATTGCATCAGGATTTAAACTAGTTCTTGATTTTAGAATATATAGGTTTATTAAAAAAAAATATTCAATAAGTTTTGTAATATTAGAAAACAAAATAGAATATTGAATATACTTAGAAATTTGACCAGGTGGATCTTTTACTGGCTGCTCGTGTGTTTTGCGCAGCTTCATTTGATAAAATGGAATGAACTGTTTACCTCAATATGTTGAGATAAAAAATGAAAGTTCCAAGAAATTGAAGAAATCATGCAATGTTACGGCACTACCATACCTTCATGGAAGATCAACAGTGGCAGTGTTTGAGGTGCGAGAGACATTTTATTAATGCCACAAAAGGTTGACTAACCAGAGCGTGCAACATTGATACAGTGAAGAGGGTAGTGAATGTGAAATAATTATATCAGTTTCTTAAATAATTCTAATTTACATTAATTATTATACATTTTTATACAACTTCAAAACTATATTGTTAAATAAAAAAAAAACATTACTCTCAAATTCATAAATTTTGTTATTGTTACATAACAAGTAAAAGTCAATCAATCCTTCAAGTACAGTATAGAATTTTTTTTATAAAAAATCTAACTTGACTTTCCCCAAAACATTATAATACCTATTCCCTTAATTTTTACTTCCACTTAACTGTATATGAAGCATATAGCAAGGGTGAAAATTTTCGAATCCGAGTTTTCAACGGAAATACACGTTTTAAGGTCCCCTCGGTGCAAAACACAAAGTCTGTGTGTGGACAGTCTAGTTAAAAAAACGAATAGTCGTACGATAATAAAATTGCTTATTTAAGGTTAGTATATACCTAAAATGTTACAGCAACTTTTTCTTCAAAATCGGCAAAACGGAAATGTAAACACTTGTAAACAAACAGAAATAATAGAAGTAAAAAGCTCAGCAGGGAAGATATTCTTAGAATGATTCATTTTTCAGCAAACTCTAGAACAACTTATCGCTTAACAAATTTTATTTTATTTTTTCGAGGGAGTTGAAATTATCTATTAACCAACTTGTCACATCAACTGATGTAGTTAACTCATAACTACACTCAACCTAAATATAAGTTGGGTTACCAGGCCTGTTCTATCCAACGCGAGTCAGTAAATCAAAGATGCAAACTATGGATGGCAACCTGTAGTTATTAGTGGACCGCAGTTATTCTTATTTTTATTACTGAATAGTGAGGAGTATCATGATAAATTTTATTTGCATTGCAAGATTTTGTATTTTTATTTTAAGTTTCAAGTTGATGAAAAGTTCTTATTACTCGTGTGTTAATATAATTACAAAAAAAAAAATATTCTTTTTGATTGAAAAAATTATGAGCGAATAAGGTTTTAGTCTTGAAAGAACGTCTCCTAGCATACTATACCAAGACCTAGACCTGACATACTGCAGTTTAAAATAGTAATTGACACTCAAGTATCTTAATTTTTGTCATTTAATGTTAAGGTCTTCTAGATAGAATAGACGTGAAAATACTATTTTTTTACCAAATAAATTTATGAATTTTTTTATGGTTCCAAATTTTCCTGAGCTATATTTCAAATCTTTAAACAATCATGAAAAGAAAATTCGTAATAATATTAAATTTGTTTACTAGGACTAAATGACAGAAACTAAAGAATTTTTTTAATGTCAATTGCTTTTTTAATCTTCATATTTGTGTACTTGAAAGAAACGATTACATACATTATTAAAAGCTGAATATGGCATAACTTTTTTCTTAAATAATTTTCAATTACTCATTAGCAGATAGGATGGTTTATAAAGTTTTGTCAAAGCATTTTTTAACATTCTATAACTTTTCGGCTTTTTAATAGTTGTGCATAATTGTGTATTGTGCCACAACTACAGAAATTATTGGGGTCTAGACCCAGATTTCTGATTTGTGTTAAAAGAAGTCAACCAAACATTGTACTATTTTTGATCCCATATTATACAACAAAAATAATAAGAAAAATAAGAGTATACAGGTGGATTCAAATTAAAAAAGGAACCTATTATTTTTTTTTAATTCAAACAAATGCATAACTTCAATAAAAAAAATATGATAATTCATCAAACAGATACGATAAAGAATCATTAATTTTTTCATAAAGCCAACTTCTTTAAATTATCAGGATGCCAATTTTCAATTATCCTACTTTAAGTTCACATAAGTTATCTTTTTCTTTTAATAAATTTTGTGTAATTTATGAAGTTATTTAAAATTTGAAACTAAGTACATTTTTATGGCACATTTGGTATTTATAGTTCTTATTCCTCCTCACTTAACGCTAAATCACAAAATAATTAAATTGTTGATCAATTATATTTTTTCAGTATCTTATAAACGCGCATAACTCTAAGAAGAACATAAATCCCCTGTACTTTTCGATTGATGTTTCGGAAATAGAATTAAGTATAAATCAGCTCAACAAAATAAATAATAGTCTTATAGCAGAAAACTTTAAATTGATAAAAATTAAGTCCCCTTGGATGGTTTGAAAGAATATGAAATCAAATTGTGAAGGAAATAACATTCAGAGGCACATTGATGGAGTGTTCACTTAAGAAGAAACTACTTTCAAAATCACATGAGGATTCATCTAATATACACACACACACACACACAAATGCATTTCATATAATTTAGTTTGAAGCATTCTAGTTACGAAACTACTGATTTATTTAAATGAACAATAAATTAGTTTTAAGAATATACTACTACAAACATAGAACAACTACACATAAACAGCAAGCAAAAATATACATCACAGAAATAATACTGTTGATAATGAAAACAAAAAATAAATAATCTAACCACAATGCAAACACAACAAATTTAAGCTTTTTTTTTTTTTAAATTTTATTATGGCTGAACTTGAATACGAATTGGAATAAGAGCATACAAAAAAAACAAAAAAAAAAAACTAAGAATGAATAATGAATGAAGTAATTATATTTGACAAGCACTAAATAGTAATACAGGTAAAAAATTTATTATTACTTACCTTGCGTATTTTTCTTAATTTTTGAACTTCTGTTTCAAAATATCGTATCTGTTGGCTGACTGCACTTCCGGTTGTCCTGAGCCATGCTTCATATTGGATCTGGGCCTGCCTATCAGCCTCGGTCACGATATTTTCTGGAGGGGGCGGAGGAGGTTGTCCGACAAGATTAAGAGTGCCTATCATAATAAAATAGACATTGAAAATAATACTAATTATTAATTTTGAATTAAAAAGTCTTACTTATCCATACTATATATAATGTGGTATTTATATTTTAGGAATTTCATCCCACTTAAAATCCACCATTTAAATTTAAAACTATCTTATTCCGATCCTCTCCACTATCCAATCAGACGCTAGCTAATTTTTATTAATTTTTTGTTATTTTTTATGTATTGGAAAATATTCCGCATCACTTTTGACATAGTATTGGGATGAAAAGAAAAAGAAAGAAATTGTTTGTTTTAAGTTAATTTTTTTATCATTTACAAGATCTATGTATTTAATATTTAAGATGTATTTTAATTTATTATTTATATGAATTGGGAAAAAATCAGAATCACTTTTAACATAGCATTGTGATGAAGAAAGAAAATAGAAGACACGGTTTGTATATATGTTTATTTTTTCCTCCTCCCAATCTACCTTTTTTATAGTTTACAATACTATCTAATTGTTGACATTACCATTGTGAGTATTCATTCGAAGCTCTTAAGTAACAGATGAAATCCCAAAAAAAATAATAAATGAAGCCATTCATAGTACCAGGCGGACCTAGTCTTAGATGGATGGATGGCATGCCAGAAGATGCCCGGACAATCCTAGAGGTCAGGGACTGGAGTAATGCTGCCCAATGGCGTGCAGATTGGCGGAAGTTATTGGAGGAGGCAAGGGATCAGTAATGGTCTGTCAAGCCAATGGAAGAAGAAGAAATTTATACATTTTATTCATTCATGTAGCTTGTTTTAATTTTTTTTACCTAAAATTATTAGGGAGGAGCAAAAATATATTCTGACCTCCTCCAAATTTTTATTGGGGGGGAGGGGAGGAGGAGAGGCGAACGCCTCCCTCGTCTCCATGGCTAATAGACTTCTTAGTAAATGAGAAAACTACAAACTAAAGCTCTTCTGTACCAAAAAAACATGTCTAAAGCGAGTACAATAATATAATTCCTGGAGACAAATACGTCCTATTGCTTAACTAGTGAACTGCAAGGATATTTTCTAATGGGGCAGGCTAATCACTTATTAATTAATTGCTATTTTAACAGTCATGGAAAAGTATGAAGAATAACTAATTGTGTGTCGAACAGACTACCTTGATAATAATATTATATTGTATAATGCAAATTATACTGAATAAACATATTTCGCTGATAAGGCTTGTATGCCGAATGCATTTGATATGATAGCTATGAAATATAAGAGTTCTAAATTATTTATTAAAATTTATGTAATGGATTATGTAAAGTTCAAAACAAGTTCTCACCGAGAGATTGAGACTGAGGAGGGCTGGTGGTCCTTGAGCCGAGGACATCGGCCCTCAGCATCTCAAAGTCAGCGTCACTCATGAGGGAACTCGCTGGAGAGGGTGTTACTGAAGCTTTCTCTTGCTCCCTTTTCTCCTCTTCCAGTAATTCTTCCAACAGTAGTGGTTGCTCCTATTGAAATATATTTTAATTATAAAGAAGCAGAAAAAAAAATTAAAAAAGAAAATAATGATAATGTAACCAAAATAAAATGTATATGATTCAATTATAATATTATTAATTATATATTCTTTT
This sequence comes from Nezara viridula, assembly GCA_928085145.1. NCBI lineage: Eukaryota > Metazoa > Arthropoda > Insecta > Hemiptera > Pentatomidae > Nezara > Nezara viridula. The sequence goes on along the minus strand of OV725083.1, from coordinate 28,010,254 downwards.
AGGGGCCACTTTAAAACCAGTCTAGAAAATGTTTAAAAATCAAAAAAATTGACACTCTACCAAACTACAGAAAAATTAAATCTAAAACAACATATAATCAATAAAGCACACTTGAGCCGTTGAATGCTGAATTGGTTGAAGTCAAAAACTAAAACTTTTAAGGTATCAAACAAGTTCTATATATATTTAAGTATAATGAAATAATGCGTATTTCTTGATGAGAAATAACTGTTTGCAACTAAAAATAGTCAGCATCAAGTATATTTAAAAATCATGAAGTTGATAGGCTCAGTAATTAATTATTATGAATATACTTTTGACATCCCATTTCAACCAAACGGCTCATATAATAAATTGAATAAAGCTCTTACATATACACAACACTTACAATTTCTATTTATAAAGCTCCAAAGACTATTAAGACTTAAATAATGAAACAACAATAATGAATCAAAAATTGAACCTGTAAAATCATTTTCTAACAAACTAAGAAGCGAGCAACACAGAAATAGATAGAACAATCCTTAAATATGTGATAAAATGTGCATAAATGAAACATGCAAATATTTAAATCATAAGAAAGTTTGAAAATCATATTCGAAAGAAATTGGTATAAGGTACAGAGAAAATATCAAAAATCTCTTTATATAATTTTTTTTTTCATTGAATTTAATTTTTTTTTCTGTGTAAGGTGTAAATTTTCTTATAAACAAAAGTATTTAAAATATAAAAAGCCACTTTGCTATTTTGGGAATACTACACAGTCCCGTGACCAAATATATTAATGGTTCAGAGAATTTAAGAGTGTGGAAGAAAAAATCAAGAACAAAATTCAAGATTGATGCCCAGTGACAAGTACTTCAACTTTGTGCCGTTCCAACGCTTATTGCATGTAACAGCTGAGAGTGTGAAGTCATCACCTTAGCAACATCAAGTATAGAGTTTGAATCTGGCACAGGCAGGTTAAAATATATTTCGTGAAAAACCCATTATGGAATAAATATCGATATTCCGACTCGGATTAGAACATATTGTTGACATGTAGAATAACCCTTCCTCCTCTATTGCTATAAATTGATGGTATTTTTTTTTTTTCGTCTACTGAAATTAATGGCTAACAAAACGCAATAAAAATCTAATAATACACAAAAGAACTCTGTGTTTGTTCCAAAGAATAAAGATAAAGATGTGCATATCTATTGCAAGGGAGATAGTTAAATAAAAACTTAAAAAAGAAATTAAGATCGACCATGCAATAATTAAAAAGCTTTTAAAACTGTACTTAACTCAAATTTTAATTAAGTAATAAATTCGAACCCAAATATGTGTCATTTCAAATAATACAACCTGGTAACATGGGACATCAAGAGTGAAAATCCAAATACAATATTATTTATCAACTAAACAGTGGCTATGTCTGATTAATTAAGAATAGTGATAAGTGCAAGAAATACTAATAAAGTTTAGATGAACTTTTAAACAATTAAAACCAAGAGAAATAAGAAGTTTTGCAAAAACAATTCTATATTATTTTGGAAACCTGTCTCCCTCTCTACCGCCAAAATTGACTTATTAATCATAGCTTGCACTGAGGGGGTAATGGTGAGATGGAAAGGAATTTTATGGGGACGACTCCTGTTCTCTCTCACTCACTATTCCGATGATGTTTATGCTAATAAATCATCAAATTGATGCAAGCAGATAGCACAAATGATTAGCAGAACTACTTATGAACCAAACTTGAATAAACTAAGAAGAAACAAATACAAAAATATCAAGTTTTGTTTAATTTTTAAAAAATAAGTCTAGACTCTCAATAAAAGCCAATAATAGATAAAATGAATAGCCCAAAAGTAGTTAGAAAATTGTTACTATCACATAAAGAATTTGATGCTGAAAAAAATATATATTTATATATTTGTAAATATGAGTCTACAAACGTTCAAAGTAGAAATATTTTAAAAGTCATAAATGCTTTTTAATCTTATTTTCAGAACAAAAACCACTAATAACTAAACAGTTAATAATTAAAGATTATCAGAAAGTAAATCACAATGGATTGGATTGTTTTTTAATTACTAAGTATAAAATATTACCCAATCAAGCTATGTTATATAATTTTTTTAAAACCTATAATTAGCAATCACAGACCCATGTTTAAGAGAATCTTTATAATGCATCAAATTTCTAATTATCTAACAGTTTTTTCAAACTACATCAAGATCACTCAGTAATAATTTTATAATTTTATTACTTTCATTATGCTGAATTATTACCCTGCGGACAGAGTTCATATGTATTTGGAAATTATTAAAAAAAAAAAAAAGTAAAACTTACTTGAAGTAGCAAGGTTCTTCTTTGTTGAGCCTGCGATGCTGGGCCTGGGATGATGTGCGATCTAACACCCCTTCCTCGTATCTAACACCCGACCCAAGTTAGACAAACATGCAACACTCACATACACTCATACTTTCTACTTAAAACATATTATCTACCGAAAATTTTAAATAATCAATGCCTTCTCAAAGTAAAAAATATTTAAAATAATTGTGCATAACAGAAAAGAAAATAACATTTAAATTTAAAATTTAACTGATTCGTTTGTTTTTGTTTTTTTCTAATTTCCTTCTTAAAATAAAATATTTATACTTCAAATTAAAACAAAACAAAAACATCTTCATAAAAACTCTACGACATTGAATAATTATCTACATTTTCATGCTTAACACTTAATATATTACATCTGAAAAAACTAAGTTCATGCTAAAATTCAAGATACACATCGAGAAAAAAAAAATCTAATTATGGCACCAATATGTTTATAAATAAGTAATATTAATTCATTATCCATTAACGAATAATTAATTGGTGTCTATAAATATACAAAAATAATGCAAAATCAAGAAATTTTAATTGTTTGAAAGAATATTGATTCAAATTAAATTTTATTTTATTTATTTATTTTCTAGAATATAAAAATCAAATAGTTGACTGATCCAAAATTAGTCTGTTTATTACAATTAAATTGAATAAACAATATTGAAATATACCATTATTACTGTTAAAACAGTAAGCACCACAACAAAACCGAATAAGAGATTTCCTTCGCATTAAGAAAATATTGTACCTTATAAGCCGTAGTTACAACCTTTAATTTCAACAGAGTGTCTACTCAACATAGTAAAGTGGCCTTTTTATTTCCGACTGATTACCCCAATCCATCCTTTTCTTCATTATTCACGACAGCCAACCATCAACCCACACTTTTTATTTTAAGTTTAATGTCGGTTTATTATACATGATTGTATATATTTAATAATATAAACGATACAAAAGGTCATAAACATTATCCAAAGGCAACCGGAATCGAGCAGATCAGAAGATCTTAATATTGTGTCAATATAATTTAAAAAATTTTAATTTTTGAAAAATAAATACTTCTTACCATCTTACAACAAACAAGCCTTCAAATGACTGACCTTTTTAAGTTATAATTATGATTTTGTTAAATAATATTAAAAACTTTGGTATCCTCTAGTAAGAACTTATACAATGATTCTTTAAATGTGTGTATGTATGGTATGCATATAGTGGTAGGCTCATTTGTTTGAAAAAGGAGGCATGTATAATTAAAAAAAAAAAAAAATACGTGGTGTACTTTAGACCACACGATATAAATGAAAACATCAACAAGACGGACTTAGTAATATGAAATATAATTATTTTTTGTTCTATATTAAAAAGTAATAAAATTTACAATATAAACAATTATAATTGTGTACAAACTATTTTTGTTCTATATTCATAAAATAATAACATTTAAAATTATATTTGTGTTTAAAATGCTCTGATAAACTTAAATTTATCTAAATCAGATAAATTAAATTGATCTGGTGAAACTCTGATTGATCGTACTTTGTTTGTATCATACTCTAAAAATGAAACAATAGGTTTATGATAACTAAAATATGTGATGATCGTATATTCTCATTATTTTAGTGTTATTCGTCATATTTAATATATATGGAATTTGTTATGATTTGGTTTTTGACACTATATTTTTCCCCTTCTGCCTCTTTAATACAGTGTCAGGACAATAAACAATTTTGAATAATAGCTCATTACAAAATTATGAAATGCTGAACATTTCCCTCGTTTACAGTATGCAGATCCGATTTTTAGTTTCCGAGATATTTTAACCCATATGAAAACACTTCAATCAGTGGACCCCTATCGACTTTAGCCAAGCGTTACACAACGGAGATCAGACGACTCAATCTAATTTACCCTCCACAAAAACACAGCAAAACGCGCCTAAATAAGGTTTCACTTCAAGAAGAAAAAAAAAAATATATATATATATACAGATAACCCAATTGCTGACTAATAATTTTTATGAAAAAAAGAAAAATGGTAGTGTTTATTACCTGAAATACCTAACATTCACTGATTTCCTTATTGGTAGACACTCTGTCTGCTCATATTAAACTTAAAGGTTTTTAAAAGAAAAAAAACAAGAAAGATATTTTAAGAAAATAAAAATTACTAAGTCATATTGAATTATTGAAGTAAATAAAATTTGATGTCATTTAAAATATTTACAGTAATATTTGATTAGAAAATTTCTCAATTAAGATTACGTAAACCTATTCTCGATTTGTATATAAGTATTTTGAATATTAAAAATAAGTGATCATAGAATTTATAAAATGATATAAACTAATAAACTTTATAAGTAGAACTAAATATTTATATACAAAAAATTAAATACCGCAGCTTGCTGCCCCGGATATGGAGGAGGGGGGCCAGGATAAGGTGGGGGAGGTGGTGGAGGATTCCCGACGAAGCTTGCGCCTCCACGACTCACTTGATTTCCACCTATATAAAAAATAAATTTATAAATAACAGTAACAGATTAATAAATAGTTTAATAACTACTGAATAAAGAAAAATAATAGTTTTGAAGTATTACTTAACTCTAAAGGTACTATAGTTTATCGAACATTTTCAGCAATAAGCTTAGTAAAATATAATTAATATAAATGATATTTAAATGAAAATATTATATAATACTCTTTATATTAATATAATATAATATAAATATAGTACTTATCAATATAAATAACATCACAATAAATAACCAACCTTGCAAAACTTGCATCCTTGGGAGGGGCGTAGTTGGAGTTGCAAATTGTGTTTGGTAACCTGATCCAATAATTTTTGGTTGGCCAATGCCGCTTTTTCCAGTTAGTGATATCTATAAAAAAAATAAAATGAATTAATATAATAATTACAATGGCTAAATTATAAAAGAACATTATTGAAATTAAAATATTAACATAAAAGTTGCATAAGCCGGCTCAGTGCAAAAAATAAAAATATTAAGGAGGAAAAAAAAAACTGATTTTTTATTTTATGAAATTGATTATCTGTTTGATTTTTATCAAAAGTTAAAAACAAAAATTAAATGTTTTCAATAACTTTTAAAGTTTATATTTTTGAATATGCACGAGGCAAGGACAGATCAGAAAGCTCAAAACAGTATTTTTCATTTTAAAAACAGCTATTTAAAAAAACTAATTTATTAAATATTATTTTATAATATTATATCATTTGAATATGCACGAGGCAAGGACAGATCAGAAAGTTTAAAACAGTATTTTTCATTTTAAAAGCAGCTATTTAAAAAAACCTACTTTCATTTTTAATATTCTGGTATAATTTATGGACTAAAATAGTATGAAGAAAACAGTAATATTTTTATTGCTTTATAGAGAAAGCCATCTACTCCCTTATTTACCATTAATATATCAGTATTAAATGTATACAAACTCCATTTAAATACATCTCTTGTCATTTTTTATAAAAAATTCATGGTACTTTTAGTCTAAGGGGCCGCTACTGACTGCTATACGGCAATGTTTATAACCTGAACACTGATAGCTCCCATAACGCAGTGATAAGCCTTCTCCTACTTCACATCTTCGTATTATTGCATTAAATTCGTATTATTGAAAGTGTAAATAGATACAAAAACAAATGTAATAACAACAAAAATACTTTTATTTGACGGCAAATATATTAATTAAATAATAAAAAAACACTTTAAGAAGATATGTACATATAAAACATCAAACATCATAACAAATTATAATCATAACATCGGCATCATAACAAATTTAAAAGAACATATTTACATAGAAAAGAAAAAATATAAACACTGTAAACAACATATATACAAATTATTTTAAGTTAATTATTCACTTCCTTTTGTCTTATTTATTTTGGAAGGCAAAATTGTTTTATGCTACTTAAAATAACGGGGTCCTCTTCTCTGTGAACCCGCCGCCACAAAAATTCGCACAAATATGAATCGAGGTATGTCTGGCAGTTCCTCTATGTACTTTATTTCTCCACTTAGCTGAGCCCCACAATCTTTCTATGTGTTGAGTATGAACCCCAGTTGATGGATCGACAAAATTATACCGGTGATTCACTTGGAAATGGTCATAGTTTGCTTCGTTCAGTTGTCGGGTGTTGTATCCTTTCCAACAGTCCGAATAAATGGTCGTTCCCTCTTCTATATTTTCTTTAATGGCTTGTAATAATGTTGTTGCCTTTCTATAAATTATTTTGACGATAAAACATTCATCTGTTTCACGGCAAACTCCACCAAACATCCACTGCTGAGGTAAAACTCTCCCCACATGATTTTTTCGTTTAGAAAAAAGACTTTCGTCTACTTCAACCACTTTGCCAGGTCCTCCAATTTTTTTTCTTGGCCTGTATAACATGTCATGGGCACAAACCTCTCTTAGACATTTGTTCCACGTTACCATAGCTCCGTAGGATAGTTTCAGCTGCTCTTTGCCCCACTTCATCGTTGTCAAGCTATGGGACCACCCATAAATCAATTTTAAAACTGTTAAAAACGAAATCATCGAACCCTCCAACCATGTTCCTTTCCTTATTGAAAGTTTTGTGTCACAAGTCTTACGAAAGCATCTCCATTTGGCCTTCTTGGTTAACTTCATTCGATGACCTCGTTCACACAATTTCACGTCGGCAAGTACCCCAACATTTTGAAAATACTGAATTGCCTGTTCTTCTGAAGACGGTAAATCCCATATTCTAAGATGATCCATAATATGACGAAAATAAACGAAAAAAAAATGAAAAATAAACACCAAGGGGTCACAAACTAAAACAAAATGTAAAATAAACACAAACGGGCCAAAAACTAAAAATAAACACAAACGGGCCAAAAGTAAACAATTTAATAAGTGAACGTAATAAGGGAATAACTGAAAACCAAACAATGCAATAACTCAAAAGTTTGGCGGGATAACAAGAGGGAGGTTATGTAACATGATGACATGACGTTAGATAAGATAGATAAGAAGTGAGGTTTCAAAACGGCCCCTTAGACTAAAAGTACCAAATTCATTTTAGGTAACAAAAAAAAAAGTTTCTGGCATGGTCATAAAGATGCTAATATGGTTTCAATATTTGAATTAATGTGAAATAGAAGAGTCTGGCTGATTCCGATTTTTTCATAAAATATAAATGAAGTAAGAAGCAATTGCCAATTTAACCGTTATATAAACATTACGAACCTGTTGAGGTAGATGGGGTGGTGTGGATGTTACAGATACCCTATTCACTTCTTCGCTTGGTTTACTTTCTGGTCTAGGTTCGGTAAGCTCTTTATTAATACTTTCTGCAGACCTCCTTCGTGCAGTATCTTCTTTTCTGGAACTCCCACTAAAATAATCGATTAATTAAATATTAAACAGCTAATAAAAAAACACACACACATATATATATATATATATATATTTATATAAAGAGAGAAAGAGATGGCTGTGAAGTGAGACCTCATCTACAAAACAATAACAGTAGGGAAGACAAAAAGCTGTTTAAAAATGCAACAAAAAATTGTCAAGATTTTTAGATAAAGGCATAGCAACAAACTATGTTTTCGAATATAAAAAAAATATTTTGATGAAAAATGGTGAAGTTTATCATAAATATATAAATATAATAAGAAAGTAACTACTAACGCTTTTCTTTATTTTGTTCACAACCAAGTCACTCCCACCCATACTGATCTGAATATGGGAGATACATACATATATATGCATGCCCATCAGTATTGAAAATATAATAAAGACTCATAATTGGTAATTGGTTGACTTTCGTGGATAATGAAGAGAAGAATAGTTGGGGTGGTCAGTCAAAAAGGAAGGCAAAAATAAATGATAATATTTATTTTTATATATGACGAAAATAAATATTATCATTTATTTTTGCCTTCCTTTTTGACTGATCATCCCAACTATTCTTCTCTTCATTATAATAAAGACTATTTGAAAACTCACACTTGTTTTTTTTTCTCAACTTCGTCTTCTAGATCATCAAGGATATTTGTCTTTTCTCCTCCCGATACAGTGTCAAGTTCTGGATCAGCATATTCAAGGATGTTAAAATCTGGACCCATTTCCGCTAAAAAAAAAAAAAAAAATTGATTAAAACAAAAGCCACTAACATCAATTACAGAACATATTATCAGTATAGTTGATGTTTACCAAGTAATTCATCGTCATCTTCCACTAGGTCAGAGAAGATTGCGGAAACCTCATCAGCTTCACCACCAATGGTACCTCCTTCTTCCTCCAACTTTTCAAGTTCTGCAGTAACACTCTCTGGTATTTCTTCTCCTTCTCCTCGGCCTCCGGTTTGGATTCTTTGGTCGACTGGCAGAGTTTGCAATCTTGTTTGATCAACTAAAGTACTACTATTCCTAATTATTGCACTTGCATTATCTATAAAAGAAATAAATAAAGTTACTTACAAATTAAAACATAACATCAGAGAATATTATTATAAAAAATAGAAGTTGATAGTTATTCTTTTGAATTTATTTATGTGATCTGGTATGAAGTTTATATAAGAAAAGTAAAATCGTGAACTAACAATAAAACATCCATCTATTTCAATAAATAGCTGGATTAAAAAATCAGCTAGATTAAAAAGCTTAATTTGATCAACGTACGAGCATGTTGGGCAGCAGCGGCCACAGCGAACTGCCGTTGGATGAGGAACTGATCTTGAAGTTGTGTCCTAGGAGCAGCCAATCTCACTTGAGTGGTTCCTGGAAACCTGGAGGCCTGTTGTTGTACTACTAACCTGACTCTAGGTTCCATACCCTGAGAAAAGATATATCATATTTTATAGATTAAAACAGTACAAAAATAGCATCAATTATTAACTTTCTCAACTCAAATGAGTATTCTGTAGTTTAGATATCCAGTATTTATGACTTTTCCAGAACAATATATTTACAGTTAATAACAATGAGATTACTACCTAGTCTTGAGAAACTAAAATTATTCAGGCATTGTGTAGAGGGAGAAAGATAAATACATAGAAATAGAGAGAAGAAGAAGAAAGAAATCATTGCTACCTAAGTAGCACACCATTGCCAACAAATTTTAATAATAAGAATTCCTGGCTTTTCAAGAATTTTTCAAAAGTTCCCAACAATTTAGGAAAAATGGTCAACTGCAAAATGTTTACAAACATGCAATAATAAACTAAAATAAAATTTTAATTAGAGAAACGTTTGCAAATAAATACCTATTTTTCCATTACTTTCGAAAAAAAAAATGTTGAGTTCTCTCAAAAAAGTTCAAAGAACATTCCGACTTGAACTGTGACCTTAGTGGCAAATATTAAACAAAAAAACCTATTAGTCTCTAAGAAAACTGTTAAGATCATGAATGAAAGTTATAGAGGTCGTGAGTGTTGGAGCATTGCCCGCTACAGCACTCTCATATCTAGTGATGCTGGTTCAAATCCATCTCACTTGATTGGAACTCGAACTATTCACTCTGGTTTAATAGTAAAACCATTTCCCCATATCACAGAAATGGTGGTAGGAGATAATTGAAAAAAAAAAAGTATGAAACCTCAAATCGGCACCAATCTTGAAAGAAAATGACAGATGATGAAGATGAGTTTCGAGAAACTTCCTGAGATAATGTGACTTAGAATTGAATAAAAAAAAAAAAAACGGCCAAGTAATCTTGGAGAAAAACCAGGGATGCAATTTTTTTAGTTGAATTTTGGATTATAAGTATCTTAAAACGATTGTAAGTTCATTATGGAATTTAATGAACCAAAATTAATAACAAAAAAAAATCCTGAGACTAAGATGTTAAATTACTTAACTGGAAGTACTTACTAAGCTGTACATATATTTCTCTTTCTGTTTGGCTAAACTTCCTTACACAAAGTTTAGCTAAAGTTGAAATCAATGGAAGATATTCTGAATGAGAGCTCATGACGACTTTCACAGAATTTAATATGAATTAACACATGAATAATTCTCAATTTTTCCGGGTCTTACATATCTCTGATTTATAACCGTATTTCCTCATTAGTAGATATCCCATGCTAGTTTTGGTTTCTCTAATATGTTGAATTTTGAATATGCTATTATTCAAATGTTGAAGGATATATCGGGAACTTAAAATGAAGATAACTTTAATCAATGAAGGACAAAAATGTCAATTAAAGATGTCCATTGTTAAAATAAAAAATTGATCACTTTGCCTAACTAAATGGATAGAACAATCCCTGTATTATAATTGAATACAAACTATTCAATTCAGATTTTGTTTTCATGGAGGTAAATCGAATTTTTAAAAATAATAACTACTCACTAAATAAAAGGAAAAAATACTTTCAAAGGACATACATGAACAACCTGTGGGTGCAGGCTGCTCCTAGGGGGCTGAGGTCTCATTTGTACTCCTTGAAGAACACCACTAGACAAGACGGTTTCCGTTCCTTCTTCTGTTTAACAAAAAACATTATTTTAAAACTATATATTTGAAAAAAAAATTTTAAGTTATTAATAATGCTATACTTAAAACAGAAAGTTATGGATTTTTTTTTTTACTCATTATCTGAAGAAAATTTATATTTTGTTTTGTTTTTATTTAAACAAGTACATAAGTTTGAAATTCGCCATTGGGAAAGTTTAGCAAATCTGTGAACATTACATATATGCAAGATTAAGTCAGTAAATCTATGGATCATGGCCTTAAAAGTTGTCAGGATGGGCTGTACAGGTTCGTAGTGGGTTTATATTATGTAAGTATCTGGCGGAATTTTTTATAGTATTGTGTTGCAGTATCTCAAATCGTTTAGATATCCATGGTCTTTGTGTAGGAAGCCATTTGTTACATAAAACCTTTTCATGTACTACTTTCTTTTCAATATGTAAAATATTAAGTCAAAGAAAATCTAGGAATGACACATAAAAATGCTTGCTAAGTGGATAGTCCTCGCGTGAAGGTTGGTATTAAATACTAACGTTTGACTTGTTGCCTCTGTAAGAGATCCCTGAGTTGCCTAACTTCCTCCTGCTGTTGCTGTGGTGTAGCAGGTTGCCTTGGGCTCTGAAAAGGCGATTGAGGCGGCCTCACCTGTCGGTAAATGGTACCACCAGGAGTTGCGACCTTAACTGTGCCACCAGTACCAGAAGCAAACTGTGCTCTAGGCGATCCTAAACCTCCTAGATTAGCCTCCTAAACAGTAAATATATATAATAAATTGACATTCAATAAACTGCTTTATTATAACACAATTCCTAGCACTTTAATTAGCAGGGGTTGAATGAAACAGTTCACTAAAAAAAACTCATAATTTAAGGAAAAATTCAACTTTTACCTATATATGTAGATGTATAAACGTTTTTATTGAACTTATACTTTTATCAATATATGCCATTTCAAAACAGTTATTTTCTTAACTTTTATTTCCAGACCTCATTAATAAAAATTTTTATAAACCATTTACTTGAATAGATTTAAATGAAAAAAAAAAAGGCTTTTAAGTTTTTATTAATAGAAAATTTAATCATCAGTATAAGCTATATAAAATATAATAATTTTCCTATGCATTTAACACAGCAATTATTTACAAGGTAGTATGTATTACGTTAATTCAAAAACACAAGTTTTTACAATTAATTAACAATTCTTACAAATAATTAACAATCAATTAACAATTCTTATTAAAAAATAAAACTTTGCACTGCATAATGTTCTATAAAGCTAACATTGAAATATTTTCCAAGATCACCGAACTTTATTAGTTTTCCATTCCGAGAACTGAGCAGTATAATAATTATAAACTTTTATTATAATTTACAATTTTTAATTTAGAGGGAATAAGTAAAAGTTAAATAAATATTTTTTTTAATGACTTTTAAGTATGTATTAAATAGGTAAAAATTTTATTATGCTAGAACTTTCAATTTAACAGTTTTGAAAAAACTTAAACCTTAGACCTCTTATTGTTTAAGTTTTTTTTTTTTAAACAGTTAAAGTTGAAATCACTTGTAAAAAATATAAATGTATAATTGTTTCAATCCCTGTTAATAAAGGAATTGTATTTTTAAAAATATTATAGTCAGTGCTACACACTACTTTTTATCAAATTATTAGCATCCACCTGTAATTTCGTAAATAGCATCATCTCATCGTAACTTAAAACTATTTTATTTATGAAAATTCTTGGAATTGGGGTGTTTTCAATCTGGAGATTGGCAAACTTAGTCTATTTAATTAGGTACTACAAACTCATAACTACCCATTTGCTTTCCACTTGAATTGTAAGATAATCTGAGGACAAAATCAAGCAAAAGATGTGACCTGCACCCCCAAATTGTCAAAATAACAAGATTATTTATGCCAAACGGCCCATTTTTTTCTTGATTTTGTGATCAAATTATCAAACGATCCAAGTGGAAAGCAAATGGGTATTTACAAATTTTTGTACCTATTTACTTAAATAGATACAGTTTACCGATCTCTAGATTGAAAACGTTTCAATTCCAAGAGTTTTCATAAATAAAATAGTTGTAGGTTACGATGAGATGAAGCTATTCACGAAGTTTCAGGCGGATATTAATAATTTGATAAAAATTTGTCTGTACTACAGACTGTAAGGTTTTATTAGATGAATGTTTAAGCATAGATAAAATGAAAATATGTAAATAAAATATGAATTCTGGATATTTATGTAAATGCTTATTAATTAAAAATTTATTGAAAAATAAGTAAATAAATAAGAACTAACCTGAGTGGAAGTTGAAACCTGTAACTGTTGCGTCAAATGGGGAGATGGAGACTGCTCATTTGTTGAAAATTGTACAAGTCCTGCATTACCAACTTGGCGGACACGGTTCACTGGATAATAATAAAATTATGTGAGAATCATTTGTAGTTTAAAAAATAATATCATTAGAATATATTTATAATTTTATTTACTTATCACGTAATTATCCTTTGTATTTGTACCTTGCTGAACCCTCGTTTGAGATAGCATGTGTTGCTGCTGCTGCCTCAGAGCTTGCAACTCCTTCCACTGTCGCTCTTGTTCAGCTTCCCGGCAAGATTTGGTATTTAATGTTTTGTCATGCTCCTATATGCATTAAAAAAAATTAATAGTATCAATTTAAAAAATCCTTAATGAAAATATATTATTGGTTCCAGATTTGAAATTAAATTAGCAACAACATAGTATATTAATTTAATAATTTAATTATAAAAATTCTAATTGAAATTTGAAACTTAAGATTTTTAATACGGTTCCTCCCAGCAATGAATCTTACCTGTATCAATCTTCATACACTGTAGAATCTAAATATCATCTACACTAAAGAGCTTCACCTTATAAAAACGGTTGATCTGGAGTCAATATAATGAAAACTCGGTGAAACATTGATGGAAGGAAGATTTTTTTTTTCATTTCAAGTCTTTTTTCAATAAATAAATAATAGTAACCAATTTATCAAAAATATTTTATTCTTTTTTTTTAAAATAACTTTTAAGTATAAATGAGTACAAAAAATTTATAATGCTCAATGACACCATATCAAATAATGATAAAATAAAATAAAAACCATGCAATAACAGAATTCATAAACATATAACTATTATACTTGAGTATATTCACAATAATCAAATGCTCTTCCACCAACGAATGCAATAATCTAAAAAAAAACTTAAAACCACCAGTCATAAAATAAATAATGCCTGATATATAAAATAAATTCTAACTGATGAAAAGTAATAAAAAACATCTCATGATAACATCAAAATGCACATTAAATTTCAGAGCATCACGTAAACCTATAAGTATATATACTAATAATGCCTCATAATAATGTTATAAATAATTATATATGGATATTTAAACATAGATCTTAAAAGGATGAGGATAAAGGCAGGAACAAAAACAATTATCCCAACCAATAATTTAAGAACGGGCAATACAATATCATTATATTAACGAAAAAACAAAACAGTTTGTCCAAAGATAAATAAAACAGCATGATTCTGCCAAAATAAATTCATCATGCAAAGCAACACTTAACATGACCTTATAAATATATTATATATTAACTTGTCTAAATAAGATGAAACATTCTGTCGATCTCTCTCATTTATTGAATATGCATTTATACGCGGAAACAGGTAGAAATTATTGCCAAGGAATTTGACGAAACAAACTGAATATAAAACTTAAAAAATAAAATGAACATATATTTTAACTATATATACATAAATGATTTCATAAATTATAAATAAAACTTGAATTCAATCTTTAAAACGTTGTTAATTTAAATAAATACATTTGAAAAATATTAAAACAGCTAATCAGAAGAAGAAGAACAAAAAACTCAAAACGAAACACTTACTACATTTGAAATCGAGCAACTAAAAATAATAAAAAAACAAAACAAAGTTAAATAAAAAGATAAATAAAACTCCATAGCTACCAATAGAGAGAGAGAGAGAGAGAGAGCAAAAGGAGCACGCCAAAGAAAAAAACAGTATCATTTGGATAAAAATTATAATTAAAAATACACTGAACCTCAACAACTCAACAGAGATGTATATAAAAAAACAACAAAAAATTTTAAAAAATAAAAAGACAATCGTGCAAAAGGGCTCACCGTAGAAGGTGGAGTGTCGTAGGTTTCTTGTCCTATTGAGGGCAGTGTGCGCATGATTTCCGAGGGTGTAAGGACGCGAATATGTTGGTCTGATAAGGGTGAAGAATTTTCATGGTTATTATTTACTGCTTTAACTGTCTGTATAAATTGTACTGTTTGTGTCTGGATGGACGGACCTGTGGATGTCTGTGCGTGTTGTTTAGAAAAAGATTTAGTCGCTGTTTGGACAGTAGTAACAGTTGATGTAGTAGAGACCAACTGTAGAAGATTTTTATCGTGTGGAGAAGGACCTGCAGAAGGGGGGGAAGTAGCGACAACAAGAGGTGGGACCGATTGTATAAGAACAGATGTTGCCGGGTAGTGTATTGTAGTCGTTCCCCTGTCGTACGAGTATGACGTGGCCGACGAGGAACGAGGGGAAGGGGGTATGATGTGAAGCGCCCGGATCCCCTCAGATATAGGGATATACTGGATTGTGGATGTAGGGGCCGGGCGCACAGGAGGGCTCTCGTCTTCTGCATCCTTCGAGGGTTCATCCTGCAGAGATCGAAGGAACTGTCTCATTTGAACAACACATATGTCAAAGGGAAAGGAACTTTGGGAAGGTAACCAGACTGTATTGTGTATTTAATATTTAAGGCATATATCGACCAGAATTTATGGACTGTCCCTTAGTTTCTGATAATATTGAAATACATAAAAAAAATTTATTTATAAAATAAACTGTTATAGATGTGAAAAAATGGTATTTTTTATAGAGGTATAAACAAATCTGTCGACAACTTAAAAATGTCCAGTCACGGTCAGTCAGAATGAACCATAACGTTCCAAATTCATTAATATTTTGGAAGTATGAAACAGACCTAACAATCAATACCAAAGAACAGTCCATACATGTCTTATGAACAGGTATAAACAACTATTGCTATCACAGCAAGAGAAACTGTTTCTTTAATAAATTAAGAATAGAACAATACAGTTTGGTTTTTATTTGGAAAGAATAATAAACCATCAAGGCATTATTGAGGCCTATAGTAAAAGTAAAAAAATAAATAAAAAATAAAACAGTTGGAAACAATAAAGCAGAGGGAAAAAATAAAATAAATAATAACAAATAAAAGAAGAAAATAAGTTCAATTTCCATTTGGAAATTTCAATAGTTACTTAAAATTTGTGACATCAATTTTAATTGAAGTAATAACAATTAATGAAAATTTATATCAACACAGGGTGACCAACAATGAAGGAAAAATAATTTTTTTTTTTTATAAAAAAATTTAAAGATATATTTTCTCAAAGTTCTTTTGAAATGCCACTGCCTACTATTAGGTCTGATCCATAATTTAATTCTAAAAGAACTTTATTTTAATAAATAATTGAAAAAAACAATTGAAACGTTATTTAG
The DNA here is from genome assembly GCA_928085145.1 of Nezara viridula. NCBI lineage: Eukaryota > Metazoa > Arthropoda > Insecta > Hemiptera > Pentatomidae > Nezara > Nezara viridula. The sequence goes on along the minus strand of OV725083.1, from coordinate 27,993,815 downwards.
TTTAATGGGACAAGGTAAATTTTAATATTTCATAGAATGAAAAATATAAAACACTAGAATCGTTTTAATCGCTTGATCTACAGTAGGGGATCACTTGTAAATTTAACCGTATTTAATTTTTTTATTTTATCCGAAATGATAAACATAAATATGTTTTTGCAGGCCACCCTGTCATTCAAATAAGAAATATTATTCCATTAATAAAAACAATTCCAATAACATAAGACCTAAATTAGTAACATCAGAAGTGAAATACCTATAATCAGTATTAAAAATATTACACAACTAATATCATGATTAATAATTTAAAAATATAAAATTATTTTTAGAAATATAAATATACAAAAGAAAAATAAACATAATAAAACAACAAACTAACCTGCTTTCTACTGCGAAAGTTTGTTCTATTGTCTCTTGCACGTTGAAGATAAGGAGCTTTCTCTTCAGAGGGTAGAGCACGCCATTTCTTTAAAATTTGTTTGAAACGTTCATTCCAACCTAAATATCAGTATAAAAACAGTTTTAATAAAATATCTTCATACAGGTCATTATTACGTATAAAATATCGCACATCCAGAATGAAAGGAGCACAAATTAAAAAAAAAAAATGGTTTTATAGGAACAAACATAAGACAATAGGACTTAGAAGCCCATGGTGTGCTTCCTCTAATCAAAATGTCGCAGGTAGATCATCTACTGTGTGTTATGTTGTCGTCTCATATTTGATAGCTGGTTGCTCTTTGTTATAATAAGGTTCCATGAATTAAAATCAGGGATTGAAACTTTTATGGAACTTTTTCAAACAGTTACATTTTAACAGTTTCTATAAGAAAAAAGTTCCATTTCAACAGTTCCTGTGGAACTCTTTAGGAAAAAAGTTTTAAAATAACAATTCTAAGGAACTTTTTTTGTAATAAAGCTCCAGGTTTATGGTCAAGATTTAACATGTATTTATTAAAGTTCTCGGAAAAAAAAAAATTCAGTTAAATGAAAAATAAACAGCAGTTGGGCTTCGAATTTGTTCTAAATAATAAAACAATAAAAATTCCAGTGATATCGAAACTTTTTGAAAATAAAAGTTTTTTTTTCCATTTTAAGCCCTGATTAAAATAATAAAAATTATATGCATATTTCATTTTGGATTACTTAATAAAATATAATATCAAATAAATTACTTGGATATTCTTTCTTCCACTCTGGGTGATTAATGTTGGCGTACAGAACAGGAGATATGGTAGCGTCTCTCCCGAGGGATTCATCTGCTTCCATTTTTAATGATGTTGTCCTGTTATAAGAGCCACAATCATCCCACGAACTTTCTGGACTGAACTGAGGGCTACTAGGAAAAATGAAAAAATGATAAATCCATAATAAAAGAAAAAAAAAAAAGTCTTCCTTATTATTCAAAGTAACAACAGTTATTTGATTTTAAAATAAAACAAATTACTCACTTGCTATATTCTGAATTATATGGAGAAGCTGATGGATATTGGAGCGGAGAAGAAGCCATTCCTGTAGGTGTACTTTTAGGAACTATTAAATTAAAAAAAAAAAATCATTATGAGTAGAGAATTAAAGTAAAAGAATTAAAAAATAAATATCCTTGGACTTCCTAGCATGAAAAATTTATAACACCTATTCTATCTCTTTTTCGTTCTTCATTTCTCAAAGTGTATGTTTCTGTTGTTCAACCATTATATACAGTTTTGTTGATAGTTATAAGTGATTTGTTCATAGTTTTAAGAGTTTTGTACATAGTTTTATCTGTATTGTATATAGCTTGTTCATCTAAGGTTTTCTTAACTTTTTAGTTTATTTTATAAATTTTATTTATTGTTTCAAACTTTTAGGCCAGTAGTAGTCTATTCTTTTTTTTACAATTTTGTTATTCTAAAAGGACTTTGTCCCAGAATAAAGTTTTTTTTCTATCTATCTATCTATAAGTCTAAATTTCTTTCTTTAGCCTGAAGGCATTTAAGATTTTTCATAATCGCAATACCTTTCACTTATTATATATTTCATATATAGGTAAGTGAAAGTGAAAAATATAGAAATTATATATTCAAAGACTGAAAAAAAAATGTGTCATGTTGAAAAACAAAAGAAAATAATGGATTTAAAAAAAATAATAGCTTTGCTAAAATTGTTAATTTATATATTGTAAATGCTTACATGTTTCGATATTACATTAGACTTTTCTTTAAATATAGAGATATATGTTTAAAAAATAATAATTAACATTAATTATAATGCTTATCATTCTAATTTGTTGATAATATCTCATTATCATACCGCTCTATTTTCTTCTAATTGCTTAGCAAGGAGCTTATGAATTGTGATTTTATATTTCTTAATGCTTCCAAAATTTGTGTTAAAAAAAACTAAGGTGTGTGCTTTAGACCACACGATAAATGTGAAAACATCAACAAGATGAGATTAATATTATCAAATATAAATTAATAACTTCATTATAAAGGGAATGAAATGCTGAACATTTCCATCGCTTTCAGTATGCAGGCCCGATTTTTAGTGTCTGAAATATTATAATCCATATCTTCAATAAAACTCTTCATCATTTGCTTTTTGCCTATCTAGCACGGCGTTCCATTAAGATACAATTGTGAATAATAGCCCATTACAAAGAAGATAAAATGATGAACATTCCCCCCTCACTTTCTGTATGCAGGTCCGATTTTTAGTTTTTGAGATATTCTAATCCATATGCAAAAACACTTCAATTAATCGACTCCAGTAATTACCTGAGCGTTAGACATCGGAATCTGACGGACGGTTCAATCGGCGCCTAAAGAAGTTTTCACTTCAAAAATGGATCCCTTTAATGTATTATATTTCAATATTTTTCTGAGTTATTCCCCGTTAGTTTAGGCTAATTATTTTTTTGGAAAATGATGTATTAAATATTGAGACATTAAGATCATTACCAGGATGCTGTTGATGGGGGGACGGTTGATTATGATGGCTCTGATTTCGACTCTCATCAGTAAGAACTCCTTTGAAAATTTCTTCAACATCTTTGCTGTCCATGTTTGGAAGACCTGTTTCTCTTACCATAGATTCTATATTAAAATGAGGTCCGAGAATATCACATAGTTCGTCTTTTTGGCTGCCACTACCTTCATGTCCGCTCTCTGAAAATAAAATAATAGTTATATAATCTTACTTCAAATGATAAACCATATAATGCAATCTGTTTGCATTAAAAATATTTCAACTATTGATAATTTTATTTTATTAACATAAATATCAAAAATCTTCAATTCATAATGTTTTGAGGTAAATAGAAAATGAGAGCAGGGGTGTTTAATTAGTTTTTTCTTCATGTCGAACTTCACTTTAAGTTCAATACATGGAGGTTCCAAAAGGATGCCAAGACCCCTCCTGATTTGTAACAATGCATAGATACATAGAACTTAGCTGAGGATTGCAGCTAAATAGCTTTGTATACTTAATGTTTCCTTGAAAACAGTTCAAAATAGTAAACAAGAGCTAAGAGATCTTAAGCGTATTAAGACCTTAAACTGTGCACACTAAGCAGGATCTCGGAAAATTACTAGACCGGTCAATATGCATCTTTTTTTCTTGATGTGTCAAGAAACGAAAAGAGATCTTTGAATTGGCACTTGCATGAATTATTGTTTCTAATGCAAATGGTTATGCAAGTAGATGCCCTAGCTAGAATAATGTTCAAACCCAAGTTTTTCTCTTATGATGGGTAACCACTTTATTGAGGCTGGGGGTGTCTTGGGGGTATCTCCTGACTCCATGGTTGTTATTTATATACACAAGAAATCACTAAGGTACATAATAAATAATTATGTGACACAATTCAGATTTGAAATCCGGGAGATGAAAGCACAGTGCCTTACTTAATGAGAAACAACAATTAAAAAATTAAATATTATACCTGACATTAGATTTTCTGATTTGATACTATCTGCACTTTCATTCATGATTGTGTTGACTAGATCATTGTGAAGAAGATTTTCAGGGAGATGTAGAATATCCTTCAACGTCTCACCATCGCTACCTTCTTCCTCCTAAAGTTAAACACAATATTCATTAAACTAAATTATTGTAACAAATAAAAAAACGTCACTGATATATTCACTGTACCATAAACTCAAATAATCAATTAATTAAAATTAAAATTGATTATTGGTAAAGGTATTGAAGTTATTCTCTCTACAATTCATAGGCATTGCATTCAATTAAATATTCCACAACAAAACTATTTATATACAGAATACAAAGCACAAATGTAAAAAAATTATTTAAGGATTAAGATATTAGTAGAAAAATGGATCAATATAACAAAACTAAAATGTTAATACAGTGATCCTTCGTTAACACTAAGTCGGACGAGAGAACAAATCTTCTAGTTTGAGTTTACTTTTTAAATTATGTCAAAACAAAAAAGGTTGATGAATTCAGTTGCCTAAAAGTACAAAAGCACCAAAAAAAAAAAAAAAAAAAAAAAACTGAGATTGGTATTTCATCTCAAGCAAGATTTAAAGAAGAAAAACAATTCAAAAATTGTTTTGCATTAACCTCGTATGAGATAAAAGAAATATCCCTTAAAGACCCTTTTTAGCAAAAATCTCAATTTTTTTATTTTGTAGCTTATGTCTTTTAGCTGTTCAGTGATAAAACTCAAGCAATGGTGCTTGAGTTTTATCACTGAACATCGACGCATTCATAATTCCTTTTCAACATCAACAAGCATTCTTCCTTCAGGTGCTTTGGCAATTAAGCAGATTCGGGGAGAACAGATGTGTCTCTCTTTTTATTAAAAATCTGATATAATTTATTATATAAGCTAGTTAATATAAGATTGTTTTTTATCTTATTTAGTATACAAGCATAGCAGTACTTTGCTGCCCTTCAATGTATGACGGGGTTTCAAGTTCTCCTATCGCCACATAACTATCAGTATTGAGTGTTATAAGTTTGCCTTTTAACCCCTTCTCTGAAAGAAGAATACTGCTACAATAACTTATAGCTAGTACTTCGGATTGTAACACTGAAGCGTAATTGTCCTAATGAATGAATACTACATCTAACAGTTAGTTTTTCCTCTAGATGGCAGCTTCTGACCATGCATTCTGAGAGCGACATCAGTATAGTAATTGACACCATTTTTTGGTCTAGGCTGCTTTGGAAATACTCTCTTCTCGAATTTGTTTTTCTATGATAATCCACTTGAATTTTCAGCTAACAAGAAATATGCTGGTTTACAGAATTAAAAAAATAAATTTTAAAAAATTCTACTCCATGCGATAACAACAAATTAAAACAAAAAATTAACGGATAAATGATTCCAGCATTACAGTAATTTAAGGAAATAAAAATATTGATAATTTAATTCCTTTCTCAAAAATGCAACATTAACAATACCATGCTCTAAATTAAAAAAATCAACAATAAGTTACACAGTTAAATAGATCACCTATTAAATATTAAGCAATGTAAATCTGAAATTCTTCACAACTATTGCAGAACTCCAGGGTTCACTTAAAGAAATTTATTTATTTTATTAGTTTTTTCTTTTATTTTAATACCTTTATAGTTATTTTAGCTGAAGATGAACTGTTGGCGACTTCCCTCCTTTTATCGCTAACATTTTCCTGGTTAGAGCTCTCTTCTTCGACAACCTTTAATGCATGTTAAGTTAGTGCAAAACATAAAGCACACAGTCTACATACATCTAGGACATGTGTTATTACAACATTTAAAGGATATATACTTTATTTATATAATACACTACAGAACATATACCATAAAATTACAATAAAGTTTCACCAAAAAGACAAACAAGGATAACATAAATACCGATTTCAATAGAAATTTAAGAAAACATCACTAAATGAATGAATAAACAAATAATAGTATTATGAAAATGAATTGAAATCATGCAACACATTTCATGCTAATCACATTTAGAAACAACTGAAAAGGTTGAAGTTAAAACTCTAAAGTCATCATTGCTTAGATAATCCAATTCAATTTTTGATATTATTTTAAGATAGATAAAAGATTTAATCAAATTAACTTGGTTGAAAGAGAATTCACTAATAATTAAAAAAAAAAATCTTTAACGCGGATTCTACACCATTATTCGGAATTGCATTCCAAGACACTATTGATGTTCCGATTGATTGTGTAAGGTACTGATTGAAGTGGCTGGCGTACAGGACCACTGCCTGTTATCTTTAAGTCAATTTAGCTAAAATGCATCAGTATGATTGATACATGTAAGGGTCATCACGATTGAAGTAATCCTTGTCATTCATAACTTATCGTGTAGGATCCGCTTAAGGAGCAAAACTAATAATCCTAAAAGTCCATCATGTTTTTATGGTTGTTTTCATTACTGTTATATTTACAATATCTAAATTTTTTTTTTTTTTTTTTTTTTTTTTTTTTTTTTTTTTCCCTCGCGCGGGCTCATTACCGCGTATGGGGAGCGTCCCACGGGTGGCGGATGTGGGGATGGTCGGTGGAAATTCCTTGGAAGTTCCTCCCGGCTAAGTCCGATGGACTCGCTGACCAACAATGAGAGGGGACCTCCAGACTTGCTGGAGGTAGGGGCCCACCAGACTTGCTGGAGGGTGTGACGTAGGATTGAACGCCCTACTCACATATCTTTAGTTCACCAAACACCACAAAAAGTCATGGATCTCCCTAAGGTAAAACGCTCATTATCCGGAGGTAAACTAGTCCCCCGTTCGGGTCTCCGGGTGGGGACTGCTTTAGGGGATTCATGCCGCAAGTTGAAATATAGGGATTTAAATATTGGTACGTGGAACGTAAGGAGTTTAAACACAGCAGGGGGGCTAAAATCGGTCGCGAATGAGGTAAATGGGTACAATTTGGATGTCGTGGCTCTGCAAGAGGTTCGCTGGCCAGGGGAGGGCTCGATGAGGGAAGGGAAGTACACTATTTGGTACGGAGGAAGCGGGAATCATTGTTTAGGTACCGGGTTTCTAATTAGGAGTAGATTACTATCCGCTTTGAGGGACGTACAATTCTTTAGTGATAGAATTTCGGTAGCTACATTTCAGGGACGTTGGTTTAAAATCGCATTAATAAACATACATTGTCCGACCGAAGACAGTGACGATGAAGTCAAAAGTGAATTTTACGATAAACTCGAATGGGTTTATGATAAACTACCGCGAAACTACATGAAAATAATTGTAGGTGACGCCAACGCAAAGGTAGGAAGGGAAGAAGTTTATATTCCGACGATTGGTAAAGAAAGTTTGCACGAATATAGTAATGATAATGGGATCCGTCTGATAAACTTTGCCATCTCGAAAAACCTAATAATTAAAAGTACGACGTTTAAACATAAGGATATTCATAAATATACTTGGACATCACCGGATTCGCAAACACGAAATCAAATCGATCATGTCTTGATACAACACAGCTGGCAAAGCAGTATAATTAATGTACGGTCTTATCGCGGAGCAGAATGTGGGTCGGATCATGAATTAGTAATCGCGAAACTTCGACAAAAACTTAATATAAAAAAGAGAAAAGAAAACCGTTTCGATTTTGAGAATTTTAATTTGGAAAAATTAAAAAATCCATCAATTAGAAACCAATTCGAGGTAGATGTTAAGAATAGGTTTGAAGCTTTAGAGCTTCCTGAAGAGGACCACGAGGATATTGACAAGTTATGGGTAGAGATCAGGGATAATATTAAAGCGGTCGGTAACTCGTGTCTAGGAAAAAAGGAAAATAAGAATAACAAACCCTGGTTTGATGAAGATTGCTTAAACATGTGTGAAAAAAGAAAAGCTGCTAAATTAAAAGCTCTAAATAATCCTAGCGAAGACAATCTGGAATACTTCCGAATCTCAAAGAACGAAACGACAAAATTGCTCAAAAATAAAAAAAGGGAGTATCTTAAAAATAAAATAATTGAAATAGAAACTAATAGAATCCAAAATAACGTAAGAGACATGTACAAAGGTATAAACAGATCACGTAAATATGTAGAGCCCGTAACGTCTGGAATTAGGGATGATAATAACAATATTCTGACCGATCCGGTTGACATATTGAATAAGTTTAAGGACCACTTTGACAATGTTTTAAATACGGGAAATTATGATATGTGTCCTCCTTCTGAGTACCAGAGTGCTGAACCGTTAATAGAAGGACCAAGTTAAGAGGAAGTTGAAGTAGCTATCGGAAAATTAAAATCATATAAAGCAGCGGGAATCGATAATATTCCTACTGAACTAATTAAGGCATGCGGGGAAGCTGGAGTTTCTAAAATACATCGGTTGGTTAAAAAGATCTGGGTGAACGAGAAATTACCTGAAGAATGGAAAGAATCTATTCTTATTCCGATTCACAAAAAAGGTCCGAGGACGGATTGTAATAACTATCGAGGAATTTCACTCCTTCCGGTATGTTATAAAATATTCACTTTAATCTTAACCAGTCGAATCACGGAATACGCTGAGGAAATTATCGGAGACTACCAATGCGGATTTAGACGGAATCGTTCGACTATTGATCAAATATTTTCTTTACGGCAAATATTAGAGAAAAAATTGGAGTATAACGGTATTGTTCACCAGCTGTATATAGATTTTAAAAAGGCTTACGATTCTATTGACCGCCAGAAACTGTATAATATTCTAATCGAGCAGGGGATTCCAAAAAAACTAGTAAATCTAGTCAGGATGTGCTTGACGGAGACACTCAATAAAGTTAGAATCGGTAATAATTTGTCCGAAAAATTTGAGGTTCGTTCGGGCTTAAAACAGGGTGATTCTCTTTCGCCTGTCCTGTTCAATTTGGCATTAGAACATGCCATTAGGGAGGTAATGCGAACCGAGAAAGGGTTGGATCTGGGCGGGACAACATCCGTGCTTGGCTATGCTGATGATCTGGTACTGTTAAGCGAAGACGTTGAAACTATAAAACTAAATACGACAACGTTAATGAAAGCCGGTAAAGAACTAGGACTCGAAATAAACGTGGATAAAACAAAATATATGGTTAGCTGCAAAAATGGCGATACTAGTGGTGATATGGATATAGATGGTAATATGTTTGAACAGGTAGATAAATTTAGGTATCTAGGTTCTACGATAACTAGAAAAAACGAAATTGAAGAAGAGATTAAAGTTAGACTGAAGGCGGGGAATGCTTGTTATTTTTCTGTGACAAAACTACTCAGTTCGCGCCTCTTGTCCCGAAACTTAAAAATTAGAATCTATAAAACAATTATCTTGCCTACAGTTCTTTATGGATGCGAAACTTGGCCGCTTACATTAAGGGATGAGCAGCGTCTTAAGGTTTTTGAAAATAAAGTATTGCGTAGAATATTCGGACCGAAGAAGGATGAGTTAACCGGAGAGTTCAGACGGTTACACAACGCCGAATTGCGTGAGCTGTATCCGGGTAATATAATTGAGGTAATTTCATTGCGGCGAATCAAATGGGCTTGTAAAGTTGTTGGGCTTAGTAACGAGAGAATTCCTAAAAGGTTAATATTTGCTGTGCCGAATGGTAAGCGTCCGAGGGGTAGACCGAAGCGAAGGTGGGAAGATTGTATTAAAGCCGATCTGAAGGGATTGGGTTTGGACGGCGAACGGTGGAGGGAGGTGTGTAACAAGCGGTTGGTGGTGTCGGCATCGAACCTTCGGGTTCGCTAAGCCTTATTATTATTATTATTATTATTAAATTTATTTTTTTATTTTAATAAATAACTACTACATAGTAGTGGATTTATTTTTTAACAGTAATTATTCTGGTAGAAAACGAAAGAAATTATATGATATGATTTTTAAGTGGTAATAAATACAATAAAAACATAAAAGAAAGTGTTAAGGGAAAAATTAATGGTTTTAGGGATTTTTAAATATATTTTCTTGACTTGGGTCTACGTTTAGTAACCGTGTTATAAATGAAACGGAGGACTTGTTTTTAATGGTTGAAGTATTTAGGGAAGATAAGTCACAGAAATAAATACGGACCATTGAAAAAAAAAATTGTTATTGGAGTTGCTTCAGCCCGAAAGCCCACAAGCGCTAAATAAGAACCAATTAGTCAAATATATCTCATTAGAATTTTACTACATTTAGATTTTGTTATTGTGTTAAGGTACTTGCTTTATTTTCTATTCAAGTTTAAACAATTAATAATTAGTTGAGTATGTTTTTTTGGGAATTGCTTGAAGAGAAATATCATTTATTTTTACCAAGTTCTGTTATTTATTTAAAAGACCCAATTAATTATATTCCGTAATATCAACTTTTGAGTTAAATAAAAATTATTAGTTCGTTCAACTACCTCTAAGATTTAGATTAGGATTGAATAAATTACTAATATGTATGAGAAAGATAAATACTGATGATCACTAATAAAATGTCCAAAAAATTCAATAATAATTACTTTTAATTTACTGATTACAGTAAATTCATTTTGCATTGTAAACTAGCTAGCCTATTAATATATATTTCTGAGACATACTGAAAATCAAAGAAAAGGAGTAAATATTGAATGAACGTGAGGTTTAGGCTACTAAAGCAAGTGTTTAGTATAAGGCTACTATACTATAGAAGACAACTGAAGTTTTTTAATTATTATTAAATAAATAAAAACATGTTAAAAAAAAAAAAATCAACAAAGAAAATTAAATTTTGAGAATAAAAATTTTAAACATCAATATATTCAACATTCATGATAACAATAACATATACTACACTATAAATGACACCAATAGGTTAAAAATGGGCAAAACAAAAAATTAAACAATACAAATAACAATGGTGCAACAATGAATAAGCGTTGAGCTAAACAGAGTATGTGCAAAAAATCTGACCTGCCGATGAATAAACTTACCCTTAATTTTCCTTCATCTGATTCATCACCAGTGCTCTCTAATTCTTGGGAGGTTTCCTTAGTTGTATCGAGTAATTCTTTGCCAAAGAAAGCTTCCTGAAAAACAGAAAGGCATATAAATAAATTTCAAAAATATAGCAAATAAGTCCATCTGTATGTATAGAAATAAAATATAACAAAAAATTAAATAATAGGGTATTCATGTAGCTTGTGGTAAATGCTTAACATGTTATCACGCTAAGCAGTCAGCACAAATTTTAAATGATCCATTATTCTAATCTGTTAAAGTGTTGCTAGCCATAGAAAGGTTATGATTGTATTGTAAACAAAGTTTGTGAATTTTCCTGCTTCAAGCACAGTTGCTGGATTTTTATTTGAAATGATTCAATAGAAAGCATGGATGCAGATTCACAAGGCAAAGAACTTGATGAAAAGATAAATGAAATCGTGGCTGTTAAGTCATTGAGATGTAGTATAAATTTTCTTTCTTGTCCAGTGAAGGAGTCTCATTTAGGGTCTACTCATATTGGTTTCAATATTATGAAGTGTTAATTGAATAGATTGGTTAAGCTTCTGCAAATGGATGAGTTTAGATATATAAATATGTTTCAATACGCTAAGAAATAAATGTTACTCAGCTAATCCTGCTCTATCGAAATATAATTGGTATTCTCAGCTAAAAGTATTGTTAGATACTATTGGGAAAGGCAATCCAGTTTATGAAACCAACTCAGCCGTAATTAGAACAAATATTAACAGGATATTAAATAAATATAAACATTTGCAGGATGGTGACAGGATAATATTGCATAGCTCATCTTATAGTGAATATTTAAACTTTTGTTCTTAATAATAATCAGATTCCTCAGTATTTGTTGACGCCAAATAATTTCAAATATACGAAAATATTAGTGCAGATCTGCCTCTCGGGAAAATATATATATGATATATATAATCAAGATATCTGTTAATAATAAAATTGTGAAAATTACTCCACAACTTGAGTGCAAAATGTACAACAGTAAAGAAAATGAAACACTTTATCACATATTACTTAAATGCCCAATTAGCAGTGGTTTAAGGTTAAGAATTTATGAAAGTATGGAAAATATTGATGGGATAGAAATATTTAAGACAACCACTGCAGAAGATATGAAAAAATTATATTTTTTCATCTCAATTTTATAAACAAATAATAGAGAATTGTTAGGGTAATCTGGAATATTGTTCTTCCTCTGCATATTATGGCAAAATTTCCATACTGCACATTGGCATGTAATCTGTCAGGGTCTTTTTTCTTGGATATAGGGGTAATCTTTTAATTTAATTTTAAAACACAGTTTAATGTTAATATTTTTAAAAAATGTTTATTTATTGTTTTATGTGTATTGTTGACAAATTTCTATTAATTTGATAATTAGAACTATTTTAACTGTCTGATAGTTCCATAAGGATAATGTTTTTTATTTTGAGATAGACTCCATTTGTATAGAGTTCTACCCTTAAAACAAATAAAGATTGAAATTGAGCCTCTCATTTGTGCCAAGAGGTGTTCCCCTAAATGGATGATGCCAGCCAGATTGTGAGGGTTGTTAGATACCAGTTTAATTTTATGTTAAATGAAATTCAAGACCATCTTGTCTTTTCACCAAGACAGCATCCAATTCCGATCAAATTATTTGTGGTGTTGTACAGACTTGTAATGGTAGACTGTTATTGTGGTATAAAGAACTAAACAAGACATTGAAGCCTCATTGTTACTTTCTCGAATTATTTACGAAATTAGCACTACTTTAAAGGACTCCATACTTCGCTAAAATCAAGTGTGCTAGCAGCCATAATTAACACACATTTCTTAAATAAGTTTCTCAACTTCAACACATTTAAAAGGTTTACAATACTTAGCACAGGTTGCATGAATACCCTTCACATGTTTTTAAAGGAAAATGTCATATTGTTACATAAACATATTATCATATAAACATACAATAGGCAGATGTTAAAAAGAAAATAAATATATGTCTATTAAAAAAACATACTTGGAGATGTCTAGGATAACTCTCGGCAATTTTGCTTTTCTTCTTAGGAACTCTAGGTTTCCTCCTGGGTTTTTCTTCAGGATAAAGATGTTCATCATCTTCTTTGAACCTGGAGCTCCTCATCTTTACAGTGGTGAAGCCACCAATGCCTAAAAAATCAAAACAAATTAGAAATCTGACCTTAAACACAAGGACTTATATATCAAAGTCAATGTTAATAACACAAACCAAGCCTCTGAAGATTTCTCTTCTTTATCCGTTTCAAGACGACGACTCCACATTCCCGGGTGTACAATGTAAAGCCTTCAGGTGGACTTGGGATCGGACCATTTTCTTTAGAGCCCCAGATCATACCGTCTTTGTAGACTGCGTCTTTCCCTTCATTTTCTATATCTGAAAAATTAGGCACATTAATTTTAAAACAATATGAATTATTTTAGTCAATATTTTACTGCAACCGTTACTATACTAAGTTGCATAATGAAAATTTTCCAGGCAAAAAAATATTACAAAACATAAAATCCAAACAGAAAAACTTGGAACAGAAGAAGTAGATAAGCCAAAGACTATGGATGTTAAATTAAATTGTCAATACGTTAAACAAAAAAAAAGTGCGAGGCTTCATAATATTTTCAATAAATAGTTTAATTGCTACCACCGTAATAATTAAGGTCTTAGATTTTCTATTAGATAGACCATTTCATATTGGAAAAACTGTAGCATATATCAACTACGAAAGTACTTTTTAAAGTTTTTTCCCCAATAATGTATTATCGACAACTAGAGATCAAACGAATGAGTGATAGCATTTATTCTAGCTCAGGTTTGAATGGTCCTCATTAATTGACAGGAGAATAGTTGAGGAGAAATAAACTAGAAATATGTTATCCTCAAATCATAATTTTTTTTTCTCCAACATTATAAAATAAATAATGTCACTCTAAAAATAAATAAAATAAGAATATTAATTAGGGTTAGTTACCATCTACAGATAGGTCAACGGAGGGATCCTGCCTTCTGAAACCTGGCCTTTTACGCCGAACTGGTTGATTTCCATTATCCATTGAAAGAGTTTTGATTAATTGCAGTCCGGTTTCGGATAGGCAAACACCATCTACATAATAGTCTGTAGCTTTGCTTTCTAAAAACACACAAAAAATAAATAAATATAATACTGAAATATCTTATATAAAAAAATATTAAATTAAAAATCATGACAATCCTATACATAATTTAGTTTAAGGATAATAATCTCCTATATTTCTGTTCTTGTCCAGTAATAGATATTTTGAATCGATACTCAAATTAACAAGAGTTATTTTTTATTTTTAGAACTTATTTGTTAATTACAATTTTTTTTTAAACAGGTTATATTTTAATTATTTTAAATTATAATGAAGTACAAAGCTAATGTTTGTTTATATATCTTGAATCCTCAGTATCTTTATTTACATTCCTAATTTCTTCATCATGGCTCTGTACACACAGTTTGTCAAACTGAACTTTTATACTTTTCTTTTTTATAAAAAAGAAAAAAATGCGGCACAAACTACAAATAACATTTATGTTGTGTATGGTGTGGTTAAGTTGTTTAAAATACCATTCAGAAGTGGTTTTTGCGGTTAAGTATAGATATTTTGATCAGGATATCCATCTTGAGATGACTTATGGATGGATAACGAGGGTACTACAGTTGGCATTGTAAACAATCCATGTATTATTGTCTGTGAGATAGTTGTGGGATTACACTCTCGAAAATCGACAGTTAGTGCAAAAGGCCAAAACAATTTTCTATTTTAATTCTATTAGTGTTAAAGATGATATTTTATAGTATACAACTGCAACAAATTGACTGCTACTATGGAAAATATTACAGGGTATTAAAAATGAAATTTTACTAATAAATCATAAAGAAATAACCAGTTTTTATGCTCTTTTGTAAAAAAATTAAATTTTTATATACGACCTTTTGCACTAACAGTAACAATATATGACGCTTTACTTTTACTATATTTTATAATACATATATAAAACTATATTTGATAGTTTAACTATTTCCAAATTACTTGCCTCTGCAAAAAAAAAAACTTCCTAACAAAATCATATTATTTAAAGAAATTCACCTAAGTTAATTTCAGGTGATGGAGCTCTTGATGGTGTCGTAGCAGGTAATACCAAAGCAGCATTATTTGGCCTACAGAGGATGCAAGTATAACCTTGCGCACAGCACGCTTCCGCTTCATTTTCGTTAGATATTGTATCACAGAGGCAATGTAACCACCTAAAATATATATATATATATATAAATAATCAAATAAAGTTTAAACAAAAGCAAATTAATGCCCATATATTAATTTTTTGAAGGCTTACCTATCACAGTGAATACACTTAATTATGAGATCACCGTCTGTATAAAGCTCTAGGCAAGCTGGACAAACAGTTCTTGAAGCACAAGGTCCGCACTGGGTGAAGTTGGACTGCCACGTTGCATTGGGACCTGGGCTGTTGGATCCGCAGGTCTGGCAATGGGCACACCTAAACAATAATTAAAATTAATAACAACAATATTATTATATTATTTATTTAAATTATTTTCTGTATAGTCTAGACTATTATACCCCTCATACAGAAATATCAGCAAAACATCTCTATTCGTAAATACAAAATAATGTTATCAAGATAGTCTATTCATCAAAAATAATTGGTGAAACTTTATACTTAACTAACCACTGTTAAGTAAAAATTTACTAGCTTATACGACTGGAGTATATCTATCTAATTAAATAGTTGAACACAATAAGACACAGTTATCCCAGGACTTATACTAATCCATTATTGTATTTTCTCAAGACAATATTGTATTTGTTTGGTGCGGAAGAGACTTGTAGTTCCCTTTTGTATAGAAGCCATATTTGAATATTTTTTAAAAAATATTAATAAGTTTCTTTCTAAATTATTTCAAGTGCCCAAGCCATCGTATAGCAATTTTTCTCCGTTTACCTTTCAAATTGATTTTTTGTTTCTCAAAGCTTATCATAAATAACAATATTTTAGTTTTAAAAACCTAAGCATGTGATAAGTATCAAAGTCCCAGTTAACAAGAAAATTATAAAAATCACTCCATAACTTGAGTGTGCAAAATGAACAACACTAAGAAAAAAAAGACACTTTATCATGTTTTATTTAAGTGCCCAATATACAATTGTTTGAGAATAAGAATTTACCAGGAAGGAAAATCTTAATGGGATGGAAATATTTATGCCAACCACTATAGACAATTATATTTTTTTATCTGTAATATATCTAATTTCAGAGATTTGGTGGGGTAATCAAATAATCAAATATTGTCCGTGCTTTGAATATTATGAATATATGTAAATAAATTGTTAATTTAATTTTAAAATATGATTTAACATTAATATTTAAAAGATAAAATGTATTTATTGTTTTGTTGTTGTTATTTTTGTGCTTTATAGACAATTTAAGATTTTATATTGATATTGATAATTATTTTATCTGCAATTTTATAATTATGTTGATAATTATTATGTATTATTTTAACTGTTTGATTTTTAACGAAATATGAGTTTTAAGTTATACTTAACTCTATTATAATATGTATAAATTACAAAGAAAAATATCGTATAACCATAAGGATAGTAATGTTTATAATACAAAAATAGACTCTATTTGTATGGAGTTCTTCCCTCAAAACAAATAAAGATTAAATAAATAAATAAAAATGTGATAAATATCTCATACAAAGAGGCTTTCGGCAAGAATCACAGTTTTGAAACCTCCCAATTTTATCAATGACTTTTATTAAAGTTGCTGAAGGAATTTAAGGT
Organism: Nezara viridula; assembly: GCA_928085145.1. Classification (NCBI taxonomy): domain Eukaryota; kingdom Metazoa; phylum Arthropoda; class Insecta; order Hemiptera; family Pentatomidae; genus Nezara; species Nezara viridula. Next base: position 27,977,038 of record OV725083.1, on the reverse strand, counting down.
TCGAAATTTCTTGAAACATAACTTAAGTTCCCCATATATCCTAAAGAATTTTTTTTGTTTATAATATAAGAGAAAATAACTCACCACTTGCACTTCCAAACACCTGAAGGCACGGCACCGAGTGGAGGGTCCATGCAATAGATGTGGTATGAAATGTCACAATCGTCACATAATATTAATCGTCCTTCGTCATTTCTTTGGCCGCAGCCTTCACATACCGTGCAATCAAGGCATCTCCAGCCACGCTGAAGCATCACTTTGGTAACCTGAGGATGTATAAATATTTATTACTTAACTTTAAAAACATATAAGAAATTAGAAATGATTATTTTACTATTTAATTAATTGCCAAATGTATTTCTCAAAAAGAATAAAAATGTTTTTTATATATCGTCGGTTTATTGCAAAAAGCCAATAAATACATTTTTCATGGAGCTAAACTTATAAACAGGTTTTACATAAGTTTGACCTTATTTATCGATATAAAAAAATAATAAGTGTATTACTATTATAACAAGCATACAACTTTCTGATTTCACAAAGGGTAAATTTATCTAAGTTCTTAGTGGTTTAAGGTAATTAAATGTGACTCAATCACTTTTTGCTTCGGCAGGGAGGTGGCAGCCCCATCACCCAGTTGTTAGAACTCCAGACAGCCACTGGCCCTGTAGATTGGGGGAACAGTACACTGTATACAGCACACTACATACCCTATTGTCACCTCCCATAGGAAGCCACCCTGGATGTGGGAGCAGGTCAGGAGGATTTGAGGAGGCAGCTCCTCAACCTGACTAGGAGGGCAAGGGCTGATAACCCTCATCTTTGAAAACTCTACATCGTGAGACCTCAACAAGATAATGGCGGACTGCCTCATGTTAGCCAATACAGAAACTGTCAAATGGACTGTCGACTTGCCTTTTGGAACATTTTAACTTTACATAGAACCGGAAGACTTCGTATCCTCCTGAAAGAATTGGACAAGTATAGAAATTGGATGGCAGCAGCCCCAAATTGAGCCGAATGGTGGAGGCTCATAGAGGAGGACAGAACCCATCATATTGCTGTAGCGCCATCTGAGAGATAGATAGATACAATCACTTTTTGCAACAGACCAACGATATACTTAATTCAGATTTAACTTAAATCCCTTTATCTCACAATAATTTAATACAAAAACTAATTCTTTATTCTAATTTTTAAAAAATTGGAAAATGGGCTTGGCTTGTTTTCGAACGCAATGCCTTAGAGTTAATAAATATATTTATTTTGTGCACACAACTAACAATTTTGCTATCACTTTTATTAATAATAAATAAAAATTACAATTTTTATTTTGTTTTTAAGGATAGGGAAATATTTCCCAAAACATTAAACAGTCCAAATAAATGGGATATAATAAATTGCCACCTTCACTACAACAAAAAAATTCTGAACCACAGAAATAATTAAAATTACTCTTTATTCAAGGACTTTTTTTTACTAATAATTTGTAAACAGCATAATACTTTATATTATTATCCATTAGACAAATAAGATCATAAAATAGCAAAGAAAAAATTATTACTTTGATATAAGGATTTAAATAAAAGTAATATATTGCTGATCGAGTAATATAAGTCAAAAATAGTTTACAGTGAAGTCTGGATACAGAATTAATGATCCGGAGATATCACAGGATAGTCAGGACTGAATAAATGATTTAATGGAGAAGGTCTAAATTGCTTTAATACAGATTAAAAATTTTTAATGACTTTCTAAAAAATGGTGAAAAAAAAAAAAAAAAAAAATATATATATATATATATATATATATATATATATATATATATATATATATATATATATATATATATATATATATATATACGTATGAAATAGTTACCTTAACTGATACACAGTAGGGATGATACGACTGCCCACACTGTGCACAAGCTATAAGACATGCTTCCTGGTCTTGCCCTAGAGCACCACACATAACACAAACGTCTTGACTTAAAACGTATTTGTCACGAGATGATACAAGAACCAACTTATTTTCAAGTCCTGGTTCGTCTTCAGGTTTGGTATTAGAATCCATTAAAGGTCTCTGAAAAAAAAAAAAAAATTAAAAATAACAATACCACAAAAGACTGTAACAATGGTATTTATGTAACACCTTAATAATTTAGTTCAAAGCACTGTATAGCCAATAAATATAAATTATTTGTTTGATTAAAATTAGATTAATAATTATTTTTTTAAAAAATAGAAATTCACTTACACAAGTTAATTATAACTTGTTTATAATCAATCGATTATCAATCAAGTTTATCATGTTAAAAAAATTAAATGAAAAATAGTCAGATAACTTCTAAACTGTTATGATTTTGAAATAATAATATAAATAAATAAAATTTGCAATATGGAAATACAAAAAATAAAAGTAACATTTTTCCACCAAAAATTTAGATGGCTATATTAGACAACTAAGATCAAAGGTTCTCACTTATCTACTAAGGGTGATAAATACTTGGCAGTATGCAACAAGTACTTACAAGTAAACTGTACTCTAAGGTAAGGTTCAATAATTATATTTTTTCATAATTATATGTTTCACTCGTAAATACATGCATCTAATTATGAAATATTATAATGCACTTGGTAACTGCTCAGAGGGGAAAAAACATGCTTTCATAAGGGTGTTATCTACTTTGAATATTATTTTAATTCAAATAAAATTATTTGTCCAACACTTAATGATTTAAGTGCAGCATACCTGAATATCCCTTTTCAATGAATCCTATTTTAAAAATGGTACAAAAATTACTAAACTGCAGATTTTTTAATTTTTTTTTTATAAATCTCAAAAAAAAAAATAGAAATAAGATTTAAAATAACAAAATATTATTGAAGCATTAATAGAACTACATGTTTAAGTCAAGTCATTTACAATTGTGAGAATATAATTGGTATGTAAATATTTTAAAAAAAAGGGTTACATTAAACATTTTAAAAAATTAATTGTTAGATTTCAATAATTTAACAGTATTTATTTTTTTAACTCTAAATAATTTAGCTACTAACCAGTCTTTAAATTAAAATTAAGTTAAACTAAAAGTAACAAAATTAGAAAAGACTTTTCCATTCGATGAAAGATTTTTGTTTATCATTAAATGAAATCCCTTATTTACGTCAAGTTTTTTATAATAATATATGAGAAACATAAATGATCTATTTGAAACATGTCATTTATAAATTTTAAAGGCATTTAGAGATAAAAACAAAGTTATAAGTTAAGACTTATTAAAGCATGTTTGATGCAAGAATAATTGCCATTTCATGATAAGTAAACAATATAAATATTGCTAATAATTATGAAAAGTTAACACAGTTTGTTACTTCAGTACATAAATACAAATTGTTCAGTTTTTAAAATTTTATATATACTAATACAATGGACTCTCATCGATCCGAAATAGATAAAACTAAGGGGTTTGGATTAGGAAAAATTGAGATCACAAAACAGTATTTTTTTTAAACTCATAGTTAATCGTTTTTGAATAGCGTAAACTACCATTGTACTAAAAATACAATGTCCCACTGAAGATTAATCGAATAAAAAATATTAATTATATCCAGCAATACAGAAATTGAGAAAATAAATAAGCTTCCAAATTTTAGTAAGTGCATACTTGGATTTTATCATAAATAAAAATAGTTGGTATTTTAACTTGATTATTAAAGACAGCACATAAGGTGCTGATAATACAGATTAATGTATGTATATATGTATTATATAAATAAAATAAAATCATCGATTTTTTAACTAATAGGTGGTTTGGATTAATGAGAGTCCACTGTCTTTTAACTTTTAACAAGCAATAACACTTGAAGAAAATTAGATTGAAAATTTATACTAAATCAGTAAAAGCGAAGATTTAGAGTAGAAACTCAATCAATTTTTTTCAAGTATATTTAATGATAAATACATGTACATGAATACGTTGATCAAAATGAACTTTTTCTTTCAATTATAGAAAATAATTAATTAAAATTTATTTAATTAATGAAGCCTATAATGCATTGTAAAAATAATTCAATCTGTAGAAAAAATCGGGTTGTGGAGATTATCAACACGAATCCTCCCACATAAAACAGATAGGCATGTTTATTCTCATTTTTCCCTCCACGACAGAACCATTACTTGACACCCTATCCGACCCAAACGTAGTTAACATTAGTATCTAAATCACTCATATTTTTTATTAATCCACATATAGATGCCATTGCTTATATATTATATTTAAATGATTCCTTCTGTTTCAAGTTTACAACATATAATAAATATGTAATAAATAAATACCATAATTATCGTCTGTCCTACGCATACAATCTCCTACAATTCAAATCATCTATCCACACCCTCTCCACAAGATCTTGTCCTTCTGACCTTTACACCCCTTTCCACAGATCTGCATCGTTTAAACATTCCTTCGTTGTCCGTTCCACTGCATTCTGGAATTCCATCCCACTAAAAATCTGCCATGCATCATCCTTATCCACCTTTAAAACCCTCTTATTCCAATTCCTCTTCACAATCCAACCAGACGCTGGTTAAATCCATACTATGTAATAAGGCTTTAATTTTCTTTAGACATTTTTTTTTTTTTCTCTTATTTTTTATTGTTTTATTCTGTGTTGAAAATGCATTTTCATCACCACTCACTAAGCATTTGAGTAGATAAAATTTGTTTTTCTTAATTTCTAATTTTTTTATTTATGAAATTGTATTTCGGTAAAATGTATTTAATTTTCAAATTATCTTCAACACATTTCTCGCTATGTGTATATATATGTATACTTTATTTTATTTTTTCATTTTAATATCTTAGGGAACATATGTATATCTTTTTTTTTTTTTACAATTTCTTTCTTTACATATTAACAGTTATTATTATTTTTTTATGTTCCATCACTACAATGCTTTGCCTATAAAATTGATGTATTGATTTGTAATTTCATTCAGTGATTATTATGCTTTTGTTTTAGCTCCAATATTGTAGTACTGAACCCCTATTCCCAACTGTTCTCGTTAATTTATCCTAAGAGCTTAATTAATACTTAATTTATTACTAGTATTTTGTTATTATTCATTGTAATAAGTCTTTTGGCCAGATTTATGGTTAATTAACATGAACAATACTGTTATTCTAAAGGGACCTAGTCCCAGAATAAAGATGATTTTTCTATTTCTATAATAAATAAACTGAACAAATAATTTGATGTCTATATATATAAAAAAAAAAAAATATATATATATAATAATTTAACACCTTGATGGTTAGAAAAATTTGTAATACCAATAAAAATATATTTCTTAGAACAGTAATGTAAAATGTTTATATCGTGGTTTACCTGTAAACCAAGCCCGGGGACACCGAATATTCCTCTCATTTTCGTTTTAGCACCTCGCTTCCTACCAAAATCTGCGTAACGAGGTCTCTTTTGAAAGTGAGATAACGCAATAGAAGACATTTTCCCACTTCCTTTGGGCCGACCTGGGCCTAACCCGAGTTTTTTCTTTGCTATTTTAGAGGCGTAGAATGGTTTTCCTTTGCCTAGGCCAACACCAGATGGTCGAAACGGAGGATCATCAGACTGAAAAGCAGAATAAATAATTTAAATTAAACAAAAAATAGGAAAATTTTATTACATTTACATACATATAATTTATTAATACTAGTTATGAACCAGTTCTTTTACAGTTATGAATTCTATTTGATGTTGGAGTGGTGTTGACATGTTTTATATATATATATAGATATACATTTTCTATTTCAAAATTTTAACCGAAATTCATAGAGATAAAATTAAACTTCTACCCCAGAAGGATAGAATTATTTGTATTAATAATAATTATTTAGTCAAACAAATAAACGAACAAAAAGTAAGTTGGATCCATTAACTTTGAATTAGTAAAATTATCGCTACTAAAATGCCTTCTAGTACAGAGGAGATAGACAAAAATTACTCTTGAGTACCAAGTACTAAGTATTTCACCTAAATTCCTTGGTATTCAACCAGAGACAGTATATGACAATTTTTTTTTTTTAAATTGATGAGCAAACTTGATCTTTAGTTATTTGAATAAATTGATTTCTGAAATCAATAAGAAACTTAATAAATAAACAAAACTAACCGTTTAAAAAAAGTTATAAATAGCTAGAAATTGAAACGATTATTTTATGAAAAACATTTTACAAATTTTATCTCAATATGAAAATTTCACTAATTCATGAAATGAAATAAAAACTTTCTAGATGACAAATAAAGTGAAGTATTTACGAATTACGAAGAATTTTTTTTCCCCATTATAGTGAGAATAATATGAATAATTGTAAACAGATAATTAATTTAAAATACAGTTCCTAATTTTGATTTAAATACAATAGTATTTATAGAGGAAAAAAAAATTATTTATTAAAATAGATTTTGTTTTGAATTTTTGTGAAAATACTAATAACTGTATCTGGAAAATGGATTTAAAATTCATTTCATAATTGTGATTTTATAATAATTTTAATTACTTATAAATAATTTTTTTTGTTCACAAATACATTTATATTCGTCAAAAATTGTATTCAAGAATTAATATTTCATTTATAAACGAGATTCAAAGATGTAAATCTATTTAGTAAATAACTTATTATATAATAAGTATTAAAACGTATAAAGTATTATATCTAATTATATTATTAAATCAATTGAATTATTAACTAACTAGTAATTATGTATATATATTGTTTCATTTAAAATTTTTTAATAAGTAAATAATGAGATTAATTATAGAATTCTTAATGCTAATTATTTTTATAATTAAAATTTAAAAAAGAGAGGAGGAAGGGAAAACAATAACATAATATTTACAGCAGCAAAAGACAAATCTAGAAAATCAACGACAATAACAAATTTTAAATAAGATAAAAATTATTGCAATAATGTACAACTCTAGTGGAACTGTATAATCGAGGTAAATAAGTGGACATATATTAGAAGGATAAAACTATTTAATCGTTCGATCATTCGATTTATAACTAGAACAAACTAGATTTTCATTCTTATATTTAAAATGATATAATTGCTTTTTCAGCTAATCAAATTCGCAGACAAATAAATTCCAAATTACCTACAATTAAAACTAAGTTTTCACTACAATAAAAAAAATGATAAATTTAAACTAATCATATAACTGATAAAGAATGTTTAAATATGATTCTGAAAGAACAGTTCAAAACATTATATAGAGTTGGAGTGAGTCCTCAAAGAGTAATGATTAAATCTTGCCTGCGGGGTTACAGAAGATGCTGAGGAAGGCTGAATGACATCATCGCAGCACGTCTCAATCCCCCCCCCTCCTTCTGTATCTAAACTACAATGGCACTAAATAGGTTAGGAAAAGAATAAAGAATCGGCGGGAATCACTCTATAAAAATGACATCATATGTTATCTTATCAAGAACAAAGCATCAAATCTCAGTTTTGAACTGAAATTTAATAGTTTCATCATTATCCGATAGTATTTCTTAACTTTGAGGAAAAAAAAAAAAAAAAAGAATAGCAGAAATCTAATAAAAAAAATCTCCAACAGTAAATGAGTTCTCACTGTTTGGACATTCATGATAATCAAATCTTACCAAAAGATAAAATGTACATATCTCTGCTGTTATTCTAATAGGACCATTCAAATTACTAGAAGCAGATTTACACATTTCACAAACTCAGCAAATAGCAAAAACCTATTGGTAAACAAAAAACCCACAGATAGGTTTATTTACATAAGTGCGTTTCAGAGAAATATTTTATTTAGAAAATAAAAAACAATCACAAATATAAAAATAATTTGAAAAAACAAAAAAGCAAAGCGGAAGCATAAATTGTTGAGTTCTAAAAACAACACTAGAATTTATGTGGTGCTTTCCGCCTACTTTGATTTGTATCTAAGAATTGACAGAGGACAGAACGGCCTATGAGTAACATATGGACTGTAAGTAACATATTAACAGTTCTAAGAAAATTATATACAGTAAGATGTGGTAACTTTGGGACTGGGTGGGTAACTTTGGGACATCGGGTAAAATTTAGTTTGTGGTGATTCCTTGGTGGATACACTGTGTTGGTTCAGTCAGCATGGACAGCGCATGTACCTTGCGGCACACTACTCTTGAGACACAAGCAAAAGTTTCATGAAAACAAGAATTTTCAAATAAGCAATGGAAATAAATAAAACTTAACTGCACCACTAGGCTTCTCAAAATGTCATAAGGTAGTAGTGTAGTACATGCTTACACAAAGCACGTTTTTGCAGACTGAACTAATACAATGTATCCACCACGGAATCACTACAAACTACATTTTAACCGATGTCCGAAACTTGTATCATCTTACAGTATTTTATATTTTTATGATTATATATATACTTTCTATTGTTTGAACAATGGGGATTTTTTTTAGTTTTGATTAAAAAAAAAAAAAAATTAAATTTCTTCTGATAGAAACAACTTGAACTTAGATTTTTCAGTGTAAGTGCTGATCAAAGTCCTAAAGTAGCTAGTTTGGCAATCCCCAACCATGATAAACACTATTTCACTAATAAGTATGTAATATTAGGGAAAAGTCTCTTAATTTAATTCGTAAAATAGTTCTGTAGTCAACACCGTTATATTTGGAAAATGATTTCTTGTTATTAGTTTAATTTTTCCTCTCCAAAATTATTTTTAGAATGGGGGCTAAACTTATACTTGGGATCGGCCTGTATTAGGCAAATACTGTAAAGCATATATTGCACAAGAAATAATAATTAACTGATAAATATATTAAATTAAAAGTAATAAAATCTGTCTTAGATACTCACAATAGAGCAATAGATAGGAATAGGGATCTAGGAAAAAAAGCGGTAACAGGATCATCATTCTGCCAAATATGAAACAGAACTACTGGAAACAAGGAATAATATTCAGAATGATATTTTAGGAATAATATCAGCTAAATAACTTAAGAGCGTTAGAATACATTAGAAACAGACCCTTTCGGAATCCACGTCTATATCCTCTGGCGTAGCTAGAGATTCTTGAGATATATTCAAAGCAGAATCCATATTTACATCTTCAGTGCCTAAACAAAGAAGTAAAACGGTGTAACTATATAGTATAATGATTGTATAAATGAAATAACTAATAAACTTCATGAATAATTTGTAATTAGTAAATGAACTGTGGCTGTTTTAGTGAAATGCCAACAAAAAAAAACAAACACATTTTTCTTCAATTTCCTGATCTATTTATAATATAATGATTCTACTTGTATATTTTAATGAAAGCCTTAACGGTTACATTAAAATTGCTTATTTTTAATGTGATTTTAAAAACAATAGAAAAATTATTTGCTAGAAAATTAGTAATTCAAATTTTTTTGTTATTTCTAACTGCTCAAAAATATTGGCATCTTGTGTTTACCAGCACATAATAAACATTTAAATTTCTTTTTCATTTATTATAATTTGGAAAAACTCTATCTTTAACTATTTCCATCAATATAAAATTAACATAACGTAACACTGTAACATTGCTTTACAGGCTAATTAACACTTACTATCTTTCCTCTTCAGGTAGAGAATGGTTGAATTATTTTTACATGATAAACAAATATACTGGTAATCAGGATGGGCTTCTTTCTTTCTGTGGTAACTAACAAAGTCTGCCTCTTTGTCACAGGTCCCATGTACAAACCTAAAAACCAAGTAAAATTAAACAAAAGTTTAAAAAATGGGCTTAAAATTAACTAGTGTCTGCCATACACAATCATGAAACTACAATCCCTGAGGAAGTATGAATCAGAGTACTTCTTGAAATATATTTCCCAAAGAATTTTGATTTATGACTATTGTATAAAGAACATGATGACTTAAGAAATTCGGTTTGAGTGATATAAATTTGGTTTGAATGATATAAATTTGGTTTGAATGATATAAATTCAGTTTGAGTGATATAAATTACCTTCGACATTGCGAACACTTGACCATTTCCCTGAGTGCGGCAGCCCGGTACGCTTTGTGACACACCGGACAGGAAAAGCCTTTATTCCTTTGCTGATAGCAGGAGTCACAAACTGTGTAATTGGAGTGCCATCTTGATGAAAGACCGCCTCCAGGGGTTCTAGCCCCACAATCACTGCATAACCGACACCGCTAAAAAAAAAAAAAGGAGAAATATAAAATGAAAATAAAAATAAAATATTGGATTTCTTATGAAGAAAAAAAAAAAAGAAATAAATATACTTCCAAGCTTTTAAATAAATTTATTTTTAAAAGTTACTAGTTGACCCGCACGAAAAATTCACAGATAATTTTGTTTAGTGAAGAAATATTAAAACAATATGGAAATAAGTAGTTCCTATGTATTATGTAAGGAAGGAATTAATATTTTTTCCTTAGTCGATTACAATATTCCATTAAACATAATAGACCAAAATATTTATACAAATTGCTTTGCTTGGACCTATTTTTAAACACTGACTGGAAAGATAATAAAACTAATAAAGACAAAATAATGCCCCGATCATAGGGTATTCTAAATTATTAAAAATAAAATAAAATGTAAGAACAAACAATTGTCTTTAAGAAATAATAAAGTTAATATAAAAGCCAGGAAAAAAAGTGTAGTTGACTATTCTACTCCTAAATGCAATACTTTAAACAGGAAGACATTATTGAGTATACCAAAACTAATGGACTGTATCTTTGTTAATAATTGTCCGAATTTTACGATTATTTTTTTTGTTTTGTAGGTAATTTAGTAATCTTTCTAATTGTTATGGGTACAATCCAGATAAAAATGCATACTTTTTGAGTTATTCGCAAATAAAGTTTCTTTTCTTCCATAACTTTTTTTCCAGAAATTTCAGGGGGATACGACTATTTTTCGCCTGAGAAGGAGCAGAATACCTTCGAAATGAGTGGTCAATCATTGCATTTGATGAAGAATTGACGAAGTTATGGAGTACCGACAAAAAAACACCTTTTAGAAATAATATATAGGATAAGCTAAAACTCATATACTTTTAAATTTGTTTTTTTTTTTATGTTCTCAAACAAAAGATAATCAATACTTGTCCAAACTTAACTTATACTTCTCGAATTCTAACCAGCTCATTTATTTATTTCCATTTCAACTTTATGGATCTAAAAAATCGAAACAGATTAAAAAAAATAAATAAATTGAAATACCTTGCACTTCCAACCAACTTTTGGAACAGAAGACATCGCAGGCCTAACACAGTGCGGATGATATGCCTTATCACAATAGTCACAGACTAGCATTCTCCCCGTCTCTTCATTTTCTCTGCAGAGCTGGCAGACACGACAATCTATACATTGCCAACCTGCTCTCAGACCTGTAAATCATTTCCAAAAATTAATAAATATGCAGAAAAAAATATTAACAGTTTGTAAGATAATTTACTAAATATAATTGATATGTTTAATATATTTTTTTTTACAACAGTGGACATTTTTACTGCTTTTATTTTTACTTTCACTTACCTATATATGTAATATATGGTAAGGGAAAATATTCCGATCGTGAAAATTTTCGAATCTGAGTTTTTAACGGAAATATTTGTTTTGAGGTCACCTAAGCCCAAACAACTAAGCTACCGCAACTTTTTCATCGAAATTGGCTAACCAGAAGTGGCACTTCATATCAATCAATCAACATTTTCCTCAAAAATGGCTCTAACGATTTTGATTAAATTCATTACATCAGTGTAAAATTAAGAATTTTTAATATAAGTAGGTTTCATTCTCTAACAGAGCTTAAATGGCTAATTTTTAAATTTCATGAAGTACCTTTAATATTTTTTTTTATAATTAACCATTTCATATCATAACCTGATGTAAAAAAAAAATAGTTAAATATAATGAATGAAGAAAATTGATAAGTAACTAAAGAAATAAGGGTTGGAAGCTATATGGAAACAGTGAAGAGCGCCAGACCTTTGCTGATTCCTTTACTCGATAACACTCTATACTGAGCTTTTATATTGTTAGTTTAATTTATATATATCATTTATCCATAACTTTTGAAATTGATTTTGATGTGAAATGTTGATATTGACAAATATAAACCTAATTATATTCAATAATTACTAAAATTAAATTATTTTTTTGACGAATTTTATGAATTTATTCAAAAGATCCATTTCCACCCACAACCATTAGGATATAGCTTGATACTATACTAAGAGTGGTAAGTAAAAGTTGTGCGATGCGCACACCGTAACAGATTTTTAAACTAAATTTTGAACTTTGTGCAAACTTAATATCAATTCATTTTTTAAAAATTGATTTAAGAAAGATAAATATTATAAATCCGATCTTCAATTTTACTGCATTATATATTTTTATTTTACATAAAAGATAATCTGAATACATAAGTTATCATGAATGAAATTTTCATTAGTTCTAAAACAAATTTCTTGAATATAATCAGCGAATCTGATATGACAGCAAATATGATAAATACATTAGGCATGAAAAATATTTAATATGCCAAGTGAATAAATTTAAATTTGAAAAACGTTCTATAAGTAATACCAGCATTTACCCAGTAACTAGTTTTTGCTAGTACACGGCTAATACCTGGACACAGTTAATAATATACAAGTCATTTTTCCAGGTATTCGGTAATTCATAATGTAAAACAGGATATTATATTTGTTTAAGGTTAATTAAAATTGTTATTTCTTTGATTAAAAAATAATTTTAATTTCATTGCTAGTAATCAATGAGTTTACAATAAAAGTAAATTATTGAGGCTGAATTCAAGTTGGCTATTATGTATTTCTTCAAGAAAAAATATCAACGGGTACCGAGCGACTATACTACCTGGTGCCCGGAGAAACCAATTGTTATCAAATCAGTAAAGTCTGTTACCTGGCACATCACTAATAATAATTGATTATGTAAATTATATGTAATCTTGATACTTACCCGGGTGAAGAGCATTTCCTATGCAGGCTCCGTGGTGATGGTTCCCACATACGGAGCACATAACAAGATTTGCAACATTACCTAGGCTATTACATGAAGGACAGGCCACATTACTCATGGTAGCTGAAAATAATGTAACTGAGATTAAAATTATATTAAAAAAAAATTGTTAGAAAAACTAAAATTCATGAAATTATTGTTTTTATCAATTTCGACCTCATAAAGCCTCTGTAGTGAGTAACACTTGGGACATATGTGTGCAGAATTCGATATAAAGAATTAAAAACTTACCGCTATTAGCAACATGGTCTAAATGTTGACTGCAAATCAGAGTTAATGTGCGAACATGTTGGAATGCTGATGCAGCTGCAGCACAGGGGATATGGAAGTGTTTATTACATGATGGAACAATGCATGGAGGACCAGCACCATAACGAGAGCAATGATAGCATCGACGGGTAGCGGCGGCAGCCACGGCCACGACTAATCCTAACAATTGACCACTTTCATCCCGTCGGACACCAGGGCACCAGACAGCACACCATTCGTGGACATAAATATAGCCTGAGAAAAAAAATATGATGCATTAAAAAATAAGCGTAATGTAATAATAATGTAATGAGAAATACAGGACAAAGGACCACACAAATAACTTTTTAAAGACAAAAAAAAAATTTCAAAACAAACAATTTCTTTTTGACTGAATAAAAATATTGTATGATATCATTGAAATAGTTTAAAGAAAGGATGAAACTGAAAAAAAAAATTATTTTTACATTTTTTTTTATATCAGTGGAATTTTTATTACCAATAGTTTTTCAGTTCTTCTGAAACTAGAACTTTTTCACTTGCATACTTGCACTAATAAATAACAAAAACCCATCAAAAAAACACAACAATACTCAACCATATCAAAATATCCATACCAATTATCATACCACAACAAACCTCTAATCCACAACATCCCCAAACCAATATAACAAAAATAAAAAAACAACATACCATAACTAAAAAACACCTCCCCAATAACATACCCCACCCCCATACACCACCAATACCCCCAAAACCATTCCATATACAAACAAACCCCCCCACAATCCCAATAACTAACAAACAAAAAAACCTATAACATAAACACGAAATAACCCATACCCCATAAACCCAATTCACCAAAACAACACCCTAACCCAAACCCAGACCACCCCATCCATTAAACACAAATCAAACCCAAAACACAACCCCACACACCATAACCCCATCCAACCTAACCACCAAATAACACCACCTACCTCCACCAATATCCAACCCAAATTACCCAAACAACACCACATTAACATCCACTACCCCCTCCCACCTAATCCACCACACAACACCCACAACACCCATAACACCACACAAACAAAATCCCAATACAAAACACACAAATCCCTCCCACACAAAACACACACCCCCACCATATCATAACACAAACATCTCAATTCCCCCTCACCCCAACCAAATCTATCCCATACTCCCCACTTACATCAAATATCCACAACAACAAATCCCCAAAACCACCACCCACTCAATTAATATACACCCCAACATAAAGCATCAAACCACCAAAAAACCACCACCTCAACCTACCACAACAACAACTAGTCCACCACCCCACCACAATCTAAAACCGATCAACTAAACCCTCACTTCAACCCCATACAAATAAAAAAAACCAACACCTTTTTACGATCTATTTATCTATATCATAAAAACACCTCAATCCAACAACCTCTCTTCACCCACCACCATCAAAACCTCCCAAAGATCTCCTTATCTTTTCCCAAAGCAGTTGATGAATTTGCTGGTATTCCTCTTTGGTTTAATTCTCTGATGTAAAAGGTACATCTCTTAAAGATATGGACCAATGTCACTCTCTCTCCCCACCTCTGACAAGTGAGCGGGTTTTAAAAGTGGAAAGATAAATTCAAGTACTTCATAAAGCAAATCAATTGATAGGCAAGAATGTATTGCCCCAGAAAATATTTATGTTTAAAAATATAACTGTGACAAAGGAGCACACAAACCAAATAAGTGAATATAATAATAAACCATAATTTTAACCAATGTAACAACATGTAATTATAATTACACCTGTATTATAGAAATTGAATAGTAATAAAATGCAACAAGAAGTTCTGATGATGGGAAAACAATCATGAAATGTTAATGTGTAGTAATATGTGACAAATATAACAATAAATTGTCACAAAGGAAGTTTTTGCCAACCTCATAATTAATAACCTACAACTTCCCAACTAAAGAAGATAAAGAAGTCAGTATCATGTTTATTTTCTTTATAAAAGATATTTTCTAAATACATACCGGAATCTATTAAATTTGATGGTTCTGGAATGTCAATATGTCCAACTAAGCTCAATTCTTCAACTGGTTCTTGTCCACTACTCACAGATTTCCTAGGAAAGCATGCAGAAAACTGAACTTTTGACACAGAAAAATTAAGTTTTAAAACAATAATTAAATTAAATTTTTATATTAAAATAGAGTAAAGAACAAGTGATTATGCTAGTTTCTTTAAGAAAAGAAATAAAAAACATCTTAAAAAGACCTGAATTTGGCAAATCCTTTTTGTCTACGATTTTGAAGAGGGGGCCTCGGTGAGAAAGAATCTATGGGTGGGGGAGTTTCTGGTGGTGACATGAGGGATTCCCGTGGAAGATCTCTCGGAAGTTCTTCCAGGCTACATTCCGCACGCATCATCTTTCCTTGACCAAGTTGACTGTGCTCGCTTAAGTTACAAAGAACGCAGAGTTTACCTGGCCTGAAAAAAACAACAACATAAAATAGAATAACATTGTAATGATAAATTATCAATATAAGGAATGTAGATAATATATTGATACATATAAATGTTAACTGAAGAAAGGATTTATTTAACCTGATTGTCGGATTTACATCCTTGTAACAATTTATTATAAATCTTTATATTAATTTTGTCTTTTATCATTCTGTGGCCTCTGGTCTAATTGGATTAACCCACCTCACAGACGGTGGTCATCAGTCAGGAACCACAAGCTACTTGTACTGACAATCCATGTCATGGAAACTAGTAAGCACCCCTCTACTTTACTTAGCTGCAAGCGGCCAGAAAATAAGGTGCTCTGATTCTGGGCCCTGATCATACTTAGTTTTCACTATTAACCACAACAGCCCTACAGCTATAAAGGTCCGCAGGAGACAGCATCGCTGACTAATAGCTATTTATATTACGAGAGATACCTGTTTAACGGCATAAAATAATAGCTAACTGTATAAATCGTCTAAAAAATTTTAATATTTCCTTACAAAATATCATTAGAATTATTATTTTATGCAAGAAAAGGGCTCCTGGTCATATGACATGTGCCCCTCAGTACTGTACACTGGTGTTCAAATAACTCTGTTGTCATATAGTTAGGTTGGCCGAATTTAAAAAGAATATAAGGAATAAAGTATTGTGTGTATCAAATGTGCTGAGTTTCACAATTAACAATCACTGCTAACAAATTTTAATGGTTTATGAAACTATTTCCTTTGCCTTAGTAGTAAGACCATAATGAAAAGATTAGAGCGGAACCAACATGGTCAGTCGGAATGACATTCCAAGGCACAATTGATATTCTGATTGACCCTGTAAGGTTAAAATTGATGTACTGATGGACAGTACTGAGGAATTTCCAAAAATCCTGAAATCGCGAAGCTTCAAGTCAAAGCTCCAATTGGAAGAAGTGGAGGGAGACTGGTGGGGTGATTAACCTTACTACTAGTGCATTAGTTTATGTAGTTCTTAAAAACAATGTACATTCCTAATTTTCATTTAAAATAAACAGTTTTTCATATCCCTAGTTTATTTGTTTAAAAACGATCTTCAAATACTTTTTTTTAGATAATCAAGTAGGGAATATATTTTTTGAAAAAAAGAGGAAAACTACACATTTTACTTATTGAAAAAAATAATCTTTAACTGTTTTATATGATATTTGTTATTTATTTTGCCTTTCTTTACAGAATATTTATTATTTATACAATATTTTTCCTTAAACTTTTTAGTAGTTGAGCGTATATTTTTTTAACTTTTGTCACACTGATTTTCGAGCACTAGAAAGTAACCATTATAGCTCCACTTTTCCCTTTAAGTTCAATGCTATAAAGTATAATGGACAAATACACTTTTTTAATGAAACACATTATTAAGAGACAGTGCGCCAGCTCCATACTGTCTATAGAGCTAAACCGACATCATTCTTATTGACACGTTTTAGGTTCCATCATGATTGAGGCAATGCTTATTAGTTTTGTGACTAACAAGAAGTCATGACTGATTGTGTAGAGTCCACTTAATTTTCAACCATTCTATAACAGTTGCAGGCACTAATATAAAAATGAAAAATTGTGAAATTTCAGGTTTTTATATTAAAAAAAAACATTCTTCTTTAAATATACAAATAAAGAGAAGAAGTATTAAATAACTTACCACTGTTCATCAAATAAAGGTTCATCGACAAAGATTGGACCCTTCAGTTGATCAACAGGAGTTGAAGGTTGAGAAGGTGATGTACTTTCTCCTTCTGGATCTCCTTCCCCTCCTCCTTTTCCACCAGCAGCCCCATAAACTCCAGAGACGAGAAGCCTAGAATTCGCGTAACTTAAAAATGTATACTTTAATTAAATTTGAAATATTCATACTTTTATTTACAGTTTATTAGTTTCTTCTATAATCTAATTATGTGTAGAAATTAACAGTTTCCAATTAATAAAAAAATATTGTTTTATCTACAATACTTAGAGATATCTAAATAATAAGGCTAAAGATGAGGCTTTTAAGAATGTTAATCAGGGTATAGCTGTTTTAAAGTATTAACAATTCAGTGTACGAAAACTAGTTTGAATTGTCAATAACTTGCTAATAAGATAAATAACTAGCAATCAATTTATATGGTTAGGCAGGTAAATAGACCCTTGATCGTAAGAATAATAGTAATTTTAAATGAAATTTTAGAGGAAAAAGCTAGACCTCAAGCACATTCACAGTCTATACTATAATATTATAAATTCTAAACTGGAACTAAGGAACAAAAATTTTAATAATATCCATATGAATTCCTGGAGCCAAGATATGAATCTCCCATCCAAACACCATATCAAAAGCCTCCAGATTAAATAGACCAAAAGTCTGCCGTCTCACCTAATTGGGTAAGGCAGTGAAAGGGGAAAATATGTCTTTGTTTTTCTTCCAATAACTCCATGAATGTAAAGATGAATAATAGGCACCAACGAACATTCAAATTTTAAAACTATTTTTGAATAATGCACTTTACCTCTAATCTGAACCCTAAGCAATTTAGAAATTTGAGGAACTGATATTGAAAATTTCCAAGACATTACCAACATAACCTGTTGATATAATATAGAACTCCACCTACTTAATGTAGATGCTGATGGTGTGTTCTGAGTTGGGGTTTGACCATTCCAACTCCAATGGAAAACCAAGAAGTATCAAAAGACAATCGGAGCACATCCAACTAGACTAGTCGACTAGACCAGTATAAATATGGTCAGTTCAAGGTTATATGAAAAGGACAGATGTACAATCAAACAATGAAATAATTATTGCAAATATTTATAGTTAAAAATAAGTCGGCGATGATCAAGTAGTGATCAATGAATTTCTGTTATATGATTGGTTTTTTAATTTTTTTTTTCTGTCCGTAATTCAAATACATATTCCATATTTAATTTATTACAATTTTCATAATAGCAAAACTAAACTAAAAAAAAACTAATATAACAAAATTAAGAAATGATAATTATATGGTATTTATAATGTTAATGTAAATGAATATACAGAAAAGAGCAAATAATAAATGCCACAAAAATATTAAAATACATAAAGATATTAGTATATTTTACATGTTCAGCACTCCATAATCACTCTTTTATAAATTAAGTATATGTACATAAGTGACTATTTTTCTTCTTAAAAATTCAAGAAGAAACATTATTATCAAGTATTTCTGATAACGTTTTTGGACAATATTTTCAGGAGAGGCCAGGAAAAAAAAATTGATCTGAATTATCTAAAAGTTGATTGAAATTACACACTGTAGCAGATTAGGCAAACATAAGTAAAAATTATTATAGATTTATATTTTATTGTTACCATCTACCTATTACTGCCATAAATACTGTTACAAAGTTGAACGTTGTTTATATCCTTGGGTATTATTTAGATAATCCTTACCTCTACCAGGCTATTTTCTTTACATGTCAGGATAATAATCCTAATTAGTTTGTATTTTTCTTTCACTCAGTTAACATGGAGTGGGGTGAAAAAGAAAAACGAATAGCTGCGATCGTCTTACACAAAGTTGGAAAATGTAAGTCAGAGATTTTCAACACTTGGGCCATCCCTGCACTGTGAGAATGGCAAATGCGGTGAGAGCAATGGCTGCTAGATTCAGAAGAAATCCCAATCCGAAAACAACAAATCATGTTTCGGGAAATGGGAACCTCTGTCAGATCAATGTCTCACATAATAAAAAGTGACCTTAGGATGGGTGCATTTCTTCGAGGAATGACAGGAGAAAGGCTAACCACTTCCCTAAAAAAATATTAGAGCCGATAGATGCAAAGTGCTCCTTGGCCGTTACACCAATGGTCTTCATCGAAAGATTTTGATTAGCGGTGAGAAAATGTTTACAATTGAAGAAAAATTTAATCACCAAAATGATCATGTGTACACACACAGCTCTAAAGAAGGACAGGAAGTCATTGGAAGAGTGGAAAGAGGTCATGACCCTTCCTCAGTGATGGTTAGGTAGGGAGCTTGCTTTGATGGCAACACAAAGCTTCCATTTTTGTGAAAAAGGAGTTAAAACAGCCGCTAAAAACTACCAGGACAATATTTTGAAACCTGTTGGCAAGCCTCTAAATGATATTCTGTTTGCTGGAATTGGGTTTTCCAGCAGGATTCCGCTTCAGCTAAGAAGGCCAGGTCAACTCAGCAGTAGCTGCAAAAGAACATTCCAGAGTTTATCTCTGCCTTGGATTGGCCCTCAGGAATTCCTGATCTCAACCCACTAGATTATCGGCTTAGGTCCGAACTGGAGAGGATGGCATGCCACACAGCACACCGTAACTTGGAAAGCCTCAAACAACCTCTGGTCCCAGCAGTTGAGCACTTTTCTCAAGAAGTGCTGTGTGCTACTATTGATGACTGGCCACGGCACAGAGATTAAATGCTTGTGTCAAGGCAAAATGGGGACATTTTGAGTCATTTCTTTTTTGTTTTACTCTCTATAGATATACATTTTATTTTCTAATAAAGTTTTTGAAAAAATTAATTTTTCTGTTGAAATCTGTATATATTTTCTTGTAACAATATTTATGACAGTACTAGGTATAGGTGATACTATACTTATAAAAAAAAGGACAAATTTGGAGAGTGATTATAAATGGCTGCATGTAATAATCAGATAGAATATAAAATTTAGTTATATTGAATATTTTTATAAATATAATCACAACATATTTTATCCTCTACTGGTTCAAATTAATTCATGAGAAGATAATGAAACTAATTCGCAAAGGTAAATTAAAAATATAAAAGCGCTGAACTGCTCAATCAAAATACATCCAAAATGACATAAGTAAATTATTTAAATTTATAAAATGAAATTCGAATATAAAACAACTTTATATTGAAATAGATAAAAGTGTTTTTAAATACACGGATAATATACAACAAGATTTGATTAAATTTCAAGTTAAATAAAGAATACTAAAGGAGCATTTCATAATTAGTTTTGATTAAATAAACATTTACTTCCCCGTAACTTTAAAAATAATATTTTTTTTTTTTAATCTATGAAACATAAAATTTAAAAGAATAATTAAAAGTTACCCTTTCCACCTCTTAAGCTTAAGACCAACCGCAGGCTTCTTAATAGGCCTGGGAGTGGCAGCTGTATTTCCACCTGCTCCTCGACTTCTCGGCCTTCCTGGCCCTCTTTTTAACCCACTCGTGCCTTGCAAAGGTTTTCCTGCTGACAAAACAGTGGGAGGGACCATACGGAGTGTTGATGCTAGCCCTTCGTATGGTTGGGAAGCTGAAAAATAGAGTATGTAAGAATAAATCATATTGGTGTAGAGTATGTGTGCAATAGTTAGTAGCCTAAAACACACTATCGCAAACACCCGTATTGCCATTGTGGCATGGGAGGGTGGAATAAATAAAAAAAGAAAAGAAAATAAAAAAAAAGTATGTATGCATTAAAATTGTAGTCTATGTTATTTATTGTTTTTATTTAGGCCAGATGTAATCTTTTAATTTTGTATTATTTTGTTATTCTCAGTGGACTTAGTCCAAGAATAAAATTATTTTACATCTATATATCAATCCACAAAAATTAAAATTACATAATTTAGAAAATAATATTGCCTAATACTATAATAGTAGGGCAATTTTTTAACTCATTTCTGAGCTCATCGATGGGATTGGATCCATCTTTAAACTGGGCTAAGCGTTCAATGAATTCAGCGCTGAGTTTAGAAATTAGCTCCTATCTTATATGAAAACCAATTTACCTTGCCTGATGAGTACATGGTCAAGTGCAACTGAGAAACAAACTTAGTTGCAGGTCTCGTGTAAATGGGATCTGGTATATATAGTTGTGGGGATGCGAGGTTGGCGCGAGTTTGGGGTTCGGTTTGGAATAATTAGGTGTGGCTAGTTGCCACAGTTTTGGGGTGATTTGGGGTGAGGGGGGTTTTGAGATTGGTGGTGGCGGTTCTTGTGGGTTGTGGGGTCTGGGGGATTGTCGAGTTTAGGTGTCTCGCGTGTACAGCGTATACTGTTTAGGATGTGGGTGTTAGTGTTAACCTTAAGTGCTTCGTATTGATCGTGGGAATGTAGGAAGTCTGGCTGGGGTCGGGGTTTATTGGGGGTGCGGTGTTTCGGGTTTGTGGGTGGTTGCTGGGTTGGGGGTTGTGTCGTAGTGGGGGGCGAGGGTGTTTGTGAGCGGGTGGGACGTGGGGTTATGGGGTTATAGGGAGGGCTATGAATGGTGTGGAGGGAGCGTTTGTTACACACTCACTTTTAATGGGTTGCGTCATTATGGTGCGTGATGAGTGGTCTGGCATGTTGTTGCGGTAAGGGTCGTTGGGATGTGGAGCTGTCGGGGGCTTGATGTGGTGGTGATGGCAATATTATTCTTATTATAATTATATTTCATAAATTATGAAGCACTGACAAATAAAATGTTGTGCAAATATCAAATTATCTTTACCACTTGTAATTGTTTATACCATTTATATGGAAAAATTGGATATCTCATAAATATTATTATTCATTATCAAAAAAATATTTATATTATATGAGCCTTTCACTTGACAGAATGGCTAACTCCAATTTCAACATTTTCGAGTAGTAATTTTATTAATATTTCCAGTTGGAAAATTTATAATATCTGCACAGACAGTAAGTTGATTCCAGAGTAGGTGATTGCAGTGTTGAAATGTAGAGCTGTGAATAAAGGCATACAAATTTTCTAACTAGAAATATCACTAAAATTAATAATAAAAAATGTTGAAATTGGAGTTAGTCATTTTGTCAACTGAAAGGCTCATATAAGTAATACATTTATAGATGTTAGAACTATTCTTTAGTAATATTATTAACAATATAAAAAAAATGAATGATCTAGGAAATATACAAACAAATTAGAGCCCACCGTTTTACTGTTAAGCTATAAATGTGTCCTCAAGTAAAGGAAGGACAGAGACTCTAGTAACAGTGTTAACTTAAACAGCAAACACATATAATAAAATATATCATTTTTTATAATATGAATTTTGATTTTTTTACAGCGACCTAATCCTTGGGGGGCGGGATGGTCGAATGGGCTAACATGTGCGCACAGCACCACGAGTTGCCCGGTAACCAGATAACCGAAGTTAAGAAAATAAAAAAGGGCGAGTTCGAGTCCCATTGGATTTTAAATTCTCCGCCCTCACCCCCTGGCATGGGAAAACCCCATATAGCCTAAAAGGCCAGGCAAGGAAGAACTAAAAAAAAGTGACTTAACTCTATTTTCTATTAAATTAAATCTACAATCAACAATTTCTACATAACATTTTATTTCAGAACAAAATTAAAGTTAAATCAGTAATTAAAATTCATTAGTACGGTAATTTTTTGAACCGCCATTCACAAAATATCTTCATCTCTGTATGGGAAAAAAGTAGAATTTAGTTTATTTAGAACTAAAAGAACAAGAATCAATTAGATAGATGGTATATTTATTGGCTTAAATACAATGTAACCACAGGAGTCTGGCCCAATTTCTCTTAGTTTAACAACACTCAATTATTTTCTGTAATATACAAATGATGAATTTTGGTCATTTGGCTACTAGTGATTGTTTGCGAAATGACGAATTTTCATCATGCAGGTGAATATGTGTTATGAAAGTAAGCATGATGGAATCAATTGTGATTTTTGACTGATATAAATCAGTCATGATTTATTAAATAACAGTTATTAATTAAAACAAGTCAGTAGAGAATGAAACATGAATAATATTTATAATTCTAACCGATTATTGGTCTACTTCCTGCAACCTGTTCCTGTTAATATTCATATAAATAACCGTTAGAATGGTATAAACAAAAAATTATCAATTTGAATGCTGAAATAAAATACTTAAAGGCTTTTTAACTAACAAATCACAATAAAAACATAATTTTTATGAACAACCACGATCGAGGTTTTTAAGGCATTGAAACAATCGATAAATTTCAAGATCGAAAACTAAGATGTCAGTTGGAATCATAAAATAATAAGGGAGTAAGAATTTTTTATATAAATATTTATCCATTAAGTAGCTTATATTTCATAATGTTAATGACTGAATTCAATTAAGAAAAAGATGAGGAGCACACAAATCATAAGATGGATAATGGATGTCTGGCAGCAAAATGAACAATACTTTATACATATAATGCAGAGAATATCTTAGATAAAAGAAAAACCACATCAGTCCTGCCAACATTTTGACAAGCGTCCACAATCACCACACAAAGTTACATTTTTGTATAGGTACTATAGTCACTAGAAGAGTGATGAATAAAATAGAGAGCTTGAAAATAAAACTGGATACAATTAATTTTAAAAATCTCAATGATAAACAGAGAGGTTATAATTTTGATTATGAGAATACAGTTACTCCCTCCATTCCAACATGAAAAAAGTGGGGTTATTGTATACTTAATGTGGTTATTGTATCAACAATCATTTTGTGTTTCAACTATCCACATTTGAACATTAATATTTATCAACTGGTATGTAGCTATTTATAAAATAATATACAGTCAAATCTTGATAATTCTGCGAACGACAAGTTATCCGATTACCAAATATCCCAGATTACCGAGGGTCCAATTTAAACAATGCAAGATAAGGAATTTGAGTCAAAATAATACAAACCTAAGTTTGTTTTATAAATACTATTTTATGAGGTAAATAAAATAAACCTAACTTACAACTTCAAATGAGGAACATGTACTTATATCTAAGTATGCATTATTGTCATGAATTATATTTATATTACCATTGAGCAATTAGTCTGTTAGTTGGCTATTTATAAATAATTAATAAAATGTGGTAGGAAACCAACCTCCTCTTTTCTTATTTCCTCACTATAATGTTTTTTCAAAAGTTAGTTGGATTATTAAACTTGTAATAACAAATGCCAGACTATCAAGATTTTACTGTAATCCAAATAGTTTAAAATATCACACCAGCTATCAATATGTTGACTTTAACAACTATAATTTCAAAATATATATTATAAACATTCAAAATAAACATAAAGTGAAGTTTTTAACACATCAGAATTTGTGTCATCAGCATAATAATCATGCTCACATGCCGTATACATTTAGTTACATTTCAAGTACTTAAATGATGTGATCACAATTAAATTTTTTTTTTTTAGTGTTAATCTTAGCAACCTTGAATCTAGCAACGACAGTTTGAATCAACCTGGATGGGTCGAAATTTATTTGGTGGTGGACCCCCAGAATGAATTCCAACGATCTAACTGTGGTTAGAATAGAAAGGTTACTTGTAGGAAAACTCAATAATCACTGGATTGATTAATAGAAATCATAAAGATATTAAGACTATAGTTGGTGTAAGATAAGGAATGTTTAACAAAAAATGTTAAGCATTAAAATAAATAAATTTAGTATATCTATTCAGTTTGCCTTTTTCTTGGTGGATATATAATTGCCTAGAGTAGCTTGATCAGTTTTCGCCAGGCATAGGAAGAATAACTATAAACCTGGTGCCGGCTGTTTTAACTTTTATATAATATATATATTACATTATAGATATCATATATATCCGTGTAAGTATATCCATTATTATTATAATACTGGTTGAGCAAAGTTAAAAATGATAAGCAATACAAAATTCGCGCAAAATAAAACATAATTCAAACAGAAATAGATAATATTTATTTCTAACTACAACAACCATCATGAAATTTCTTAATTAGACAGAAATAGATAAAAAAATTAATAAATATACACGTTTTGTTTAAATTTCACGAACTGAAAGGACTTCTACAAAAAGCTCCAATAAAATCGCTTAGTGTTCTATGAATTATTTATATAGTTGAACAATTTACAAATTTATTTTTAAAATAACCATATATCAGAAAGATACCATGATGATAAAATTTCTTGAAGGGTCCACTCAATGAATGCAATGTTGCTATGAGAATCCATAACTAAAATCTAAATTTTGCAATGAAAAATTGAAAGAAAAAAAAAGTTTATAGAATACATTATTAACTGAGATGTTAGACAATGATGATTAATGTTATGCATAATCTTAAACATTATATGGAAGGGTGAAGGTTAATTTATGTATAATGACCCCCAACTGTAGCAAGTAAAGCCTTACTTTTTTAAGAACTTAACTTCTAAATAAATTAATCAATTGAAAAATAATAATCCATAAGTAAGTTCTAACACATATATTTTTTTTTAAATTTAACAAATGATAAAAAAACAAAATAGTTTTATTCTAATCGGAAATGCTAGTGGAATATTAATTTTGAGAGTGGCTTAGGTGATTGCAAACAAAATCTAAGATAAATACATTAGATGTAGTGTAGTCTATGGTGTAGCTTGAGCTTGAATTGCAATGTACAATATAATTATACTGATTTATATTAACATCTATATTAAAAAATAACTATTATGATATTATTATATCAAATGGCATGTCAAAAACTTTAACCACTAAAATTGTTTCTTATTTCAGTAAAAAAAAAAATATATAGAATATAATTACCAGGGGAGGTTATATCCATAATAGTAGACTGCTCTTGCTGTATGGGTGAAGATCCCATTTCCAGATCCTCTTCCTCATCTTCTTCTTCTTCAGAACAATCACCAACATCCATATCTTCTTCCCCCCCGCCGCTTTTACCTTCACGGTCCCCGGAACCCTCCTCCATTCCTACCTAATTCAACACGCATAAAGAAGCTATTATATCAAGTTCCTTAAATATTTCTAGATCATAAAGGAAATTAAACAATATTTGATAAGGGTAATTAACAAAATATAAAAATTAAATTAAGAAAAATAACAAGGCAACACTAACATGAATATATCTTAGTCAACTCACAGTAAATAAAAAACAAAACTGCAATTATTCTTTATACATCTTGTGAAGATCGAAAATTACTAATTTGTTAATCACCACTCTTATGGAACTACAGAAGTAAACTAATGAAATTAATTACAATTTTCGGGAATAAGAACTATAACATTTAAAAAATACATAATGAACAAAATAATTCCATGTCTCAAATCTTGAGTAAATTTTCAAACATTCATATAGCATTAAAAAAAAAAAGTCCTTAAGCCATCCAACTGTAAAATCTGTACAAAACTTTAATAAGGTATATGGTAACAAAACAATTAGGAGTTGATTAGACAAATTACAGTCAAAGAATGGTCTGAAAAAATACTTGACAGTTAAATAATTACATACAGTAACTAATTATAGGTATGATTTTGACAATCACCATTAGATTATACACAAAAAAAAAATATGAAATTTTCCTGTGGTTAATAACATCAAATAGGCTATCAATTATTGTCTTAGTACCTAATTAGAAGAAAGGAAAATTCGGAAGTTATATGAATGACTTTAGAAACTGTATATCCATATCTTCCAAGACGGATTAAGCACTGAAAAACACAGCTTCAAACAACACTATAACATCCGTTGTCATTGTTAAATGTCTTACTGAAGTGCAGATAAGAGTAACGAACATAGAAACAATTACTGAAAACCTAACCCGTGCGGTAAATGGTTTGTTTTGAGAGTACGCCCTCAAACATGGGTTAACAATTTTTCAAATAACCACACTTACTTAGTATTTTAACTATCTTCGGAATCCCATAACTAACTTATAAATCCTGTAAATGGAGGGAATAAATAGGGAATCACCACAAACACTACAAAATCTTCCATTGATTACTGTAAACAAGATTAACAAGCAGCAAGAAACTTAAAAGCTTGGCATCGATGGCCATGAAAATTAAAACAATATGAGCCACTGCCTTCTAAGGTAACAAGACATTATCAGTAAGTACACAATGAAGAACTAAGAACAAGATATTCTTTAAACATTCTACATTCATTTAAAAATTAATATTTTATACCGCAAATTATGATTTAACAGTTAATAGCGTTGTGTATTATTTCATACCACTTGATACCCATATTCCAAGTATGCCAAACTCGGTAGGATGATGGTGTTGGTAAACATTTTATTTGAAAGATATATTTCATTTTCATTTCAAAATAATGTAAAATGAAAATTTTTCTCGAGAGGATGTAAATAGTTTTCTACAATAAGCAAATACTTGAAGTTCAGGTTTAGCGAGGTAAAGCAAGAAATGATAGAGAGAGTAAAAGTTTGAAATGGCGTGTGAGGGGGAGCCTGAAAAAGGTCCTATCACTGTATGCAAGTTGATATTTATATGCAACATACACCAAAATTTTATAATTATCAATGCTATAATAATTAAATTTATAATTTTAATATTTTGAAATGTTTAAAAACTGTTATACACAATTATTTTTAGAAAAGACTATTATATGATTTTTTTATGGGCATTTATTGTATTTGGTCTTAGAAAATTAATAAAGACTATTGTTTTAATTAGGATGTACTCTTGATCGAAATAAATAAGTTATAAAACTCATTTATTAAGATAAGTGAACAATCTAATTGAATTGTAATCTCAACCAATATTTTCAGAAAATGCGTTGACATTCATTTAAAAACTAATAGCCGTTTCTAATTACATATGTATGTAAGCTGAAAAAGAAAAACCAAAGTTCATGTTCCACAGTTAAAATGTATTTATTGTATGCAGAAGCGTTTTCAGAATAATTTTTATTATCAGATGGTAAATGTGGAGGATCAAAACTATGTAAGCAGAAAACTATGTAACGATGTAAGCAGAAAACTGTGTAACTATGGAAGTAGATTATTAATAACAAACTTACAACTAACATTTCTTCCTGAAGTATATATATCCGTTTGTCAAAAGGTTTAGGCACCAGTTACACATGTAGGTGTAATTCAATATGGTTGTGATTTTTGTATATTCAATAATGTATCTATATGCTATCATTTTATTATTCCTGCAGAGTTAAGAGGTGAAGAAGTAATTTCGACTTCGCGATACTTCGAGATAGTATAACATAAATTTTAGATTTTTTTAAAATAAAGTTTTAACGATAACGGAGACTTTTTTAAAATACATTTAAGGCACTATAAAACTCGTTTAAATATCTAGGATCTTGATTTACCAAGAATTTTTAATAAACTTCAGCAGAATAGGATTTATTTGTATAAAAATTAAACTGCTGATTAAGTATGTCGTATTAACAATATAATTTTTTAATCATAATAAAAAATGACATCATTATTAGTTTCCCTACTTCTAACTCGTGCTAATATTTACAATCTATAAATAAACCAATTTCAATGATCAAAGTTATTTTGGAATGATTCAATGTTGCTATACAGGGTGTCCTTGATGGCCAAACTCTGATGGGGGGAGGAGGTGATATGAACAAAATTTCCAACAAAAAAGTTCATTTGATGCATGGGCCAATTCCGAGCGGAAAAGGACTTCAAACCGATTTTGTGCTGTCAAGTTCTTGTTGAATAAGAAGGAATTTCTCAAAAACTGTTCAAGACAATAAAATTCTAAGTAAACCTTCGTAAAGTAGACAAAACTTTTTTGAGAAAACAGTAAATAAATTTACTAATTTCAAAGATAAAAGGTACTTTCAGATCTAATATGGCCCGCTGTACTTCTGCAGTAACAGTACCCATACAGGGAAAGCATATCTCTGTACAAGACCTTCGTCGTATAAGACCTTCTAAAAGTCCCTTTCATCAATGACCTTAGTAAATTTAATTACTGATATCTCAAAGATATGTTGTCTACTTTACGATGGTGTACTTAGAATTTTATTATCTTGAACAGTTTTTGAGAAATTCCTTCTTATTTAATAAAAAACGTGACCAAACAAAATTTGTCTTAATTCCTTTTCGGTTTGAATTCGATGCATCGAATGAACTTTCGAGGGGATGGGCAGTCCTGCCTCCCTTCCTACCCCAGAGTTTGACCATTAGCTGAGACACCCTATATAGTAAACAGAATGTATTTAAACATAGTGAACCGTACCGAAGGTAGTGAAGCTTTGTATTCATACGAAGTTTTCAACATCAAGGAACAAATTTGGATTCAAATTCATCTGACGTGAGCATCATTTACTGCCGTTAATCTGATTTTCAGACATTATGCCAGTTGCTACCAACATGGTAAAATTCCGTCCTAAACCTCAGGTTAGGCACGCGTAAATTTTTTTTTTCTTAAATAAGCCAATATTTCTAAAACGTCTAAAAATAATAATAGTGAAAGAATTCCATTCACCACTTTTTCTTGCATATGTATGTACAAACATATTTCCCTTGACACGTCCCTATCGCAAAAACTTTATGTTAGTTTTGAATCAAGATTGGTCGTCCAGTAATCTTGGGCATTTTAAGTTGCATTGAATGGGGGTAGAAGATTTCTTTTTATTTTCTTGTATGGGATATGACTGAGAATCAAAATCCAAGTTTTCGATCTCGGCGTCTCCCCTCCCCTCCCTCACCGGATCACTTTTGAGTATCCCAAAAACTACTATATTTTCGGTTTCCCCCCATTTTATCCCCGAAGGAGCATGTTTCGATAAAAAAACATACTATAGAATTTTAAACTAAATTAAATATTCTACAATTAAACATCAGAACAGACTCAGTAAGTCAAATAGTTTAAATTAGCGAATACAGAGTTGGACAGTTGAAATAAATCGTAAGTATAAATGCGATTATATTATTTATGGGATACATAGTACACCTTCAGCAATATCGGTTCATTATTTTCAATAACGAACCATTGTGAAAAAACTTCAAAAATTTAACCCCCTATCAAAATTTGAGGTGTTACATTTCAGGATACGTAGAATTCGAAAAACGAATACAAATTGTTTTGTCTGTCCGTGTATTTTCTCCGAAATTACTGGACCGATTTTTTTTTCAAATTTGGCTTTGAAATTAGAGGTCATCCGAGGAGATGATCCTCCTTCATCGACATTTTGTATTTTGATTTTTTAATGTGTTAATGAAGTAATACTATTTTTTTTTAGCAAATTACTTGTGATAAAAAAATGTTTAGGCAAATAATTGGAATTAACTATTTATTTATTTTAATTTGTCATTAGAAAAGTAATGTTACTTTAGATGTATAATTGTTGGGAAATAATAAACCATTGTGAAATAATTTGCAGCATTTGTTTTTTATAGAATCAATTTTAAGAAGAAGGAGAAGAAAAACATTAATTTTATTCTGGGACTCAGTCCCCTTAGAATAACTACAATGTACAATTTAATGACAATTGTATAGGAATATATTAAATTACATGATTGTCTAGATCTAAGATTACAATAACGAAAAGGCACTGTTAGATGTATGAAATCATAGATAGATTCAGATATGCGAGTTCACATATCTGTAAACATAAACAATATGGATGTTATATAAATATCTGTCAGATAATATTAAAGCGACTGAAAAATCTGAAAAACGTGAACATTATTTTACACATATTCAGAGGATTAATTACTGAGGAGATGGATGAATAAATTATGTTTAAATGAGGCCAAGGATGAGGTTAGTAGGGAATTCCAAAACAAGGTAGTACGCATAACAAAGGATTTTTTAAGGGAAACAGTTCCATGAGAAGGAATAAACAGGTTCGAGAGCTGAGATCTCATGTTGAACGAATAGACAGAGGAACAAGGAGTAAACAAATCGAGAATGTAAGAGGATTTCTTGGTTGAAAACGTTCGAAAAAGGAATACAACTAGGAAGTATTGCTGTCGGAAGACTGGATAGAGCCACTTCAACTCAACATACCAACTGGAGACCTGGGAGCGCCTGGGGACTCCAAAAATAAATCTAATGAAACAATTCATTGGTTTTATTGGTTAGGATTTTATCATTGGTTTCTAATCGTTAGGAGACAGGGAAGTGAAGGTCAGAATAACTTAATACTTCAATGTATGGAAGGAAGGAGGACAGAACGTAATCATAAATTATACTTAAAGGATTATCTTAGTAATAGTAGTATTATTACCTGTAACTTTTTTTTTTTTTTTTTTTGTTCTTCCCTACCTCGCCTTTTAGGCTATACGGGATTTTCCCGGGCCGGGGGGTGAGGGCGGGGAAATTTAAAATCCCCTCCGGCACCGGGACGCGAACTCATACTTTTTATATCATATCAAATCTCTGTTATCCGGTTGCCAGGCTACTAGCGGTGTTACCTGTAACGTTATACAGTTACCATATATACGGTTTATTACACTTTTTTTGAGTTATTTTTTAGTAAACGACGGCGGCTGACCCCCCTTCATAAACTATTGTGGAGAGGGGAGCAGTAAATGTCCGGATCATCACTCACCCTTTGGCGACGTCTATAGTGCTATAATTGTTCACATGTTTATACGAGAAGTTTTATTTAACCATAAAGATAAGTGAGGGTCTTTTGTTTGATTTGTAGATCAGAAAAAGAGTTAATTGTTCGGTTATTTTGCTTGTATTTCAATGTTGACGAATTAAGTTCGGTTTCGCTGCGAATTATCTCACTCTATATGACTGCTATAATGCAATAGACAGTAATACAACTATATCGCCATATCGCTGCCGACAGGAATATCGTATCACGGAGACGTATCGCTCTGTAGGATCCTTTCATGGTGCAAGTTGTGCCATCAAACTGTATGAGGAGGGGGGGGGGCATATTTCGAAGGGTTTTTGACTGTTTGAGGGAGAAAAATTTCAGACTAAGGGAAAACGGGAAAAAAACATGGATCATATCGCAGCAGGTGTAATTATATATGATCTATGATTTTTCTAATTCTACCTTGGGTGCTCTGTTTTTAGAAAAGGGGAGCAATAAAATATTTTGGGAGGAGGGGGAAGTGGGTATATCTTCCACCATCGACCTTGGGGGATGGGCACCTCTGGCTCATACCTCGTAAATCTAGAAACTCGTTAAAAAAGGAGGTACTTGCGGTGTGTAAAGTGCGGTCATCAAGATGATGCATTGTCACAAGTTCATATGATGATCCTGTAGATGGAATTTTGAACGTTTTGAAGTAAGTAATGTCGAACGATTTCAATACCTCCCTATTGGACTGATTTAATTGCAACGTTTATACTATGTTAAATAACAAATATAGAAATTTTTTTTTCGAACTTTATAGTATTTTAAGTTTGAGGTTTGTAGTAAACCTCCTGATAACTTCCTTAATATTTCCCTACTTCGACTATTGCTGTACGGTATATGAGGACATCTCCGGGGATCTCGAGGCAAAACTAAAACGTTTGATAAATTGCTTTGTACGATTCATCTTCAAGATCCTAAGAGACGCCTCTGTCTCCCGTTTTTATGAAGAGCTGAAGTGGCTTTATCCTTCCTACCGACGTAAGCATTTCCTTGCATCCTTCCTCTTCCAAGTCATCCAATCCCACCGTCCTTCATACATCTCCGAGCTCCTCCAATTCAAATTCTCTGCTCACTCCCGCAAAAACCCGTTCCCGGTCTTCAGATTTGTGTACAAAACCACTGCTTTCGACAGATTTTTCATTATTCGATTACTTATATGTTTTTGGATTATTGAGCACAATAACTACTAATGACAATATTATGAAATTGGAAATTTAAAATTAGTTACTACCTAGGCGATTTTTCATGCCTGGCCTGACTTCAACAAAAAGTACCAGTTATGAGTTTGTATATATTTTGAGCAAGCGAAAGCCCGACAGTAATGATCTAATTATAGCAGTGACGATTTCAACTATCACTAATAAAACATATTAACCCATGATAAGCAGAATTCAGTGTTCCATATATTCGATGATGATATTAAGTAGTGTATGATTGTGTGTGTTTAAGAAGCCTCCTTAAAAACCCTAATACTCACTTTGTTACACTTGGAAATTTTCTGAATCTCATCAATAGTATAATAATGGAAACTTGTGGCCAGCACTATCAGAAAAAATAAATGTATTTTTTTTTTAACAGTTATCTAATGCATTAACATAACAATTAGGCCTTTGTGTTACTTATGCCATTAGATTTGATTCGAGAAGAAAGCATGAGATAATGGCATAAATGAGATGAAAATTAAGCTTGTCTCATCGAAAAATCTGATTATACTATAAATTAGAATTGAAATATAACAAATACTACCATATAAAAATCTTAAATAATTCGGAGCTGAAAAAAAGTCTGTTTTTATCTGGCTAAGCGAAGCGATACGAAGGTTATGTGTTTGGGTTACCCGCTAAGAGCTGTGGAAAGATTTTTTGAGCGAACGGCAGGATCAATTTTTTGTTTGATGGCTCAAATTATTCAGTTATATCTCCAGAAGGCTTTGAAAAAAAATTGAGCTAAGAATGCGGACACGTTACGGAATAAAATATGTTTAATTAATTTGCGAGAAGATATGCAATAATTTTTTAAGCGAACGGATCGACTTTTAAGTTTGTTGGCTTAAATTATTCAGTAAATTGATAAATTATTCCTGTCCCTTACGACGAATAGTGTAATAAAATAGAGAGTAAAATAAAGTCCAGGATAGCAGCAAAATATAGATGCTATTTCTCACTGCAAAGATACTTGAAATTTATACTACTCTCCAAAAGAATCAAAATCATCATCTACAAAACCATAGTAAGGCCAGTGGTTATATATGGATGTGAGACTTGGACCTTAACCAAAATTTCAGAACGCACGCTCGACTACTGAGAGAGAAAAGTATTGAGAAGAATATGGGGCGGAATGTTTGATAATGGAATTAGGAGAAGAAGAAAGAGTGTGGAGCTGCTGAACCTGATGTTTTGGCATTGATAAAGAAAGCCAGAATCAGATGGTTAGGTCATGTGGAAAGAATATCCGACCAAAAAATGCTCCTTAAGAAGCCGAGTGGCAAACAAATTAGTGGACGCCCTCGGATCAGATGGCTGGAGGATGTGGAGGACGATCGAAGGTGACTGGACGTTCGATGATATAGGGAAGTAGCCCAAGACCGTGGAGATTTTAGGAGGCCCGGGTTCTTGCAGAACCGTAGCGCCATTATAATAATAATACGGTGGATGGAGATATTTACGAAGTCGGATTTTTCAGCTGTGGCCATGTCGTTAATAAGTCTGTTGTGATGTCCGTGTAGTTTAAGGTGCAATCGGGAGTAGAGAGCACGTATCTGTTGGTCGATAGTTGGTTGTCGTAAGTCGATATGTAAGGTTTTGTTGTTTACGTACCATGGAACTGATGTTACTAGTCTTAAAATTTCGGATTGAAATGATTGTACTTTTTGAATGTGCGTCTTTTTTGCAGAACTGTAAATTTGCGAGGCATATATCCATATTGGTTGAAGTAGATAAGAGTATGTGTATAGTTTTTGTCTGATTTTCAGTTTTGATTTTTAAAAAAAGTGAGTATAGTATTTTTAGTCGCTTGTTCAAAGTCTTTCGTTTCATTTTAACATGTGAGCCCCATTTCATCCTTCTGTCGAATATTAGCCCGAAATAACGTACAGTGTCCGCCTGAGGGATTTGGTTGTCGCCGATATAAACAGGTGGGTATGTGTCTCGTCGAAGTGTAAATGTTATATGTTGTGATTTATTATGATTTAATCTAATTTTTCAAAGTGCATACAATTTTGTAATTGTAGTAAGTGATTTTGTTAATTCAATGAGGCTATTCTGGGGTCTTGATGTTTTGTTAAAATTGTTGTATCGTCTGCGTAAATAGCAGTCAACGTTTCGGAAGTAGTAGGCATGTCATGTTTCTTGATAATGTGAAGTATATGCCAATATTGATCCTTGAGGCACTCCTGCCGACACTGGTCGAATTGAGGAAGTTTCTAAGCCCTATCGAAAAGGAAAGACTGAAGAATGAGAGTATGTATGAGGCAGTATAGTTTTGAATTTTAAGAGAAGTCCCTGGTGCCAGACTTTATCAAATGCCTGGGAAATATCCAGAAACATGCCGGTTGCATATTGTTTTTGCTTTAGTGCTCCAGCAATGTAGTCAGTAACTGTGTGTAATTGGTGTGTAGTTGAATATAATGTGCGAAAACCGATCTAATGGTTAGGTATTATCTTTCGGTCCGTTAATATGTCAACCAATCTTTTGTATATTAATTTTTTGAAAACTTCGGAACAAATTGGAAGGAGACTGATAGGTCGGTAGAATGAAGCATTGTAAATGTCTTTGTTCCTTTTGTGTATCATTTTTATATGAATATTTCCATTGTAGTGGGAATTTAGTTGTTCTCAGGATCCATTTGTATGTTGTCGTAAGGAACACTTCATTTTTTTTTTTTTTTTTTTTTTGCTGAAGGTATTAGTTAAATCAGTATTTGTATTTTAAATTTTACGCTTTTAATGTATCTACTCTTTTTGTTTAGTTCTAAAATTTACATCGTAATGAAGGCTTACTGATAAATCAAAACTATTGATGACATTGCAATCATGTATTAAAATTTTGTGACCTATTTATTATTCACATGACTTTCTGGTTAAAGTACTGATACAAACATACATAACCCTTGAACTGATTCCAAAAAGTTATTGACATTAAAAATATTTTAGGAAAACATCGGCAGATTCATATAAAACTGATATTTTTAAGAGGTTATTAATTTTTGCAACCATGTTTTTGAGTTACAATTTGGATGGATTTTTTACTTATAATTGTATTATAGACTACTGGCTATTTTTATAATGTTACTAATACTTTTTACTATGTAAATACTTTTTTCTCCATCGCACCTGCATAATTATATTTTCGGAGGCGTTTATTTCTATATGTTTTCGGCTATTTTGTTTCTGTTTCTCTCTACATTAAACAACAGTATCTTTGAGGCACTTCTTGAATTAGCAAGTAGTGCAGTAACTTAAGCAATTATGGGGAAAAGAAACTAAGAACAAGTTTTTTAATCTCAAGACTGCTTTAGGAGTCATTTTACAAATGTTTACCCCCATTTACCCATCATTACCAAAAAAGAAGTGGGATTAGGTTGTTTCCTTGCTTCTTTAATAATACTGGAATTTCGTTCTTCTCAAAATTTTATCTTCTGAATAACCTTGTAAATGAATGATTCAGAATAGACCAATAGAGAATTTATTACCCTTTTTCGTTAAAAGAACCTCTAACTTCAAATGGATTCTACCTATTTTCGCATTAAAAATTCCACATTATAAGCCTTTGGTTTCTAGGACGAGAAGCATTCTCTGTTCCTAATCAATCACTGTTGAACTAGCATGACAGCAGATCGTTGTATGGAATGATTTATTCCCGTAATTGTGGTTTTACATACTATTGCTTGTTTTTTGGATTGATGAGCTAATAAAGTTTCACTTTTTTTTTTAATGAATTTCTCTTTCATAACTTGTCCTAGGTCTTGACTTACTCCTCGTATTTACTGCCGAAGATATTAACATGTATCCATTTTTAAGTTCCATAACTCTAATCGCCTTTTTCGTTAATTTGTTTATACCCTGTCATATTTACTCCATTGTTTTTCATATCTTAATCCATTTCTCTTCCTTCCTTGTCAATGTTCCCATATTCCTTTTTATTGACTTTAAATAATTTTCTTGCTTGATCCGTTTAATAAAATCCGTTTGAACTTGGAGCTCGTTAAATTAATCTAAATCAATTATACTCATGACGTAGGAACCATTCCATTTGGTTGATTTATCTTAAGTCCAAAAAGCTCTGAATCATTGAGAAAATTGGTCTCTTGAGATTAATTCCTTCAAAAGAAAGATGGGAAAAAGGGAGAAGCAATTAAAATAGAGGTGAGTAGAAATCAAGGTATGTTGGGTTAATGGTTCTCTTCGTGCACATGGGAATAAACAGAGCTGGCAAAGAAAGAGTTACTTGGCTTTGAAATAAAGAAGTATCAGGATCCTAAAGTAACTATGGATACCATTAATAAAATTAACTTGTTCAGAATAATTTAAACTTAATGTCAACTTTTTACTTAAGCTAATAGTTTCTTATGATGTGCAAATTAATTTTGAGTTCGAACTATCTTCAATTTTAATAATTTTAGACTAAAACATAATTTCTGATTAAAACATGTTTTCTATGAGATATTATTATTATAATTTTGAAGTACTGTACTTTACAAAGGATAGAATTAGGGATAAACATTAAAATTTACGTTTGAAAATAATTATTACGTATTTATTCTAGGATAAAAAAGATCCATAAAGTTGCTGGCCATAATTTTGTTCATTGTAACCAGATTGTGTATTGCCTAGTAGTTATACAATGGGGAAGGTTACATGTTTGTTAACCTTATCCGGACATCTGATTGCGATGTGAATTGATTATTATGAATGCTTCTTATTTTTTTTTCTTTAAATATTAAGTTACGATATGGAAATAAATACATTAGTCTTAGATACGTTACAAAGGGCGGTGAGTCAGGATTCGCGCATCTTCAAACCGGCGGAACAGAAATTGCAAGAATGGGAAACACAACCGGGTTTTTATTGTCTTCTCAAGGTATGGGTTCTAACTTATTTATATCATGTAATATTACTGGATTCTATTGTTGGCTTAAGGTTCACTGCATGTCTAGGAGTAATTAAACAGCGACAAAATGAATTTAATGTAATTGTCAATATTTTTATGTAGGTACTGCATTCTCTTTTTTATGACTTCCTTCAATAACAACAATTGGTTTTATTTACATTCACTCCTTTGTTAGTATGTTACTTCTCGATATTGTTTTACAATTATTGAAAAATAAAAAATATTCCAGTTTCAAAATTAGAATATAAAATTATGATTTGAATCTGAATGTAGAGTTCATGCAAAAAAAAAAAAAAAAAAGCAGTATTGACTTATTACTTGCTTGAACACATATTGTTTAGACTTTTTATCCCTCTCATATAGCATGCTGTGCTATCAAACGTTTTTGAAAATAGTTTACTCCAGGTTTATGTGATCAGCCCTTCTATTTACTTGTTTCTAACAACTTATGGTTGAAACTTTTTGCTTTCTTTTCTTCCTTACCTTTCTCCATGCCTTTCAGTGTGGAGGTTTCTCAGTCCTAGCCAGCAAGCTATTATGATCCAGCTATTGCTTCCAATAAATTCTGATTGTTTCCCTTCTGCTCTATCCTGGACATGTGGTCTTTCCATATTAGTGAAGGCCTTCTTTGAGATTGACTTCCATGAAAACTCCGGGTCTTCATTCACTAGGTACAGACAACCGAACCACTTTAGATGCCTCTTTTCAGTACCAACTATTGCATACTTGGTATCCTTAATTGGCCTGCCTCTTTCCAAAAGGTACTTAATATCTGTACCTGTAATTTTATTTCACTGCTTATCACCCAACTTTTAAATCCTTAAGAAAAGTAGGAAGCTTAAAGGTGTGTGGTATATTTTTATAATTATTTATATTTTGTAGGTTAGAAAAAGTGAATTGATTAATGATACTTTTCTAGGTATACTTTTGAATAGAAATAGAATAGAAAATAACTTTATTCTGGGACAAAGTCCCTTTAGAATATCAAAATAGAACATAATTAAAATACTACATCTGGCCAAAATAAAACAATAATAAAAAAGAGAAAGTAAAGAAAATATTAGTTAAACAAGCTATATACAAAAAAAAAAATCTGTATCCAAAACACTTAAAACTATGATAAAACACTTAAGACTATGTACAGTAGGAAAAATTATAATAATACTCTTTTGAAAAATGAAATAATAAAAAATAAATTGAGTTCTTCTTTAAAATGAGATGTCTTTCTGCTAACAAA
This sequence comes from Nezara viridula, assembly GCA_928085145.1. Classification (NCBI taxonomy): domain Eukaryota; kingdom Metazoa; phylum Arthropoda; class Insecta; order Hemiptera; family Pentatomidae; genus Nezara; species Nezara viridula. Next base: position 27,937,474 of record OV725083.1, on the reverse strand, counting down.
GAAAAGACAAAGCTGACAATATAAAATATCAGTGTCTTTAAATAATGATTAATATGTAGACTCATCATTGTCAAATGCTAGAGGTACCGATTTAATTATATACCAATAAAAAATAATAATAAATAAAACAAAAAAAAAACAATAGATGCGGTCAGTGGCATTAAGAGCCGGAAGATATTGTAATATCCCTAGTGAAGTTCACAGTATAGAGTAGTATACTGTATACTTTTTTATTTAGTATGTGTCTTTAGACATGTTGACAATTTTAAATAGAATTTTTTCATTTAGTTAAATATGTAAATGTTATACATTATACCGATATACTTAGTGTGAGTCAAAAAAAAAAAGAAAAGTCAAGTGTGAGAACACCATAAGGCTGACCTTAGCAAAAAGGGGTTGGCAACCAATTACATAGCGGAGCTCAGCTCAATCAGCAACTTGCCTTGCATCGGTATCCTTCTCATATCCAGTATAAAATTTTTAAAAAATATATATAGCATATATAACATTAAAAAAAATTAGCAAAGCGGATCATGTCGGAATTGAAAAGAAAAATCGAATATTTTCCCTTACACATTCGATTAAGAATTCTTCCACATCCATTGCATAAATACTGAACCAAAATAAAATAATTTGAGAGGTTGTGCAGTGAAAACAAGCGGATAACATAAAAAAAATGAAAAAAAAAAAAAATAAAAAAATATATATATATATATATATATATATATATATATATATAATATTTTTAAAAAGTAGCAAAGTTGATCATGTCGGAATTGAAAAGAAAAATCTAATATTTGTGTATAAAATCGAATATTTTTCTGTATACATTTGATTAAAAATTCTTCCACACCCATTGCATATTTTACACTGAACCAAAATCAAATAATTTGAGAAGTTGTGCAATGAAAACAATAAAAAAAAAAGGATGACACTGAAGAATAAAGTCCCACGGTTGTGTTAAAGTGGTGAGTAGGTGTCCCCCACCGGGAAGCTGGGGATAGCGGAGTCAGCTTCCAAGACCGTAACCCAGTCGACCCAAAGCTGACCTGAGCTGATCCTTGCTATGCCGGTCTGTAATTAAAAACCTATGGTTCAGTTTTGGAAGCTGACTCAGTTATGCCCAGAAGGAAGGTCACTAGGACGCTGTTTAAGGATGCAATTATGGTACTGAAGAATGCTGCAGCTAAAATGGGACTACTAATGAACTTCATAAAGAAGAATTACCTCAGTGTGAATCCCACTAGCTAAAATAAAAAAAACAAAACAAATATAACAAAAAAAAAAAAAAAAAGAAGAAGATTGAGGAGTTTATTGAAGTTGAATGTCATTGGTGCAGAAATTGAAAGGAGAAAAGTTGTTACATTACTACCGGCATTACTTTTTGCTCCAGAAACATTTGAATCAGCTTCCTATTGAACCCTCAAACTATCACAAGTACCAACAATTAAACTGTGAAACATAACCTATTATATATCTATTTGATAACTTAATTATTTTATAAGTCAATAATGCATTAAAAATATTCTAAAAAAATAATGTTAGAAATGCTTTTTATCAATTATGATATCACATAAAATTTCACTGTTGAATTATTAAAATCCCATTAATAGAGGGAACCATTGTAGGAGGCGCTATAATAGGGAGGTATATCAACTCTTTGGGGAAACCGAACATCATTCGTTTTATAAAATGTGGTCGACTGAGATGGGCAGGCCACATAGCAAGGTTGAATGAGGAAGAAGTTGCTATTAGGGAAACTGGACCAGTTGAGAGGAAGAGGAAGGCCAAAGTTAAGATGAGAAGACATGGCTATTAAGGATGCTCAGGCCCTTTTGGGAATACGGAATAGGAGAGCGGTTGCACAGGATCGAGCCACCTGGTGAGGGCTAGTTTGAGGAGGCCAGGGTACACATCCAGTTGTAGTTCCATAAGAATGAATGAATGAATTATTAAAATTATTATCAAAAACATTATTAAAAAAAAATTGTTTACAGTTTTATTAGTCTGATTAGTCCTTTTTTTTTTTTTAATTAAACCTTTTCTCCAATTTAATCAGACCAAGTATATACAAAATCATATTATATTATTTTGCCCTTTGTTACTAAGTGTAGGGTTCAAGAAAGATAATCAAGGTGCAATATTTGGTTAATTGTTTTTATGTCTTAATTTTTTGAGTTTGTTCCCAAAAAAAAAAAATTAATAAAAACTACTCAAGTTTTAAATTTTAATAATACTAAATTTGTATCTTCTTTTCAGGACATCTTTTGTAATCAAAATATTGACGTAAGTGCAAGACTTATCGCTGTGCTACTATGCAAAAATGGTGTTGACAAGTATTGGAGACCCAATGCTCCTAAGTAAGTTGACCATTTCTGTAATTTTTTCTTTTGTTTTTTTAAAGCTTGTTATAAGTATTTTTTAACCTGTAAATCTGGCTACAGAGACTGCGATTTGATCTGTTGATCTATATACTATTACTTCTGTGTTATTGCCATTCAGCTGCAATAGGACTTACATAACTATTAGTGGTGATAAAATTTGTATAGCGAGGTTATATATGGTCCCTTATGGGGTAGGGAGTGTAATGCTTTTCAAGTGTTAATCTTCTGTCATTGGCTACTATTACTAATTATGTCATAAATTAGAGATTACGTACGTTGTTAGTATGATTTGTGCTGATTAATATCAGTTTGACATTAAAAAATAACAAAGTAAAAATTTATGGTAGTTGTCCATAATATCTAAAGTACTGGTACTGTTGAAGAGGAACTATCTGACTTAACTGACCAAGGTGGAATCGAACCCACAAAATTCTGAGCCGGACACATTGGGGCACTCACCACAACGTGCTCAATAAGTATAATAGTATACTTATCTAGTCCTGGTATAAATATTGTTACTAGGAAATATGTACAGATTTCAACAGAAAAATCAATTTTTTCAAAAACTTTATTAGAAAATAAAATGTATATGTATAGAGAGTAAAACAAAAAAGAAATTACTCAAAATGTTCCCCTTTTGCCTTGACACAGGCATTTAATCTCCATGGACAGTCATCAATAGCAGCACGCAGCACTTCCTGAGTGATATTAAAATTAAGTGTTATATAGATCTGACAAGTATGTCTTGTTCTTCAGAATGGCCTTGTTTATTTGAGAGTATATTTTAATTTATATGCTCTCTATTTTCTAATTATAAATTTTATTAGGCTGTGTTTATGGATCAAGGTTTTATGTTAATATTTTCTCAGCAATTTTAGATACACTTTAGATTATGTAATTTTTAAATTAGTTTTAGACAAATTTTTAAATGATTATCAATTTAAAATAGTATATTTTAAACAAAATTTATTTCAAATTAATTCAATTTTTATGTTTTTAGTGCATTAACCGAAGAAGAAAAAACAGCTATAAAAACAAGTATTATTTCTAATTTCCATGTGGCAGAGAAACAAATAGCTACTCACCTTGCTGTGTTGATTGCTAAAATTGCAAGGTAATTATTTAATACTTTGTTTTTTCTGAAGTGTTCTTTTATTATATATTTGTTTCTATGAATGAATGATACAGAGATTGAACAGTAAAAATTGTTTTGTTACTAGTTTTATGGTTGAAATGTTGTATGATACAGGCTGTTAATTATTCTAATAGAGTGTATTATACAGTCTGATGTATACAGTAAAATTTTGGTAGTTGGTAATTTACAAATAGAATTAACTTTGTAATCTTGAATAAAAATAAAAATTAAATAAGAAAGAACTGACAGATAGAAACAATTCTTGGAGAATTAAAATTTGTATTATTATATTCATGATAATTAATATTGAGAAAATTATTGTAAAAACAATTCAGTTATGAACTGATGAGTTACCATGACATGACAGTTGATTGTTTTCTTTATATATGTATATTCTCTAACTTTAAAGAATGGAAATTTTTTTTTTTAAACCAAATGCCAATACAATATAGAAATAATTATTGTGAAGGTGGCTAGGTCTGTACCATCTCTGAAGGAGCACATAACAATATGGAGAATCCTTGGTTGTGGTACACTTAAGATATAGGCATTCGTCAGGGCATGCCTGTTAATCAGGAGGAACTTGTTCATGAACTCCGAAAATATCAATCTTATAAAAACCTATAACTGGGGCCATATTAATTTACCATATTAATGGGTACATATTAAAAATAAGTTTTACACTCATCTCTCAGCTTTTTCATTGACCATGGTCTCCAATCAACTTATCCTTGGATTAGAACTGTACCTCAATTAAGCACCCATAAATATAATAATTATTATCATATAGTTTTTAATTATAAAGCAATGGTTGACTTTGGTGAGTGGAGTGGTTGGAAAATAAAAAAGGTTTTTGGATAATTCTTTTTTTTTTTTTGGCTAGTAATGATGAATTTTTACCTTCTCCTTCATTACTAGGTGTGTCCATTAATTCTAAAAAAACACATTTTCAGCCTTTGGAGTATCTGTATTATCTTTCAAATATGACCTTTTGTTGTTTTTTTTTGTATGGTTTTGGGCCCCCTTGCACGTGTACCAAATTGGGCACTCTTTGCACAATGGGGGGCTGTACAATAGCAAAAAAACCTGTTTTCTGCACGTTCTTGCTTGAAAACAGCTGTAATTATTTTGGTTAAATTTGTCTAAAGTATTCTCTTATATATAAGTATACTCAGAAAAAATACATATATATTTTTATTAGCAAAATAACATTTTTGTTTTCGCTTATAACTCAAAAAATGTACATTTTATAGTTAGGTATATTCATAAGAATATGAAATAAATACATTATTAAAATAAGACCAGTATTAGTTAACATACAACTTATTGAACTTTTTACAAATGTTTATTAAAATATTGTGCACATATTCCCATAGAAACTTGTCAAATCTTTTAATTTGTTGATAACTCACAAACTATATATCTGGAAAACTATAACTAAAATCATATATTCTGAATATATCCAAAAATTATATATTCTGAAGCTTATTTGAAAGGTAATAAAAGTTTCTACTAAAATAAACTTTGTATAGACGTCCAACAATTTTTAGCCAAAATATAGGAAAGTCAGTTAAGTGGACACAACAGACTTATATTGTGCAAAATAAATAACGTTGTACAAATTAAATTTTGTTTTAGGCAGTATTAATTTAATATATATAATCAGATATTAATTTTCTTTAGGCATGACTGGCCACACAACTGGGATCAGCTGATGCCAACGTTGATGAACGCTGTGAAAAGCGATGATCTGGTGACGCAGCAAGTTGCTCTGCTTTGTCTTCATCAAGTAGTAAAAGTTTTGTCTACCAAACGCCTTCCTGGAGATCGAAGACTCTTCCAAGAATTTTCTCCTGCTATTTTTCCTTACATTTCTCAGTTGTGGGATACGCACTCACAATGTTTTTTTATTAGGGTAAGCTGGTGGAAATTTCTTACATTTTCACAAGTTTTTATTTTAAATAAGTATTGTTCAATAATAGTTTTTACCCTAATCATTCTTATTCTCGCTATATCGAAAATTTCTAAAAAGTATTGCAGCAAAAATTTTAATACTTTTTTGTACATTTTTTGCTTTTTTGGCGCAATTTGTTGTTGGTCGGTCACAGCTGGTTCTGCAATATTATTATTCATTTCATATTCAAAAGCCTTCAGAATTATTCATGTTCCACTAGTGATACTGGAATAATCGCTATTCAATTTCCATATTTTTTTATGCTATTTTGGTTTACTATACAACATCTCGCACTTTTTTCTAATTTAGATCAGTCTGCGGAAATCATTTCATGATTAGGAAATAAGTTACCGATTATTTCACTGTAATTAAGTTTATTGTTTCTAGCGTAATGTTATCCAAAATTTTTTAGAGGTGGATAGTTTTCTATTGTATGAGATATCATATCTGCAAGCTTGATAATTTTGTACCCATTGAAGTATTGCACTATTCGACTTCTAAGTATTAAATCATTGTTTAAACAATAGAAATAGATATTATTATTAATCAATCAAAATATATTGCTTAGACATGAAAAAAGTTTTTTAAATCTCATACAAGTTTCTTTATACATGAGCTATTAGTTATTATCTGAATTACAAACCATTCGTTATAAAGATACTTATATAATGTATTAAAATTTAATTTTTCAGGTATTAGAAAATCAAGATGAAGCTCATAAACCATTGGAAAAAGCTTATTTATCGTTGAAAATTTTAGATAAATTGACCATTCAGGGATTTAAAGCACCTCATACTGTTAATGATGTTAACAATTTTCTTAAAGCTTTATTTGAGAGATGCAAAGCTATGCTTAGTATTAGTAAGTCTCTTTCATATATATTTATATTTTTATCATATCATCTGACTTTTCATTTGTTTATCTGATATTAAATATGTATACAAATTCAAAGTCTTAAATATTTCTGATATTTACATCTTTATTTGATTAATGAGAAAAATAAAAATGTCTGATACATGATCTCAATGTAATATATTTTAAAAGAATAATTCTAACATCAAGAAAGTATCATGTATATTCTGATATTAAATAAATAATTATTTAATAGTATATTTTAATGTATATATACAATGAATAAAATTCTTTAATAAGAATTATTAATGCCCAACTTAATGTGATCTTTGGTACATTTCATTGGTCAATGCTTCATAATTCGCATAATATGATGACAATCCTATACTTCATTTGAGATAAAATTTAAAAACCATACTGTCATTCATAATTTTGTATAAAAATATTTTCAAAGAAATATGATTATATATCCAATAAATTAGGTATTTAAAAATAAATTACTTAACATTATATTAAAAACTTGCAGCAACAGGTCACAAACTGCAGTTACGGCTGCTGTGGTGATCCTTGGAACAGATTAAGTTATGTGACGAGAGTTGGGGACTCCTGTCATTATTCAGTCAAATTATAATTATTTTTAGTAGAGTCCCACCGATCCTGATTTGAGTGGATCAGACTGCTAAGATCACCATTAGTCTGGATTAAACGAAATTTGTTGTAAAATGCTCATAATAAATATTATTGCGTTTTTTTTGTTCACAAATATACCTTTTCCTTCAGCTTAATTTTATTTTTTAATCAATATTACATAATATTATGTTATATATGAGTTTTTGATCCACAAATTGAGATTAGGTTAATAGAATAAAACATCTTGGCGATTAAAAATGACAATTTATTGTACAGTACCACAAAACAAAACAATGTACATTAATATTAAAATGTTAAAGTTAAGAATTTTAAAAACAAAATAAACAAAAAAATTCAAACAAAACTCTAATATAAAACAATTAATTTCATAATGAAAACAAAAATATGTTTAGTATCACTGAAAAATTCTATAAAGTTCTTACACCCAACCCAAAGGTATGAAATCTTTTTTTTTTTTTTTTTTTTAGTTTTTCTACAAGCAAAGGTTTTCTGTTTTTTTTTTTGTTTTTTTTTTTATATGGTTCTGTTAGAAAATTGGTTAATAGAGTATCTTTGTTTAAATTTTTTCATCATATCAAACTATGCTGTATTCTCTACAAATATTTTTTTTACTTACCTAGCTCATGCGTATAGTGTGTAGTACAGATCCTTTTTTATCGATTTATTAACATCCACCTGAAACTTTGTAAATAGTTTCATCTCATCGTTACCTACAACTAGTTTATTTACGAAAACTCCTGGAATTGGGGCATTTTCAATTTGGAGGGGGCAAACTTTGTCTATTTAATTTGATACTAAAAACTCGTAAATACTCATTTGCTTTCTACTTGAATCGTAAGATAATTTGATCACAAAATCAAGAAAAAAGGTGGCCTTCAAAAATATTGAGCCATTTGGCATGACCTACACTCCCAAAATTTCAAAATAACGAAGTTATATAGGACAAATATTTTTATAGGCCATGAGTATTTACGAATTTTTAATATCTAATTAAATAGACAAAGTTTGCCCCCTTCAGATTGAAAAAGCCCCAATTCCAAGAGTTTTCGTAAATGAATTATGTGTAGGTTATGATGAGATGAAACTATTTACAAAGTTTCAGACAGGTGTTAATAAATCAATAAAAAGGGATCTGTACCACGGACTATTAATTCATTTAATTAAATTTTTGGTTTCTTAAATTTTATTAAAGTTTTTTTTTTTTTTACATTAGTCTAGGTTAGTAGAACTCAACTGTATTTTGTTTTATTTTTCTATCTATTTTATTTCTCCACATTATCTCTTTGATTGACGAATGATATGTAATAATTTATCTTTGTATTTTTAAATTTCAGGGCCTTCGCTCAAACCTGATCATGAAGTTTATGCCAGTAAATATATAGTCAAGTCTATTAACATTTTAGCAAGCCTTTTAGAGCAACATCCTTTCTCATTTGTCGATTATATCACGCCAACTCTGGAGTTTACTGTATTTTATACGTTTACTCCTTCCGGAGAAGCATTTATATTTGAACGTTTTATTATTCAGTGTTTCAATGTAATCAAATCAGTAATTTTGTGCCAAGAGTTCAAGCCACCGAAAATAATAGAAGGTTACAAAAAAAAAAAATTATATTATGATGGTATATTGAGTGATTTTTTGTGTTAGAATATTATTAATTTATTTTTATTTTTTATATTTAGAAACGAAAGAACCACTGTCATTGAAAGCGCATCAGTTAAAACAGGCTTTTTTCAACTCCTCTACTCTTACAGCAATTTGTAAAAGATTAGTAACCCATTATTTTCTTTTGACACCTCGTGATCTCGAATTGTGGGATACTGATCCTGAATCTTTTGGTATTTTATTATTATAAATTTTAAATAAAAAAATGTTTTTACACAAAGTAGAATATTAATTTTGTATAGCTATCTGGTTCATAATTTATTTAATTTTTTATTGGTTTTTTATTTTTATAGCTACTGATGAGGGAGGAGAATCTTGGAAATATTCTCTGAGGGTAAACATTTTTCTTGTTTAATATTTTCTTTAATTTTTAATTTTTATTTATTTATTTTTTTTTTATTCAGGCAAGCACTGAGGCACTGTTCGCCTCAGTTTTTCATGAGTATAGAGATGCTTTGACCCCTTTTGTGGTAGAACTGGTAAGAGAAAATCAGTCGCTTGTTGCACCGTACGATATTAATGCTATTCTTTTGAAAGATGCGGTTTATAACGCTGTTGGCATAGCTGCTTTTGATTTGTTCGATGTGGTATGTACTGAATGCTAATTATGTAATAAGCAATTAACACATTATTTTTATAATACTTGATTATTTTTTTTTGTAGATAAATTTTAATGACTGGTTTACTACATCCCTGCGAGTGGAATTAGAAGTCCAGGATAATAATTATAGGATAATTAGGAGACGAGTCGCTTGCTTGGTTGGAATTTGGGCTGGTGTTAAAATGTCGAGCGATTTGTATCCGAATGTTTATTCGCTTATGATTCAACTTCTCAGATCTGAGGAGGACATGGTCGTGAGGTTGACTGCTGCGAATACAGTCAGAGCAGTTGTCGACGATTTCGAGTTTAATTTAGAATCTTTCATGGACTTTTTAGAACCAATGTTTTTATCCCTTTTCAACCTTTTGAAAGAAGCCCTGGAATGCGATACAAAGGTGATTTATTTAAATTGTAATTTTTTCCTAGTTTTGTATTTATTTTATTTTTTATTATTTCTTTAGCTATTTAAGATAGAGATATTATTACAATCAATTAATATTATTTTTGAGGTCTCACTCAATTTAAGCTACTTGTCCAGTTTTGCACTTATGTGAAATGTATTTGCTAGCGAATACTACTCTCAGTCAACCAGAAACACTTCACTCTTGTAAAGACACTCGTGATTTTTTGCATGATCCACTCTCAACTGGACAAATAACTTAACAAAGTTAAGAGAGTTTTGAAGCTAGACTAAAGCAATTTTTTTACCTTCTTCCGGTTCTCACAGTTTCAGTTATAGTAGGTTATTGATTTTTTTATGATATCTCTAAATTTCAATCCACTTACTCAAGCTCTATCTACTGCCACAAATCCATATAATCCGCCCAGAAGACTGCTGAGGCGCTGGCCAAGAAACTTATTGCATTGAGCTACTTGCTGCATTATCGTTTTTTTTTTTTTTTTTTTTTTTTTGTGTGTGTTATTATGTTATGTGTTATCTTACTACTGTTTTTTTTTTTTCTTGTCTTGTTTTGTTATTACTATTCTTTTTTTTTCTTTATGCTATTATTTCTTCTCCTTGATATCATATTTGCTGAATACCGAGATAGATGGCAAATTTATTGTAAGTCAAGAATATGTACATTATAATAAATAAATCTCTACATATTGCAAATTTATTAAGTTTTATTTTGTATTTGTAGATGCGGGTTTTGCATATACTGTGTTTCATCGTTGAAAGGGTTGGTGTCGCAATCGAACCTTATTATAACAGCTTTGTTCAGTACCTTCCACTATTGTGGCATGAAACAGAACACCATAGCATGCTCAGGTGCGCTGTCGTCGCAACATTAGTACATCTAGTCAAAGTAAGTAATGTAGTTACCATTTAAAATTTCATTCTATTTATCATTTTTTCCATTCCTTTAGTTTTCTAAATGAAATTCTATTCTGTTCTAGGCAATAGGTAAAATCAATGAATCAGAAGATGTTACCAATTTCATACTGTCTGTGATATCATTAAGCACTGATGTTAGGCAAGACTGTCATGTTTATTTACTTGAAGACGGGCTCGAATTGTGGCAAAGTGTTGTCGAGACGACTGCTTACCCGACACCTGGATTGATTCAGTTGTTTAGTAATATGCCACCTCTTTTAGGTAATTATTTTATTTCAAAATTAGAATTATAAATTTTTTTTCTTCAAAATTGTTTTTGAATCATTATTATTATTATTATCATTATTATTTTTCTGACAAATAGAAGGCAACACTGAACACTTGCGGCTATGTATGAGCATCATATCAGCCTACGTTTTGCTTTCTCCTGATGACATTATTGAGGTAAGAAGACTAATATAACTTATCTTTCTTTAATTGATTTATTTTAAAATTATAAGAGTAAAAAAAAATATGTAGAAAAATTATATATTAATTAAATGCTAGATCTATATAAAGAACTTGACTGTAAATAAGATTTATACATTTTGTTTGCTTACTTTTTTGAACAGCTGTCCAATAAATACAAAAATAAATGGACATTATCATACAATTACAGCACGGGCGGATCTACAGGGGGGAGGGGTAAGGGCTTTCGGGCTGAAGCCCTCCCCCCCCCCAAAATGGAAATATATGACCATGTTTTATAGGAAAAAAATACCTCTTAAAGTATTATTGTTCGTGTAATTACATTCAAAAGTACTTAAGGAATAACTTAAACACCATTTCATATAGGTAGTTAGTTTCTTTCTGTTTTTCCAAAGTAATTATCGTTATTTTTATGAAAAAAAAAAGGTTTCGGGCTGAAGCCCCCCCAAAATTAAATCCTGGATCCGCTTGTAATGTACCGATTGTAATCAGGTAATAACGTTATACTTATAGTGCTATTGAATTAAGTATAAAATTGGAATGATCATTAAGTTTTTTACATATAGTTGTAATCATGTAATCATTGATTCCGATTTTGTCCATCTCTGGTAAAAAAATTAAGCAAAAATCTAGTACATTTAGGTGAAATTAAACTAATTTTTCTTTTGCTGATTTATGTATTTAGGAATAAATAATTAGGTAGAAAAATTTAGGTTTTGAAAAGAAAAGAAATCTGTAGTATGTAACATAAAATTATTTTACCATTTAGTTGGAAGAAAAATGATTATAGGTTTAGGCCTCATTCATAACATAAAGAATCATACAAATTTTCCCGGGGGAATATAATCTTAAAATATTTCGGTAATTTGCATCTGAAAAATTTCAAAGGACTTGTTATTATTTTGTCTTTTTATCTATTAAGGACTAATTTAATTAATAGTGAGTTATTTTATGACTGATACTAAGGAAGCCTACAATAAATTACCAACTATACTTCTAATAAAGTCTCTTTCCTGTTGTCCTCATTAAAATAATTATTGTTATAAATAGCATTGATTGATGCATTAAATTTTCCTTAGGTTTATGGACAGACGTTAATAAACCTTTTTGCTGATATGCTGACGGATATGAGAACTGAAGGTATTTTATTAATAATGAGGGTATTGGAACTGTTTATGAAAGTTAATTCGTCAAAATCCTCATTACTTTTAAAACCTCTTCTTCCAGATATTTTTGGGTAAGTATTTTTTTATTTAAATTAAAAAAAAAATTTAATTCAGCTTGTATATCTTGTATATTTGTAGTTATATCAACTGAATGATCAATTCAGTGTATGCCTGTTGTGGTTTTATAAACATATTTGGATATTACATGAAGAAATACATAAATTTGAATGATTGGAATTTTGAATTACTAATAAATTGTTTTTTGGGTGATAAATATTCAGGACGCAGTCTTTTTTAAATCTTTTATTATTTTTTATATATAGTAGGCAATAGGCAAATAGGCAAAAATAAAAAATTTAAAAAAGACTGCGTCCTGAATATTTATCACCCATGACATGTAGAACAGTCGACTAACTTCCTTCTTTGTGTAATTTATTTTTAGGAACATACATAAAGGTGAAGAATTTCCGATGGTAATGTCTGTGTACCTGTCAATCTTAGCTCGCGTTCTTTTGGCTTCACAAGAAACTTTTATTGAAGTAAGGTTTTGATTTATATTACAATATACGTAAAAATTGTCTTTTTATATTTTATTATGATTATATTATACTTTTAAATTTTCAGATCATGAATAAAGTAAGTGAAACAGTTCGGCAGAGTCCAGATGAGGTTTTGAACAAAATGTTGGAGGTATGGTTACACAAAATGCCTTTGATAACTCAGATGGAAAGGAAGAAACTTTTAGGGCTTGCACTTTGTTCCTTATTAATATCTAACTTCAGGTGAGAGAATTATGGTTTTCAACATTTATTCTTTATAAATGTTAAAGACTAAAGCTATTTTCTATCTTCTTGTTGTAATAATTTTATAATTCTTAATATTCATATTATAAAAAGTACCTACATGACATAGATAAACGTTTTTCAGTTTATTTATGAGTTATATTACTCTACCACAACAGTTTATAATCCGGATTAAAAAAAAAAGAAAATTTGGATTTAAAAAACTGTTATACTCAGGGGTGCCCATCCCTCCCCCTCTCTAAGATCAATGGTGCAAGAACCTATTCTCCCACTTCCAAGATATTTTATTGCTCATCTTTTCTTAAAACAAAGCAAGCGAAGGTAGAATTTAAAAAATCGTAGATCATATACAACTATACTTGCTACTGTCTGTTCCAAGTTTTCTCCTTGTACCTTAATATTTAACTTTTCATTCTGAAAATTCATCACCCTGTCGAAATGGGCCCCTCCCGAAAATTCCAAAAATTTTGATGGCGCATCTTTTATATTTCTTTCATATTAAAGTTTAAAATTCTTTATGCATTTATTAGTCAATTTTTCTTATAAAGTTTACTATTTTGTTCACCATAGAATATTGATAATTTCACTATTAGAGAACATAAAAAATAAATATTACTTTTTAGTCACTTTTTTTTATACTAACATACAAATGGATTGAAATTTAATATTTTAAACTCAAGTTAGATAGAGCTCACAATAACATTGAGATGTATTGGGTTTCTTCGATTCAAAAATATTTTTTTAAAATTCCAAATTTCCAAATTTTGAAAGTACCAATTACCCAGCATTTAAGACTCTGAACTAACTGCTAAGTGCCCATGAGTTCCATCAAAATTATTTAATAATTTAGGAGAATAAGAGGTGTTTAGAAATACAGGACTACAAACAAATGCTGATACAGAAATATAGTAACAAACTAATAAATAAGACTTTTAATTTCTGGGATTCTTAAAACATGTGAAATAATAATAATAACAAACCAGACATAGTATTAATTGTTCATGATTTTTCATTGATATAGCGGTCCTAACCGATGATAATATTAGAGACTATTTCTGAAAAAATTAGGAAATATCAAGATTTGTACCAAGAGCTTTGGCAACTTTACAGACTGAATCAAGTACAGGTATATCCAATTGTAATTTTAAGTAATGGCCTCGTCCCAGACGATACCATTCGCTTTGCCAAAAATTGTAAACTGCCAGAGAAAGTGTTGAAAGAAGGGCAAAAAGCAGTTCTCCTAGGCACAGTGAACATCGTCAGGAAGTTCTTAAACATAGTTTAACTTTTGAGCCTAACCCTTGACCTTGGTCCGAGTAGGTGAATCTTCTTCTTTATCTTCCTCTTCGTGCCATTACTAGCGTCGAGGAACCTCAATCCAATTCAGCCATGCCTCTTGGTCCCTACTAAGCTGCCTCATTTCCTGGAGGGTTTTGCCTCTCTTCCTCTCCAATCCGCTGTATATACTCCTGATAGGAAATTCTGGAGTGGCCCCTCGGCCTCCTCCCAGTGGGTCGAGCTTCCATAATCTTCCGCGGGTCTCTCTCCTCTTCCATCCGACAAACGTGGCCAAACCACTTCAACTGTCGGTTTTCCATTAAAATCCTTAGCTCCGCCACCTCTAGGTCCTCTCTTATGCGTTCATTTCTGAGGCTGTCTCTCCTGGTCTTTCCAGCAGCTCTCCGCAGAAACTTCATCTTGGCTGCTGTCACATGGCTAACCTGCTTGTCCAGCATAATCCAGCTTTCGCTTCCATACGTGAGGGCTGGGAGGTATACTGACTTGTATATGTGCCTTTTTGTTTCCTTGCCAACTTCCCTGTGCCCTACTATAGTGTTGCTGATAGGGTCGATTTGGTGAATATTTCTGGCAAAAGCCAAGAAAGTTCGAAATTCGAAAATAATAATAATAAAAGGCTTAGCGAACCCGAAGATTTGATGCGACACCACCAATCGCTTATAATACACCTTCTTCCACCATTCGCCATCCAAACTCAGTCCCTTCAGATCAGCCTTAACGCAGTCCTCTCACCTTCGCTTCACTCTACCCCTCAGACATTTACCAGTCGGTATAGCAAATATTAACCTTTTAGGAATTCTTTCATTACTAAGCCAAACAATTTTACAAGCCCATTTAATTCGTCGCGATGTAATCACCTCAATTATATTAACCGGATACAGTTCACGCAATTCGTTATAAAACATGTGAAAGACTTATAAATTATTTTGTCAAAATATTTTTTTTTTTTAATTTTGAACATTTCTTTAAATTTTGCTATTTCAATTTTTTATTTAAATTCATCATCTAACTCTCTTTTGTGTTATTTGTTAAATATTATCTATTTGTCTGATGATTATAATGTATGAATTAACATTGCAATTTTATTTATTTCTCTCTACTATGTTTCTATTGGATTTTTAATTTATCCATCTCTATTTATTGTAGGTTTGTTTATGAAAAGTTCCATGGCATTGTGTTAGCAGTTACAGAAGTATTGAATGATATTACCAGAACTGACGAAGGAGGTTCCAGAATTGAGTATGTTATTGTAATATCCATATTTATCCATCTTTGTTATTATCATATTGAAATAGTGTCTTCTAGACCTAAAAAAGTTCAGGATTTTTTCCGACCTACAAAAGTCAGGAAATAGTATGGTTTTTTTTTTTTTAAACATCAAAAGCTGTGGAATGCAAAATCTACTGCTGTTGTTATTTAGAATCCTTATTGATCATGATAATGATATACATAATAGTTATAATTACACAAATACACTTTCAAAACGTTAGTGGGTGGGGTGGCTGAGTGGACTAATGCATGTGCAAAACACGAGTTGCTTGGTAACATGATTTACTGAAGTTTACCTATTTGAATCCCTGTGCTGAGGGCTTTTAGCTCTGCTATTTATCCCCCACCCTGGCCCATTGAAAATCTTGTATAGGTACAGGAGGGAGAAAGAAAAGACTTATAAAATGTTAAACGTATTAATGTGTTCATAAATAAATAATTGATAAACAATTATTTTATTTCTTTTCTCAGTATTGGATTTTTTCTAATTGTATTCCTAAAATTATTCATTAAGAAATTATTTCTGTGCCTATAAAGATAATTTTTGTTTTTTAAAATATTTTCATACTAAAAAAAGTGTTTTAGTTTTGTTAAATAATTATAAAAGACAGTATTATGGATATTTAATTTTTGTTAGTTTTCTTACAAACTTGTATTTAATATAAATTACAGTTTTTTTTTTTTTTTTTTTTTTTTTTTTATAAAACCTCCGTT
Source organism: Nezara viridula (assembly GCA_928085145.1). NCBI lineage: Eukaryota > Metazoa > Arthropoda > Insecta > Hemiptera > Pentatomidae > Nezara > Nezara viridula. Next base: position 27,921,176 of record OV725083.1, on the reverse strand, counting down.
ATTGTGAATCACATTATTTAAAATGTTAAATATTGTAAAAATTATGTAAAAAGATTATTAGTAAAATTTAGTTATGTTACAACTATTTTGATTATCTGGGTTTAGTTAGGGCTCTATAACTACACAAAAGGACATTAACTAAATCATATGTACAAATTAGAACTGGAGATGTAAAATTAAAAGATTTAAAAAGTTTTTCTTTGTTCATTCCTTATAAAGGCATAAAATCTAAAAGTTATTGATATGGTTTGGAAGAGCAATAATTCAGCTTTCCAACAGTTGTTATAACGTTGAATTAGGAGAAAATCCTGAGGAGTTAAGATTGCTTTAATGAGCGGTAAAAAAAAAAACCTCCAATAAAGTCAAGTCCAAAAATTTATCTTTTAAAATAATTTAGCTTTAAAAAATTTAATGTGAAGCAAAATCTATTTTAAATTTAATTATAAAAATTGTTTTTGTTCCAGCGCTTTGCTGTATCTACCAGATAACGATGACGCTTCCAGTTATGAAACAGAGCACGAGCATAGGAAGAAACAATTGGCTCTCGAAGATCCGGTTCACAAAATTGTATTAGAAAACTATTTTAGGATTCAGGTAGAGGACAACATTATAACTAGCTGATGTTTAGTGAATTTTAGCAATCAAATAATGAATACCACTTTGTTGCATTATTGTAAGAACAAAAGAAACAGCTAACAGCCATTCATGTTTTTAATTCAGTTTTAAAATCCGTATATTGATCATTTACCTTTTAGTAATATAATATGAAAACAAGTAAATACAATAATCTTTGAAAAGGAGGACTTAATGTTGTTTGTTGTTGATTGCATATGTTTATTATTGAAAATAATTGACCAAATATTGTTTTTAATATCTCCAACAGGCTCTATCTTTGCTAATAATTTGATAAATAATATATAAAGATAAAATGTATAGGTTGTTTTCTTTTATCTAGATTTAACTTAATTGTAATATATATATATATATATATATATATATATATATATATATATATATATAATTCCCGCAAAAGTTAAAAAGCTATCACAATAGCTTTGGGAGCCAGGATCCAAAAATCGACCTGATCCCAGGCAAAGGTTTGCATATAAATTATGAAAGTTTATGTTATTCTAAGTAAAATTAATCTTGTCTGCTATTCCAGTGTCGCTTCTTTAAAAAATGGTGGCTAATTTAAAGAATATAAAGCCAGTAACAGTAATATCCCAAGCCACCAAGATCCGTCTGTATAAGACATTGGTAAGGCCAGTACTTATTTATGCTGTGGAATGCTAGACCACTAACAGGAACCAAGAACATGCTCTCCTAAGATTTGAGCGACGGATCCTGAGATGAATCATGGGTTCAAGACATGTAAACGGAGACAGTGGACTAAAGCAGAATTAAGGTAGCTATATGGGGATGCTGATGTGCTGACCTTTATTAAAGTAAGTCGTCTCAGATGGGCTGGACACGTTATTAGAATGTCTGAAGATCAGATCTCAAAAAAAATCCTCTTAGAACAAATCTTTGGCAAATGAAGAAGAGTAAGACCAAGATTGTGCTGGATTGATGGTGCATCTCCAGATGCTGCGTGCTTGAGGTCCAGAACTGGAGGACAGCAGCGCGGAATAGGAATTGACGAGTTCAATTGAAACAAGTAAACACCAAAATTCCTAACGTGAGCAACCAAGGGAAAACCTTTTTAACTAATAAGCCATATTTTTTTATCTTTTTTTTTCATCTGTAACTCCTAAATGGTGCATCGAAGTAGTAAATTTACTTTTTTTTGACAAATTTGGTAAAAATCAGTATTCATTGACAGTGGTTTTTTATCATACCACTTAACCAAATTCTTTAAATCAGCCACCATTTTTGAAACCATCAGCTCTGGAATGGCAGACAACGTTCATCTTACTTAAAATAACATACACTTTCTTAATTTATATGCAAACCTCCTAAGATCAGGTCGATTTTTGGGCCTTGGCTCCAGGACTGCTGCTACGAGGACAGTGAAAAATGGGCAGAATTTGTAACCCCCTCCTCCCTGTGTACGTTCCCTTTTTTACCAATTGTGGCTTTAACCTAGAAGTGTTTCTATTTTGTTTTAATTTAAGTTGAGTTTATGATCATGAAAATTAATTTTTATTTTTTAAAATTTATTAATGAAAAAATGATTATTCCATTTTCAAATTTCAGATTGAAGGGCTCAAGAGAGATGTCGGGCCTGGAGAATTTGAAAAATTTGTCGCAACGCTTGATCCTGATGTCTTGAAGCAGGCACGAGAATATGTTACTTTGTGATGATATTGACTGGATGACATGTTTTGTACATATATAAACATATATTTATATTTACATATATCCTTATGTATACTATGAGCATAACTTTATATGGTTGCCATTAATCTATTTAGTCGCTAGATGAACTAATGAAAGCAAAAAAAAAAATTTAACATCTTCAAGATATGTAAATATGTAGGAGGTCTGAAACATCTCTGGTTGTGATATTGATGGATTTTTGTTTAATCTAATCACTCTTTTACTGTACAAATCTTTATGAATTCTCTTCTTTTTTTAAAAGTTGTTTGTTGCATTTAGCTTTATTATTTATTTTATAATATTTTAATCCTTAAGGATTATTCTGACAATTGTTTTTAATATCGTTCCTCGATAAATTTTTTTTCTAAATCTTTTCTTTTTTTTTTTAATTACTTTTATGCCATTTTTTTTTGTTATAGGTGTAATATATTTTATATAAATTTATACTGAATGTATTTGAATACGCGAAATTGTTAAAATTTACGACTTGCTGGACAAGTATCTTTTAGTGAAAATTGTACAAGTCAAATTAGTCTGAAAATAATAATATATAATAGACTGCTTGTTATTATGTATATTTTAATACTTGCATTGATTCTCTATAATAGCCTTTGCTATGAATTTTATCTTAAATTAAATTAATCACTGATATATTTTTAAAATTAATATTTTAATTAAAATGACTCTTTGGTTTTTCAAATTTGGAAAAAAATATTTTTGACTATTTTATGTATTTTTTATTTTATTTTTTAATAGTTGTATTATTAAGTTATTTAAGTTTTTTTATTTGAAGCAAAAGCTACCATGAAGGTATAGATACATCAATGCATGGTTTCTTGTATTATAAAGACCAAATAAAAACTTGTTAAATATCTCACTTTTTATTTGATTTAATATTATTTTAACTTTTTATCATCGAAAGTGGTTCATTGGAAGAAGCTGAGCCATGCCAAGGATTTTATTCACTGACCTCTTTGTCCTTAACATATCACTATGATCTAACAACATTTATAGTCCGGTAGCCTGTGGCAAAAAAGGTGACTTATTTCATACTACATTGATCATGTCCACGGGCTTGATAAGAAAAATGCACGTTTGCCAGCATATAGCTATTGGAATACAAAATAGCAGTAAGTGGAGATAGATAGACACCCTATGCAGGTGGAAAACTTATGGAGGGGAAACATATATATCTAGAGAGACCCTATAGATATAGAAAGCTATCAACCCTTTAAATTTATGGTATTTACTGCCTTAAGACATGAAATAATAATCAGTTACCCTTTTATTTCAAATCGAAAGTTTGAATTTACGATTGCTTGTATCAGTGAAACTACAGAATTTTTCATTATTTCACAGCTCTTAATCTTTATTTAAGGGATGTCATTATGTCATGTCCCGGAGCTTTGCAGGAGGTTAATCTGTGAATGATGTTGGACACTTCTGTGGGATGAAATGCTTTAGGTGGAAGGAACATTTGGAGAGGAGTATCCAGTTCTGATTCAATACATTCAATGTGGGTTGGATTAAGGATATCGGGGTGTGTGTTGAAAGTTTGGAAGAGATGTTGACCGAATATTTGGGCTTTTTCTTCGTCGGATTTAGACCAGGTGTGGGAATGAGTAAGAAGTGGGTGATTAAAGTGTTTAAACTTCAGAAGTTTTCGGTTGTCATCAATAGTGATTTGTCAGTGGTAAAATTTTTAGTTCGGTTAAGTAATTTTTGAGTTTTAGTCTGTGCCACTTCGATCTTGCTCTGCATTTCTTATGAAGTTAATTTCTAAAAATTATTAATTAATTAAATTAGCTAACATAAAATTATTTCTTCGAAACCCAATCAACTAATATTTGGTTTAATGCCCGAATTAACTGGCACTAATGAGGTAATATAAAGCAAAATGGGCCAAATGGCAATCTTGGTGAACTCATTCCTCTTATCAATACCATCACCAGGTAATTTTATCTTATGATGAAAGAAAAAATAAATTACTGATTGAAAGAACTCTCATCAAATTTGAATCGAATGTGCTTTGAACTTGGTTGATAGATCAACCAATTACAGTTTTAGTGGAAATTTGGGAATCTTACCGTTGAACTAACTAAATTTATAATGGTTTCTATGTGGAAAATTTTTCTCTCCGCTATATTCATTAGTATTGTTTTAACATTCATCCCCCACTCAAAACCTTCAACATAAGTAGTATGTCATATTTAATGGTTTAAGTTAATAAAAACATTTTGTCTTTTAAGTTTTCAAGGTGTCAATTTTAATTATGAAATTCTTGACACTATTTTGCTGCAGATATAAATTATTAACTAATCAGACATTTGGCAATAAGTATTTAAATTAATTAAAAAAAAACAATTAAAAAAAACAAAAACATTTTTTATGTTATTAATTCTTTAAATGAGAAAGTGCAATAATTGGTCAATTATTTTTTAAATCTTATGTAATTTACACAAATTAAATATGTTGGTTAAAAAAAAATAGCATTAAAATATGTAATTTTGCCATTATCCACTAGCAGATCCAGGATCTAATTTTGGGGGGAAACTTCAGCCCGAAAGCTTTTTTTTTCATATGTACAATGATAATTATTTCAGAAAAGAAGAAAGAAACTAACTATATGAAATGGTGTTTAAGTGATACTTGAAGTCCTATTAAATGTAATTACACAAACAATAATACTCTATGATTTAAATTTCTTTCCATAAAACATGGTTATATTTTACCATTTTGGGAGGGGTGGTGGTGATGGGAGGGCCTCAGCCTGAATTTTTGTATAAATAAATATTCAGAATAAAGAATATCGTTGTGTTTTAAATATGATTAAAAAATCCAATATGACTTCCTTCATACTGTCGAACATTGAAATTTTGTATGTCAATTATATTATCAATCCGACATCCGTTTGGATTATATGATGTAATATAATAAAAATGGCGATTTTTATTCGAGATATAAATATAATAGATTTATTAAATATAAGTTTATTTTATAGTGTTGCTATTTCATTTCATGAAAGTTTATCGCTTATTCTGTTTTTAAATTTTCTTTAATTAATTCACTTTATTTTATAACTACTAGTCTTGATAGTGCTGCTTTCTTTTATCGACTGCTAGAACTAATACCATCTTGATTTGTGCTGTACTCTTGTGGTGATTCTTAAAACTATTGTTTCAGAGTAATTTTGGTGAATATTAACTATATTGGATTGAGCTGCTCTATTTTATTAGTTATTGAAACTATTGTCTTGACTGTCTGAATGATGTTGTATTTTTAAGACGTAAAACTATTATTTTGTCGAAATGGTGCTTGACTTTTGAGAACTGTCATGTTAACTTTAATGGATAGAAGTTAAATAACAAAATGTTTCAAATTTTACTTTTATCAATGATTGCTATAAAACATATATCTTTTATGTTAATATTTTTTACATTTAACTTATCTAAGTCTAAAATTATTTCACGAAGCTATATATATATTTTCTATTAATTGGGTGTTCATGGATACTAATTTGTCAAGTAATATTAAAAAAAAAAGATGTCTTGGCTAATGAATGTTAACTTTTTATTCATAGGGCTACATTATTTTCTTTATATATTTATTCATTAATTTAAACATAAAAATTTACCAGTGGACACTAGGGAGTAGTTCCAAGCTAAAATAGTTGGTAATTCAACTTTAATTTTAAAACACATTTCCTAGCAGCAATTTGAATAGTGACTACTTAAACCATAGACACCAAATAACAAGGGTGTTTGTGACTTATCGAGAATTATAAAAAAACAAAAACATGAAGATAAATTGATTTTAGCTTATCAATAAAGCAAATGAACTAAAAACATATTGAATGATATACAATACAAATATAAAATAATATAGAATTCCCTTCACACGTGTTTTATTTTCTTCTCCTAAGTTACATTTTTATTATTCTGGGGTGGTTTGATTGCCTGTGGTGTCCAACTTAGGCCATCACTACTTAAATGATTAGTTTAATGAAAAAATCAACAAATGGTCATAGATGAACCATTCAACCATCGACTTTAACCATTTTTTCTGGAATAAAAAGCAAGCTTTTACTAAGAAACAGCAATTTAACTTCAGTATAACTAATATTTATTTAAAAAAAAAAAATTATAAATGAAAATAATTGAAGTGTTTGCTGCAAAAAGTAAGTTTGCCCACCCAGTGAGTTTGGACATACTGGAACTAATCGGTGGCAAAAAAATAACATACATCTATTGCTTCAATTATTAGTTTTCATATTATTCAAATCTTGACAATGTAATTACTTCCTTGTTTCCACAAACATATGTGAAATAAAAATGTAATGGAACAAGCACTCAAATATGTTGTACAAAATGATGTTTTGTGATGTCATACAACCAGACAAGTGTTACACTAAGGAAATGTTACGATTAAAAAAAATGTTGTTAGATGTCTACATAAACCAATATACATAAATTTGTCAATAAGACCATGAGACATTCTCGTGCTTCTCACTAATAAGCTGAGTTAGAGTGGCTTTTTCCCTCCCACCAAAGACAATATTTCCTAGGTACATTCCTTTGCCAAATAATCAACAACCCCATTATATGCCTACAATCTCCTCCTATTCAAGTTCTCTATCCACTCCCTCACTACAACATCTCGACTCACTGACCCTTATGTCCCTTTTCACAGATCTGCCTCAATTCAACCCTCTTTTGTTGCATGCTCCAACCAACATATTCTAAAAGAATTTCCTTCTTCAAATTCAGCATTCTCTTTTCTGATCCACATATAAAACCTTCCTATAACACTCTTCATGATACAGCCAGGCACTGGATAATCATGTATAACGTAAAAAGATTTTGTTTTTATTATTCACATTTTACTTTTAAGTATGAACTTAAATTTCTTACCATTTACTTTTTACTGAAATTGAATTTTCTGTTCATATCCATGATTTTCTACATGTATATTATATGTACTTGTTATTTATTTATTTCTTTAATATTATGGTGTCATGTACCGCAACAATAGTCTAGAGGTACCATTCCTTTGCAACGTTTAAAATTCATTAAAAACTTTTATATCTTTTCTTAATAATATTCTTAGATCCTGCCCATTGATTCCAAGTCTTCTTCTGATGTCCTGATGTATGTACTTGTTATAGCATATACTCATTTGTACATTTTGTTTATTCCCAAACCATATTTTTGTAAATGGATTATCATGTTTTTCTTTCTTCTGCTTATTTATTTATTTTTTAATGCATAATTATTTATTTAAACAACGGAAGCAATTCTAATTTTTTGATTATTATTAGTGTTTTTTATTTTTATTCTACATATATATACATTAAAGATTAAAAATATTTATATATTATGATACCAGATAAGGGAGGGGGTAGCTCAAGTGAGTAAAGTACTGTGGTCATCGTCAAGACCCTCCATTTAGTGGAATAGGTTTTCTTAATACTAATTTTTTTTGGGAATTGTTTTCCCATAACTAGATAGAACATCTATATTGTAACCAAAATGAGGTAGCTCTAATAGTCAGGCAATTCAAACAGTGTTTAAGTCATATTGAATATTTAATAGTTGACCGTAAAAAAGGGAACGTACACAGGGAGGAGGGGGTTACAAAGTCTGCCCATTTTTCACTGTCCTCGTAGCAGCAGTCCTGGAGCCATGGCCCAAAAATCGACCTGCTCGCAGGAGAAGGTTTGAATATAAATTAAGAAAGTGTATGTTATTTTAAGTAAGATGAACGTAGTCTGCCATTCCAGAGCTGATAGTTTCAAAAATAGTGGCTGATTTAAAGAATTTGGTTAAGTGGTATGGTAAAAGAACACAGTCAATGAATACTGATTTTTACCAAATTTGTCAAAAAAAGTAAGTTTACTGCCTCGATGCACCATTTAGGAGTTACAGGTGAAAAAAAGATAAAAAAAATATGGCTTATTCGTTAAAAAGGTTTTCCCTTGGTTGCTCGCATTAGGAATTTTGGTTTTTATTTGTTTGAATTGAACCCATATACACAACTTTAAAATATAACAACTTTCCCACATGTTTCGCAATATTCTTCGTTTCAATCCTCAAGTTACTGGCTTCTTCTTGTACGGTGCTATGACACGTGTGGAGACATGGCCTCTTGCAACTTTGAACCCCAGTCAATTCCTATTCCGCGCTGGTGTTCTCCAGTTCTGGACCTCAAGCACGCAGCATCTGGAGATGCACCATCAATCCACAACAACCTTGGTCTTACTCTTCTTCATTTGCCAAAGATTTGTTCTAAGAGGATTTTTTTTGGGATCTGATCTTCAGACATTCTAATAACGTGTCCAGCCCATCTGAGACGACTTACTTTAATAAAGAACACCACATCAGCATCCCCATATAGCTGCCTTAATTCTGCATTAGTCCACTGTCTCCGTTTACATGTCTTGCACCCATGATCCTTCTCAGGATCCGTTGCTAAAATCTTAAGAGAGCATGTTCTTGGTTCCTGGTAGTGGTCTAGCATTCCACAGCGTAAATAAGTACTGGAATGTCTTTACCAATGTCTTTCCTTACCAATGTCTTATACAGACGGATCTTGGTGGCTTGGGATATTACTGTTACTGGTTTAATATTCTTTAAATTAGCCACCATTTTTTAAAGAAGCAACACTGGAATGGCAGACAAGATTAATTTTACTCAGAATAACACAAACTTTCATAAAAATAACTGTGATATTTTTTATGTTACATTTTGAACTTGATAGTTTGTAACAGGGCTTAAAACGGAAAAAAACTTTTATTTTTAAAAAGTTTCGCTATCACTGGAACATTTATTGTCCATAGTTTTCCAGCTGTTTTGTAGCTGAAACTTTTCCCCTTGCAACATTTCAAGTAGAAATTTTACAGAACTTTTATTCTTAAAAACTTGTATTTAAAAGTTCTCTCGATTTTGCTAAACATTCCATCAAAAAATGACATTTATTCACAGCGACTAAAAAAATGACAAATTAAATCATGCATAATTCATTTAAGATAAATTATAACTATAATCTAAATCCAATTACTGTTTATTTTTGCAAGGGGAAAAGTTCTAGCTACAAAACAGCTGGAAAACTATGGACAATGAAAGTTCCAGTGATACTGAAACCTTTTAAAAATAAAAGTTTTTTTCCATTTTAAGCCCTGTTTCAAACTATCAAGCTCAAAATGTAACATAAAAAATAACAGTTATTTTATTTCATCATCAATTTTTACTTGAACAACATCATCAATTTTTACCATCGAAACAAAGCTTATATATACCGTCAACAGCTCGATTAATATTATGTTGATGCAAAAGTAAATATCGCAACAACGAATATTAAGGAAAATTACCAATGTGTTTTGTAATATTCTATAAAATAAAGTACATAACTAAAGTATCATGTTTTAAGCTTCATAATTATCTTACAACTAGATGTCTATCATTCTGTAAAAACTTGCAGTAAATATAACAAATGTGATTTTCATTGTAGTTATTTTTTAAATATATATATATATATATATATATATATATATATATATATATATATATATATATATATATATATATATAATTTTTCTGGCCAAAAAGTAATTATTTTATTTAACATTCGTATATTTTCATTAATATTTTTTGAACCTGACCATAATTTTTTGTATCGTAATTAATTGACTTTGTGGTCTTATCTTCCAATAATTATTGTCCCAGTGACAGAATATTATATTATTCAATAATAATAATAAAAAAAAAGGATTTAAACGAATATATTATACTGCCTATAATTTTAACTTTTACTCTCCTATGTAAGAAAGTATCTAAAATTTTAGTTATTTTGATATAAAACAGGATGGCCATTGGAATTTGTCGCTCCAAACCAGATTTTTCAAATAAAATTTAATCTTGGCAAACTTCTATTAATATATCTAGTCAATACATTTATTTTGAAAATGATAAATGTACGAGGTCAGCTTAGGGGAGCCAAAGAAATGGCTTTTGCCCGGAAGGATACTTGATCGATCTGGGACGAACGGTTGGACAGTAGCAACAGCTGGGTCATCTCTCACGATTGGACGCCACTTTGCATCCCAAACATTTATCTTTCTTCAAGACCAGTGTATTCTTCTTTTTTTTTTGTAAATTTTCTTTCTGAATATACATTATAAAAAAATCTATTAACAGATTAGTTCGTTAAAAAAAAAAAAATAGAAATATATCTTTCCTTATATTTACGTCAACATACATTACAAATTATTTTTCACAAAATATGCTTCCGCGTTTGCGATCGGTATGCCGAACTTAAGTGCGTTTATCCTACCCGAAAATCCATAATTATCCATAAACAATTCCGTGAATTTATTCCAGAAAAAAACAGACAGCTCCTTGCAACATCCCTTATTTTCCTCCACTTCGACTACGGCTGCTTAGTATATGGAGGACTGTCCTCAAGACTTCAGAGAATCATGAATTGCTTCATAAGGTTAATCTTTGGGATCTCCAGGCTTCCCCATGCTGCTTATGCACCGAGTTGAAGTGGCTGTATCCTACTTTCCGATGACAATTCCTTCGTGGTATTTTCCTTTCCAAGTCCTCAGAACCTAAAATCCTCCCTACTTACTAACTCCTTACTCTACGTTCCTCTATCCTCTATCCTAATACCAGATCTCAGCCTATAGATTTATATATCCTCTCCAAGAAAACAAATTTCTTCAGCGTATCCTTCGTCATTCGTGACACAGGCGGATATATAGGGAAGGGAGGGAGGCTTTGGGGCTGAAGCCCCCCAAAATGGTAAAATATTACCATTTCTTAAGAAAAAAAAATGAAAAATTACTCTAAAAGTGTTATTGTTCGCGTAATTACAGTGTATAGGACTTAAAGAATCACTTAAACACGTTTTGGATAGGTAATTAGTTTCTTTCCTTTTTTTCCAAAGTAATTATCGTTATATTTAAAAAAACATTCTTTCGGGCTGAAGCACATCAAATCTAAATCCTGGATCCACTAGTGCAAAGGATATAGTTTTATCCGGTTAATTTTCAGGTTTTCGAATTATTCTAAAAACAACAATAAATAGTAATGCCTATATATAATAGCATTGTTATATATTTAATACATATTATTAATACATGCATAAAGAATCCAGAGTACACAGTCAGTTACATCGTGATGTAAATCTATGATTCCGCCATACACTTCAGTCTTACAGGTTTAGTAGGATTACGCCTTAAAGTAGCTAACAGGTTTAAAGTGTCCAAGTTATTTTTATCTATATATTTTTAATGGATTAATAAAAGAGTTTTATTCCATATCGATAATTAATCTTAAAGAAATTATGGTTGATTAATAACGGCAATGACGAGATATAATGGTAGAAATAGTTTGATATATTCTTTAAATTATATGATTATATATTGAACTTTTCAGGAATGGAATACTTTCTCTTTACATCTCTAAATCTTTTTATTTATATCTAGTGTTATTTATCTCTACAATGCTCTAAAATGTAGAAGTGAGATGTTTTAAAAAAAAAATTATCTGCGACATCTATGTAAAATAATTTAATCTTAATATTAACCAATTTAAAATAAGTATTAACCATACAAGAAAATACCATTATACAATAATCTCATCGAATCTTTCTTGATAGGTAATAAAGATCCTATGAGAAGTAATTTATGGAGTCAGTTTTAATTATAATTTCAGTGTCAGCTAGACTTGATAGATTGACTCGAGTTAGATTTGACGCGACTTGACCGGATGGTATCCTCGATTTAACATTCCCTTATGGAATCAAGAAGAGTGAGAAATACTTTATTAAAGTAGTGCTGCTGTACTACACAATGTTAATAGGCATCATACTAATCAATTTCTTTTTGGACATAACATTAACACATACATTATTTATTAATTTCTCCCCCTTTCTTCATATCACTAATAATATTCGTGAGTATTACTACTACATTTCACTATATTAGTATTATTATATTATGTATATAGGTGATATTAATATAACCTTCGAAATTCATCACTAAAAAAAAAAAAAAAAAAAAAAAAAAAACGCCAAAATCACGAGGTTTAACAAATATAGATTTAACAGTATAAACAATAGGATATGTATAGATAAAATCGGAGCACCATAGCAAAAAATTAAATTAACAAATATTAATAAATAAACAGTATAAACGGATGATAAATTGCTTTGTATGTTTCATCTTCTGGGTCCCAAAGGACGCCTCTGTCTCCCGTTTTTATATGAAGAGTTTAAGTGGCTTTATCCTTCCTACCGTTGTAAGTATTTTCTTCTTACGTCTCCGAGCTCCTTTAATTCAAATACTTGGTTATTTCCAGCAATAACAGTTTTAGGTCCTCAGATCTGTATACTACAATTCAACTGATCTTTTATTATCCGATCCTCGTCCTTTTGAAATTCTAAGCTCTCCTTCATCCGTCACTCCAGTAACCTACCCACCTTTCAATCCCGCCTATTCAATCACTTTGTATCTACCCAGTTCCAAAATAATTGTAAATAGCTATTTCTGTAAATATTTATATAAATTTTCAGTTTGTTTTTAAGTACCTTTTTTTATTATTTTAATTCATTAATATTAGAAGATCAACTTATAATTTTTTAATGTTTTTATTTGTTTATTTTATTATTCTTTTTATAAAACCCTCCTCCAATCACCACCTCGTTGATTTTATCAATGGACTACTGCATATTCACTTTAATAATAAAAAATTAAGATGCATATTTTATACCTAGATAGAAGTGAAAACATCAACACTACGAGATTAATAATAAGAAATATAAATTATAAATAATAGCTCATTATAAAGAGGATGAAATGATGAACATTTTCCTCGTTTACAGTATGCAGGTCCGATTTTAAGTTTCTGAGATATTTTAATCCATATCTTCAGTAAAACTCGTTATAATTTGGTTTTCGGCATTATGTTTTCCTTTTTTCGCCTCTCTTAACACGGCGTTGCGTTAAGATAAAATTTGGAATAATAGCCGATTACAGTGAAGATGAAAAGTTGAACGATTTCATCGCTTATAGTATGGAAGTCTGATTTTTTATTTCTGAGATATTTTTATCCATATCTTCAATAAAACTTTGTATAATTTGGTTTTCGACATTATTTCTTCCCTTTTCGCCTCTCTAATACGGCGTTGCGATGAGATGCAATTTTGAATAATAGCTATTACAAAAAGGATGAAATAATGAATATTTCTCTTATCTTCAACAATATGCGGGCCCGAATTTTAGTTGTTGACATATTTCGATGCATATCTTTCATAAAACTCGATATCATTCGGTTTTCTTCTTTTTTTTATATTTTTATTTTAATGAAATTTACAACTGTATTACATGAAAAATACAACAAGTAAATGTGACATTGGTAACATGACACATACAACATGAAGAGAAATTAGCCATTGATAGAACTCAAATTAAAGTTCTATATTAGAAGGTCCCGAGGCAATCTTCTTTTCAGACGCCTCGGAGGGATCATTTGGTTTTCGCAAATATTTTTTCGTTTACGCCTTCCTAACATAGCGTCGCGTTATGAAACAATTTTGAATAATAGCTCATTGCAAAGACAATGAAATGATAAACATTTGCCTGGTTAACAATATCCAGGTCCGATTATTCGTTTTTTGAGACATTTCAATCCATATGCAAAAACACTTTAATTAATCGACTCCAGCCGACTTTACTCGAGCGTTACAACGGGGCTCAATCTAATTCACTCTCCACAAAAAGTGAGAAACGCTGCTATAGAAATTTTAACTTAAAAAAAGGAAACATTTTAAAAACCGACAGACAGAGAACAAAGTTAATTTAGAAAGGTAAAGATGGCTTCTACTATGTTCTGTAAACCGAAAGTAACTGTCCATTTCATTTTTTTTTCTCTAAAACGATCTAAAGCTTATTTTGAAAAAATAAAATAATATAGTTTGGGATTCCTTCGAATCAATCACACCAAACTACTGACAGATCCAGGATTTAATTTTGTGGGAGGAGGCTTCAGTCCGAAAGATTTTTTTTTTAGGTATATATTAAGATAATTAATTCGGAAGTAAGAAAGAACGTTTCAATTAGTTGATTCCAGCCGACTTTACACGGGCGTTACGCATCGATCTGAAGGCTCAATATAAATTCACTCTCCATAATAAAGTAAAAAACGCGACTAAAGAAGTTTTAAGTTCAATAATATTAATATTAATAATAATTAATATAAATCATTGAAGTAAGCTATTCGACTGTTACACATATCATGGGGACCCTCAATGCTCAATACCCTCAGTGCTCAAACCACGGTTAGCAAGAGACAATATTACAAATTTGTATAAATGGATTATATACATTATTTTTAATTTTTAGTTTGTATAACTATTTACATATTTCATTTTTCATATGTGTATTGTAATATTAGTTAAGATTCGTGTACCATCAATCACTATAGTTTATTATTTACCATTATCGGTCGTATAATATTATATCTCAGATTGTATTTTAAAATGTTCAGCCCTGAAGATGACCCTTATGTTTAGGTTGAAACGTTGGCACAAATAAAAAATTAAAATTAAAAAAAAAGACTGCGTTCTGAATATTTATCATCCATTAATATAAATCAGTAAAAACTCACGAAGTGATTGAAATCCAATTTTAGGATAAAATTGGAAAGAACAGAAAAGAAGAAACAATTTTAACTCGGCTTAGAATTGGACATGCAGCCTTTACCCATGGCAACCTAATGAGAGGCCTGGAACCACCATTTTGTAAAAAATGCAACACATCACTTACACTGAAACACATTGTAACAACTTACAGACTATACTCTGACACCAGAACAAAACATAATATACCTTCCAACATATCTGAAGTACTTTCAGATGACGAAGAAAAGATACAAAAAGTATTTGAATTTATAAAAGACATTAAATTTGTACACCTGATTTGATTACATCTAAAGCCGCTAATGACCCGATCGGGTAGATGCGGAATGTAACAATAAATAAATAAATAAATAAAATTGGAAAAATTATAACCATACAGTCTTACTTATACAAAGGCATACAGTAAGCGAGTGGATGTGACCTTCTATTTCCTTTTCTTTTCTGTCCTAATGATGCTTGAATTGGCCATATGTTTTTTTTTTGAGACATAATTATGTGTGGTAGGAATTTTTTCAATCATATCTTAATAATATATATTTTTTAGTATTAAATAGACAATTCAGATATAAAGTTTATTGGTTATAATATTAGTAGGGACTGACTAGCTAAAGTTATTAGTGACAATGGCTCTTCGACGATAGAGCTGCCGCGAGTTAAGATTGAACGCCCGAACGGTTACCTCATGTCTAACCAGCTGTAGAGATAGTGGTGAGGAGGCCCCTTGTCGAACCAATGCTCTATTGTAGCCTATAGCTTGTAGTCTATGCTAGCTCTAAGCTCTATATTATCTTAGCCGTACACACTTCTCGTGTATACTATGACACTATAACATGAAACATACATTCTGAAAGTTAGAGCTAAAAAAGGTGTACACACAATGTGTCGAGACAAGCTTTCAAGTCTTATCGGGTTGAGGAAACGAGATAAGTTTAGGATACTATTGCAAGTTGTTTAGTGTATGAATATGGAACAAACCTCCAAGCAAAACTAACTTCTGGAATACTCTGAACATCCAACTTCCTGGTATCTGAAGCTCAAAATATAACAAATCGTAAAGACAACTGCATCAGCAATATGTAAATTAGCATACACATATACATATACATAGAAGTTGTGCCGTAAGTAAAGAGAAATATTTAAAATGTGATAACTGATCAAAAGAACTACAAAAAAAAGGTTATGTAAACAAAAATACTTAGAAAAGTAGAAAATTTACGTTTTTTGTTTTTTTAAAAGTAAGTTACGTTTTTTGTTGAATATAAAGCGATAACTAACATTATATTTAATTAGAACAATTAATAATTGCTTCATAGTAAACTTTTTTTTTGTCTTCAATTCTTTATCTGCACCTTTCATTGTAAGTGTCATTGGTAGTGACAATTAGCAGATTTGTTGTTAGGTAAAAAATGGCATGATAGGCATGACGAAGAATGGAGGCCAGCAGCACCTCTTCTCTGGTCTGTTTACATCCTAAAATCAGGAAAGGAGATCTCTCATCCAGCTCCTTTTCAGTCGCCTCCTGATGAGCATCCCTAACCACATAGCCTATGTCGTTGATAAATCCATTGTGATGTCCGTGTAGTTTAAGATGAAATCGGGAGTAGAGAGTATGTATGTGCTGGTCAATGGTTGGTTGTCTTAGGTCGGTATGTAAAGTCTTATTCTTGACATACCAGGGATCTGCAGTTAGTCTTAAAATTTTAGATTGAAAAGATTGTAGTTTTTGTAAGTGAATCTTTTTTGCTGAACCATAAATCTGTGAGGCGTATGTCCAAATGGGTTTGAGCAGATAAGTGTAAGTATTTAGTTTTTGTCTAATTTTTAATTTTGATTTAGAAAACAGTGAATATAGTATTTTCAGTCGCTTGTTCAAAGTCTTTCTTTTCATTTTGACGTGTGGAGAATAACTAACATAATACTTAATTATAACAATTAATAATTGCTTCATAGTAAACTAGACAACAGTTACTTTAAATTTAGATAATTAAGACCATTTAATAGGAAATTTCAAGCAGCTAAACTAGACTGTTATGTTTTTTATGGAGCAATTCGAGATTATTTTTTATCACCCTACAATTACTCCACATCTAGAAAAACTTTCTAGTTTAATAAGCATTAAGTTAATATTGATTAAATTTAGGTTTGTTATGGAGCAACCTGAGATTCACCTCTATTTATGTAAAATACTTTAGGATATTATTGTAAGATTAAAAAAAAAAAAGCTATAAAGGAGATATGAATACTAGTTCGTTTAACTCCACTTAAACGTTCCTGCAAAAAGAAACGATTTGCTGAAATTCAATGAAAAAGAACCTCTTTCATTCAGTATGATTGTAGAGAAAGTTTGATTGATGTTTCTTCATTTAGTTGTAGGTTGATTTGCTCTTCTTCTCTTGCCAATATGTCATCTTGATTGTAATATAGGTAATATACAGATAGATGTTTATAATTGATTCTGTCATAACCTTATGCAATAAATTTTCATTTTTACAACATTACATGCCAAAAAATTTTTATTGTATATTGATTCAGAACGCCCGAAATGCAATAATAAATTAAGTTTTTCAAATATCATGCTTAAATTAAAAGTTTCTCAGGGTTTTTGCCGTTTTTATGCCTCCGATGACTGGATGGCGTTGCGCCAAGATACTATTTTGAATAATAGCTCATTTTAAAGAGAATGAAATGACGAACATTTCCCTTGCTTACTGTTTGTAGGTCCGATTTTTAGTTTTTGAGATATTTTAACCCAAATACAAAAATCAATCGACCCGAGCAGACTTTACTCGAATAAGCGATACATAGCCGAAATCGACAGCTCTGTCTCATGCTCACAAAATAAAGTACTAACCGCGCCTAAAGATGTTTTCACGCCCAAAAATATTTTTTTATATATATTATATATTATA
The DNA here is from genome assembly GCA_928085145.1 of Nezara viridula. NCBI lineage: Eukaryota > Metazoa > Arthropoda > Insecta > Hemiptera > Pentatomidae > Nezara > Nezara viridula. The sequence goes on along the minus strand of OV725083.1, from coordinate 27,903,249 downwards.
TATATATATATTATATATATTATTTAGCTTTTTCATATCAAATAGAAATATTATCTCAAAATTTCTCAAATTATTCAAAATGAAAATGTCAAATGTTATTTTTGAATGAAGAAATCTAATCGTTTAAATTTAAAATCGATATATTGATAATTTATAAAGGTGAAGAAAAGGATGGTGGAAAAAATGTAGATAATATGGTTGGAAGTTAGTCGAGAGATGCACTCAGTAAGAAACAATAATAATAAAAATAGTAATAATACAAAAATTATTTATTTTTAATGATGTAGAGATGGTTGACCGTTGATATAATATGAGAAGGAGTTGATCGGGGAGGGGGGAGGGGGGTGCGGGCAATTTTTCGCCATGTTTCGCATCTTTTGTAGCCCTGATGAAGACCTGTAAAGTGGGTCGAAACATCGGCAAAAATTAAATAATTACTATTTGTTTAATTTAGTATTTATTTGACCGCACCCCCCGATCAAATCCTTTTCATATTATTTATTTTTATTTATGTTTCTCACAAAATACAACACCATACTAACTTTCCAAACGTACCGATTATTATCGCTAGATTTATCGTAAAAAGAGGGATAAGTTTAATCGATATATCATATAATACAGTATGATTAAATAATCATTTTTTACACATAAATTATGTGTTAAAAAAAATTATGATTTAAAAAATTATCGAAAATATTTATAGGATTTAATACACTTTCAGATCTAGATTTAAACTTCGGAATCGGAGGCCAAGATAGATAGACCGTATCGAATTACTTAACAAGAACTAGGAGAATCGCTAATCTAGTCCGAGAACCGATAACGAGCGAGAGAGAGATCTATGTTTGGGCTAGTGATAATTTAATAATAAATTAATATTATATTATTTTTGTTAACGTAATGTTACTGTTTTTATTTTGAGCATAGATAAAATGTTAAACGAACTAATAAAGTGGGCAATTATTTTTAAATATAATTTTTAGAGATAAAACTGTAGAAAATGGATTTCTATCATCATATATTCCGTGTGGTAATTAAAGTATTACGTCGACAGGACGATTGATGAGACAATAACTAAATACTACTGAACAACGCTGAATTCTTTGACGTCGCATATGATATTGCTATGTATTGAATATAGCAAATATGGTTTGAAAAAATATTATTTGGGATCGAAAACAAGTTGGAATATCCTGACACCAAACACATCAGGTACCTGCAGGGACCGACCTGTACCTGGACCCTGGGGAAGGCTTAGAGTAAAAACTAGTAACTGGTTCTTTTTAGGGTGTTACCAGTTATTGTGAAGTAATAGGGTGAAGTTAAGAACCAATGGAAACCATCCTTGTCCCACCCTGAATATTTGTATATAATACGCCGAGAAGTAAGAAAAGAGGTCTTATGTTGATGCCCGGCCTTGAGGATAGGTCTTATATTTTCTTCAGTCTTGGAGACTGAAGCCTTGGCTCTACATAGACCATGGAGATGGGATCCTGGCAGTTTTGGACCTGGGGGCTTGACGAGAAGACCTCAGATCAGCAGATGCAGCGATGAAACAAACCAACTACACCACTTTATATACAATAGATAAGTGTTATTCACAACAATAAATTTAATAATGTTAGAATATTTCATGGCAATACAACTTTCAAAACAATCCATCTGAAATCATGTCTTCACAGTTAGTTATTGAATTCTTCGAAGCATGTATTTAGTTTTTAGTATATAATATTTGCACATTAAGATTTTCATGTTATTAGTGTATGTTTCTTTATCAAACATAAAAATAAAATTAAGTTTTTTTTTTAGTAAAAGTTATTTTAATTCTGCCATCCATTCATGTCTTGATGATCACAGGTAATTAGAAAGCATGATAAACAAAAACCAGCCTCATGCTGGTTAAACACATAAACAGCACAAAGAAATCCAATTAATCAATCAATGGACCAATTATATTATAGATCCAAATTTATTTTATTAATTTTTTATAATTAATTTTTATTAAACATTTCTGAGTAATCATCACCAATAATTATCCAGTGGCATCCCGAATAAATTGCAACACCCCAAAAAGTAGCATTTCAATATAAAGACATCGTTGTGAATAAAACTATTGAAATACAAAAATAATAAAACTATGAATAATTACCGAAATTGAAATACTAAAATGAAACTATTGAGCTGGAAAAAAAAATTCCTGAAAACCGAGATATACTTTGGAATATAGGGTAAAATCTTATAGGTTTGGGTTTCGATCGGAATTCTGTCGGAAAGATCTAAGTTCTCACGATTCTTTGGGCGTTTCAGGCTTTAACCTCTGGCTTTGTTATTTCATGGTATTGTTGTTGTAAGGAGCAAGGGGAGAGGGCGTTTACTCCCTTGACAACCTGACTGTTAGTCAACATTTCAGCCCAAAGTCATTTTTTCTTGTTTTTATTTTACCGTTGCGATATCATAAAGTGAATACAAATGAAAAATAACATTACTCATGAAAATTAAAGAAAACATTTTACAACTTAAAAATATAGTGACAAATAAAAATGAATTATGAGCTATTATTTTTTTTAAAATTCTTTATTGAGTATTATAACAATCTGTCTGTTGGACATTGGTTATAGTGAGGTAGGATGACATTCACACCATATGTACAAAAAAATAAAATAAATAGAACAAAATAATAATCAAAAGTATATACAATAGACAATAAAATAAAATAACCTAAAAAATAAGAAAATTAAAACTAAGGAAAAAAAAAAAAAATAAATAACATGCATACCTATATACAATCAGGCGAGGGAACTCCAGGAGAACCCTGCGCTACTCTTCCAACCGCGTCACTGGTACTAAAGCCAGCGGAGATTGGTCGAGAGCAGGCATGAGCTATTATTAGATAAATAAAATAGATATAAAAACGGATGTATAAAGGTAAGCAAATAAAACGGATTTGATTAAAACAAACATTAGATTTAAGGACAAATATACTATCCCGATATATACTATTATGTTGATATGAGGAATATATTATATTTTTTATATTAATATATATATATATATATATATATATATATATATATATATATATATATATATATATTATTAGAAGAAAGAAAATAGTCTCCTAATAATAATAATAATAGACAAAAGAAGTATCATTGGTCTGGCACTAAAAGAAAATCAAGAGTAATAATTAAATTACAGAGTAATGAATAAACAAACTAATGAAATTACATATAGGTACACGAGGGTGCATATTTCCACAATACTTTTATATATTTGTGCTGATAAGCAATACAGATAATATATAGATAAATGTGAGATAACAATAAATAAATAATGATAATAAACAATAATGAGAAGGACACCACTAAAATATGAAAATTGTATTCTTATTTATATTAGGAAGATTGATAACTGAGAAGAAGAGAGAATAAATGATGTTTAAACGAGAGTTTGAGTTTGGAGGTTGGTAGAAAATTCCAAAACAAGGTAGTACGCATCTCCAATGATTTTTTTTTTTTTTTTTTTTTTTAGAGGTGCAGTTCTATGAGAAGGAATATGCAGGTTTGTGGATTTAGATTTTATTAATGGAATGGACAAAGGAACATGGAGTAAAAATCAAGAAGATAAGAAGGTTCGTTAGTTGTAAATGATTTAATACTAGTGATGCGGCTGGAAAAGTGGCACTGGGATCTCTGGAGTCCTGCTTTGCTTTCCACATGTGGGGAGAAAGGCCTGGCTCGGAGATTCCTGGGCGAATGTATATATTGTATATAGGTATGAATGTGTTTAGAAGTTTTTATTTTATTTTGTTTATTTATTTTTTTTATTTTATTTATTTTTTTTTTCTATTGACTTACATTTTTTTTATAAGTATTATTTATTTACTTTTTATATTTATAGTTACTTCTGTATTACTTGTATATACTGTATGAATGAGAACTTTTAGCCTTAATACTTATAGCCCTCCAACAGTGGCTGATTGTATTATTATTCAATAAATAAAAAAAATAAAAGTTGTAAATGTACCTAGGAAATATGGCCGTCGAAAAACTGGATAGAGACACTTCAACTCGGCATAACAACAGAGTTTAACATAACAAGTTACAAGTATTTTAATTGTGGGTTTATGGTTGACTGTAGTGAATAATTGAAGGGTGTTCAGTCAAATTGAAATGGTAAAAAGATTTTTTAAAGGTAAAATTATTTATTTTTTACCATTTATTTTAAATTAAATTATTAATTTAGTATAATAATTAAATTTCAATACAGCTGAAGATTAATGTTTATTTATTTGTTTTAGGGGATAACCCTGATACGAAAAGAGTTAGCTACAACTCAACATCGTTAGTTAACAAATAAATATAGTGGAGTATTAAAACGTGATGAAAATTCTTAATTGGATTTATAAAATTTGGATCATTTTCCTGAAACGTTAATGTAAGATTATGTAAAGTAATGTTACTAACGTACTAGTGGCCTTTAGTTATAGTCTGGAATATTAAAGAAAATAGTTATAGAAGTATTTAAGTACGTATGCCATAAATTTAAAGATATTTTTTATCCCGTTGTTTAATAAGTGAAGACAAAAAAAAAAAAAAAAAAAAAAAAAAAAAAAAAAAAAAAAAAAAAAAAAAAAAAAAAACGCTGCATATTATTTCACAATGGTTTATTATTTTTAAACAATTATAAATCTAAAGTAAAATAAAATTCCTAGTGACAAAGAAAAAGAAATAAAAATTGATTCCAATTATTGGACTAAACATTTTATTTTTTTAAATCATTAGTAATATAATAAAATAATTAGCATTACTTCAGTAATACATTCTAAAACCAAAATTCAAAACAAAAGATATAACATTTGCAGTGTAACATATAAAAAAAACATGGAGACCAAATCTTTGCTCCTTATTGTCCGATTTTAACGATTTTATTTATTTATTTATTTTTTTTTAAGGAAATTCCGTAAAGTTTTGAATAACCACAAAAATAATTGTTTAGTTATTCGGAATCTAATTTTACAATCCCTCGTAACTTTTTTTCCAGCTTATGTTTGTTGAGGTATGTTATATGGCTAAATTTATAGGATATCGAGAAGAAGACTTTAGCGAAGTTCCATTGAAATCGGTACATTCGTTTAGGCTACAGTCTATAGCAAGGCAGATTTTACGGTCGCCATCTTGAAAGGAAAAGGTGGATGATCTCTGATTTTAAAGCCGAATTTGAAAAAAAAATCGGTGCAGTAGTTTCGGAGAAAATGCGCGAACGGCGGACGGCGGACGGCGGACGGACATACAAATTTTTATTCGTTTTTTTGAATTCTACGTATCCTGACTGTGGGGGACAGCAAAAGCTTCTAACATCAAACGTATTCAATCCTTTCAATCTAAAGTCCTTCGAACAATAGTTGATGCTCCGTTCTATGTAAATAACAAAATCCTACACCATGACCTTAATATCCCATTTGTCCTAGACCTTATTCCAGAAAAATTCTCCAAATTTCACCAGAACCTTACCTATCATCCAAATCCCCTTGCACAATCTCTATCCAGCACCACCCATCCTTACAATCCTCCTCGAAGGTTGAAGCGGCAGTGGCCCAGAGACCTTCTGTAAATAAGCATCTATTGGAGTTTTGGCAATGGCCAGATCCTCCACTCAAGCCCTAGTGTGTATGATTAGGTTAGTTCTTTTGTTTATATACATTTATTTTATTTTATTGTATTTATTTTTATTTTATTGTATTTATTTTTATTTTATTTTATTGTATTTATTTTTATTGTATTTATTATTATTAAGTTTCTGTATTATTATTTTTTTATTTATTTATTGTAAATAGAGTGTGAGTGTGTTCTCTGAACACTATTACAAATGTCCTTGATGTGACAGAATGTGATATTTCTAAATAAACAAACGTATCCTGAAACGTAAAACATCAAATTTTGAAAGGGGGCCAAGTTTTTGAATTTTTCGTTCGATCACAGTGGTTCATTATTGAAAATAATAAACAAAAAAACAAGTTATAAACTATTTTTTTTTAAACTTTATTTATTTATTCTTCCCTTCCTTGCTTTTCGGCTACACGAGATTTTGCAGGGATGGCATGTCACAAAGGTGTTTGTCATTCCTGCTATTAAACAACAAATATGTCAATACTTTTTAAAAGCTGTTTCTAACACTTGTTTTAACTCACACCAGTCAGGACCAACTATCAGTGAGTATGCTGCCGGGAAGAAGAATATGGAGTAAGGCATTGTTAGGCGTGTGGAAGAGGAGTGCCCCGTGGCGTCCATTCTTATCTTTATTGAAATATTTATAGTTCTCTTGAGACTCTTACGGCTGCCATCGGGCATGTTGGTCGTGGCCGTGCCTTGAATAAGTGAATTGGTAAATCCGTGTAAGTCATTGTAAATCTTTTGTAATATTTTCGTACATGGTCGTTAACTGTTTCCATCTGTATGTAAAGTAATGTTACTAACGTACCAGTGGATTTTGGTTATAGTCCTGAAAGTTTTTAGTTTACATATGTGGATCTTTTTTGCTATGCCGTTTATCTAAGAAGTATAAGTCCAAATGAGCTAAGTAAGTAAGTGTATATATTCAATTTCTGTCTAAGATTTAAAGGAAGGAGATGGTCCGTGGTGGCGGTCATAAATAGGCTAAATAGCGGCAAAACTATTTTATTAAAAGCCAACGTTTCGACCCGAATTTCCAGGTCTTCTTCAGGGAGGTGTGTTCAGCTAGGAGTTTCACTTAGAACTGAGAGTCAGTGAAACTCCTAGCTGAACACACATCCCTGAAGAAGACCTGCAAAGCCGGGTCGAAACGTTGGATTTTAATAAAATAGTTTTGCCTCTATTTAGCCTATTTATGACCGCCACCCCGGACCATCTCCTTCCTTTATAATGCAACGGTCAACTATTAAATATTCAATATGTCTAAGATTTAATTTCGAACGTATAAACTAAAATTAATTGACCATATATATCGTTGGTTTTAGCAAAAGCCATTAAGTAAATGTTAATGTCATTGATTTAAATAAATAAGTAAGTTGTTGACTTTTCCTAAAGTAAAATCAGAAAATTGTGTACTTAGTGAAACTACTTTTGAAACAATCAGTAGGGTTTGTGTTATTTTGTTTCTGTCAATGAATTTTCACAAATATGATCGAAACTTACTAATACGTATTTTAAGATTCAAATGAAAAAATGCATTGACCTTTTAAATTAAATCGACGATATCTTTTCTCTATTAGTGACGTATGTCTATAACTTTCTTTCATCTAAAAGAACATTGCCGTTTTCCTGAATTATACCCATCGTTTACTTGATGGCATATGACATGGAACCGTTCGAGAAGATACGAAGAATATTTCGCATGAAATGTCACAATGAGGAATCTAATATTGATTCACTTTGTTTGTGTTGTAGCATTCGATGGCGAATGGTATTTGAGAGTTTCCTGATAAAATTAAATGGCAATTTATCAACGGAAACGTCAGAGGAGAAATGATAAATTTAATAAGACAAATCGATAGTGTCAAGTGCACTCGTAGAGTGGGAGTTCCTGCGTCAGCGAACTGTCGGTCGATTCGTCGATGAATATTTTCCGCGGTCTACAATAACTTATTCAGAAAAAACGAGGGCAGGGGAATATAGTACGCCTTAAACCTTCGATAATCTGTCTTATAGTATCCTTTTATAATATCCTGTAACGGATTCGCCATATTTGTTTTTGGGCTTGGTAAGTGTCGATAACTTAATTCTGACACAAGTCTGAAAAGACAAGAAACTGCAAGTAGTTTTTGACCGCTTCAATACATGGACAAACTCTCCAAACCAAGTCATTGCAAAAATCTTAAGAGACGCATGGAGTTGTAGTTTGTTGTTCCACTATACTCTTATCCAATTATTAAAATTCTCAATGCACCTAACCCCGTGTAAAATAAAATTGTTTATAATGGCTCCTAGTAATCCGCATGGCTCTTTTGATTTAGAAGGCATTCTGAAGATGTTATGAAGAAAAAAATCGATAATTTGAAACTCTAACACAAGTCTGAAAAGACAAGAAACTGCTAGTAGTGTTTGACTGCTTCAATACATGGACAAACTCTCCAAACCAAGTTATCATAAAAATCTTACGAGACTACAATAAGAGTATAGAGAGACGCATGGATTGAGCTTTGTTGTTCCGCTATACTCTTATCCAATTCTTAAAATTCTTAATGCTCCTAACCCTGTGTAAAATAAAATTTTTCATAACGACTTTTAGTAACCCGTATGTTTATTTTACTTAGGTTGCATTCTAATGATGTTATAAAGAAAAAATCGATAACTTGAAACTCTAACACAAGTCTGAAAAGACAAGAAACTCCTAGTAGTTTTTGACTGCTTCAATACATGGAAAAACGCTCCAAACCAAGTCATCATAAAAATCTTATATAAGATTACATTAGACTATAGAGAGACGTATGGAGTTGAGCTTTGTGATTCCACTATATTTTCAATTCCTAAACTTATCCAATTCTTAAAATTCTCAATGCTCCTAATCCTGTTTAAAATAAAATTGATCAAAATGATGCTTAGGAACCCCTATATTTCTTTTGATTTAGAAAGAATTATGAAGGAGTTTTAGAAGCAGCAAGAGAGCATCTTATTTCTGCTATATCAAATACAGAATCACTAATAAAAAGCTTAGATAAATCCGGTTCTGAGGACCAAAATGGTGGGGAGAGCAATATTGTAAAATATACAAACATATTCTCCCCCTGTTTCAAAAATTACCAGTAATTTGAACTCTTATAACAAAAATAAATAAGGTAAAAATAGGAAAGGAAAAAAAAGAAGACAAAGTAGTTAAAAAAATGGAAAACAAAATGAACATATTACTTTAATTATGATTCAATTAAAACATAAAATGGACCTAAACTATAGATTAATTTTATATATATATATATATATATATATATATATATATATATATATTTATATTTATATTTCATTTTTTTTGGATTGTAACTCTATGCAGGAGGAGTTTATTTGCAAAAGTTTACATGCACCATGTTAATTCGTATATTATACATATGAATGTTATGTTTACATTTTATCTACGCGAACAAGCACAATGATAAGATAAAAATAGATAAATATAAATAAAAATAGCAAATAAACTAGATGTATGTACAGAAATATTCAATATAAAATAAAACTGAATTAACAACATTGTGGTTAAATATAAATAAAATACCGGGAAATAGTGAAAAATAAATAAACATAAATAAATTAATAAAAATACAACAAGAAAAAAAATTACAAATAAACTAATAATATATATATATAAACAGATTAATAATAATAGTAAAGAAAAGAAAACTTCGATGTGATGGCCTCAATAGATCTAAATAATTGTATCTGGCGTTGATGAGAAAAATAAAAAAATATTATAACTTTTTCAGTAAGATATATTATGGTTTTGTTGATGTTTATATCAATGCTCGCATAAGTAACTACCTAAAATTGTTAGAAAGATCGCAAGGAAGTCCATTTATTTATTTTTGAAAATATTGAAAACTTTTTGTGACCCAATTTTGACATGACCCATAAATACACATAATATTTATTTCAATCAAATGTTATGCCTTTTATTGATAATCAACTAACTCTTCTTTTAAATATTTACTGTATTTATTCTTGTATAAACGGGTATTTCAAATCACTTTCCATTCAGACGGAATAGAACATTGATAAATATATTTTTATTCAGTTCGATGGCATACGTATCTAAGGTATATTGATCGCTGATATTCTTGGTATTGTTTGGTTTACCGAAGCTTCAATATCCGTCCCCATAAAAAGATAAAAACAAGAGAGACGAGGACGAAAATTTGTTGGCACAACTGAGTGGTTCACCACAGTCTCTTCACTGAGGTATTTTTTAGTTGATTGTGAGTTGAACTCAATATTGTTTTCTTGGCAAAAATATAAATTTTGTTACATTAAATAATAACTTACTTTTTTTACTGCACAAATAAACTTGTTCATTGTTCAGGTTATGGAACAAACCTACAAGGAAAACCAGCTTCTGGAATAATCGGAACTTCCTACGTCCTGGTATGTGAAGCTCGACATCCTATTACAAGTCGTGAGGAGAAATGCTTCAGCAATATTTAAATTAACATATACAAGTTGTTCCGTATGTGAAGGAAAATATGTAAAAGGTAATAGACCATCACGAAGTGGTAATGACAAGGATTGGTCATACTAACCTGACTCATGTCCAATTAATCACATAAGAGGCACAACCATATTGCGATACCTGCCAGTCCCGCAAACCATAAAGCATGTAATAAAATATTGTACGTTATCATACTGCATCCAGCCTTTGTAAAAAAAAAAAAAAAATACCCCATTGTTGAGAACTAGCATTAAAAGACTCAGTAGATTCAATAGAAAATATTATAAAGTTTTAAAAAGAAACACAATTGTTCCATAATATATAAGAGTTAATGCAATACATAAAAAGAAACAATAAATTACCTATAATATTACTTATTTTTTATTTCTTAATGATATTTACAATTGTATTAAAGAAATATATTTAGTAAATTTGAACATATGGATACAATGACATGAAAACACTTGCTGAGTAACTACCCAATGGTAGCACTCTAATGATAAGTCTAAATTAGGGGATCACGGGACCATCTTATTTTCAGACGCCTCGGAGGGTTCTCAGGAATTGAAGAGGAAGCAAGGTTAGAAACGAGAAGGTTGGGATGATTCTGAAGTTTATTATGGAAGGACAGATATCTGTATTGGGCCAGATCTGAAACAGAAGAAACAATAAAGTCATCATGGGATTGAGGATTTTACGATGGATTTTGGATTGTAAGGATTGGATACGAGAGGAATTCGATGGTTTAGTTATAGCCATAGTCAATTCCGTAAGTCCAAATAGGCTTTATTATAGATATGTATATGAGTCTTTTGTAATTAATTGGAAGTTTAGAGCGTTTGTGTAGTAAGCGTTGAAGTAGTCGGAAACGTCGAGCGATTTCTTGGTACTTATGATAATATTACTTATTAAAATGTATATTAAATATAACTGCATATGTATATATATGTATGTATGTATACAATTGTAGCCATCTCCAAATTTCATTGTGAATTTATATATTCGAGAAGATTTATTAAAAATAATAATCATTGGCGTAATAACCAAGTTGTTGATCGGCTACGACAACTCTTAACCTAACCCAACCATCACAAGAGCTACAAAAAATGTTATGTTAACAAAGCAGGAAATGTAGATTTTGGATTTTTAAAAATAAATACGTTTATATTGTTTATACATAATTGTTGAATAAAATATCTCCTTTAGTTAATTATCAATTCCTCCATATTTCATATTTAAATATCCTTTATATTATAGATTAATGTGAAATGGTCAATTGATTAAAAAAAAAAAAATTAAAGGTACCTTGGAGTACTTTCTGTATAGTTAATATTGAGAATTAGCCATTTGAGCTCTGCTAGAGAACATCAATCAGAATAAAACCTACATTTTATTTAAAACTCTGTAATTTTGCACTGATATAATGAATTTAATCAAAATAATTTGAGCCGATTTTGACGAACAAGTTACCGTGACATTCCAAGCATATAAAAAACTCAAATATGCAATTTCACTTTCGTACGACTTTTCGTTTTTGAACTAGACTGTTAACACAGACACAGACACAGGCACACACAGACACACACACACTCTATTTTGCGGGACTTGGGTATTTCGACTCAGAGAACTTCAAAACTTGTATTTCTGTTGAATATTGAGATTCGAACATTTTCACGATCCCAATGTTTCCGTTTTCATGAAAAAAATATTTTTTTTAAATAGTATTTATAATGGCGGTCTCTAATTCCAATTAAACTAAATATTGCCTAATTTTTCTATAAAAACAATTATTAAATATTTTTTTTAGTTATGGTTTCCTAACAAAAACTTACTTAAAAAAAAGAAACAAATTGAGTACTTGAGGTCTCCTATCACTCATACTTTCAATATTCTCTTATACTCTTGGGACACTCTGTATAAAAAAAAAAAAAGGAAATACTTTTTTACGTCCTTTTGTTTTGGTTCCCTAAAAGTTTATTTCATGAATGGTCTGCTCCTGGGAAGGATCTCTTTCTTTTCGGTCCTAGGGGAAGACAGTCCCCAAAGGAATGGGACGTCAAGTGGAAACCATTGAGGGGGATGTCGGCTGGAAACCATGGGTCAGAGCAAGATGAGATCGGTACCACAACCCAAACCACACCTCTACGGTCGGGCGGATGATCACACCTATGACTCTTGATCACACGATGATTAATATATTATTTTAATATTATTATAGTCATAAATCTATGCCCCGGAGAATAAAGAACATGATATCAATTTATTTTATTAAATAATTTAGTAATTGAGAAACAATTTTTAATAACTCACAGTTATGGAAAATTGGCTTGTCTGGACAAATACACAAATGTGGCATGTGTCCTTTACTTACGGAGTACAGATGTAGAAACTAAGAAACAAATTTTAATGGCTCCAAAGTTATGGAACATTGCCTCCCTGAACGAATACAAATTACTGAAAATAATAAACCAAAACATGACAAAGTGTTCTATACCTCTGGGGCACAGAAGTAATACTATCAAGAGATTGATTATTAAATGACCAATTTTGTGAATTTTTCAAGTATTAAATTCGATTGAGCCGTCAGATTTCCGATCTGAAACGCTCGGGCATATTCGTCTGGAGTCGACTGATTGAAGTGTTTTTGTTTATGGATTAAAATATTTAAAAACTAAAAATCGGACATGCATATTATTAGGGAGCAAAAAGGTCCACCATTTCATCTTCTTTGAAATAAGGAGTTTTATTGAAGATATGGATTAAAATATCTCGTAAATTAAAAATCATACCTGCATACTGTAAGCAAGGAGATTGTTCAGCGTTTCATCCTCTCTGTAATGCTCTATAATTCAAAATTTTATCCTAAGGCGAAAAGAAAAAAAATATTGTCGAAAACCAAACGATACGAGTTTTATTGAAGATATGAATTAAAATATCTCGAAAAACTAAAAATTGGACCTGTATACTATTAGTGAGGGAAATTTTTAGCATTTCATGCTCTTTATAGTGAGCTAATATTTATAATTTATATTTCGTATTATTAATCTTGTCTTGTTGATGTTTTTACTTCTATCCTGTGGTCTAAAGAACACATCTTAGTTTTTTTTTAATCAGTAAGGATACTAGTATTGTGACTGAGTGAGAGGTGCTGGGATCTCATAGAGGCTTGCCTTTCCTTCCACGAGAGGGGAGAAGGGCTTGACTAGGAATTCTCCTAAATGAATGAATTTTGTAAATATTTTATAAATGTATGTGTGTATTTACGTTGTTATTTTGATTAGTTTCTTTTTGTTTATATTCAATTAATTTTAGTATTATTATTTTGCTGTTTAAGTTATTATTATTTATTGTACTTAGAGTGTGAATGAGCAAATCTATCACTATTACTATTGTCCTTCAATGTGACAAAATGTAATATTACTCAATAAAGAAATGTTTTTATAAAAAAAAAAATCATTGGGGATAAGAAACTTCGTAACCTGTAATCGTTGTCATGACAACTTCATACACGTGGCATTCAGTTAACTTCAATTAAACATGTTGATAAGTGTGAAATTGTTTTGAAATATATAATTAAATATAAAAAGTTGAGAAATGATGTCAAGAAAAAAAAAATTGTCGTTTAGAACCTGTTCTTTGAAAATATTTGCAAGAAATGAAACTGCACAGGTCATTATTTTATAGATTATTCAATATTTTAGTGTTTTAATGTTTTAAAAAAATATAAGTTGGACGAAGTATTTAATATGTATTTATAAAACTATGATTTGCTGCAATCTGTTTCCTTAGCTTGGTACAGTAGCTAAGAGGAATGAACAAAAAAATAGTGTACTTTGTATTTGTCCTTAATGGTTAAAACCGTACTTGGGACCCCTTCCAACTCATATAATTCCAAAAGCCCTTTTCGAAAAATTGGAATTATCTACTGAAAATTTTGAGAGAATTTTTTAAAATATTCATAATGTTTTGAGTGTCTAACAGTCGGATCATGCTATCTGAAAAAATGGCGGAAGAATATTAGTCCAGTAAGTAAGAGGATCGGTACAGAAAATTTATTGTGAAAAGTGCAGGAAAAGATTTAATTTACTATTTTATTTTTTATAAACATATAAAATTATTAAATGGTTTTGAGTCTTTCCAATTTTCGTACATGGATTAAATTCTCGAGAAAATTCTAGAAAAAAAGTTATAAAGAAAAGAAAAATGTTTTGGGGCCTAACTCGCTAATTATATATTCTATGGTCAAATTTATAATACAATTTTTGAAAGGTAATTAAATTACCAACAAAATAAAAATGAAAAAAATCATCGGAATCGATCCAGTATTAGCAATGATACAGCTTCTTATAGTTTCTATACATGTTTTAAATTATTACTTTTAAATAAATCGAACATTTACGTTTCTATTACTATTTTAATAATAGGAAATATGTGGTGTAAATAAATAATTTCTTAATTAATTTTTTTCCTTAAAGAATATTGGTTTTGAAATTACAATTGAAATAGAAAATATATTTTTTTTGCGTTTTCTGAAAAAATGTCAATGATGATCGGAGTTCACTTTGGAAGTAAACGACTCAAGAGAAAAAAAACAAAACAAAATATTGAAAAAGGCTATTTCAACTCGAAGACACGTGCTGGTACCAATATATAAATTAAAGCTGAGCCGATAAAACCCGAAGGTACCCGATCACCTCCGATCCGAATACTACCACCGTGCCCCGCCAGTCCGTTGCCTAAAGCCCTCTGTTAAGGTGCTCCACGCTCAAACATATTTTTGCCGATACCGCTGATTTTTTTTTTGTTTTCTTTTTTTGCAAATGACCATTTTATTTTTTGTTTAATATATTTTTAGTTGCATTTTTATTTTGCTCCGCCGATCACTTATATAAAAAAAAAAAACAGTGTAAGAAAATATCTCAATACCTGGGCAAATCTCTAAACACGACAAAATAAACAAAAATTAACGAGAAAGAAGGTAAGATGGATGTGATTTGATGATTGTGTTACCCTACACTTCTGAATGAGCACGAATGTTACCTCTCACTGTGTCCTGTCACTGTAGAATAATAAATAAATGTTACCTATGGCATCTGCGAATAATGTCAATAACTTAACAATAAATGTCTTGTAATATGTTTTTATTTTCAGTTTTGTTCGTATTATTTAGCATTATTTTTTATTTAATAATTTTTGTTATTCTCCCACCTTGTACCAAGTCGTCAGTACCGAAAAAACACGACGAAACACAATATTTTTATTTATTTAATATAGTATTGAATTAAGCGTTTGTCATATGTAGTACAGCTTCAAAAATGAATCTTAAAGCAAATGATCATTTTGGACTTCGTCAACTACAGCAGTGATAATCGGTAGAAAAATAATATATTTATTTAAATATTGAAACGATAGACTAGAAATCATTTTTCCTTTCTGAAACAACAATATCAAAGTTAAAAAAAATAGGCGATCTCCTTAACAATTATATAAAAAAACAAAATTATTTTTTCTAATTTTAAGTATGAAGTAACCGGAAAACATGCTTACATTATATTTAACCTTGAACTTCATTTTCAGGAAAAAAGTTGATCCATTTAACTTAATTATTTTATATATTTTTTATTAACCAGCACACTTAATAAACATGTTTTCATTACTAAAAGATTAATTTATTTATATCACTTATCAGTAGACAAATATTTGTACAAGTATCAGTTGTACGATTAAAATATATATTTTATTTATTTAAATTTGTCTGTACTAAGATTTTTCACTTTCACTCACCGATGTATGAAATATATAGTAAAAGGGATGTGTTGCGATCGGGAAAATTTCGAATCTGATATTTCCACGGAAAACGCGTTTTAATTTGCTGTGTCGCAATAGTAATATATCAGAAATGGGCGAGTGTCTATGATATGAACACTCTTAGATTAAAACCAATAGCCATACGAAACTAAAATTACGTAAATGCCTGGGATGTTACAACAACATTTTCTCTTAACTAGATTTATCAGAAACATTAATTCATATCATTAAGTTTACATATTTTTACAAGTTTTTAGTAAACGGCTCTGAATAATTTGATTAAAGTGCTTATATTAATGAACAATGGTCTTTAATTAATTAATCCCGTCTTATTATCATTGATCTATCATGATGATAATGTGAGTTGATGATGATGAATGAAATAATCTATCAGACCTTAGTCTCCGAATTTTTGAAATTTCTTCTTCTAAACTATCATTAAATTTTGTTTATTTGGAATAATTAACGATCTTTTCTTGTTGGTGGTATGTAAAATCGATAAATATGAACCAAGTAAGAATTTCATAATTAACTGATGGAGACAAAATGACATAAATTCAGTGATGAAAAACCAATTGGCTAATATTGTTGTAGTTTGTAATTTCAAATTTTATTTTATAAAATAAAAAATAAATATTTCTATGTAGTAGAATTTCCTTAGAAAATTTTTATTATTTTTTATTATTTATTTATTGGAATTTATCACTATAGAATTAACACGAAAAGAATATTTTATATAATAATACAAGACATGGTAGGAATTTGTGAAGAAACTATCCTTTCTTAGAAAGTAAATAAATCTGCGTATATTCAGCATGGCACAAAATAATGAATTAATTTCTACTCAAAGTATGGTGGTCAGTGAAGTTGTTTGATGAGCGTACCGCGTCAGATGTCTTTTTCCTTTCTTTTTTTTCCAAATTATATAGAACAAAAAAATTTACAAGAAAGTGGAAAATTGAAATGCGCGATGTTCCTTAAAAAAAGAAAATGTTTTTGATTGCCAAATCTTGCTCTTCAAATTAATTAGAAGAGGATCAACATTTTTTAAATAACATTTTTGATTCAATATATTTTAAATTGGTAAAATTAAATGAAATATTCATAAAAACTATTTTACTGATACTCTTTCTTCAGGTTGAGGTAATAGAAAATTACTTTATTCTGGAACTAAGTTTCTAATAACAAAGATGTGTAAGAAAAATGATGATTGTTTCAGACCAAAAGACTTATTACAATAAATAAATTAGAAAAAAAATTACTTATGTACACCGAAAACGTGCAAGAATTGTGAAAACATATATAATAATCGTACAGTAAAAAATAAAGCAAAATAGCCATGTAAAAAAGAACATTAATAAAAAACGTAAAAAAATAGCAAAAATAAAAACATTGACGTATGCAGTATATTAATAGGTTATAGGAAAATATATATTTGTTATAGATTTGAAAACGTTTGAAGTAATTCTTATAACCATCTAAAGGGGATTTTTGAGCGGCCAAACTACGCTTGGTTTGTGTTTCAAGTTGAGTTTTTTATTAAATCTGTAGATTATTCCGATGTCTTTTTTATAATAAGCTTTAACTGCATGGCAATTAACAATAATTAGCATCTGAAAGTATTGGATCATTAATGTAATAGTCCGTTGTACAGACTCCTTTTTATCAAATTATTAACATCCGCAATAGCTTCATTCTTAAGATTATTAAATTATTAACATTGGTAAATAGCTTCATCTAATCGTAACCTACAACTATTTTATTTACAAAAATTCTCGGAATTGGGGTGTTTTCAATCTGGAGGGAGACAAACTTTATCTATTTAATTAGGTAGTAAAAACTCGTAAATACGCATTTGTTTCTACTTTGATCGTAAGATAATTAGGCCACGGAGCAAAAAGGTGGCCTTCAAAAATGTAGGGCCGTTTGGCCTGTACAATCTCGTTATTTTGACTTTTTGGGGGTGTAGGTCATGCCAAACGGCTCAATATTTTTGAAAGTCATCTTTTTTCTCGAGTTTGTGCTCAAATTATCTTACGATTCAAGTGGAAAGGAAATGGGTATTTACGCGTTTTTAATACCTAATTAAATAAACAATGTTTTACGATCTACAGATTGAAAATGCCTCGATTCATAAAATTTTCGTAAATTAAATATTTTTAGGTTACGGTGATATGAAGCTATTTACGAAGTTTTACGCGGATGTTAATAATTTAATATAAAGGGGTCTGTACCCAGAACTATAAATTAACATTTCAAAAAAAAAAAAAAAAAATATGGAACTTTAATATTTTAAATATTAGCAATAAAAGCATTTATTTACTTCATAACTTAAGGACCAATGTTTACAATAGATATATGTGTTATAATCACATTTTATTAAACAAGGAATTTTTATAAATGTAGTGGAGTATCTGTTGTATAGTTGTAGGATGATAAAAAAAACCTCGCGAATAATCTACGATGTAATGAAAAACACATCAGCGTAGTTTGGTCGCTCAAAATTTCTCTTTAAATGGTTTTGACAAAGACAAATTCCACTTTTATTTGACGTATCTTGGCTTTCTCTTAGACAGGCGATTGACATGGAACCCGCATACTACAGTTAAAAGATAGGAACTTAACCGACGACATGGCCAGCTATATAGACCACTGAATAGAAAATCTAAACATTCTGTTGAAAACAAATTACTGATCTACAAGACAATACTGAAACCCATCTGGACTTACGGACTAGAACTGTGGGGAACAGCTAAATTTTCTAACATCAAACGCATTCAATCCTTTCAGTCTAAAGTCCTCCGTACAATAGTCGATGCTCCCTTCTATGTAACCAATAAAAATTTGCATAATGATCTTAATATTCCATTTATTCTTGATCTTACCCCTAGACAAATTCTCCAAATTTCATCAGAACCTCACTCATCACCCAAATCCGGTGGCACAGTCCCTATCTAGTATCCCTACAATCCTCCTCGCAGGAGGTTAAAACGGCTGTGGTCCCGTGGCCTTTGTAATATGTATATATTCGATTTCTTGCAATGGCCAGATTCTCCACTCAATTCATGAGTAGCTCCCTATAGCTCCCTTACTCAACCTCTGCTAGCTTATAACACCAGGGCTGTGGTTGAGGAAGAAGCGTAGGGATCTGCTGAAGCCTCCCTTTTCTCTCGACAAGTGGGAGGATAAGTATGTTTTGGAGTTTCCCTGACTGATTGTAAATAGTGTATATAGGTATGCCTGCTTCTAAGATGCTTACTTTATTTTTTAAGAATATTTTTTTTATTTATTTATTTTAATTTTATTCCCTCATTATGATATTTTATTTTGTTCTTATTTTGCTGTATATTATTTTTTTATTAACTTATTTATTGATGATTCTGTAAATATGGTCTATTATAAGTGTCCTTTATTGAGACAGATTGTAGTATTTATCACTAAACAAGTAAATAAATTAAAAAAATTATATATGAAGTAAATTTCGTCTCGTTTACTATGAAGCAATATTTAATTATCCGAAATTAAATAGTTTTTGTGTTATCGCATCCTATGAAAAAGAAAACATGATCGCCTTAAGAAAAGAAAAAAATATTCATAACTCGTTTTCCGTTCGTTATTAAATTTTTAATAAAAATTAATTTTTTTAGCCATTAAGAACTAAGCCATCCTGTTCATACAAACCTACACACACATATAGTTTATTGCATTCATAGAAGACTTTAAGAATATGACAGTCCAATCGCTCGTTACTTTGTTTAATAATATTGGAACAATAAATTGTTTCCCTTCCGACTGATTGTTACAACCACCCGCTTTACATTGTTGCAAGATATTGTAATTGTCCTGATAAGAAGAGATATGACAAGATTAAATCTAGGTTTTGTCCAGGCATAATTAGAAGAACTGCATTGTACGTTCGTGACTCGATATGGAAATATTACACCTGCAATGCAAACTGGCCTATTGCAATGGATGACTCCCTAATTAGCAAATTACACCAATCATCTCTACAAAATCGTTTTGCATGTTTGAGTAATGGCAATTATTAATTAGTAATAATTGCTCAATTATTATTTATCATCATCCTTAAGAGGTGGTATTAAAAAAAAAAAGTATTCTGTCGTCTTCGTCTTCTTATTCTAAACGTAGATGGGTGAAGCTTCTGTATTCTAAAAGAAACTTACTGAGGAAATACAAAATAGTTAAAAGATAGTTAGTTCCTAGTTGTAAACATTATTTTGATTGTGCTTTTTGTATTTTTTTTTTCTGTTAGCTTCACAGATCTTGTAGATCTTTCGCCGCTTTAACAAGCCTGCTCCTTCTCTGCCTGTCTTAGGTATTTCTTTCTACTTATATGCATGCAGCTCTCCAGAATTTGGGTTGATTATATTTACCCAACCATTGGTCTGTATATGATCTCTAAGTTACTATTATGCCCCTTGATGGACTGTTTCGCGCTACATGTTACACCCATTATTAATTTATAAAGGAATTTTCTATTGACCATTATCTATGCGTTAATACTCTGATCCGACATCGCTCCGGTTATCGTGCGGAGTAATTTCCCCTCAAATCTTTCAGTTCCTATTTTTCAGGTGTTGGTTAAATACCACACACTTGAAAATATTTGTTATGTTAAATGCATAAATAAATTATTATAATGTTTTATATAGCTGTGTACATATACTGATGATTATGTTTTCATAAAGATTTTTTATTTTATTTAATAGTTATAGATATTCCTGGCTCACAATAAATTTGCTATCTACATCGGTATTCAGCAAATATGATATCAAGGACAAGAAATGATAGCATAAGAAAAAAATAACAGTAATAACAAAACAAAAAGACAAAAAAAAACGAACAAAAAAAAGAACAGTAGTAAAATAACGCATACATATTAACAGAATAACACAAAAAAAAAAAAAAAAAAAAAGAAAAAAGAAAAGATAATGCAGCAAGTAGCTCAATGCAATAACTCTCTTGGCCAGCGCCTCAGCAGTCTTCTGGGCGGATTATATGGATTTGTGGCAGTAGATAGAGCTTGTGTAAGTGGATTGGAATTTAGAGTCAGTCTGTCAGGAAAATTATTAAAGCGGTCAGTGGCAGTTGCCGTGATGAAAGGAGTATTAAGGTCAGTGTATAACGTGAGGTTTGAAACGTAAAAGGGTGCGTCTACAATTTTCCGAAGGACTTTTGACTGGAATGACTGGATGATTTTTATATTTGATTTCTTTGTTGTTCCCCATAGTTCGATTCCATATGTCCAAAGTGGTTTAATGAGGACTTTGTAAATAGTTAATTTATCAGTCACAGATAATTTAGAACGTCTCAAGTAGCCTAGAAAGAAGTCCGTATCGCTGATTAAGTTCTTTTCTTTTTTGTTTTATATAGTATGTCCATGTCAGTCGTTTGTCCAAGTAGAAACCCAAATATCGTACAGTTTTTAAAGGTGGTTGAGCAATATTATTAAAGAACACTGGAGGACAAGAGTCATGTTTAAGTGTAAATGAAACAAATTGGCTCTTAGACTCGTTCATTTTTATTCTCCACCTTTTAGCCCAACAAGCTATGTCGTCTAGGTGTTCTTGAAGTATCTGAGAAGCCTTAGCTGCATCCTTGTTAGATGTTAATATTGCCGAGTCATCAGCAAATGTAGCCAACAGTGTTTCAGAATGTTGTGGGATGTCTGAACAGTAAATGTTGAAGAGTGTTGGACCCAAGAGGCTGCCTTGAGGTACTCCAGCTTTTATTTGTTTGATGGCAGAAACCTCAGTCCCCATTTTCACACAGAAAAATCTATGTTATAGATATGATAGTAAAATTAAGTAATAAGTCGGAGGAATAATCGTTTTAAAGATGTAAAAAATATTAACCAAGGATTCACTAATCAGTTTGAATCATTAGCGCTATACAACATTAATAACATTCACGCCTACTTATGTGTCATATACTATCTTATCGATTCATATTATCATTTTAGGAAGTGTTAACATTTATATGCAATACTAGACGAACTAAATAGTAATAGAAAAAAAATTGCTAACGAAAAAAATTATATTAAAAATGTATTATAAATAAAACGTTACAAATTTCATAGTAAATAAGACGGACTAGTTATGACTTACTTCACTAGGGTGAAGGCACCAGTTATGGACAGGTTGGACTTTAAATGTAAATAATAAGCTTCCTTGTTGATTAAAAGGTTCCATTTTTTTCTATATTCAAGAACAATATCCTCTATTGACAACTGTATGAACAAAGTTCCCAAAAGAAAATTTATAAAAATATCTATCATTGTTGTTTCTATATTGCTCTTGAGATAAGTGTGTTTTATATCCGTTGATATAAACTTACTGACAGTTTTGCTAAGAGTAAGTTGAAAACTTATGTTATGATAAGCTAATAAATATTTAAAAAATTTTCTGAGGCATGTTTATTAGTGGTAAAGACTCCCTTTTCATTACTAGAACAATCGGATTTCGGGGTACCCATTATTATTGCAAAAGGTGTTTTTTTTTTTAATGGAGATTATAACTGCATAGTTGAATACTTTTTTTTAATTTTAAAATATTAAATAGAAAAACTAGACTCTAGAGATTCTAAATGTCCAAAGGGGAAGTTTTTAACTATAATAATAATACGGTGACAATCCAAAAAAGACAAAAATTTCCATCACTAGTTTGGCTGTGCTTATAAACAGATTTTATAAAAATTAATTTAAATTGCATGGGATAATATTTATTGGAAGGAGTTGAAAATGAGTTTCCAATGCTTTTTTTAAATAATCAGAGCTATAATAATAATTTATTAGTAATGAATAAGGCAAATTTTGGAGTCTATATCTACTGTTTTTTTTTTATAATTCTTTATTAAAAAAATATATATATTTATTTTCTGTTTTATTCTATATGAAATCCAGTTTATGTCTAAAAAACAGTATTGAACAATTACACTTTCAGAAATAAGTTATGAGTATTTTTTATATGTTTTTAATAAGACAGGGTCAGATTTATTAGCTGTATATAATAACAGTATATAATTTAATTTAAAAGTAATTTAAAAAATATAACATGTTGTTTTCTTATTGTTTAAGTATTTATAGTCCGTAGCACAGACCCCTTTTTATCAAACCATTTACATCCGGCTGAAACTTCGTAAACAACTTCATCTCATCGTAGCTACAAATATTTTATTTAAGAAGATTCTCGAAATTAGGTCCTTTTTAAAATCGAGGTCGGCAAACTATGTGTATTTTATTAGGTACTAAAAACACGTACATTTTCATTTGCTTTCCACTTTAATCGTAATATAACTTGAGCACAAAGTTGAGAAAAAAGGTGGCCTTCAAAAATATTGAGCCGTTTAGTGTGACCTACACCTCCAAATTGTCAAAATAAAGAGGTTATATAGTCCAAACGGCTCAATATTTTTGAATGCCACCTTTTTTCTCGACTTTGTGCTCAAGTTATATTACGATTTAAAGTAGAAAGCAAATGGGTACTTACGTGTTTTTAGTGTGTAATTAAATAGACAAAGTTTGCGGACCTCCAGATTGAAAACGCTCCAATTCCAAGAATTTTTGTAAATAAAATATTTGTAGGCTACGATGAGATGAAACTATTTACGAAGTTTCAGCCGGTTGTTAATCATTTGATAAAAAGGGAACACGAACTATTAACTTAGATCGCTTTCAGTAACAAATATAGACCAGTGAAAAATAAATTATTAAAATAAATTTTATTAATATATAATTTATATTATATTTATTTTGTTAATATATAATTCATTATTAAAATTTAATATAAAAATATATTTTTCCATTAGGGGTGAGGAGAGGGGAGGCCTGTAAAAGAACCATCTGTTTTATACCTCCTATTGCTCCTGGGTTATTGATCCTTAATAAAATAAATACTCCCTATAAAAAATACAAATCACTGTAATTTCAAAAGAACTGAGATTAAAGTTGGGTGCTTTAAAGTTGGCAGAAGGAATAAGCAAAGAGCGATCTAAGGAGCAACAAAACCTAAGGCCGGAGTATAATTCTTCAGCCGGACTAATCGGGCAAAGCAATTTCCCTCTTCACAAGATTTATTTCTTCAGCTGTCGGCTCGCGAACCCTCAACACTTCCATCTAGCTTCAGTTTCTTTCTCGTGCCCTTCTTCTTTTCACTAAATATATAATGCACTCGGTCTACTCTTTGATGGTTTGAAAAACTTCTGATATCCTTCAAAAGCTTATTATTTTTTCTTCTTCTTGTTTCTTTCCTGATCGAGTGAAAATTAAAATATAGGCGAACACCTTAGCTTTGTTTGATGAAGTATAATGGAATAAAACAGATAATTGATACGGATTAACGGAAAAATAAACGCTTAAAATATCTCGACGCAGTAAGTTAGTTGCATTGAAGAAAGCATGTATAGATTTGAGCTGTAATAAAATTTAAGTGATAAAAAACGTCTGTAAGGCATTTCAAACAATACAAGAAAGGTTCACATTCAGCTAAGTTTTAAAACAACAGCGCAGTCTAAGAAATATTGTGCGATCTGGGTGTGTTAGTTTAGATTTATGTGTATTTTTTTTTTTCCTTTCCAAGGTCAAAATTTTATTTCCTTCGCCCTGCTATATTACTTTTTTACCCGACGGACATTTTATTGTAAAAGTAGGCAACGGATTTTCAAGCATAAAACGTGTTAGAGTCGGAGTTCCACAGGGCAGTGTACTAGGTCCATTACTTTTCAATATTTTCACTGTTTTCAATTTTTAATTTTAAGAATGACAAGTTTTAGACCATGGGACAAAAAGAAAACTTAGGATAGACCACATCAAATTTAATGTAATAAATAAATGAATATGGCCTAAAATTTTTTAAATTCTACTTTTGCTTGCACAATTTTTTAGAAGAGAGCAATAAAATATCTTGGGAGTGGGGAGAGCATCATGTTCCATTGATCATGGAGTGGGGATGGGCACCCTTGACTAGACCACGACTAGATTTTACTAGCAATATTTTCTGACGATAGTGCATCCCTTATATCACACAAAAATCTTGTGATTGCTAAAACACTTTTATAACACATAATCATCTATACGATATTTTTTAATTTGGCTACCAGATGGAATGTAAAAATAAGAGTATGAAAAGTACATTCATTGTCTTTACACTAAATCATGGAACATTTCTCCATGTATATTATAATAACGTTATGATCCCCTTATGATATATTACACTATTAGTAGTGCGTTATTTGGAACTTCACTCGACAAAACATTGACATGCAGAATAGAAAATAATAATGAACGAACGATATAGATTGTAATCCAGCCTATTTGACAGACGTTCCAAATTATCCTTAACATACTAACCATCTACAAATTCTTTATTGAGATATATTACAATCTGTCACCTCTAAAGACAATGGTAGCAGTGATAAAATACTGATCATTCACACTATGTACAATAAATAAACAGCAAAATAATGATACTAAAAGTAAATGTATATACACTAAAAAAAAACAACTAAACAAAACAAAAAGTAACTAACCTTATTGAAATAACTACTTAAATACACACCTGACTTTATAAAATATTTACAAATTTCATTCACTAAAGATCTCTGAGCCAAGCCTTTCTCCCCACTCGTGGAAGGAAAAGCAAGACTGTAGGAGATCTCAGCGCCTCTCACTCAGCCGCATTACTTGTAAGAAGGACCAGTATCTCCGAATTAATTACAAAACTTTTATAGACTAAAAAGCTATGGGACAATGTGAAAACTTCTAATATCCTCAAAATTCAAATTTTTCAATCAAAGATTTTGAGAAAAATAGCAGACTTACCATTCTACATGACAAATGACTTACTACACAAATACCTCTTCTTCTCTTTTTCTTCTATGGTCCTACAACCCATGTAGAGTCAGAGCTTCCAGGAACTTCAACCGTCAGTCCAAACGTGGACACCAAGGATAGCTCGGGCCTCTGTTTGCACTCCATCTGACTATCTTAGTTTTGGTTTGCATATCCTCCTTATTGTGTCTATTCACTCCTCTAATAATATTCTCAATATATGCTCTGGAGACATCCGACAAAACTTCTCCAGCCGATCTAAATCTGCCAATACTCATTACCTTCGAAAAATATGCATCTCTATATAGCTCTTTCAGTTCCTCTTTCTATCGGTAATATTGAGAATTGGGCCCAAATATTCCTCTAAGAATAACGTTCTTAATATTTCGCAATACTCTGAACCATATGTTAGGACTGTAGCACAGTCACTGTAAGGTTTTATATAAGCGCAGCTTGGTTGAACGTGAGATCACTTGACTTTTGAGGTGTCTTTGAAGGCTAAAATAGGCTCTATTGTGAGCTACACAACGGCTAACGTCCAACAGTTTTGATACAGCCACACAATACCATAAAAATTTCCACCAGAGACCACCTTACAACATGAACCCTTTAACCCAAAAACTTATGTGATGTACACCTCGATCAATTTTAAGGTAGGGCTAAATGATTTTATATCTTCATCCCTACATATATGTAATGTATACAGAATTGCTAATTGCAAAACTCTGCAGTTGGTAAATTTCAAACCTGCCAAACTTATGAATTTGTTTAAATAAATAAATTGTTTTTGTAAAACTTCTTATTAAGGTTATTTCATACAAAGTAGCTGAAGATCAAGATCAAAATTGATATCGGAGTAGATGGCGCCACCTGAGATGAATGGACTGAAGGTTTTCCACAGACTGCTTTTGGGGACGCCCTTTGAGTTTAATCCATAAGCTGTAATGGATTTTCTGACTCGCTGACCCTGTTCCATTTAGTAGGTAATTGGAAACGATTGGAGTAAATAATTGATGGTCGCCATTACCATTCGATCCGGGTGCGTGTCAACCTTTCTGCAATAAGGCCCCGGCAAATACATTAATAGAAAAGTGGAAGCGGTCTATGGCAGGTCCGTTCAATCTAGCGGTCAATCTATTTCCAAAATCAATCCGAAAATTTCAGCATCAAATCATTCAGCTGTCAGAATTAAAACTATTTTATAAATACTCATTAACATTAAGATAAATGTACCTGTAATAGACACTAAGAGAAATTTTCAACATTAACGCGGGCCACAGCTTTATTTCTGGCGACGGATCTTTGCAAATAGGATTAATTGACAGCTAATTTGCTCTTTTATCCCGTTTTTTTATATATACAGCCAATTAGTTAATTATTCATGAACAACTTAAGTAATTCTAACAGCGTAGTTTGCATCAGTAAATGACACTATATATTTTAATAGCTATCTTCCATATAGATAGCTAGAGATATTTTAATTCCTATCTTCCATAAAACTCGTTATCATTTGGTTTTCACACTATTTTCGCCACTCTAACAAACGCGTCGCGTTTAGATGCAATTTTGAGTTATAGCCCATCACAGAGAGGCTGAACAATTCCCTCGCTTATAGTATGCATGTCCGAT
This sequence comes from Nezara viridula, assembly GCA_928085145.1. Lineage (NCBI taxonomy): Eukaryota > Metazoa > Arthropoda > Insecta > Hemiptera > Pentatomidae > Nezara > Nezara viridula. Next base: position 27,875,795 of record OV725083.1, on the reverse strand, counting down.
TTTTAGTTTTTGAGATATTTTAATTCATATGTAAAAACACTTGAATTAGTCGACTCCAGCCGAATATGCTCGAGATTTCAGATCGGAAATCTGGCGGCTCAATCGAATGAACTATATATAAAAAAAAAGTACAGAACGCGCCTCATTACAGAGAGTAAAAAATACTGAACAATTCCCTAGCTTACACTATGCAATTCCGATTTTTAGTTTCTGAGATATTTTAATCCATATCTTCAATAAAAGATTCAATATAATTTGGTTTTCGACACTATTTTTTTTCCCCTTTTGGCCTCTCTAACAGTTAAGATGCAATTTTGAATAATGGCTCATTACAAAGAGGATGAAATAATGAATATTTCTCTTATCAACAATATGCGGTTCCGATATTCACAATTAACTCTCCATAAAGAAGTGCAAAACGTGCCTAAAGAAGTTTTCACATCAAAATGATATTACATGGGGTGTTTCATGACGATGTGATTTTGCCATGTGATATAAATAAATGTTGCTGAGTTAAATCAGTTTAATTGATAAAAAAAAGGGTGTTAATGTTTTTATCCACAAGGTCCTAGGCTAAATTTTAACAACTAGACAAATCTTTCTCTTTCATTCTCAGAATAGATTCTATTTACTGTCAGAATTATATATTGAACAGAAGGTCTTAAATCGTCCTATTTAAGTCTGTTAGACATCCTGCCTGAAAATAGTCTCTAATAATTTACTCCAATAATATATTTCGCAATGCACGTTTATGTATATATTATAAATAGAATTCTGGAGAAGTATAAGGAAACAAATAAATCAATATACTAAAATCGATTGGTTTAAGATAGATATTTTTAAAATTATCTTAAGAGTTAAATATCTTGTTAAATAATTTCTTGCTAGAGATATTATCTTTATACTTCAAGTTAACTACAATTTATTGGGTCGTTTCATATGATTAAGTTATCACAGGAAAGGTTATTTAGTTTTTTATTTATTTGTTTTTTATTTATTAATTCAGAAATATAACTATCTCTCACACGGACAATAATTGTAGTGAGATTTGAATACATTCACACTATATATAGAGAAAACATAACATTAAAAAAATTAAAATAATAACAAAATATTAATCAAAAACTATGTATAAAAAAAAAATTAAATAACCTAAAGATAAGTAAATTAAAAAATATAAAAACACAGTCATACCTATATGCAATATATACAATCAGGCAGGAAACCCCAAGCCAGAGGCTTGTCCTCCGAACATAGAGGAAAAAGCAGGAATTCAAGAGATCCCTGCGCTACTCTCTCAACCGCGTCACTGGTGCTAAAGCCAGTTGAGATTGAGCGAAAGAGCTTCAGCCACATACACTCATATCTTGAGAGGCGAATCTGGCCATTGCCAGAACTCCAAGATATATATTACAGAAGGTTTTTGGGTCATGGTTATTTAGTGAAAGAACTTTATGAAATCAAAACATTTTTATTCAAAATATTTATCCTAATTTTTTCTAAATATTCCCTAACGTTTTATAAATATTTCAATCGCAGAACTGAAAATTCAGGTTTCTGTGAAGAAATGAAGTCAGAAAATGCGTTTTTGGTCTGAGAATCATTTCCGAAAATTTCACCTTTAAGAAAGTTCTCTAAATTTCTGAACAGATGGAAATCTGTTGGAGATAAATCTGGAGAATAAGGTGTGTGTGAAAAGACTTCTTAACACAGCTGGTTTAATCCCTTCTTTGCCGTGAAACCTGAGGTCTGTCTTTGTGTAAGAATATAGTTCCCTTCAAGTAAACCAATACCTGTTGTATTTTGACAAGTTTTCAAGTATGTCAATAACACTGCAGTACGATGTGGATGTGATGTTTTCACCTCTGGGTAAAAAAAAAAAAGAATTATTTCTGCCATTGAACACCACACAGAAACCTACAAAGAAACCAACCCCAGAATATATCAGCATCCCTGGGAAACCAGGAAGAAATCATTACTAAAGTTAAGAAATTCCTACACATCGAAAGTCTTATGAAACATACATGATAAGTTTATAACTGATGATCTTTTGCAGATTTTTTATTTATTTTTTTAATTTTAAGAGTTCATTTATTTTAATTCATTTATTGATTTTATACAATATATTTTTCTTTTAAGTTTATTATTTTATATTATTATATTTGAGTGTTTATCGTTATCTTTATTTATTTATTTTATTCTAATAATTCTTTTTTTATCCTGTTAGTATTTATTTATTTTTATTTTTTGTACCGATCTATAATAATAATAATAAAAAGGCTTAACGAGCCCGAAGGTTCGATGCCGACACAACCAATCGCTTATTACACACCTCCCTCCACCGTTCGCCGTCCAAACCCAGTCCCTTCAGGTCAGCTTTAATGCAATCTTCCAACCTTCGCTTCGGTCTACCCCTCGGACGCTTACCATTCGGCACAGCAAATATTAACCTTTTAGGAATTCTCTCGTTACTAAGTCCAACAACTTTACAAGCCCATTTGATTCGCCGCGATGAAATTATTTCAATTATATTACTCGGATACAGTTCACGCAATTCGGCGTTGTGTAACCGTCTGAACTCTCCGGTTAACTCATCCTTCTTCGGTCCGAATATTCTACGCAATACTTTATTTTCAAAAACCTTAAGATGCTGCTCATCCCTTAATGTAAGCGGCCAAGTTTCGCACCCATAAAGAACTGTAGGCAAGATAATTGTTTTATAGATTCTAATTTTTAAGTACCGACCTATACAATATAAAAATAGTGCTATTTAGTTGATCGGGCGCTGATGACCTAGATATTTTGCACCTAGACAGCGAAAGAAACAAACAAACAAGAAACCAACAATTTTTTGGATGCAAATATTTTTCAAACCACCGTCGAATGGTCGGTCCGTTTTTTACAACACCCATCCTTGAACGCCGTCATAAGGTTTCTTGTTAAGGAGTGTCCAAGTTTAAAATAAAAAAAAAAATACTCGAAAATCGCGTGTTTCCATGGTCATATTTGATGACATACTAAACAATGTGCAATCAACTGGAATGATAGTAAATACTATAAAAAAGAGAGGATTAATGACGGCTCATTATAATATATATATATACATAAACGTAGTAGTAAAAAACAAAAGTCCAACTTTGAATTTATGAAATAATAAAAACGAACATTTCATATGAAATGACCTAATATATCACAATTGATTAATTTTCGCTTTATGATATAATTAATTTTCCTTTGAAGGTAATTCGTGAGGGTTTCATAGTACTATATTTTTTTTCTTTTCTCTTTCCCTTCTTCCTTTCCCTACATCCTGAAAGATATTTGTCATGTGAATAAGCTAGGTCTCTGGAGTAACTTGTTTAGTGGGCCATACATCGCCTGATAAACGGCCACTTTAGTCTCTATATTTGCCTATATCTCCCAAGACATACGACATGCTGTAATACATGAAATTTTATTTCTAGGAGGATCGTAACTTATTTTTAGCATATGATGACGTTAATCCTATCATAAATGTCAGTTAAAATAACTATTTGTAGAAATTTACTCAACCACATTAATATTTTATTGTAATTGACCTAAATGCTTTATGAAAGAATAATTATTATTTTTAACTATTATTTTAAGAATTAACAGTTTCAAATTAAGAAGGTCCAAATTATCTACTAATTTAACATAAATAAATGTACAAATATACATGAGTATACACATAAATCTATTTTATTCTAAAGTAAATCCTCTCACTAACTCACATCTATAATTAGTGGATGTTTTTTAATACAAATAAAGATTACTTTAGTTTGAGCCATTTAATATTTTTATTTTTATATTTTTATTATTTATTAAATTTAGTTTCTGTTTGTTGTGTTCACTTTGCAAGACCAAGACCAAGACCACCTAACAGTCCCACGATCAAGACCAAGACTGGTAAAAAAAAAAATTGGTTTTGTGAATGATAATTAAGACAAAATAGTTACTAATATTTGACAATTTTAGTTACTATGTGTAAAGAATTGGTACAACCAATACACTTTTGTATTTAACTCTTCCAATTTTTCATTCTGGCTTAGTCAGGTTTCTCTTATTTGAAAAATTACAGTAATATCTCCATGGTAATAAGCTAATAGGTTACTGTGAGGCTTGCGCAAGACCTAGTCTCGTCTTGGTCTAGCATTTGGGTAACACTAGCTGTTTGCCTAAAAATGCTATTCTGAATTATTTTAATATTGGGTACACCGATATAAAATGAAACGTATCTTCCAGTTTATTCATATTGCATAAAGAACAATTTCTCCTTTAATGGTGCCACGGCTTATAGTCCTTGCTCCGTTCTATGTTACCAACAAAACCCTACATCATGACCTTAATATCCCATTTGTCCTCGACCTTATCCCTGAAAATTTTTCCAAATTCCATCAGAACCTTCCATCATCCACATCCCCTAGCACAATCCTTATCTTGTTCCATTCATCCCTACAATCCTCCTCGAAGGTTGAAGCGGCAGTAGCCCAGAGATGTTTTGTAGTATATATCTTGGAGTTCTGGCAATGGCTAGATTCTCCACTCAAGACATGATTGTATGTGGCTAAAGCGCTCTCGCTCAAACTCAACTGGCTTTAGCACCAGTGAAGCGGTTGAGAGAGTAGTGTAGGGATCTCTTGTAGTCCTGCTTTTCCTTCTATCGTTGGAGGAAGAAGCCTGGCTTGGGGTTCCCTGGCTAATTGTATATAGGTATGACTGTGTTTTTAATTTACTTATCTTTAGGTTATTTTTTTTTATGGTATATAGTTTTTTTATAATTATTTTACTTTTGTTAATTATATATTTTCAGTATACATGGTGTGAATGCGTTCATATATCACTGTAACTATTGTCCACGTGACAGATTGTTATATTTCTAAATAAATAAAAAATGGTACCACGCTTGTAATTTAGATTGAATAGATTCCCCATTGTTTTAAAAATTATACGGATTTCAATCATTCTGCCTAAAATACCTACAATCCTATTATAATTTGACATACATTTTATGATATTCTCTTGATCTCGCCATTTAAATGTAATCATTCATTTTATAATAATACAGCTTATGGATATTAAAACTATCAAATTAAAATATCAATAGTTTTCTAGTAATCCGATGACGTATTCGGCCTTTGTTCCGCAACTGAAAACGAAGAATCGTTTCTTGTTCAGTTTATAGTTAGATACAGATCCTAATGAGATTAACTAATTGTGATATGGTTTGGACAGGTTTGCATTGGCTCCTAAACCTATTCGGCTACAGACTGTAAACAGATGCGATGGCTAAAAGAAGGGTCTTAGACTATTTCTGTAGAGGCAGAAGCCAGACCCCACAACAATCCGTCAATCTGCAGGCACCCGGGGCAATAGTTTCCCAACAAACTTTCCACGGCCCGGTTGGTTTTTCATGCCGTGGAAGAAAAACACAATACTAAAACATGTATTTATACTGGTCTTGGCTAACCACTTCTTGTTTCTTCATGAACAAAACTATTATAATTGTTATACTCAACTTGGAATATATATACAAGACTGGAGGTGATATTCATAGTCATTACTTTTACTTAACTAAAAGTTAAGTAAAAATTCTTTAAAAGGACTTTTATGAAGCTCAATGTTGAAAGGACTCCTTTCAGCCAATTCGATGTTTCTTCTTTTCTTAAATATCGATGAAAACATGCGTTAAAAGTATCGATTGAGCATAAAGTAGGTAAAAGAGGTAACAGCTGTTGCAATTTTCAATAAAATTATCTATATAAATAAAATAAAGGTTTTGTCTGTACATTGAATAGAATCAACCCGTTTCATGATATCTTTCCGTTTCATATATTATAGAAACCAAATCCACTTTAAACATTTTTTTTGTCTGTCTTATATCCGCATTGTCCAACGAAATTTTTTCAAGGCAATGACTTTTGATGAAATTTTTACATTATATTTAGTTTGCTTGACTTAAAAAATAGGCTTTAAATGAAAATATTGTGTAGAACCAAAGTTATGAATTATAGAGTAATTTGTCTAGAGATCCTGGTTAGGCAGTTACTGACTTCGATTTTCAACCCAATCTACTCTACCGCCACATTTAAAAATTCTACTATTCAACTGATTAAAAATCTACTTATCTCCCCGTTCAAGGTGTCATACAATTCAAATTTTCAAGTCTAACTAATGTTTTCGTATACATTTGTAGGATTAACGAAACGGATTAGCAGGAAATTGGAAACAAAATCCAAAAAAATTTACCCTGCCTGCCACAATATTCACTAATTTTACACGGATGTAGGTGACTCCCAATTTTATGAAATTATATTTGGATTCCTCTCCAGAATACAAAATCCATCTCAAAAAAAGCTCATCAAATTTTAACTATACACCCGTTAACGACGGGTACATCAGCCAGTTGTTTTATAAATGCGTTTCTTCAATCAAATTGGCTGAAAGGAATCTTTTTTCATCGAGTTTCACAAAAGTATTCCTTTTTGACGGAACTTTTAAGTGGATTTAGAGGAAAGAATATATATAATAACCCTAAGTAGTTGAAGTATTCAAGTTCTTTTCTTTTAATGATTCATTATTTTTTTTAGAGGTATATCTGTTTGTTTTTTGATTTACTCATCTTTAAGTAATTATATATTTTTTTATTGTATTTACTTTTGGATTATTGTTTAGTAGTTGTTTTGCTTCTGTTTACTTTTTATTTTCTGTATTTATAGTATGAATGTAGTCTTGCCACCATTATCACGTGACAGAATGTTATATTATTCAATAAACCAATAAATAATCCTAAATATATTCTTTTAAAATTTATTATTTACCGTATTTTTTCAGGACAATATCACCGTAGGTAAAGTTAGCCTGATTTATAAAATATATTTCATAATGAAATTTGTAAAACAAAAGAATAATAACAACTATATTCGTAGAAAACTTAATTACTATGTTGGATTTTTTCTTTTTATTATTTTATTAACTATGATATTTTATGCTACCATTTATTTTAAAATTTAATTGATAAATCTTTCGTTTTATAAAATACTTCACGTGTAATGTAAATACAAATAAATGTAGAGCCAAACAAATCCAAATAATATAAAAGAAAAAAAAATATTGACAGAACGATTTATTAAAAGTTATTCTATTTTTATGATTTTATATACTTTTTCTAAAACTTCTTTAATCTTTCTTCTATCTTCGTAAATTCCCGAGAAATGGGCATATGAAATCTTTAATCATGTTCCGTTTGGTGACAATATGGCGGATGATAATATCGTGTTTCGGGGATCATCCTAGGTTAAACTGTGACATTGGTTAGGGGTGGTTTTTAATGGTTAAATAATGGTTTTTACTTTTATCGGAGCTTTCTTTGAAAAATTTTTATTAAATAAATAAAACATATAAAAATAATAAAGTGTATCCTCCTTTTTATTTATTTATTTTTTTATTGGATTGCAATTATAAAGCGAAGATCTGTTAACATTCTTAACCTTTGTTATAGAGTAAGTGAATAAATTGAAACAGATTTTACGAATTCACATCCCTGCCGACATAAATAAAACATTAAACATAGAAATTTAAAATTTTGATCTGTCCCTCTTGAGATTGCTGTTTATTAATTAAAAATGAAGAAATCTCATTAGCTTTAGTTTATTTTTTCATACCCCAAAAAAGGACAGAATTAAATGAAATAATTGGAAATGAAAATGAAATGAAAGAAAAAGGAGCTTTCCCCTTTTAAAAGCTACTAATCTTTTCTCTTCATAGAGCGGCGCTTGAAGTTGAAATTAATAAACCTATGATGATTAAATTTTTTTAACATTATTTTAAAATTAAATTATTATTTATAATATAACTAAGGCTGTGAATCCCAAAACTCATTATTATTATTTTATTTTTTTATTGTAAAATATACCAAATAAATGGTTATTTATAATTCTTTGGGTTTATTGTCAGAAAAAAAATGTCTGAATCTATCCAAATCGATCCTTTTTTTTTTTGTTTACATATAAAATTCAATAACTGTTGCAAAATTCTTTTTTAATAAAATCAAGGGACGGAAAGGAAAATAAAGTATTTAATAAAAATGGACCATGATATTATGGTTGAGTTATGACTTTTAATTAATTTATCCTTTATAGTCCTGTTTTATGAATATTATTTCAGTTTAGGTGTGTCTGAAGCCTTCCTGAAAATACTTAAGAATTTCACAATTCATGTTCGAAGAAATAGAAAAATGTATTCATTAATAAATTTCTGTTTTTTTTTTAATGGTTTTATTATGTATTTACAGCATTGGTGCTAGGGCTATAGTATTCATTCACACAATATTTACATAAGAAAGGAAAATAAATATAAATAACCAAAGTAATAAAAAAATATATATATGTATAAAGATAAATAAAAAGATAAAGTAATATACAAGATCAATAAAATAACAGATTAAAGACGAATGGTCATAAAATAAATAAAATACATTCAAACCTATGTACAATAGTTAATAAATTAAGGTTGTAAACATTTTGCGATCATTTTAGGTATAATCTAAAACTTTCCTTATAATTTTACTATAATCAACGTTAGTACAACCGCTAAAAAGCTGAATTACTGTTCATCTAATCCATATCAATAACATTTAGATTTCATTCCTTTTGAAGTTAGAAATTCACAAAAACTTTTCAAATATTTTCATTTTATATATTTGATACTAAATTGTATACGGAGATCGGGGTTGAACACATCGTGTAGCATACATAGTCCTATATTCCTAATAATTGTCGAGTGAATCCTTGAAGTCCTCCTGAAGTTATCATAATTTTTTTGATTGACGACAAAATGTCATGCATTTTTTTAAAATTTTTGTGATTAATATAAAAATCCATACTTCAGGATTTTTTGAGATGCTAAAAACGAATATCGTCTTTGTTTTTTCATAAAAATATTTTTACTTTGTATATCAAGCCGGTTTAGAAAAAATATATTTGGCAGATAGCTATAGTGTGGAAATAATTTGTTCCAATTGGGGTAATATGTATATATTCAGCAATAAATCGCTAGACTTCATGAGAATGGTAATTTGTGGTTGTGAATAAAAATATTTTAGTGTGAAAAAAAATTCTTAAAAGCCTAGTGGATTAAGTAAAAAATAAATAGGGGTATAAGTAAATATTTCTCTGAAACAATTTTAACTACACATACATAATTTTGATTTTGAAAGGTGGATTTTTTAACAATAATGAAGAATTTTTCTTGAAGTACTCTGCGTTAAGCGATAATGTAGAGTACATAGTACAAAATATATGAAAAAATTTTAAATAACTTTTAACAGGGAACTGAGGAATTGAGGAAAATAAAAAATGATAATTCTATTTTTTTTTTTAATTTTCATACATTTTTATAAAAGAAAAACGTTGTACCATTACTAAATATTTCATAATATTAATTGAATTAGGCAAATATAAGAAAGAAATCAGTCACTGTATTATTTTTATGAAGATTGACATTTTTTTTTAAGACGAATCCATATTGTGAAAATAAATAAAACCCCAACTAAACCGAAAAATATATTTAAGAGGAAATATATTTGTAAGAATTATTTTAATAGAATTAAGATTTATATTTTTTTTTGTATGTTATAAATATTAAATATTTTAACGAGTAAAACTCAAATTTAAGAATGGTATTAAAGTTTGCCCGAAAATTCGTAATAAAAATATAACGAGGCATAAATATTTTGGTTTTTAATTTAGAGGATAATAAAATATTTAAGAAAAATATATTGTATTCCACACATAGATCATTTTCAATCGTATCAGATTTATTTTTGTTTTAATTTAATAATTTAAAAAAATGTTATCATTAATTTTTGAAATACCTTTTTGTATGATTTAATAACCCTTTTTTTTGTGTTGCGGTGGCTATTTGAACTCATCAATTTTTTTTTTTAAATAATGTTATTCTATTCTATTATTTTCTTCCTTTAATATACTATTTCTTTAAAATAAATAAACCCAACACAGAGTGCTGAGCAGCATGAGTCAGAGATATCGAGAAAAATCGATCTCAATTGTACACATTAAACAGCTGTGACCCTTCTAAAGAAAGATAAGGCAAACTGATCCAATCGTATAGTTTCATCGCTTGGCAAGCTTTCCATTTCATGAAATTCAGATTAAATTCAAAATGGCTAACCTATTATATCAAAATTTAAAATGGTGTGGAGAGGACAGTGTAAGCAAACCCAATTACGATCTATTCCATCCGATTATTTATCTATTGGATTAACTTTAATTTGGACTGAGTACAATATATCATATTTATATATTCATATTATATTTTCATCTTAAGAATTATTAATAAGGAATTATAAATAAAACTTCCTCCTTTCTCATTCATATAAACCTATGTTTTTAAAGGCATATCTATTTTATTTATTTATTCATCTTTAAGTTATTTTATTTTTGTTTTATTGTATATACTTTTAGATTATTATTTAGTAGTGGTTTCGCTTCTGTTTACTTTATATTTTCTGTATTTACATTATGAATGTATTCTTGCACCATTATCACGTGACAGAATGTTATATTATTCAATAAATCAATAAATATTCCTAAATATATTCTTTTTAAATTTATTATTTACCGTATTTTTTTCAGGACAATATCACCGTAGGTAAAGTTAGTCTCATTTATATAATATATATTTCTGAATAAAATAATGTAAAACAAAAGAATAATAACAACTATATTCGTAGAACAGCTAATTACTATGTTGGATCTTTTCTTTTTATTAGTACTACGGTATTTTATGTTACCATTTATTTTAAAATTGAAGTGATAAATCTTTCGTTTTATACAGCACTCTACGTGTAATATAAATACAAATAAATGTAGAGCCAAACAAAGCCAAATATAAAAGAAAAAAATCCATTGGCAGAACGATTTATTAAAAATTATTCTATTTTTAGGTTTTTATATAATGGTTCTAAAACTTTTTAAATCTTTCTTCCATCAATGAGAAAATAAAAAATGAGTGTTTGTGGTAAAAGAGTTCTCGCATTATCTACATTGGCTTCAGCATTAGTGACGCGTTTGAGAGAATAGCTCAGGGATCTCTTAGATTCCTGCTTTCCCCTCTTTTGAATGAGGGACAAACCCGGCTTGGAATTCCCTCGCCTAATCGTAAACAATGTATATATGTCCTACAGTAATGTACGTCTGTGTACGTTTTTTTTTTTAATTTACTTATCTTTAAATTATTTTATTTTTATTTGTTGTATATACTTTTTGATTATTCTTTAGTTGATATTTCCTTCTGCTTTGCTTATATAGTGTGAAGTCTTATCTTACTATAAACATTGTACATGTGACAAATTATAATATTATTCAAGACAGTAAAAAAATAAAAACTGCAGTGGGTGGTGATTTGGTTACGTTCTTAAGGAACTTAACCAAGTCCACGTCAAAAATTTTCAAAAAACAATTTGGTCGTTTTCGATTCAACGACTTAACACTCTCCCAGTTTTGAGGCCCGATAAAATATTTATGTAAACTTTATTTTTATTAATTTATTTTTCATTAAATTTGCCACTGCATTGTAGCGCATCAAGCAAATGTGTTAAAGTTTATTCTGTATTCTTCAATTCTTGATGTTTTTAACTTTTCAGCAGAAGATCTCTAGGCCACTGCCTTTTTAGTCGTATTTGAGCTTCACCAGGTAACAGGGAGGAAGATAGATAGAACGAGTGGATTTGGATGATTGAGTGTAGAAGAATGAAATGTTGTGTACTTGTTGTGTATGTAGGATTTTACTTTTGCTATGTTCATGTCTGTGTGTATGGTGTGATTTGAAATAAACCAAGGAGCATTGACGATTTTACGAAGTATTTTGGATTGTGTGGTTTGAATTTTGTTTATGTTTGTGTTTTTTGCGGAACCCCAAAGTTATGCTCCGTATGTCCAAATAGGTCTTAGTATAGTGGTGTAGATTAGTCGCTTGTTTAGTAAGTTGAGTGGAGACCTGTAGTCCAAAAGATGTGACAGTTGTTTGTATCGTCTGCTCAGTTCTTTTTTTATTAATTTAGTGTGAATGTTCCAGGTGAGTTTTTTGTCCAAGTATTGTCCAAGATACCCTACATGTGTTTTTGAGGGAACTGGTTCATAGTCTATAGTCACAGCAGGACAGCAGATCTTTATTTAACCTAAGTTTATTTAAGGAAGAAAAACAAAAACTGAGAATACGATTAATACGTTAAATTATGAATCCAATAATACCTCATTCAAAGTATTTGAGCATCACAGAACCTAATATTTAGTACTCAGCCGATTTCGAGGCGATGGAGATTAAATTGACATACGAATAACCATTACATAGGAATACAAAATAAGAAAGAACTAAAAATTTCATTAATGTTTTTGTGCAATAGGATTTCTTCAAATATTTTTAAACATAGCGTGTTTGTAAAGAAATGTTTTAGAATAAAGACATGACTCGCCTAAAGACCCTTTCTATCAATTTTTGTTGTTCCTTTTGTTTTCACTCAGACATTTATGATTTAATCAATGCACTTAGTCTTGCACTTATCATCTGTATTATTATATAAATATTTTAATATTTTAGGTTAATGTTCACATCTGAATTACACAATATACATGAAGTCACGCTGTAATTGCGTGAAACTACCCTTAGTCTTACTTTAGCTTAAAATATTATCTTTTCATTGTGCCTTTGAAATATCTGCAGAGTTAGAAATCGATTCAATTCTACCCAACAACAGCTACGTTGTAGATTATCTAAAAAATGAATCACTCTTCAGTCTTGTCTCAACAGTCTATAGAAAAGTTGAAAATATTTTTTCCAACCATTTTCTCATCTTTGGATACTTACAGAGTTGGATCTCGTATCTGTAAAATCGATGCTTAGTATCATCCATTTTTTTCACAATGAGGAATCTTTCAGACCGTGAACTAGCTCATCTTATATTCAAGCTTATTTCCATATTTTTGCTTCTCTTATTCCGTTTGAAATCGCATCCATTCAATCGTTTTTTATTCAATTTTCTCTCTTTCTTTCTACGTTTTTCCCTTTTACTTTATTTTTTATCTTAAATTGGGCTCCATACAATTTGAATAATCTCAGTTGTTTTCTCTTCTCTTTGTTTTTTTTTCAGTTTTACAGTCGAGATTATTTATAGTGGTTACTTTTTTACCTGGATAACTATTAATTTCATCAATATAATGTATTATAATAGTTGTATATTTTTGTAGTTGTTTGACTATGATTGTTTCTTTTTTTGAGGCCAAAATCGCATAACATTTCCGTGTGATTCTCAGAACTTGACCTGACAATTTGGCATTTTTTGAAACAAAATGGCGATATATATTTTTTTTCTTTTAGCTTTGTAGACCTTGTAGATTTTTTGTTGCCTTAAACAGTCTTCTATATCTTAGGTTATTGCTTTCCAGTTATCTGCATGTAGCAATAGCATTATAGTTGATTCAATCTATCCATCTGGTTTTTGATCTTGAACGTTGTATCTTGACGACTATTGAGACATTCATTGTTGGCCAGAGGCTAGCTTATGTATTACTGTAGGCTATATTATCCGCCCATCTTAACCTCCCTGCCTTCATATCATGAGATATTGATTGATCAGTTTGCGTAAGTAATGCTTTATAAGTCCTTCTCCTTCATTTGTTAGGGCTCTGATTCCTAATCAAGTTATTTTGTAGATTATGAAGAAAAGCGTTATGTCCGATTTATTGATAAATAATTTTATAATATTTATAATATCCGGAAGGAGTCTATTTGAATCACATTAATTAAATATAAGTTATCCCCTATAAAAACGAAGGTCTTTTAATGCAGATACAACCTTCTTTAATATTTATAGGTTATTAATAATTAGAGGAAGGAAGCTTTCGGCACGACAAGGTTATTTATTGATACTTATTTAACCTACAAAAATAATCAGTTTTACATCTCATTCCCCTTCTAAAAATGATTTAAGATGCGTTTTCGTCAAATATAAATATTATTCTAATGTTAAAGTAAATAATAATTTCTGTAGACTAGTTTGATATACACAATAATGTTATATGTTAGTATACACAAATGATTTTACAGGTTTTATTGTTATAATTAAATTGCCAAGACAACCCATGAATTGTCTTGATTTTCGTAGTTGACAAGAATATACTGTTTCTCGACCGATGGTTATGAATAGAAAAAAAAACTTTTTTCTTGGAGAAAGTTCCTTAAAAATATCAATAATTTTGGTTGTAAGAATTGTTATTATAAATTAATTACTAAATATAAGTAATAAATATAAGTATGTACATAGTTATAAAAAAAAAAACGGATGAGAAATATTGAAACAATAAATAAGAGAGAAAATAAAATAAAAGAAAAGAAATATTGATTACCATGAAGTCCTAATGAACCATGTACTATCCTTCAATAAACCAATACTATCATTAAGTTTACCTTACCTGGTATAAATTTGTTAGAACATGTTACTTTTCGAGAAAATTTTTAGTAATCAAATTGTTCGACCAAGTATTATGGTTAGAGGATCTATGGAATCTAACTTAAATTATTTTTAGACTATTAGAAATTTATTTTACATTATATTGGTTGGTTCTTGAAATAGCTTTACTTAATATAATAGCTTTATTCTTGGAGAAAGTCAATAAAAAAAAAAATATATTGATTTCCATTCAATGATTTCATTGAAAGGTTTAAATAAATATTGAGTACTGTATAGTAAAAAAATCAAAAAGGATAGTAATTTATATGCAAAAACATACTTTAAAAAATATATAGTGAGGGCTGTATTCAAGATTAGTAAAAATGAAACACATCTCAAAGGAAGAAAAATCTCTGTGAATAATGCCATAATACATAATTAACCAGCGTCTGGTCGATTTTTTAACATAAATCAGAATAGGAAGGTTTTAAACGTGGCTAAAGATGAAGTATGGTGGATTTGAGCAGAATGGAATTACAAAAAGGAATGTCGAAATGAGGAAATTTGTGAAAAGGAGGACTTGAATTGGAGGAGATTTTGAAGCAATGATTGTTGATTATTTGGTATAGAAATTGTTAATTGATATTAAACAATATGGTGAGGTCAGAATCCAGGTTTAACCATGGTGTGTTCCTTGGAAATTCTGTCAAACAAAAATAAAAAATCGATCCGAAGCCGTACTCGAGCCAACTCCAAAGTTAAGAATCCAATGACTATTGAGCTACCCGATATTAATTACATATACCCTAACTAATACTATAATATCCTTAATTAACCATATGCTATCCCTCAATAAACATTATTAAGCTGTTATTAAGTGTACCTTATCCGGGGTAAATTGGTTAGAACATGTTAATTTTCGAAAAAATTTTAGTAATCAAATTGCTCGACCTAGAACCATGATTAGGGAATCTAAGATCTTTAAGTTGAATTATTTTTGGACATTTAGTTTACATTGTATTGGTTCTTGAAATAACTTTACGTCAAGAGCAGATGAATATATATAATTAGAATAAATGCTATTCCTGAACAGTTGTCCACAAGTAAGCACAGATTTGACCAGAAACACATCAATTAGTAGGAGTTAACCAGGTGCATTGAATTGCCACCACAATTACCAACATCGTACGCTGACTGTTTGGGCGCCACAAATCTGTTCGATCGATTTCAGGAGAACAAAGGATTATCACCAGAGCATTCCGTTCGTTTCGTTCCATATGAGGAAACCTCTCTTGTCAGTCGGGCAGTCCCAACCAATATTCATCATTTATTTGATTTTTTTTCCGACATGTTTGATAAGAATCCTTTCAGATAGAAATGTGAGGCTCAATAAAGGAAATCACGAAATATTTTAATATATTCCTAATACAAAATGTAGAAGAAACCAGGTTACAGATGTTAATTGAATTGTTACGGAATGTTATTCGAAGAATGTTTTGGTGAATGAGACGGGTTTCGCAGGATTTCTAATTTTAAATCAGTGAACTAAGGGTCAACTCTGATCCACGGAGATAGTGAATTCGTTCCTTCCCATTCGAAGATTCACATTCCTGAAGATAACTTCGTTTCGCAGATGTTGGTTAGATTAAGTAAAAGCAGATGTATTATCAGACTTTTTTCGTATATGATTGCTCACTATAACTAGATTCGTGGTCCAAATAAAATTCCTATACAAGAAATTATTTAAAACCTTCACGTTTTGCAAACATTGCTTTCACCGTCCGTGGTACAGACCCCTTTTTATCAAATTATTAGCATCCACCTGAAACTTACCTTCAGTATAAATAGCTTCATCTCATCGTCACCTAGAAATATTGTAGTCACGAAAATTCTCGGAATTGGGGCATTTTTAATCTGAAGATTGGCAAACTTTGTCAATTTAATTATATACTAAGCACTCATGAATTAAAGTAATTATTTTTTATTTATATATTTTAATAATGTTTACAACAACCACCGAAAGAAATAGGTGGTACATAACCCTTTTTATTAAATTATTAACTTAAGACTTCGTAAATAGCTTCATTCTAATATTTAAAATACTAGAGTTTCATTTTATTTATTTTTAGAAATGCTAATTTATATTCCTTGGCACAGACCCTTTTTTATTAAATTATTAACATCCACGGGAAACGTTGTAAATAACTTCGTCACCATAACCTACAAAAAGGTGTCCTACAAAAACATTGGGCCTTTTGATCTAGATAACCTCGTTATTTTGACATTTTGGAGGCCAAACTGACCAATATTTTTTATACCACATTTTTTTTTTTATTTGATGATGATATTGTCTTACGAGTTTCATATATTACGCCTCAATTTTCGTAAATACAATGAAGCTATTTACGGACTTTTAGATGGATGTTAATAATTTGATAAAAAGGGTTTCTGGGTGCAAACCTTAAAATATATACCGACAATCCTAAATAAATAGTCAGTGTTGATGGACATCTAAGACCTCAGAATGATTTTAATTTTTTAAATACAAAATACATTTTTCACAAACTTTTGTGTCAGTCGGATATCATTCTTTTCATTTTATTACATTTTCATGATATTAAAAATATGAATAAGTTTGCGCGTGTGAAGTTCGTTATCACGAAATCAGTTACATCTCTTGTTCATTAAGTTAAATGTTCCTAATAAAATATTATGTATTTGTTAAACATGAATTTATAACAAATTACACACAAAACAAACATGGCAAAATACCGTGTAGGACATAAATGTGGTAAAGAGTGATATGTAAAAATTGTATTTATGGGCAACCACTGTACACATTTAAATACAGGAATAAACCCAGTCGTTAATTTTACCGTGTCCAAATTCATGAGCTAAAAAAAGATATAAAAGACATATTGTTTCTGAGTAATTTATGCAATTATTTATGTTTCTGGTTTTAACTGTGACTAAAACATGTTTTTTACATTTTATTTTTATATAATGATTCATCATCCATTATATCACCCATTACATAATGATAAACATGTTGGAATATAATTTAAAATTAAATACATTATTTGACTCCAATGTAAGAATCAATTAAAAATAAAGTTCAAAGAGGAAATGGAAATAATAAATACAAGTTTAAAAAAGGCTGGAAATAAAATATACTGCCTTAGGCTGAACTCCGCTTAACATATACGAATTAAGGTAAACGCTTCTTTTAAAACATACATGAGGTGATCCTCCGATAAAAATAAAATAAATAAAAACTCAAAGCATGATTGAGAACAGATTCTGGGAAACTTCAATTTGCAGTAAACCATTAATGACTTGTTTTACTTACAATACATTTAAGTATCGATATAAAAAGTTACGAGCTTTCTTCTCTAGGGAATGTGGAATTGTTTTTTTTTCATAGCTTATTTTATTTTTGAGTTAATATTTTCTTCTTACAAATACCACCTCTTGTACGGAAGTTGTTTCAAACTTTAATAAAATGCTTATTACTGGAAAAATAATACACCTTTCCAACCATTAAATTAGTTAAATTATTTTTATTATGTTTTTCTCGCTTTTGCGGATTGAATAACTGAGATAGGAGGCAATTTCCAGCCACATTAATATTATTTTTATTTTTAAATATTTATAAAAGATGTTCTTGGAAAAGGGACTACAATAATTATTAGTAAAATAAATGCCATATTCGTCTCGATAAATAATTAATTTATTTCAAATTTATCCATATTTTCCCCTCTTCAGGTATCTTGAGGGATAATCTGATTTTACATGTCATTTAAATTTTCATTCGCTTATAGCAGTGCAACACTTGCACACATAGTCAAAGAACTCAACCGAATGAGACAATGTCATTATTTATATATTTAATTCACATTCATATTGTTTTTATTTTTAAATATTTAAAAATTGTTGTGTCTTAACTGATTGTTGTTTTTAGCACATCAAGAGACAATTCCAGATTATCTGTACACTGCCACAGTTGATTTTTGTATCAGCCCATTATTATATATTATAATTGGCGTTGTTGTAACGCTTTAAAATTTATATAGCTCCTTTAATTCGATACCGAATTCCTGGTATTTTCTGTGTTTTTCTACCACAGTGGAACTTATATTATTATCGTTGGGATCCTGATATCAATCAGTTTTGGAGGACGTCAGGTCTGTTATGACGCACAGTATACTCCGTGATAATTGATGATCCCAATAGAGCTAGACGAGAATATTTTCGAAGGAGTCTATTTCGATGTGGTGACCCCTACGTGATCAATTATTATTATTATTTTCTTATCTGTTTGAAGACGTTTCTGACCTCACTTGTCCATTTTCAAGTCAATCCAATTAGTTGAAGCATTTTCGACTATAATATAATATAATCGTTATAATTTTCCTTACATTTCCTTATATATCACTTTTATTAAAAAATATGTACTTCAAGGTATACAATTATCTTAATTAATTTTTGTGAAATGCCAAATTACTCGTGAAAGCATGTAGGAAGATTAAAAAATGCTGTAAATTATTAAACAATGGTTTATTATTTCCATATAATTTAACATCAAAATTTACATGATTTTCATGCAACAAAAATAAAAGGTGATTGCTAGGATTGATCTAAATATATTTTTTTAAATTATTGATAATTTTATTTTTAAAAAAATAAACATTGTTTTAGTTCATGTAAAACTTAAAAAAAAAAAAAATAAAAATAAAAGCTTTGCAGTAGAACGATTTTTTTTAATGAAATTTCGTAAACTTTAAAAACTCATACATAAATAAAAAGTATATAATTCTTGAGTTATTCAGAAATCTAATTTTACCACTCCTTGGTAACTTTTTCCAGCTCCTTTTCATTGAAGTACATTATATAAATAAAGAGCATTGAGGATGAAGACTGGCCAAATTTCATTGAAATTGGTACATTCGTTTAGGCACTACAGTCTATACCAACACAGATTTTAAGGCCGCCAACTTGGAAGGAAAGAGCGGATAGTGATGTCGAGGTAGAAGGATCATCTTCGGGTGACCTCTGACTTTGAGTCCGGATTTGAAAAAAAAAAAAAAATTGTCCAATATTCTGAGGGAAAAGCCGCGGACGGACAAAATGTTTTTATACGATTTTCGAATTCTACCTATTGTAAAATGTAAAACCTCAAAATTTGTGGGAGAGGGAGTTAATTTTTTTATTTTTTCGGACGATTACAATGGTTCATTATTAAAAACAATGAGCAAAAAATTAAATAAATAATCTGCTAATTGTCACTACCATAACAGGCGCGGATGGGCATTTGAAGACCTCCCAAAAAATATCACTAAATTTTGTTTGGTAACATTTTTTAAAAATAATATGATGATATTACATTGCTATATTAATAACTTGATAAGTATTTTAGCGTTGCAGCTAAGTATTCATTATACATACATTATAAGAAGAGGTTCCTGTTTATATCATTTAACGGTGCATCCACAAATATTGAATGATAAACAAACATATACACTGAAGCAGCGTTTCCGCTCAGTCGTTTTCTGATAGACGTATACCACTCGACTTGGCTTGATGCCCAGCTTTTGCCTTTTGTAAAACTTTAAAAGAAAATATTTTTACATCTGCAATTCCATTCTTTGAAACAGATCGAGTACTGTTTATCAAGGGAATGGATGGTTTCATAAAGTCCCTAAATGAAGTAAATAATTCTGAGCTCTTATCTCATTATATATATATATATATATATATATATATATATATATATATATATATTATATATATATATATATATATATATATATATTTGTCCCATATCAACCCGTGTTAGGTTAAAATAAAATGTATTCATATAGTTTTTAATTTTAAAATAATGGATATGGATAATCAAAATTGATATCT
This sequence comes from Nezara viridula, assembly GCA_928085145.1. NCBI lineage: Eukaryota > Metazoa > Arthropoda > Insecta > Hemiptera > Pentatomidae > Nezara > Nezara viridula. The sequence goes on along the minus strand of OV725083.1, from coordinate 27,855,403 downwards.
ACAATGGATAATTGAAATATTTGGTTAAAAATGATATTTCATGGCGATTTATCGGATTACTAGTTTTAACATGTTGGTTTTTTTGAGCAAATACTTGAAATTAATCTTAAAGGGTTTATGTTTCATTTGTAATGATTTTGAATACACTTCTCACTAGATTTTTTTTTCCAATCTACGTCTTTATTTTTACACTAGTGCCTTTCTTTAATTTTAAACTATGTAATCGTCCAACAAAATCTTTTTTTTATTTATGATATTTACAACTGTATTAATAAATAAAATACATTTAGTAAATTTGATAACAGAAAATAATAACATGAAATCACTTGTTGAGAAACTACCCAATGGTAGCACTCTAAAAATTAAAAGTATTTACAATAGGAGATCTCGAAGCCATCTTCTTTTCAGACGCCTCGGAGGGTTATCAGGGATAGAAGAGGAAGCAAGGTTAGAGACGAGAGGATTCGGATGGTTCTGAAGTTTATTATGGAAGGATTGGTAAAAAAATTAAAAAAAAAAAATTAAAAAATTGGATTGATAAAAAAATAATTTTCTGACTAAAGTGGGGTACGGTTACAGTTGCAAAAGATAGTTTTTTAAACCTTATTTATTTTTTAAGTAGCCTAAAAAATTAACCCACTCCAGTCACAAATGGTCTAAATCATTTAGGTTTAGGATTGGGCCAAATCGGAAACATAAGGAACATTAAGGTCGTTATGGATTATTTTATTGGTGACACAGTAAGGAGCATTGAGGATTTTCCGAAGGATTTCGGATTATAAGGATTGGATACGAGAGGAATTCGATGGCTTAGTGGAGCCGCAAAGCTCAACTCCGTAAGTCCAAATATATCTTATTGTAGTCATGTATATGAGTCTTTTGTAATTAACTGGAAGCTTAGAGCGTTTGTCTAGTAAGTGTTGGAGTAATTGGAAACGTCGAGCGGTTTCTCGCCGTTTCAGTCTGATATGAGGATTCCAAGTTAGAGAGGTTTGCCCAATTGGAGACCAAGGTATTGGGTTTGCTCAACAGGGATAAGTGGGGTATTATTATAGGACACTGTAGGACAGGAGGTCATAGGTTTACGGCGCCAAAAAATCAAAAATATAATCACTCTTAAAAATTTAAAGTTTTACGTTTCACGATACATAGAATTGGAATACATTATTTTTTTGTAATAATTTTTTTCAAAGGTTTTACTATACATTTATAAGTATTTATTTGAACCTTTTACATTATAGATGAAAATAATAATTATTTTTTTATTGATCAGATTTTATGCTTATAAAATTAATTTAACATTATTTTTGGTAGCCGAACATTATTTTTATTTCTTATTTATTTATATATTTTATTATTAGCAAATATATTTTTTACAAAATATGTTTTTTTAAATATATCTTCCATAACTATCTACGTAATTCTATTTATTGCTTATATTTTACTTATTAATTTATTTAATAGTTCATATTGCCCGAAATCATGTTGATTTGTCTGTATATCTTTATAATTATTTTTAAAGGATTTTCCTTTTATACTCTGAAATGTTTACTTTTTGAGCAATGCCCAAGAAAACTTATGGGTTTTCTTCTTTGTTCTTTGGAATGTACTACATATACGAAAATTAAATTTTCATCAAATTGCTTAGTTTTTTTCTTAGATATGATGACTTTTCCTTTTGTTATTATTAGCTGATACACTTCTCCTTATAAATACTTATCAGATTGATATGAAACGTGGCCAAGATCCCCCCTCTAAAAGAAAAAATAGTTAAATCATTTTATTGAGTTTTTCCATCAGCAGACTGTCGTAATAACACAGTACTGTATTGACAACGGGCTTGAATGAATGAATGAAAATAAAAGTTTTAATTTTTATGTCTCTGTATCAAATTTCCGCTTGATCGGATTGTCAGAAGTTTGCTAATATTAGTTTGACGGCAGTGGAAATAGATGAAGTATTTTTAAAAAATATGTAGCTCCGGATATAGGAGGGAAAACAAAATTAACCATGGAATCTTAAATAAGTTATGAAATAAGCCATGTTTCATAAATTCACTTTAAAACTAGAGTCGAATCAAGCTGGCTAATATTGAAGTAAATATAATATAAATAGAGAGGAAAACAATCGATTTGAGCCTGATAGGGCTTAAAAAAAGTCGTAAAAACTGAAGTTCAAGCATGAGAAGGCTGTGTACACCCGGTTTATAGTTCGATTGGACAGTCTAAAACCAGTCGTTAAAAGTCTATTTTATCAACGAGATAGTAGAGTCATGGGGAAACAGTGATTTTGAAAAAAAATAAAATTTAGTTTTTATGCAAAGAAGGGCATCATCCTTCAGCTATATATATATATATATATATATATATATATATATATATATATATATATATATATATATATATATATATATATACATACGCGAATTTTAATTTTGATTCCTAATTTTATACCAGGACTTGAATAAAATTGAATGTAAAAGTGGAAGGTCTCAAATCATGTTATCGTACCTTCTCAAAAGAATCGAGACGTTAAAAATGATTTCATAATTTGCGGATAGTTCGAAAAGTACGCATTATACATGAGCATTTGAAATCTTACTTAATTTTCAACAAAATGTAAAAAACATCATCGGAATACTTTTAGATCTTTGTTATCGAAGTTTATCATTTTGAAAATAAACTTTCGATTTTTTTTTTAATGATATAGAAATAAACATCCTGATTGGACTAACTATTCCTTCCTGAGAATTTAGGTCTTTTATATTTTGCTTTCATCAGATGTTCAAAGCAACGTTTAGAAGGGTTTGTGAATTTATGATAATCCAATGAAGGAAAAAGCTAATATTTAAATTAAATTTTAAGGAAACGCAATGATTTAACCATTGCAGATTGTAAATCATATTTATAAACTGATAGCTTACTAAATATATATATATATATATATATATATATATATATATATATATATATATATATTAAACCTATGCGTATCAAAAATTATTTAATGGAACTTGTGCTGAGCCCTTAATTTATTAAAGCGAGGTACAAATATTAGGTTGAGCTGATTCGCATGGGTCAGCTAGTATATATATATATATATATATATATATATATATATATATATATATATATATATATATATATATATATATATATATATATGTATATATATAACGATAATTATATTGGAAGAAACTAACAATCTACCTAATATAGGGATACGAAATAGTGTATAAGTGATTCGTGAAATCCTCTTAAATATAATTAGACCAATCATAATACTTTTACAGATATTTTTTTGATTTTTTTTTATCGTAATACATGGTTATATTTTTTGATGGGGGAGTTGGGGATTCAGCTGGAAAGTCCACCGTAGATATATTTTATGCTCGGATCTATATGTCGAATATATTATACATCTAATGCAAATTTTAGCTCTCAACCCAATTAAAAAAAAAATGATTTGGAAACCTAGAGGGTCTGAAACCCTTAAATGATTTCATCAACATATATATTTACATAAATAAATTATGTAAATTATTTAAATTTGAACAGCAAGGATATTCAATGATACTGAGGAGACTAAATTTAGAATGGGAGGCCACGGTCAAGATAAAAAACTTTTTTCAAGAGTATGGTATAAATAGGCCTGAAGATTATGGGAGTCAACCGTCCTGCCAGTGATCCCATACATATTGAGGAGGGGGTAGCTTAGTGAGTAATACACTGTGCTCATATGCCAATGATCTTGGGTTTGAGTCTGTGTCTGGCAGGTTTATCGAGGCTATATTTGATTACTATATTTTAAAGACAATTTAATTATTACCTTAGAAGGAGATGATACAGTCGGTCAGGGTTACGTATTCTATAAATACAACCAACCTTCTATAAATACAAAATACAACTTTTAGTACTTGATTTTCTCGGATAAATTTTTTACCGACCGTCAATTAAAGCATTCGTAACTCCTCAAGATTTTATTCAAATTCAATTTTAATATAACTGAAAAGATGAATTCCAACTGACACCCATAACTTTTCGATTTACAGGGATTTAGGGATTTAGGCATCTGTATGCTACACGAAATGATATAAACCCGATTTTCTTAAACAAATCAAAACTAAAGATATAAAATAAAAATGGGTTAGAAGAAAGAAGCCGAGTCTGTCTTAATGCTCAAGGAAATCACTTTGAACAAGATTTTATATGAATTTAATATTTAAGTTTAATTAATAAAGTAGTTGGAAGAAATAAATAAGTTTTATTCACTTAATATAACGTAAATAATTCATAACAATGAAACTATTTAGGTGTGAATATCTTCTAAACAAAGCGTTTGCGGACATACTTTCATAGTAATTTGTTTTCTTGTTTTGTTATTCTTAATTCATATTTTCAGTTTGGCCACTTAACCCTGTATAGTAACCTTAAAATCAAGGCAAAGCAAAGGCAAAAATAATTAACGTAAATTTTGTTTGAAATTAAATAATATATTTCTCGGCTCCTAGGGCCCCTCAACGCCTGAACAAGCGTTTAATATTTTTCGATGTAGTATTACCAAAAAAAAAAAAAATTGGTTGAAATCGGTGACCCACAGACTGTATCCTCTCATTGTTAGTATAAAATATTGTCTATATGTTCAATGAACTCCATTCCCTACTGGATAGTGAAATAGTAATAATTATTTTCCAAAATTATAAAAAATGTTGCCAGTATTCCAGGTCACTGAGACAAAGCCGCAGGGAACCAGAAACAACTACCAGCGGTTTTATAATTAAAACAAACAGGTCACCCTACACGGAGAACAGCGGGCCATTCTCGTTATTGGGTTTGTATATCTCTTTTGTTTATTTGTGTAAAAAACACGAATAACATCCAAATGCGCTTTTTGGGGATTCGTTTATCTTACAAGGACAATAATGGCTGCCTCATTTCGTGCCACACGAAGCATCCCAAGGCACCGTTCCCTCGAGGATTTCGTGTTGGAATAAATTCATATCTATCTTTATAAATAAATGATCGTAATATTATCATAACATTTAAAGTTATCCCTCTTGAAACATCAATTGTTCGAGGCAGACGAATATACGTAGCTGTAGAAAAAGAAGCATTTTTATGTCCCCTGGAGAACAGAGAATAAGTCGTAGTTTTGTTTACAAATATGAATGAATTTTATTACGGATCTTTTAATTTTATACGTATACACATATGTGTGTGTGTTAGGAAGTGCATTGATAAACTACTTATCAATGCATTCACCGTTTAAGCATTCACAGTGTTCACTTCATTACCTTTTACTTTATTTTAATTTCTATAATACTAAGTAACTTAACTTTATATATATATATATATATATATATATATATATATATATATATATATATATATATATATATGTGTGAAGAATAAATGTTTTTCTTTATTACAGGGGTTCTCAACATTGGTTTGAGCAGTGGGCACCTTTATATGTTATGACTTGAAATTTTTAAAAAGTTCCATTTAAGCAGTTTTTGTGAATTTTTTTTGGAAAACAAGTTGTTAGGAATATTTTTGTAATCAAATTCTAGGTTTATGATAAAAATGTAATAGTATTTTTTTCTTTTAAATTACATCCATACTTCCCGTATTTGATAATATAAAAATATGACTAGTATATGATTTTAGTTGAAGTTTTAAGTCAAAAAACAAACTAAAACATATGTCATGCAAGGAGTCTGTTGTTCATTTGTATGACAGTTGTAATTATTAACCCTTTGGCATTGGATAAAAAAACAAAAAATGTTGTCGTTTTTGTCGGAAATTCCAATAATTGAATCGTGCTAGAAGCCCGCACGCAACACCTTCCTTTAATTGAGCTTTTAACATGATTCTTGATTAATGTATTTTTGGTAAGTTTATTATTTAAATACAAAGAACAGAATTTTTAAAAATAGAGAAAAATTATAGATTTGTTTCTTATATCTCTTTGACGATGTATGTAACAAAAATGTAGAACACGTGTTTATAACAATATATATATATATATATATATATATATATATATATATATATATATATATATATATATATATATAAAGTTGGGTCGGTATAGCTTCCTCACCATTTCTGTTGGTTACACAATTACATATACTTGCAACTCTATGATTTGTTGTTTGAGAATAAAATCTATAGGAGGAGCTGTTTTTCAAGTACAGCCTTAAGGAGAGTTAGAAAATGGAATAAATCCGTAACAAATAATAATAAAAATAATTCTAGGGGATTGGTGGTTGAATTTAGTGAATAATTAAAGAGAAGTTGCTTGTTTGGGATGTTCACTAAACAAAAAAATTAAAAGTAAATACATATTTATTTTTATACATTTTTTTTTCTTTACTTCCTTTTCCATATTCCTACGTCTATTTTGTGTATATTCATACATTTACTCATTTCATTTATTTTAATAAATTTACATAATTTTAACTTTTTATTTCTCTTCTATGTAGTCAGTATGATAGATTTTACAGTATCTTAATTTTTCATTTTCATTCATTTTTAAAATTATTTAAATCTATTATTATCTTTATATAACTTAATATTCCTTTTCTCTGTTTTACAAATTATTAGTGTTATTAATTTTATTCATATGTTCGTTACATAATTATTATTAATATTATTCTTTATTTATTTAATTATTAATTTTTTCATAAGTTTATAGTTTCTCATATTGTATTTAAAACTTCAAACTTTCCAATCAAAATTATTGATACTCATTACAATAACGCATTGGTACGTGACTAAGAAAACTCTACATACTGACCTCCACCTTCCAACAGTTGACCAACATATAACCAATGACCAACGAATGTTTATCAACGATTTTACACTAATTTAAACGGACATAATAACAGACTAATAAGAAACAGCTGACATACCTCAGAACATGAGGAGGAGACTAAAAAGGCGTTTTATGAGAGATCTTCTTCCTTAAACAACCTAAGTAATTGGAACAAGTTAGGGAAGAGGTACTGCTGAGTACTTTCCTTCCCCATGTCTGTCATGTCAGTATTTCCTGTATCGCCAGCCCATTTGCTGATTGTCAACAAGTCCGACAGGTGCAAATACATTTTTATTGACAAAAAAAATCCTTATTTAAATAATTGAGTTTATTATCTGTGTCAATCGATGAATAACTTATTGACAATTTCCATAATCTAAAGGACCTATTTCTGATAGCTTAGAAATAGTTGTCTAAATGCACAAACATGATAAAATAAGACTGTTTATCAAGAATAAGTCACCCATAAAACTAATGCGTATAAACCATAAAATATAACCATGATGCAGATAAAACTAAGGCTATTCTCATCGGGTCCAGACATCTCATTAGCTCCCTTCCTTACTTTCCTCTACTTAACCTCAATAACCGTCCTATCAATTTTTTCCCTACAGCCAAAAACCTAGGAGTGACCTTTGACCAGAACCTCTCCTGGCATAACCATATCTCCCAGATTAGCCAAAAATCAATAACTGCCCTTAAACAACTCTTAAGATTCCGTGATTGTTTTCATCTAAAAACCAGACAGCTGCTTGTAACCTCCCTTGTATTCCCCCACTTCGACTACTGCTGTTTGGTTTATAGGGGAGGGGAGCTATCTGCCTGGCTAGAAAGGAGACTGAAGAAACTCATGAACTGTTTAATAAGATACTTCCGGATACCCAGGCGTTCACTCTGGTACACCGAGTTGAGGTCTTTACTCTTACTTCCCGAATACAATTCCTCCTTGGTATTTTCCTTTTCCAAGTCTTCAGAACCAAAAACCCTCCCTTCATCCTGGAACTCTAAAGTCTACGTTCCTCTATTCACTCTCTTAATTCCAGGTCTCATCCTATAGACTTATTTATCTCCTTCTATAAAACTTCTTCATTCAATCCTTCATCACTTGTGCTGCTTCCTTATGGAACTCACTTCCTATCTCCTTACGTCAATCCTCGTCCACAAATTCCTTCAAACGACTCCTGTTCCACCACCTACTCCACATTCAAACGTACGAAAACATGTAAAATTACTTGCATCTGTACACTGCTTAATTTCAATCTATTGCACAATTGCAGTATCAATTAACAGTAAACGTAGTTTGTATTTTTATTATTATGTCAGACTAAAATCCATAAATTTGCAACTCTGTTATTATTCTTAGGGGACAGTAGTCCCAGAATAAAATTATTTTTCCATTTCAATGATAGATTTGGGCAAAAGACCCCTTTCTCACAGACCTCATATCCAAAATTAATTATTGATAACTCCCTTTGTTGCCTTCTTCTGACTATCCTCACTGCCTACTATGCCTTGGTATACTTACACCCATATTCCTTAATATAAACCAATCTTGCAGTTATATTCTTGAAGTCACACTCTTACCAGGAGACCTAAGTTCATAATCTTATTGTCATATTCTTGTAGGAGACCTATAGTTAATTCTTGTTATTAACCCATATAGTTATTGTACAATTCAGTAAATAAGATGGCAAATGTAACAGATATTATCAATTAAAGTACTAATTCTACAGTCTTCATTGCCTGATATTAACTGATGAAAAACGCACGCCGCCAATTCAGGCACGTGATGCTGATGATTCTCTACTTATTTGCGATCTTCATAACAGAGTTTCTCATCACCTCAGTACAATGCTTTATCGAACCCAGACCTCCGTGACCTAGGAGAGCACTCTCCTACCCTTTTAAGGCCCTTCTTCACACTGCCTTTCAGAACTTTATTATAAATGGTAGCTTCGGCTTCTTCACTATAGGCTTCTAAGAGGTTCCATATACTGACACCACATTTTCCTTCGTGTCGTAAAGTCATATAGTAGTCATAGTGTAGAGATGGTTGACCGTGATGATAATATGAGAAGGAGATGCGGTGAAGTGAATACTATATATCAAAATAGTATTTTATTGTTTACGCCGACGTTTCGACCCAATTTGTAGGTCTTCATTAGGGCTACAATCGATACAAAAAATAAAGGGCATAAACAATAGAATACTATTTTGATATATAGTATTCATTTGACCGCAACCCCCGACCAACTCCTTTTCATAAAAATACTAAAAGTAATGAATTTTATTACTGAGAATAATAATAAATTTTACCAATCAACAAAAAATGTATCAAATTGCTTATTCAGACACATTAAATTTTCTATGCCACCTCAACAATGTCAAGAGATGTATTGAAACATTGACTGCTACTTACGCTGACGATACAACAATTTTAACAAAGCACCATGACCCCAGACTAGCCTCATTAAATTTACAAAATCATTTACTAAATTTACAAAATTGGTATTCACTCTGGAAAATTAGATCATAACAAATCACAGCACATAACATTTACGCTTCGACGAGAAACATGCCCACCAGTTTATATCAGCAACAATCCAATTCCTCAGACGGACAGTATACGCTATCTCGGACTAATATTTGACAGAAGGATGACCTGGGGCCCACACGTCAAAATGAAACGAAAGAGTTTGAACAAGCGACTGAAAATACTGTACTCACTGTTTTCTAAATCAAAATTGAAAATTAGACAAAAACTAAATACATACACTTACCTGCTCAAACCCATTTGGACATACGCCTCACAGATTTACGGTTCAGCAAAAAAGACTCACTTACAAAAACTACAATCCTTTCAATCTAAAATTTTAAGACTAATAACTGCAGCTCCCTGGTACGTCAACAATAAGACTTTACATACCGACCTAAGACAACCAACCATTGACCAGCACATACGTACTCTTTACTCCCGATTTCATCTAAAACTACACGGACATCACAATGGACTTATCAAAGACATGGCCACGGCTGAAATGTTCATCAGGAGGCGACTGAAAAGGAGCAGGATGAGAGATCTCCTTTCCTGATTTTAGGATGTAAACAGGCCAGGGAAGAGGTGCTGCTGGGCTCCATTCTTCGTCATGCCTATCATGTCATTTTCAATTCAAACAGCAAATCTGCTAGTTGTCACTACCATGACAGGTGCGGATGAAGATGTAAAGACAAAAAAAAAAAAATCTATTACAAAAAAAAAGTCCCTTTTTTAAGTAGATGTTAAAAATAATGAAATATCAGAAACTATTGTAAAAACATATATCTCCTTAAAACGCAAAAATGCAGGAAAAGGAGAACTTTTGAGACCTTAAAACGAGTCAAAAAAGTATAAAAGGGGTTAGGGAAAAAACATTTTTTTGTTATCAGTGATTATGACGTGTTGAAAATTAAAAATTTAATGTGGAAATAAAATTTAATCTTTTAATAAGATTTTTTTCTCTATTAGTAATGTAGTACTAATAATTTTAAATAACTGATAATTATTGATTAAGGTGTTTTAAAATAAAATGTTTGAAAAAAAGAAGTAAATTTTTTGTACTGTTTGATAAACCTCTATTTTCTTAAAAATTACCAATGATTATTAATTTGGTGACAAATGTTCTAACAAGAGTATGATTTTATCATCATTTACTATTTTTATAAGGATCGACCTAGCTTATAATGTCATAGAAACTTGGAAATGTGAGATCTTTTTACTGCTATTCGATATTATTTCTATACGCAATATATTATAGTATAGGATACTTTGTGAAAAAATATCCATTTTATTATTTATTTTATTATACTGAGTTTATAAGTCAGTATAATAAAAATCCGTCCAATAAAAAGGCGAAGATCAAAGAACCCAGCTCTACTTTATTTTCTATTCACAGTTGTGAATTTATTCTTCAAAGACATCTTTTCATCTATAGAAACAAGATCGTGACTTCGGGCTCTCGAGTTTGGCCAGAAATATTGTAAGATTGAAATAGATTTTTGAAAATAATTTTTAGTCCAATAAAGAGTACTATACCAATTAAATATTATATTTTTGAAACAAATTAGAAACAACTTGTTTATTATTTAAAAGAAATATTAAAGTGAGTTCAGCATCACTCTGATTTACAACCACTAAATAATGGAAAGTTGAGAACAAAAGAGTGAGCAGAAATATATTCTAATGTGACTGTGGCACAGCAAAAGGAACAGGGCATCATTAATGACCAATGTGTTATGTATCTGGATTGATGATAAAAAACATATTAATGATCTATACATACATACATTTATTTTTGAGAAAGTGGAGTGTTTTATTAAGTACGAAACTGGAGTACTGTTTTTCGAGTCTGTACAGACAATTTATTTTCTCTCATGTATACATTGGTTTAAGTATGGGTTCAAATAGTTTCTACGATTCACACAGCCTCAATAAAATGGCCCTTTTCATGGTTTAGGTAATAAATCTCTCTGTTAAGAGTAGACGCTGACCGTAATCAAACCCTCAACAAGTGACATCCACACTCTTTATTGAATACAGTGATGGGTATATTATATTTCTTTATTTATACTTATAGAAATAGAAATATAATTAAAAAATAAATATTTTACAAGTTCTAAATAGATTGTTTCATCCCTGAATATAAGCAATCTTAAAAAAAAAAAATTAAAAGGAACCGCGTCAGCGTCGTGGTTTAGGATTAAGTGCCTTAATGAATTAAGTAAGTTTCATTCCCTTTTCGGCTATACGGGTTTTTATCGGGTTAGGGGATCAGGGCGGAGGATTAATGCCAGAGTTAAAAGCCCCTCCGGCACCGGGATGCGAGATCATAACTATTTTATCAAATTATCTTCCATTAGGTTGTCGGGCATTTCACTAATTCATCTTACAGGTGCTCAAACGAATTTTCTTTTGATACCCCATGTAAAAAAAAAAAACGCGTGTTGGATTGGTCCAAAATTTGAGGGAAGTGTGAATATTTAAAAAAAAAATATCATTCCCTACTTCCAAAAAATACTTTCGCAACGGCTTACTTAGCTTACTTAAACATGTTCGTTTAGTTTAGTATGTTCGTTGTCATCACACCCTGGTCCAACCATTATTAATAATCTGCCATAGATTGTAGTAGCAAAGGAATTTTTTCGTTTGTTGATTTGGGACGCATTAGTTTTTCCGTAGTATATTGACGTGTAACTTACCCTTTTTTTAATGGAATTGCCATTTAGGCATTACAACACGCGATTTTACGTCGAGACTGATAAATAACTAACGAAACCCAAGTTTTTATCTCTTATCTATAGCTATCGATTTCATTTATTTATCTAAAGGGTCACAGTTGTTTTTTCACTTTTATTTTTCTGTTCTCTGAAACAGATATTACATTTTTTTAAAATAATGATCATCTATAAACTGGCATGGGGCATTTATTAATGCTTATGTGAGGATGGCAGAAAATACAGGTTGTCCTGTAAATATAGGGGAATATTTATAGGAGTGACATCACACCTTAAGAGCTACAAAAAAGATAATATAAACAATGGCCTGATTTTTAAAAGAAAAGTAGAAAATTATTAAGTTTTATATTATTAAAGTAGGTCTCGTTATTTGTTTAATAGGAAGTAATAACTAAAAAACTATTTAAGTAGTTTAAATTATTTAATTTTAAACTGCAGAATATATAATTGAAACGAAAGTAGAATTTGGCCTTGTTAAAACAATTTAAAGAGGACTTTTGAGACGCTAAACTAAGCTAATTTAGTTTTTTAAAACATTATAAATTATTCGTGATTTTTTTTCAAACATTTTTCAACTATACTACAGATAATCCAATTTAAAAAAAAAACTTTATAAAAAAAGTTTTAAGTCCACATTGCTTAAATTAAAGTTTATCCCGGAAAAATTAAAATTATGTCTAAGACCTCGTTATGTCAAAAATGATGTCATTTTATATCCTGTCGTCTGACTAGAGTAAATTATTGAAGAGCTTTAATTTCTTGTTTTTTTTCGATGACCTAAGATGTATAATAATAAATATAAATGCATAAATACACTTTTTATTTCTAAAAAAAAGAAATGTTAAATATAATGATTTTTCAAATATACTTCATGTAAAGTAATTATAATACTGTGTTACTGTATTTTTATTTAATCGTTTAATCTCTAATAATAAACATTAATGTTATTGTTCAACATTTATGGGCAAAATTGTAAATATAAACGGACACCTTCGTTAACATATTAAAAGTTTATATGTATTAATGAACCTATTTATATAATTTAAGTCATATAACCGAAATCCTAATAAAATAATATTAATTTTCCATACCTTAGAGTTTCTGCTGAAGAAGGTTTATTTTATCTAAAAAACAAAAATGTGCATAATTAAATTTTTATATACCAATTTAATATTAATTTTTATTACTACTTCACGTTGGAGTAATAAAATATTTATAATTTCACATGTACTCTTAGTGTCTTTCAATTTTTTAAACCTAATTTAATTTATGATGTTTCATGAAGTTTGATCTGCATTACGCTTTTATTTAGTAATTCATGAAATTTCTACAGGAATAATTTCCCAATGGCAAAGCATTAATTTTATCTCGGAAATATCCCATCTTACCAGTAGTTGTCATGTTAACATCTAAATGTTTACGAAAATGGAAATTAAAAGCTTGTGCGTTTTGTATATCTCCAGAAATCAAGCTATTTTCGTTACATTCATTATAAAAGTGCCACTGGTCTTTAATTTTTAATGGCGTTTGGCGAACTGACGTCCACGCGATAAAACTAGATCAAACAGGAAAGGACGTTCAACATTTTATCAATAATTAATTACAAGAACATCACATTAAAAATTTAAAATAGGGCTATTTTTACAAAGGACATTTATAAATACGATAAACCATTAATAATGATTGTTAAAAATAACCTCATTTGACGATTAAATTGTTTTTTAGAGGTTTCATATAATTTTTTTTTATTTACACCTGTCATAATGAGAATGACAACTAGTGAATGAGATGATACTTGCAAAAACATAATAGCAGTACCAAGGGCACCTCCTCTTGGCGTGATATCTTGATTAGGCGAGGAGGTCTCTCATCCAGCTCCTCTTCAGCCTCCTACGGACCGTTACCTGTCATTTGCGTAGAGGTCATGTCATTTATGAGTGTGTTAGTATATCCTTGTAAGTTGTCGTGGAATCGTTTGTAATGAGTTCGTAAACAGTCGGCACATAGAGATCAGCATGTAAGGTTATGTTGCTAATGTACGAAGGTGCTTTCGTGATTGTCCTAAATGTTTTTGCCTGAAAGATTTGAAGTTTGTTAATGTGAGTCTTAATAGCTGTTAGGTAATTGTATGTGTCCAATTTCTGTCTACGTTTTAGTTTTGAATTTTTCGAAAGAAGTGAATTCATAATTCCCAATCATTGATTTAGCGTTTTTCTCTTGTTTGTTGTATGTGGGCCCCACGTAATTTTTCGGTCAAATGTCAGACCAAGGTAGTGAACGGTGTCTGTGGAATCTGTGTACTGTCAAGGAAAACTTGGAGAGGATGCCCCTTGCCGAAGGGTAAATGTGCTGTGCTGTAATTTGTCTTGATTTTCCAAAGTTTTATATGTCATGTAATCTTGTTAAATACAGTAGTAAGGTCTGTGTTGAACAGTCGTGTCTCCCAAAAATTGCTTTGTCTTCTGCATATGTCGCTGTTAAAATGTTGGAACTACAAGGTATGACATTGCTGTATGTGCTATAGAGTAGTGGAGCGAGTATTGAACCTTGGGGTATTCCTGCTAGGATAGACCTGATGGAATATAGTTCTGAACCGTGTCGGACGGAGAAAATTCTTTTGGAAAGATAGGATAAAATTAACATGTATTTCATTATAAAAAGGATATGTTATTTCTTTATAAGAATCAATAATTTAACAAACATAGTGAAGTTATCAAAATGCTACAATAAATATTGAAATCTATATTATTTCCATATAAAATATCTTCTGTTAAACAGAAATTAATATTAATAATTTAAGAAACCCATAATAATTATACGGTTACTTGTCATCATCATGAATATGTCAGTTGGTCTTAAAGGGGCATAATTGCAACCTATAACTCTAAATTAATTTTAAAAAGTTTTAAATAAATTTTAAATTGTGAAAATCTATAACAGTAAAAATGCCTTTTGATATATTGAGAGACTTAAAAAATAAATTCAGCTTGAAAAATCATTGCAATTTAACCTTAAACGTTGTCAACTCAAAATTTAATTTTTATCACTTACACCCCTTTGCTTCAAGGGACCTCAATTATTTTAGGAACAAAAGAATATTTCACATATTATATTAATATTTTTTGGCTTTTTATTTTTATTTTTTTTATATTGTCCTGGTGAAGATCTGCGAAGTTAAATTTTTAAAAGTGATTTGAATTGTTTCTACTCCTAGGTCGAACTCTAGTTGTTTAACTAATGCCAACTGTCTTATATATAATTTTAAAAGTTGTTTTTTAAACGACATTTTCACCAAAGAAACATCAATATATTTTAATGATTTCTAGGAAAAAAAATTCAAGTCTTATAAAGTTGTAAATAGTTTTCTAACTTTTCTTTTCCGAACCCTCCCTCATTGAAACTGCTTGAAAAGATACTCGTAGATTGTTCCTGAAAGCAATAACACAGTGCCTTAAACTACGGCATTGTGCTTCAACTAACTTTCAGCTTCGTTCTGTGCTACTATATTTCCGATCAAGAATTCTTGTAATTAATTTTTTTTTTTTACAATCAATCGTAATAGGAAAAATATAATTAAAATAAAATATATATTTATTACATTTAAAGCAAAAATTAACCACAAATATTTTTTTATTCTATCTTGATATATAATATTTCGTAGTGTAGACCTCCTTTCCGTCTGTCAGGAGCGATGGAATTTTATGAGTGAGGTATCAAACATGAGGGAATTTTATGGCGAAGTGATGAATCATCCCCTACAACAGCTACATCCCCCGAAATTTTAGGAAAAAGTTATGAAACAAAAGAAATTTCATTTGCAAACAACTCAAAAATTATATATGTTTGTTCCCATTATTATATAGGGTGGCTCTTCCCCTCCTTTAGAAGACAGTACTTCCTAGGTACATTCCTTTACCAAATAATCTATAATCATCGTCCGTCCTACGCATTCAATCTCCTTCAATTCAAGTCATCTATCCACTCCCTCTCCACAAGATCTCGTCCTTCCGACCTTTATACCCCTTTCCACAAATCGGCTTCATTTCAACACTCCTTTATTGTCCGATCCACCACATTTTGGAATTCCATCCCACTTAAAATCCGCCATGCACCATCCTTATCCACATTTAAAACCCTCCTTTTCCAATTCCTCCTTACAATTCAATCAGACGCTGGGTAGCCTATATTGTATTATTATACTATTGTTGCATTGTATGTATGTATATGTGTATGTATGTATATGTATATATATATTAATATATTTATATTGTATATATACTATTGTACTATTATTGTATTCTCACTATTATTGTATTATTGGGTGTATATATTGTGTATGTACGATTACACTATTATTGTATTTCGATTATACTATTAGGTTCTACGAACATACTACTATTACTATAACATCTTTATTATTATTTGTCGCTCATTTATAATTTCATAGCGTATTGTGTATAGCAACTATTTTGCAGTATTAGGACATTATTTCTCATATTATGGCTTCCGATATCTGTACAGTTATGTAAACACTTCTTTTATCCCTTATTTTTTAGTTGTTTTTTTTGTTTGTTTGTTTGTTTTTGTTTATTGTAATATACATTTTGGCCAGATGTAATGTTTAATTTTATGTACAATATTGTTATTCTCAAGGGACGTAGTCCCAGAATAAAGTTGATTCTTCTATCTATCTATCTTCTATATACATATATATAGAAATATATATACATAAATATATGTATATAACTTTAGTTCACGTTAATGGACAGATATAAAAAAAGAGAGAGAGCTAAAATAACACATATGTAGTATACAGACTGATCTATTCTTCTCCTTGCTCATCAATATTTATATATATCTATCAGCTGATTTTACCTTACAGCTGATATTAAACCTAACAGCTGTTACTCCGGTCCTTAACTTAACTTAACTTATATATACATATATATATATATATATATATATATATATATATATATACATATATACATATATAATTGAAATTGGACCATTATTAGTAAAGATGCAGTCTATAGTAATGTACTGTAACTTAGTTTTGGTTTATCATTATGAATGAACTGATGTGATTCGACTGAGAAAAAAAAATCTTTATCTCATAATACATTGCATTAACCTATTTCTTTGTTATATTGTCAATTGTAGCAATTGGCTGTCACTGATAATAATCACTGAGCAATTGGCTATGCGAATTATTCGTAGGTGTCAAGTATTTATAGTTAATTCTGTTGAATGGCCAACTGTCGAAAATAGACCAGCGTTTAGCAAGCCCAAAGCTTTTTTCTCTCTCTTTCAAACGTATTGATATCCCGAAACAGTCTCTGTAAAATTAACGGTGTGCAATTCTACGATAAAGCCAGTTCTGATATACTGCTGCAAGACAGACCTAGACAATAACCAGCACCCTAGAAAGAGATATTAAAAGATCTGAAAAATATATTAAAATTATGAAACTATTCAACTAAAATCTCATGTAAGGAGGCAATGAGATTAAGATAGGTGGGATGTGTAGTTCGGCGCAATCCATCACTAAGCCTTCAAACATATAGTAGGCAAGAGCTGAACAAGTGAGCTCTAATCATGCGTTATTATTATGATGGACATTTCAGTTTTCTCTTAATTTGGTCTACCCTCAATTTATTTAAATTACGTTATAATTATTTAGAAATCATTGTGTTATTTGAACCCAGAGCTAAGAGGAAAACAATAATTACTCATCTTTGTTGCGTTTATTTTATTATATATTAGTTTGTTGGTAGTCCAATAAGGCTAGACCATTTTGTATAAAATATTATATTTGTTATGATTGTTGATTGATGGTTGACTGTTTTGAATAATTTAAGAGAAGATTGGTTCGGTGTTTCAGTAAAAAAAAAAAAATGTAAAAATAAATAATTATATTTATTTTCATTTTTGCCGACGTTTCGGCCCAAAGTTCAGGACTTCATCAGGGATGGTCTGAGCTTTGGGCCGAAACGTCGGTAAAAGTAATAATAAATATACCTATTTATTTTTAATTTTTTTTTTTTACTGAACCACCCAACCGATCTTCTGTTCAATATATTTATTATGAAATTTTCACAATTATAATACTGAATTAATAAAATAAATAGTATGATATTATTCTTGTAAAGAAAACATTGCGGGACCAATATGCAACGGCTTCCAAAACGTTGGAAGAGAATCCGCATTGGATGTTTGGTCTTGTTCTAGGCAGTTTTAAATTTAGCTCCAACTCATAAAAAAAAGAAAGAAAAAAAACTAGTGAAAGGAAATTTCACAGGGTGTCTGTGGCGATTAAATATTGGAACAGCGCCAACCGAATGTTTGCTCAACACTTCTCTTTATTTCCATACTAGACTCTAATCGTTTATTTAATTACTGTTTTATATGTAGAGAATAATCCATAATATTATTGATCCTTCAATTAATTATTTGTTTTTATATACTAAAAAAAATCTACTATTTACATAATTCAATAGAACAGTTTTTTCTCGGCCACGTGTGTTTAGGTTGCTAAAACTCAGATCTTGATAACTACAATCCATACCAAGTTCTTTCAGCGAGTACATTATTCGTTTAGTATAAATTTATACAGAGTGTCTCGGTTCTTACAGAGAAGAAGGAAAAATGCCGAACTCGTTGTCCTTTATAAGGACATATACTTGGTGAAGTTTATCAAGATAGGATGACTTCGTTGGGCCGGGAATGTCGCACGTATGGATGATTCGGCGATACCCAGGAAAATGCTGTCCGGAAAGATGCATGGACAAAGAAAGGTTGGCAGGCCAAATGTAATATGTGAGGACTCAGTGACATCGGACGCACGGGCTCTACTGGGAGTCCGAAACTGGAGAGCTGCTGCAGCTGATCGTATTAACTGGCGAAACCTTTTGGAGGCCAAGTCTCGGTGACTAGATGCAGCGCCATCTATGTATGTATGTATGTCTCACTTCTTAATGGACAACTCTGGAGGGTGATTCTAGACAAAATATCCAACAAGAAAGTTCATGCATCTGCCGATTCCGAATGGAATACAAGTGAAGACCAATTTTCTGTTTTTCTTAAGATGGTCACGTTTTTTTATTGAATAAGAAGGAATTGCTCAAAAACTGTTCAAGATAATTTTCTTTTTTATTAATTTAATTTTTCAACTCACACCTATCAGAAGTTCCGACAATCAGCGAGAGTGATGTCGAGATGTAGAAGATTAATGTGTCTTGGAATAGGCGTGAGAGAGAGGAGTGCCCAGCGGCGTCCTTCCTGTCTTGAATGTAATATTTATATTTAGTGGAGGAGATCCCTCATCCAGCTTCTTTTAAGCCTCCTTTGGGTGCGATCGGGCATGTTAGTTGTGGCCATGCCCCGAATCAATGAGTTGGTATGCCCTTGTAAGTTATTATGAAATATTTTGTAGTATGTTCGTATATGGTTGTTAAGATAATTAAATTCTAAAAATACCATCGTAAAGTAGACAACATTTTCTTGGGGAAAACAGTAATTAAATTCACTAAAGTCAATGACAAAAGGGACTTTCAGGAGGTCCAATAACGCAAAGTCTTCTATTATGCCGAATTATTTCACGAATAGGGATTATAAAGATATGTTACTCGGTTGTGGGTACAGTAACTGCAGCAGTACTGCGGCCGAATTAGACCTTACGTCATTGAGGCCTTTTTGTCATTGAGCTAAGTAAATTTAATTACTGTTTTCTCAGAAAAATTGTGTATACTTTACGATGCTGCAATTAGAATTTAATAATCTTGAACAGTTTTTGAGCAATTCTTTCTTATTCAATAAAAGCCGTTGCCAACTGAAAAAAAGACAACTTAAAATTGGTCATAATTCCCTTTTCCGTTCGGAATCAGCCCATACATCAAGTGAACTTTTTTGTTCAAAATTTTGAATCACTCTCCAGGGTATGGCCATTAAGAATTGACACACCCTATAGATAGCCTTTATAGTTCAACATTTTAAATGAAAGGATATTTTCCAGTGTGGTAAGCTAAGTAAGTAAACTATCACTTCCAAATAACTATTAAGCATGCAACTTCTCCAATCTTGTTTGTTAAATAGCTACTTGATAATTCTATATAGGAATACAAATTTCCCTAACATCGCCTTTACTTTCAATATGTTAGGGAGAAAAAACAAATGAATATCTAATGTGAGTTCTCCTAGATATGTTTCATTTAAATTAATCGTGGATTTTAAGTTTTTTTTTTAAGGGTGGAGGGAAGGGATTAATGACACAGTATAAAAGATAAAGATTACAGCAAGCGTTGCAAGAGTGGGATCAAGGAGCAATCCGGATGGAACAACTTAGCAAAGGACTCCAGTTTCAAACTGTCTGAAAAGAGTACCTTCACATTTCCCTATCGAAGGGTGATTTGTCTGAGGTACCTTGCAAAGGCAACCGTGATTAAAACTTGGAAGGGCTCATTAACTGCTGAGTACTTTTGGCTCTCTGTCCTTTCATCTTACCGTGCAGATGGTTACCTGATGCCCTTAATGACAGGTGTAACGCTCCCAAAGTTGGGTGAGGTAAAGCTTGTGCCTTTGAAGAGTTTTTCGGAGTTATATCAGAGCCCTAACTTCCTATATAACCAACAAAAACATTTAATACAACAATAAAAGCTTTGGATCGTGTTAACAAGATAATCATGTTATTTATAACTACTTATTCAGGAAAATTTTCAAAAGAAGTAAACAATTGAATAAACACTGATTCGTTAATTATATTCATTTGTAACAAGCGACAGCCCGACGGTATATCGGTACATTATATATAATGTAATTTGATCCGCGACTTTTTCCATTAATTGAAACAAAAACAATTTTATTTGTTTATAAAATCTAGGCACAGATCTCTTTGAGAGAATTATATATCAAATAAAATTAAGGCGGGAACCCCGATTTGATTGATGGGAGTTGTGAACGGAAAATAGAATTAATTGAAAGATTGATGAATGAAGTTCTTCGGCAATATATATTTTATTATTGAAAAGGCGAATTATGTATATATATATATATATATATATATATATATATATATATATATATATAATATATAATATTATTTTTTTTTAAAGGAGTAGATTCTTTAATCCTTTAAAGATCTATAGACGTTCGATGCAAATTATTGGATTTCTCTATTTTTGGAATAGAGTGGGTGTCATTTTATCCCACGCTTTCCGAGATTCATAATTTTGAAAATCTGTTCTTCAGAATCAATGCTCCAAATAAGTTTAGACCATTAGCATTCATGTCTAACACTTAATAATAAACTTCCTTCGATCCCCGCAAACTTGATACATTGAATTTCATTCACGAAGATGCCAAATAGCCTTTTTTTTTGTCTGATATTTGTTTTTTTTAAATAGACATTCTACATAGTCATACGTTGAATTAATTTATTTTAATAGATAATATGTATTGAATATATTAAGCAGTAAAAAATTCTGAAAATATCATAATGTTAGGTCATTTCACATCAAATGTCCGTTTTTATTATTTCAGAAATTTAAAGTGGCGTTGGTGGACATTTGTTGGTTACTACGTATTTATTAATATTTTATCATTCCAATTAATTAAACATTGTTGTTTTATGAGTTTAAACTTGGGATCCAAAGTGCAAGAAACATTACCAAGACGTTCAAGAAAGGGTTTTGGAACGAATGGACCATTCGACGCTGAGTTGAAAAAAATTGTCATCCAAAAACATTATTGGTTTCTGTGTGGTGGTCAATGGTAGGAATAATTCATTAATATTTTTTACCTAGAGATTAAACCATCACATCAACATCTTACTGCAGTGATATTGACATAATGCATCAAAAACTTTCATCGGATGGTACCTACACTCATATATGCCAGAGCCTTGTGGTTTACGATAGGCAGTGAAGAAACTAAACAAGCTGTTTTAAGATGTCCTTCTCCACACCCACCTTATTCGACAAACATGTCTCCAACAGATTTTTATCTGTTCAGAAATTTGGCCAACTTCCTTAAAGGTAAAATTTTTGAAAATAATTCCCGGGTCACAAATGCATTTTGAATAAACATGTTTTGTTTCCATAAAGTTGTTTCACTAAATAACCTTTTCTGTGAAAACTGACATTTCATATGAAACGATCAAATATATCGATCATCTCGGAATTACGTTCGACAAGTATTTAACATCCTTTTTACAGTTTTATAAAAATATGCAAATCCTAATACATAAATTGTTATGATTTTAATCTATAAGACGATAATATACCCGACCAACTTTAGTATGTTATATTGAGTATAAAAACAGTAAAAAGTATAATATTGTATTGAGATAAAATATCGATTTTTTATGCTAAAATTTATTGAGTCATTCGATCCTTGCCCAACTAAAAAGATTACTAAAAGTTAAACAGTGAATTGTAACTGGCATTTAATTATTTTCGACGTCTGTAAACTTTAGCGTAGTTTCTCGTTTACTGAGTCCTTTAAGAAGCGCTCATAAAGTTTTTCAACTAACTTTGGACCGTTTTCCATTAATTATGAAAATTAATGACTGTATTAGAATGTTGCTTCTCTAGCAACAGTTGAAACGGAGTAGAAGTGAGTGTTAATAATAGTTATCATTAAATATATTGCATAAATACAATTTTAATATTATGTGGTAGATTTATTAATTTAATTTAATTACAAAAATATATTGTGTTATGGACAGACATGAAGCAGTAGAACAGTGCTGGAAATAAGATTTTATGTTCTGTTGACTTATATTTTTCCATTAATAATGGTGGTTGTTATAATTGAATTTTTTTTTAAACGGTTTTCAAATATAGATTGTCAAATCAAAATCTTTTTTTTTTTTTTTTTTTTTAACTTTTATTATGATATTTACAACTGTATTAGTATGAATACATCAAGTAAATGTGTACAGAGGAATATTATCACATGAAACACGCTTGTTGAGAAACTACCCATTGGTAGCACTCTAATAATTCGTTTACATGAGAAGATCACGAGGCCATCTTCTTTTCAGACGCCTCGGAGGGTTATCAGGAATCGAAGAGGAAGCAAGGTTAGAAACAAGAGGATTCGGATGGTTATGAAGTTTATTATGGAAGGATAGGTATCTGGGTTTGGCCAAATCGGAAACATATGGAACATTGAGGTCTTTATGAATTATTTTATTAGTGACAAAGTAAGGAGCATTGAGGATTTTACGAAGGATTTTGGATTGTAAGGATTGGATGCGAAAGGAATTCGATGGTTTAGTGGAGCCCCATAGCTCAACTCCGTAAGTCTAAATAGGTCTTATTATAGTCAAGTATATGAGTCTTTTGTAATTAATGGGGAGTTTAGTGCGTTTGTCTAGTAAGTGTTGGAGTAGTCGGAATTGTCGAACGGTTTCTTGTCGTTTCAGTCTGGTATGAGGATTCCAAGTTAGACGTTTGTCCAAGTGAAGTCCAAGGTATCGGATTTGTTCAACAGGGATAAGTGGGGTATTATTAAAGGATACTGTGGGACATGAGGTCATAGGTTTACGTCGAAGAGTAAAGGTGATTTGATGGGATTTATTAGAATTTATTTTAATCCTCCAGTTTTGACACCATTCTTCAAGGCTTGTGATGTGTGATTGAAGAGTTTGAGATGCAATGGTTGGGTCATTATTAACGGATAGGACACATGTATCATCGGCATACGTGGTGATAACAGTGTTAGGATGTCAGCTGTATAAACTGTGTAAAGGATAGGACCAAGGATACTACCTTGAGGAATAAATCAAAATCTTAGTTAAAAAAATACCGATGATATTCTCTTTCAACTAAAAGTCAGTAAACAAATAAACAAGTAGTCGATGTTTTGTGTGGATAATCTATATATATGTTTTAATTATCTGAACGATTGGTTCTTTATATTAATTATAAAGAAGCAGAGTCATTTGCAAAATAAAGAGGTTTTATTGGGTTCAGAATATTTTTTTTTAAGATTTTAAGAGCATCATTTTAGGGTGAGAGGAGCTAATATAAACGGAGAGACTTCAAGGAAAAAAAGGAAGGTGGATGGCGAATACTAGATAGTAGGAAAGAAAATGGAGAGAGCAAGAAAGGGACGTTCGAAGGTTTTAGTTCTGTGGAAGGGCTATAGAGTTAAGAAACACGAGATCTTGTTTTTTGGGAGTGGACCTTGATCGTAAATTGTAAGAGAATATAGAAAGAGGAATGTCACTAAATGTTGATAGTTTGGTATTAAAAGAATCAGAGGAAATATTGCCGATAGGAAAAAAGGAAGAGTTACTTTCACACGGCACAAAGATGAAATAAATAAAGTACTATGGAGAGGCAACTGTTTACCAAACAGCCGACTGAGGAAATGAGGAGCTTGCGTGTAGTTTGAAGGAAATGACGGGAAATATGAGAGAAACGGGGTTCTGAGGATAAGTTTTGGTCAGTGGCAAGATCCATACCTATAACTGGATATGTATATAAATTATAAGTTCGTTCTTCATTATTTTTACTTCATACTTTTTTTTCTATTTTATTATTTTTTTATTATTATTAACTGATTAAAATTAGAAAGTAACTTATAATTTTTTACTACGATACTACTGGTGACATCGATATAGATGGTAATATGTTTGAACAGGTAGATAAATTTAGGTATCTAGGTTCAACGATAACTAGAAAAAACGAAATTGAAGAAGAGATTAAGGTTAGACTGAAGGCGGGAAATGCTTGTTATTTTTCTGTGACAAAACTACTTAGTTCGCGCCTCTTGTCCCGGAACTTAAAAATTAGAATCTATAAAACAATTATCTTGCCTACAGTTCTTTATGGATGCGAAACTTGGCCGCTTACATTAAGGGATGAGCAGCGTCTTAAGGTTTTTGAAAATAAAGTATTGCGTAGAATATTCGGACCGAAGAAGGATGAGTTAACCGGAGAGTTCAGACGGCTACACAACGCCGAATTACGTGAGCTGTATCCGGGTAATATAATTGATGTAATTTCATCGCGGCGAATCAAATGGGTTTGTAAAGTTGTTGGGCTTAGTAACGAGAGAATTCCTAAAAGGTTAATATTTGCTGTGCCGAATGGTAAGCGTCCGAGGGGTAGACCGAAGCGAAGGTGGGAAGATTGCATTAAAGCCGATCTGAAGGGACTGGGTTTGGACGGCGAACGGTGGAGGGAGGTGTGTAACAAGCGATTGGTGGTATTGGCATCGAACCTTCGGGTTCGCTAAGCCTTATTATTATTATTATTATAACTTATAATTTTTTATTTTTTTATTATGACTGTTTAATTACTCTGTATTTTTATTTATGTATTTCTAAGGCTCCTTAGCCCATACTTATGTCTTTCTGTATTATTTTAAAGGGGCTCGTCTCAGAATAAATAAAGTATTATTAATATTATTATTATAACAGAGGATATAATATACAGTATGTCTCAATTCTTAATGGCTAAACTACGGAGGGAGGGGAGAGAGGACTGTAGTGATTATAAAACAAAATTTCTAACAAAAAACTTATTTGTTGCGTCATGTTTTTTGCAGAGGTTTTAAAAGTGGTCAAGGTTTTTATTGAATAAGAGAGAATCGCTCAAAAATTGTTCAAGATAATTAAATTCTAAGTACACCATCGTAAAGTAGACGAAATTTTCATTGAGGAAACAGTGATAGAATTTACTAAGATCAATGATAAAAGGGACTTTCAGGAGGTTTAATAACGCAAAGCCTACCATTTAGCCGAATTATTTCACGAATAGAGATTATTGTATGGGTACAGTAACTGCAGCTGTACAGCGGCCGTATTAGACTCTGAAAGTCCCTGTTGTCACTAACTTTAGTACATTTTATGACTGTTTTCTCAAAAACGTTTTGTATACTTTACGATGTTGTACTTAGAATTTTATTATCTTGAAAAATTTTAGAGCAATTCCTTGTTATTAAAAAAAAAAAAAAAAAAACTGTTATCACCTTAAATACAACGGAAAGTTGGTCTTAACTCTTTTCCGTTCAGAATTGGCCGATGCATAAAATGAACTTATTTGTTGGAAATTTTGTCTAGAATCATCCACTCCCCTCCCCAGTGCTTGGTTATTAAGAACTAAGACACCCTATATATACAATGACACACACACATATATATATAATATATATATATATAACATATATATAATATATATAATTTTTTTTGTGATATGAGATGATATAAATCGATTTTCTTTAATAAGTTCTGTTTTATGAAATTAAAAAAAAAAAATACATAACAATCGCCATTGGGAGCAAGATCAATGAAATGAGAAAGAAAATATACTCAATATAAATACAAACATGGAAACACTCATTTCTTACTTGATTGTCGAATTAGAAATGTATATACAGGTATTGAAAATTCCCATACTGAACCCCATTCAGACCTGCAACTCAAACCTCAATCGAAAACGATTTAACAACAAAATCTCAAATTTTCAATTTAAAAAAATGAACAAAAACAACGTTCACATTATCACGAGAGCTATCTACATTTCCCATTATTCACTTATTTCCCAACTCGTACATTTTATCTCGTGTATCTTTGCAGATACGGCGGAAGATATATTTTCCTTTTTCCGACACATTTATAGCACCGTTGCTCACGAAAGGTCTTCGGGTGACTTCAAAGACTAAGCCCTATCAGGAAGGATGATATTAGCATGCATAACAAAATGAGGTTCATGCATGCGTTCACGATATTTGCGCAGTTAATTATTTATAATTACTCCTGTCACGAAGAATTATTCGTTTCATATTTATATTTTAAAATATTTACATTAAATTTTATTTGTCAGTGTTGTCGCAATTCATTTAGAAAATTATAGTAATAAAAAAAAGTATGTTAAATTTAATTTTCCTTTCACTTCGATCCTGTCATACCTGAACTCTTCAGTGAGTCTTTAAACATTTTTTTTCTGGGAATAAATGGGACGGTTTACCCTTTTAATGAAAGGTTCAGAGAAACAGCAATTCAACCAAAGAATAACATATATTTAATAGTAATTAAAACAAAATTATATACGATAATAGTCGAAGTGTTTCCTGCAAAAAGTAAAATTGCTCCATTATGTTAATTTTGATATTTTAAATGATACTATAAAAAAAAAAATTAAAATGACATATGTTGCTCCGATAATTAGTTTTCATATTATTTAAATCTCAGTGCGGGATTACTCAGTGAGAAACCTTATTTCCTGATGATTTCCTAAGTTCAAGAATTTGGGTTCGAGTCCAGCTAATAACAGCTAAATATTTATTCTTTAATTTTAATATGAATTTATTTATTCCTATAATAAATAGGAATTCTATATTTTTTGTTGTATAACCTTTATCTTGTACTTGCTTTTGCTTTTGTTTACATATAACTAAAGAATGTTATGTGTTGTATTGCTGAATTAAAAACATTCTATATTTATAAGTGTGTACATGATAAGTATATAAACTGCTCCAATCTTTGGGATTGAGTATGTCTATAAGTTCATTGCGGTTTATGATTTTTTTTTTTTAAATATTTGATTCTATATTCCTGTAAATTAGAGTGCTACCATTGGGTAGTTACTCAGCAAGTGTATTCATGTCATTATATCAATTATGTCCAAATTTACTTGATGTATTTATGTAATACAGTTGTAAATGTCATAAAGAAATTAAAAAAAATAAAATATTCCTGTAAAATCGGACAAACAGCGAAGCAGTGGTATACATCCTCTATTTCATTTAAATTACCCTAAGTCGCTGTTCAAATCCTTATGAAGGTTATGAAATCTAGACACTCTAGCTTTTTCCCTCATATCCACTTTAAAATTATTTTCTAATTTAGTTAAAATATGGGGAATTATTTTATCACTAGTGTATTCTATTGGAATATTAATTCTAATACAGAGCTCAAGTGTTTTCTTTGTGCCAAAATATTTTCTATTATTTCTTTAGCCGAAATTTTCGGTAATTTTGATGCTGGTAAAGAAAGTATCCTTTATATTGCAAATGTAATGATAAAGTATAGAAGAATATCGGTTTAAAATTGGATTGCAAATATAATGAGGTATATTAAAAGAAAGGCAAAACAGTTTTTTATGAAAAATATATTTAGTTTTTCGACTTCTTCAAAACTATGATATCCACAGACTTGGCAAGCGTGACAAATTATTTATCGCACAGCAGCATTGTAAACATCTAACTTATTTGGTAATGACATTTCATTATTTTTTAATATGCTATTATGGGATGTATTAAGTACACATTTCGAGATGTTTAACTTATCTAAAAAATGAGTTTTCAGGTTGCATAGAGGAGAATTGTTCATATACATACATATATATATATATATATATATATATATATATATATATATTTTAATTTCGTATTTTTATTTTTCGGTTGGTGGAATAAAAAATCCGGCTTCAAATCTCGAAGGGCTTTCATAGAAACATTCAAGCGTATAACGTTGCAGTTCTTTTTTATTGAACAGAAGCTGAGTGATTCAAACGTTCGTTTTGGCTCTCGTTATACAAACACAATTGGAATCGAATGTTGCACGAAAAGTAAACTGTTGTTATTGACATTAGGCCATGTATTGTCATCCTTCTCCATTCGAATTGAAAATTGCACAAACAGTTGAATCTATTGTATCAAAAATTAAAAGAGCATTACCTCTAAGTGAGAAATAATGGAATGTATGCTTCATTCATATATAAATAAGAGTAAAACTCAGATTGTATATATAAAATAAAAACTAAAATAGCGGTAGATATATAAATTGTCAACTTTATAGGTTAACAATATTTCGTCATCCAGTGCGAGTTTAAATTAAATAGATATTGCTTTATTCCTTTCTTCATGAAATTTGTAATTGTATTAATATAATAAATAATACAACCAGTAAACGTGAAAAAAGAAATAAAATGACATGAAAAAAACTCGATAAACTACCCATTGGAAGCAATTTGATAAAATTCTATTTTAGAAAGTTTCCAGGTATTTTCCTTTTCAGATGCCGCGAAGGGTTATCAGGGATCGAAGAAGAAGCAAGATTAGAAACGAGAGTGTTCGGACAGCTCTGAAGTTTACTAAGGAAGGATAGGTATCTGGATTGGGCCAAATCGGAAACATATGGTACATTAATATCGTTATGGATGATTTTAATTGAGAGTAGGAATTTTGGCGCTTTTACGAAGGATTGAGATTAAGAATAATTATAAGAAAGGAATTAGATTGTTTTGTGGAGACCCAAAACTAAACTCCATAAGTCTAAATAGGCCTTATTATAGTTATGTATATGAGTCTTTAAAAACGTTTATATAGGAAATGCTGAAGTAATCGTAAACGTTAAGAGGTTTCTGGTCGTTCCAGTCTTGCATGAGGATTCTAATTAAGACGTTTGTCTAGGTCAAGTCCTAGGTATTGGATTTTTTTAACAGCGATAAGTGGGATATATAATATAAAATGATATAATGATATAAAATATAAAATGATACTGGAGTCATGGGTTTACGATGAAGGACAAATATGATTCGATGGGGATTTATTTTAATTCTTCACTTTTGATATCGTTCTTCAAAGTTTGGGGTGGGTGATTGAAGAGTATAGGATGCAATTGATGAGTCATTATTAACTGATAAGACACATGTGTCAACGGTACAGGTGATGATGACAGTGCTAGGGTGGGTTGGGATATCAGCTGTGTAAAGGATAAGACCGAGAATACTACCTTGAGGGACACCAGCAGGTTAGGAAAAGAGACATTTATATCTCCAAAAAGTAAATATAAAAAAAGTTATCCAAGAAAAATCATATTCGCGATCTGAGCCCATACATTATAATTTACTTAATTTTTTTTTGTATTATTTTATTGAAATTTACAACTGCAAACAAATATACAACAAGTAAATTTGATATAGGAATATGTTACATGTAGTTCTTGTGAAGAAGTTGCTCATTGGTCACACTTCAAAGATTTAGGAATTAATTTAGGAGGTCTCTTGGCCATCTTCTTTTGAGACGCCTCGGAGGGTTGTGAGGAATTGTATTGGATGAAAGGTTACTAACTAGAGGATCGGGGTGATCAAAGAGTTTAGAATGAAAAAAGGTATATCTAGTTCGGGCCACAAGAGGAATGTTGAGGTCTTTATGGATAATTTTATTTGTTACATGACAAGGAACATTTAGGATTTTACGGAGGATTTCGGATTGTAAGGATTGAATACGGGAAGAATTTGATGTTTTTGTAGTGCCTAATGATGGTAGTGTAAATGAGTTTTTTGTAGAATATTGGAAGGTTTGACCGTTTGTTAAGTAAGTGTTGTAGTAGTCGGAATCTTTTGGCAGTTTCTTGTCTTTTATGTCTAGTATGAGGATTCCAAGTAAGGCGTTTGTCAAGAAGGAGTCCCAGGTAACGGATCTGTTCGACAGGGATCAGTGGAATATTGTTAAAGGATACGGTGAATTTACTTAAATAATTAATTATATTTTTTAGCTTGTTCTACTTATATTTCCTTATACTTCTTAAGTCTTTCTTACTTCCCTATGTTGACTAGCCATAGTGGGAGACGCATTTTAAAAAAATATATTATAAATAAATAGACAAACAATTCTGTCAATAAAACTGTGAGCGGATCGTAAGCTGATGAGAAGGCGGACTGCCCCACGAGAAGATTATTACTTCCCTTCCCCGAACACAATCCTGGATAACAAGATGTGGTCCTTCGGGACTGAAGGGCGGAGGACACTGTCCTAAAGCCTAGCCCTAATAAAATCCACCGTCCAAGGGCCCCAGTAACGTGATATGGGGTTGACATCTGCTGTCGATTGGTAGGACATGTTCTTTTCGCTGTGTATACAAGTAAATCAAAAGATGTAAAGGATGTGGATATAATGAAGGGTTTTTTGATATTCCTTCTTATTAAAATAAAAATAAAAGTTGTATTTTTTCTATTATATTTTTTGTTTTTAACCAGCCAACTTTTCGATAAATAGGTAATATAGTTTTTTACACATTGAGTTTTACTCTAACAAGGGATCAAGTCTCGAAAAACCGTTAGATATTGTTATTATTATTTAACCCTTAATATTACTAGTATATGTTGAAGGGGCTTATCCAAGTTTAAAATTTAAGAAGAGAAATAGAAATCTTATCTCAATCAATTAGCCGGACAAATTACTTTTTTACGTTAAAAAATTGAATCTTACTATTCAACAAAAAAGAAAAAAATTGTATTTCAAATAAAAAATAGAAACAATGTTTCATATCCATATTATATTTTATGTAATATAATTCGAGTTTATGTATATATATATATATATATATATATATATACATAATATAAAATATAGTAATATAAAATATATAATGCATATACATAATGTAAAATTTAAAATATATATATATATATATATTTTTTTTTTTTTTTTTTTTTTTTTTTCCTTACGTGGTAACCCCACACAAGGATCGTTTATTTGATTTTCCTTCATGCTCCATGCCTTAAAGACATACTACATGAATTACATTTGTTTACAATTGTTTTTTTTTTCTAGTTTCACATGATTTACATTTTTAGTTCAAATTTATATACATTAACAAAAAAAAAACACAAAGAATAAACACACAAAAATTAAATCGGAAAATTAAATATTAAACACACAAAGTCAATCCAACAAAGCCAAAAAGAAATCACCCACGCTGCCCATCCCTGGTTAGTAAGTCGAAGTCGATCGATCTAATAAATCTAAGAAAGTCTGTCTTGAATTCAGTAAATAACTTTTGTTCCGTCTCAGGCCAATTTCCTCTTTTGATAATTATGCTTTTTATTAACTCAAATCGCTGTCTGTCAAATCGTTTACATTCATATATTATATGTTTAAAATTTTGAACCTGTCCGTCTTCATCACATAAGTCTGTTTGTATAATGTTGAATCTTTTAAGATATTGTTTTGTATTCCCATGTTCCGTAAGTACTTGCGTAAGTTTGTAGTCATTACTGTGAATGTGTCTGTAATTGTGAATTGAAATGTGTGGTATAAATCTGTGTAAGCTTGGTGACTTAGCTGAGGTCACCCATATGTGATCCCATCTTTTGATGAAATCCAACTTTAAATTCATATTAATATACGATAAAGGAGCTTGATGATACGATGGCGGCAAATCGCTTTTAGCTGCTTCTTTTGCAAGGCAATCGGCTCGTTCATTGCCCTCAATCCCACAATGTGCTTTTACCCATTTTAGAGTCACTACTTTCCCTACAGTTCTCATCATTAACAATTTGTTTCTAATTTGGTCAGTCAAGTAATCATGAATGTCCCAATTATTAACAGAGTCTAGCAGAACTTTGTTGTCTGTATTTATAGTAACGTGAGTATTCGTTTGTAGAGGGTATTCATATATGTATTCAGTAACCTTTAAAACAGCGAATTTTTCTGCCTGATTATTTGAGCAATATGATTCTAATTTATATTGATGTTCTATATTCCTACCATCTTGAGCTCTGAACAACCATGCACATCCAACATTCTCGCCGTCCTTACTACCATCAGTGAAAACATCAGTATTTTCAGAAGTAATTCCCGGTCCAGTCCATAAACTTGTTGCAGGGTGTAACCAAGATTTACAGTCAGTGATTCTTTCTATTTTGTCTAGGGTCAGGTCTTTGTATCCTCTCTTTCCTTTTCTAATGTTATATAAGGTCGTTCGTTCTTCAATCTTCATTTGGATTGGCAACAGCCCTGCCAATAATATTGTGGCCTCGAATGATAGTGTACGATAGCCCTTACATATCTTAATCGCAATTAACCTCTGAAGCCTTTCCAACTTCACCAAATTTTTCTTACGTTCAACGGCCGGATGCCAGACATGCACAGCGTAGAGCATCTTAGGAAGTACAGCAGCTTCATAAATTTCCTTTAACACTTTCGATCTGAGTCCCCATGTCGCTCTTGCAGCCACTGATAGTCCATTTATAATCCTTAAAGTGTTGTCATATAGATTATCTATATGTCTGTTCCAATTCAGTTTTCTGTCAAAGAGAAGCCCCAAATATGATAATGTATCACATTGCGTTATTCTTACTGTATTGAGTCGAATATCCAATTCTGGTACAATTCTCTTTTTTGTGAAGATTATATATTTTGTCTTGTCTAGATTAAATTTAAGTTTGTTGCGTCTAGTCCATCGTCTCAGCCTTGATAATGTTATGTTTGCTATTGTCTGTAATTCATCGAAATCTCTTCGTTTTATAAGTAATAATAAATCGTCTGCGTATGCTAATAATGTTGAATTTTCCTGTAGGTCTATTTCGAAAACAGTATTGATTAAGATGTTCCATAGTATAGGTGATAGTGCTGATCCTTGAGGAGTTCCTAGCGTCAATTTCTTGTCAATATAATGAAAGTTTGTTTGGATTGCAAGTTTTCTGTCAGAAAAATAATTTTGAATGATTTTGTATATGTTTTTTGGACACTTATATTTCTTTAGATTATTTAAAATCGCAGGCCACCAGGCGTTGTCAAAGGCACCCGCGATATCCAAAGAAACAACCAGTAAATTACTATTTTGCCGGAGTGTACTGGTGATATGGTCGTTCAATTCACTGAGTGCATCGTCAGTTCCTGATTGGGGTCTGAATCCAAATTGGTGTCGGTGGAGTATATTGTTACTAAGTAGATGATGCATTAATCTATTTTTTATTATTTTTTCAAAAATTCTACTCATTACAGGAAGCATACTTAGTGGTCTCAGTGAAAATGAATTAGCCTTAGGAATCAATGTTAATTTACCCACCTTCCAGCTTTTAGGAAATTCATTTCTTTTGAATAAGGTTTTATAAAGTCCAGTTATCAATTTTGGATAGGAGTCAGCTATCTTTTTTATCATTCTTGGGTCAATTTTGTCTATTCCTGGCGCTTTCTTGTCATCCAATTTATTAATAACTTGTAATATTTCAAAATCCCGGATATTAGTGTCATCATCATTATTAGGCGGGATAAGTATTTCTGTTCTCATTTGTCTGTGTTCGTTAGTGTCATCACTTGTATTGTCATCTTTGATTATCTTATTTAATATATGAGATAATGTATTCTTAGTGTCTGTTGTGTATGTTCCTAGTTCATTCAAAGTGGTAGTGAGTAAGGTTTGAGGTTTTATTTTATTGGATACAAACTTATATGGCCATTGCCACGCCTTTGATGCAGTAGCAAATGTCTTCCAGGACTTTAATTTGGAACTTTTAATTAGCTTTTGATATGCTTGCCTACTTTTGAGATAGATCACTCTCCTTGATTCCCTTAGTCCATCGTCTTTTGTCCGCTGGTAATTTCTTCTTAGATGATTTGTCTCTTTACGCAAGCCAGTTAGTTCAGGGTTCCACCAAGGTACTGATCTTTTTCTAGTTCGACCTTTGAAATGGCCGGATCTTTTGAATGCTATATTGCAAGATTTTACGATAGATTTTATCATTTTATTTATGATAATATCAGTAGGCATAAGAGAAAACTCATTAAGAATCAGCTTTTCGGTATCATAAACTGTCAATTTCTTCTTATCAGTACAATGTTGAGATAAAAACTGTTTTTCTAACTGATGTATTAAGTTAGCCAAGAATTTATTCCAGTCACCATTCTCTGTCAAATATATATAGTCTTTTGCTAGCACTCCAGTTTTATCATTTCCCTGTAAATGTAACTCATAAGTCAAAATGTTGTGGTCCGAAAAATTTGTTTCTCTAGAAATTGTCCAATTTTTTACAATATTATGTCTAATCAGTTTTGTATTAGATAATGTTAAATCAATATTACTACTGCCTCGCGGCCCTTGGAAAGTCATTAGTTCGGAATTTATATTCATTAAGAACAAATCTTTCTCAATAATAAAAGTTTCCATATTTTTACCCCTTTCGTTAGTTTGTTTGTCGAACCAATATTTAGATCTTGCATTGGAGTCCAATCCAATAATGATATTAGAATCTTTGAAATAATCCAAAACGCGTTCTATTTTTTGTAAATCCAAATTTATGTTTCGGGTGATATCAAAATAAGCACATATTATTATACATTTTAATTCACTGTATGATATTTCTATGCAAACAAAATCACAATCAGAATGTTGCAATATCATGCAGGCATCAATGTTTTTATTGGTCACAACGACTCCAGCCCTGGGATTGCTTCCTATTGTTTGAAAAACCCTTGACTGATTATAACCTACAATTTTATTTAATCTTGTATAAGGTTCTTGGATTAATAAAACGTCTATTTGTTTCATTTTTATATACTGTTGTAGCATGTTCAATGTGCATTTTGAATGATGTGTGTTGAGTTGTAACATGTTTAATTGTCTATGTACCATCCTTAAAAATTAATTGTTTACAGTCCCCAATAATATTTTGAAATATGTATATATTATGGTTATTAATTACTCACTGTAGAGGGATGTTGTAGTTGGTATTAGATGCCAATTTCTGTATTTCTGTCAAGTACGACGGGCAGTTTCGGTCAAATACAGAATGTTCTGTGGGGCGCTTCTTTTGGCTTTTAGTGAACTTGTTGTAGTTTTGACAAATGATACATTTCATTTCTTGAGAAGTGCAGTCACTAACCGCGTGTTGACCTCCGCAGTTCGAGCATGCTATCGTCCCTCTGCAATCCTTGCTTCTATGGTGAAATTTAAGGCACTTGGTGCACCTTCTTATTTGGAAATAATCCTGAATTCTCACCTTTTGATGTCCGAGGCTGATTTTATTATATAATAGCAATTCTCGAGTCCCTGCGTCAACCTCCAAAACAGCATGCCGACTACTATTCTTTCTTGTAGTGAGGATAATCACAGGTCTTATTTTATCCTTTTGTAAATGAATATCATCATTTTGAGCAGTTATGTAGTCGGTTATATTCTGTAAATTTATTTCTTCCTCAATGTTTCTCACAACAACACGAGGGTTCATTTTATTTATTTTATGGTATGATATTTTTCTTGAGCCTTTTATAGTTTGAGCAATTTCGTTGAGATCTTTCTCCCTGTCGGTCTGTATTATTAATGATCCGTTTTTTGTTTCTACAACCTTTTGAAAACTTATGTGTAAATCTTTTGGATTTACTAAAGACTTAAATTCGTTACAAAGTTCATTCGGTTCTAATGATATTTTAGGTTTAATAATTGCCTTATGGGCTGTTCGATTTTGTGCTTTCATTACAACCCTTTGGGCAACTGCTGAGTAACTAATTTTGTTATTTAAAGAGAGGTTGTCTTTTTTAATAACCTCCCCGATTTCCAAACTAAATGATTGGTCACAAAGATTACCTACATATTTTTCCATCACTTCGATAGCTTTTCCGACCTTCGGTCGCAGGTCTTTTCTCAAGAGATTGTAATCCAAAACCTCCTTTAAAGTCTTGATAGCGTAATTTAAATCCAATACTTCACCGGCCATTTTGCTGGAGACCTGCTTGTGATGAGACTGAGACAGAAGAGGGGGCTGACAGGAAATTTCTTGCAGATTTTAGCGATAACGGCTGCAAACTTCCAACGAAATACCTCTTCATGTATTCCTTCACAGCTGCTCTTACACTCTTCAGAACACCACCGAAATTTGTAAAAGTATTCCTAAATAGGAATTACACGAGTATACAAAAAATCACTTTTATAGGGAGTGTATAACTTAATAGGATTAAAAATGAACACAGACCCGAACTGACGTTCAATACTGCCAAAGTCAGACTTTTCTTTTCTGCCAAAGTAATATATATATATATATATGATTGAGTGGTTTCGTTATCTTATTAAAGAAAATTTATTGTATTTTATTTTTATTTACCATTCTGCAGTTGTTGTGAATATTTTAGGTAATCTAATGTTTTTTCTCTTTTGGTCAGAAATATTGGCATTTTTCTGTAAACAGCTGGAAGTCTTAAGGGGCATCTAGGAATAGAGTTATTTTTCTATTATCTTTCCCTCTCACTCTCTCTCTCTCTCTCTCTCTCTCTATATATATATATATATATATATATATATATATATATATATATATATATATATATATATATATATATATATATATATATTACTTTTTTTTGTTGACATATTTAATACAGACAGATACATAGAATTCATTATATGATTCATAAAGTTCCGCACGACATACCAGTCTTACTGGCTTAGTATACTTACGCCTAACTAAACACAAACTTCATTTAAATTTCGTTGGATTAACAATGAAAAAAAATTGTGATAGGAGAACTGACAAATTTAAATTTATTTAAAAAAGTATTACATCTGTAATATTTCTTCGATAAAGCAATGAAACTAACTAAAAAAAAAGTATATGGAGGTGAAAAAAAAAACAAAAAAACTTCCAAGTTAAGTTAAAGAGCAGACCCATTACCGACTCTAGATTAATTGTCTAAGAGTTAAAATGAAATTAATTGCTTAAAAGAAGCGGGACGCGCGAGGGGTTGAAGTTAAGATTAAATTAATTCAGGTAAAGTTGTTTCAGCCTTCATGGAAATGCGCTTCTTCTCTCAGTCGTAAAGTGTGATAGAACGATGGGTCAGGAACAAGTATTTTCGTTCATTATTTTGTTTATTTGAAAAGTAAATAGATAAAAAATAATTAATGCGTAAATATTTGTTCGATGATTGGTCACTTGAATGCGAATATTTTTAATAGCAGATTTTATACTTGAGTTACAGCATAAACTACATTCTTAAATAGAAAGTAAAAATTGAGATTGACAAAACTACATTTTAACATTCCATCATATAAATAGACCTAACTTCCTAACTATTCTATAAATTATTCATATAAGTCATAATATTTAAAATTTATTAATTTACAAATTACTTTGTTACTAGTTTCTAAAGATTATTTTTAATTACTTAAATGTTAAAATAATAAAAACACTGATGAATTCTGTAGAAAAAGAACATTAAATATTGAGTCTTTTTATTTTATTTTTTTACTTAATATTTAAAAATTTTATTTTTCTACTCACACATCAATTATAAATAAATAAGTGACTTATTTTTAGAATAGATAAAGCATTTATTGATTATTATATTAAAAATAAAATAATAATAATAATAATAAGTAAATAAATTCGTAATTTATTCTGGGAACAAATACCTTTAGTACAATATTATAGAAAAATGATTTTTGGTCTTTAGGGTCTTAGAGAAGAAAAACAACAAAAACCAAAATAAAAAAAAAGTGAAAATATTGAAAAAATAATGAATCAAAGGTAGCTTACAATGTCGCCTGAAGTATAAATAAAAAATGAAACGAAATAAAATAATAATAATAATTAAAAGAAAATAGCAATTCATGTACATATATGTTTACATATTTAAAACTAAAATAAAAGAATAAGATACTTTTCTGTATATTAGCAAATTTTGATTGAAAATCTTAATTCCTATTTACTATTGTTGGAGAATAGAATGGATAGAAAACGATTGAATAGAAGGGATTTATTGGTGGGAAGAGTTTTGGAGCGACGGGTAAAGGGAAGAATCAATTTCCATACAGATGAGCATCGGATAATAAAAGAACTGTCTAAAATCGTGGTTTGGGGTGCCATCAAATATAAATCTGAAGACAAAAAACGGGTACTAGAAAAATGAATAAAAGATTTGAACTGAAGAAGATCGGATATGTATGGATAACTTGGTAGAGGAAGGATGCCTGGAAATAAGTTCGTAGAAAAGTTAAAGCCACTTCAACTCTTCATAAAATCAGGAGACATTCGTGTCCTTTGGGAACTGGAATTGTACAAAGCAATTCAACAAACGTTTTAGTTTTTTTTAAGGATTCCCCAGGAATGACGTACTGTTTTTCTACAAGAGATATTACTGTATGAATTTATATATGTTTATTTATTTATCTAATTTTTTTCATATTAAATTTATATTTCGGGTTAATAATAATACATTACTATATTTAAAAAAGAAAGAGCTGATTTTTCTGCCGATAAATTATTTATTAATTTATTTTATTATTTTTTTTCTAAAAATTAATAACTGAAGAATTGATTATTTTGTTGTGCTTTTAAGCAACACTTGTTAAATTGTGTAAAGGCTCTAGCATGGGATTAATTTGTTTGTTTTTCTTTGAAGGCGTAAAGCCCTCTGGCCATTAACACCTATTTATTTAATAAAGTGTGTCTCTCACATTCTCTCTCTCTCTCTCTCTCTCTCTCTCTCTCTCTCTCACACACACACACACACACTATATATGTATATATATTTCCTTATTATTTTAAAAATAAATGTTGATAGTTTTTTTTTAATGAACATATCATTTTTTTTTAAATTCGGCTCAACTAGTAGTAGTGAACTAAATACAATTTTATAATTATTTAAGAAAAATTGAAACATAAGAGATACCCGATAATTTAAAACTATCGATAATGAAGTCGTTCTTCAATTTTTGGTAAAAAAATGGGGACAAATTATTTACGCTGAGATTTAATGAAAAAAAAAACACTTTAGAATGTATTACATGCTTTTGAAATTGCATCTATTTAATTAATTTAGTTATTAATTTTACAATTTTATCTTACAATATGTTTGAAGATTAGAAAAACAAAAGGAATATTAACATGCATTTGAAACTATTTTAAAATTCTAATGTTAGTTCTGCATTTTTCCTTTTTTTTATTTCTGTGCTTTTTAATATTTAAACTTAATGTTCAATATATTTATTAAATTAATTACAATTTCGTTACACATTTATCCTAATAAAAGTAATTAAATACAAAAATTAAATTTATATATATCTTACAGCTAAAACATTTTAGATTTGCTGGTTTCGGGTGACCATTAAAAATAATATGTGCATAATTATATAATATTTGGATATATATCGCCGATTTATTTCAAAGAATCATTAAGTAACATTTTAATGAGATAATCGAATTTCAAGTTCCTGATTCATTAAAAAGATCCTAATATAGCAATTTGGTTATTCATTTTTTAATATTTGCAATTCTAAATATATATTTTATTTCCGAAGATTAATAAAAATACTTAAAATATACAGGAAAATGAATACAAATAAAAAAACTATAATTACGACGCTCATAGTGGCTTTTTGTCCAGTAGCATTGTTAAACAGAACAGTTACTTTTATAACCTTGCAAGTAAGTACTTAGAGTGTGAGTTAGATTTATCTAATTTGATTTGTTTTATTAACCATTTGATAAATTAATTCAGTAAAAGAAGTCATCAAGTACCAGATAGTGAATTTTTGAGTTTTACTTTAACCTTATTTGGACTACATGAATTTCATTAAGTAACTTTATGACTTTTTGCTCTGTATAGTAAGAACATCGTATACTATATATAAAAGTATTTTTCATATTCATATGCACTTAATCAGTTGTTATATCGATAAATATGATCGGAATCAGCAGCTAAATATCTTTAAGTTCAATTCGACCAAAAGTATACTTTGTGACTTTTTTTTTCAATGAGCCAACGATATATTCACAATAATTAATGTTTTCATTATACTTTCGATCTAGGGAAAGGTTGATGTGGAAAATACTCGAATAAGTCAAACAAGAAAAATATTAAACAAGACCGATAATATTCTTTAATGATCACAATTTTAATACAATAATTTTCGTTTAATTTGGAATGGAATATAATAGAAGAATCGACTTTATTCTGAGATCTCTTAAGAATAAAAATATTGATCATAAAAATTAACATTAAATGTGACCAAAAATACTTATTACAATAAAGGAATAACTAAAATATAAGTAATAAAAAAAGTATTTACATAGCTGTATAATATATGCGGAAGAAAAAAAATGAGCAATGAGGTCACAATACTGCAAAATAGCTGCTACAAACACAGTAAGAAAGGATTAAATGAAATTGTAAAATAACAATAAATTACTTATGTAGGCAAACCATTTAGTGTAATAATTTAGAAATGTAAATTATATCACGGAAATATATAGATAAGTTGACATATCTTATAACTGTAAAAGTTAGAATTTAAATTGAGATTACTTGTACTATAAAAGTCTTCATAAATTCATAAACAGGGTGTATTAGTTCATCATGACCAAACTATTGTTTTTTTTTATTCATTTAATGAAATTTACAACTGTAATACAAAAAAAAAAAAAAATATACAACCAGTAAAATTGCACACATTAGAAAAAATGACAAACAGACTTGAAGAGATACCGCCCCGCACTCCCTATTTAATTCTAGGTGAGAAGATCACGAGGTCATCTTCTTTTCAGACGCCTAGGGGGATTATCAAGAATCGAGGAAAAAGGAAGGCAGGAAACAAGTGTATTCGGATGGGACTGGAGTTTATCATGAAAGGATAGGTATCTGGCTCGGACTAAATCTGCGGCATGTGGTACATTAAGGTCTTTATGAATGGTTTTATTTGTGACAAAATATAGGGCATTAAGGATTTTAGGTGGTAACGATTGGATACGATAGGAATTCGATGATTTGATAGCGCCCCAATGCTCAGCCTCATATTTCCATATAGGTCTTATTATGGTTAAGTAGATGAGTCTTTTGTAATTAATTGAAAGCTTAGAGCGTTTGTCTAGTAAGTGTTTCAGAGTCGGAAACGTCGAGCAGTTTCTTGTCGATTCAATCTGGTATGAGGATTCTAATAGAGATGTTTAACCAAGTAGAGTCCTAGGTAGCGGATTTGTTCAACAGGAACAAGTGGTATTTCAATGAAGGATATTGTAGGACAAGAAGTTGTAGGTTTACGACGAAGGGTAAAGGTAATTCGATGGGATTTATTTTTATTCTCCATATATGATACGATTTTTCTACTTTTGTGATATGTGATTGGAGGGTTTTGGATGAAATTAAAGGGTCATTATGGGATATCAGCTGTGTAAACTGTATAGAGGATAAGACTGAGGATGCTCCCTTGAGGAACACCAGCAGACTACTTACTTTAATCACTGTTTTCTAAAAAAATTTCACCTAATTTATGATGGTGTACTTAGAATTTAATTATCTCGAGCAGTTTTTTAGCAATTCCTTCTTATTAAATAAAAACCGTGACTATCTTTTAAAAAAAAAAAACAGGTCTTTACTTCTTTCATGTTCGGAACCATCCCATGCATTAAAAGAACTTTTTTTGTTGCAAGTTTAGTCAAGAATCTCTATTCAGAATTTGGCCATTAACATTTGAGACACTTTGTATAGTACTGTATTAAAATTGGCTATTTTCGAAATACTCAATTTTGAAATCAGGTCTTTAGCTCATGGGAAAAAATTACCTATTTTTTATTTATTTATTTAGAAATATAATAATCTGTCACGTGGACAATAATTATAGTGATACATGAAAACACTCATACCATATATACAGAAAATGTAAAATTAACAAAAGTAACATAATAACTAAATAATAATAAAAAACTATGTACAATAAAAAATAAAATAACCTAAAGATACGTAAATTGTATTCGTAAAGCGTAAATATAACTACGCTGAGTTAAAGTGGCTCTTCCCCTCCATTCGAAGACAATATTTCCTAGGTACGTTCCTCTACCAAATTATCAACAACCATCGTCTTTCTTACGCCTGCAACCTTCCCCAGTTCAAATCCTCAGTCCATTCCCTGTCCACAAGATTTCGACCTTCTAACCTTTACATGCCTTCTCACAGATCTGCATCATTTCAAAACTCCTTTATTGCTCGTTCAATTTCTGGAATTCCCTCTCAATCAAAATTCGACATTTCCCATTTATATCCACATTCGAAACCCTCCTATTCCAATTCCTATCCCAAAAACTGTCAGATCTGCTAACCATTCGACAACATACATTTATTTCATGCCATTCAGTGTCAAATATGCTAAATGATAATGTATTTATATATTAATCAGGCACTTTATATTGTCTGATTCAGATTTCTGTTTTCTCAACAGAAACACAAGCCTGATTTTGATAAAAAAATTTGATATATTTTTATTTTTTAATTCTGTATTGTTTTCTTAAAAGTGTATAATGGTCTATCAGTGCAAATAGCTTTAAGTGTCTTGTCATAGTGTCAATTGCTTTGTATATAGTTTCGTTTGTTTTGAATATAGAATGTTTACCTTATATTTTCTTTAAATTATTAATTTTTTTCGTTTTATTTTGGCCAGATGTAATCTTTTAATTTTGTTCTATTTTCTTATTATCAAGGGACTGTGTTCCAGAATAAAGTTATTTTCTATCTTTCTATCTAAATACAGTCATACCTACCTATTTAAAATAGAGAAATAAAAATTTGGTATAACTTTCTATTATAATTTATTAGAATGTGCAACTATTTATTTCCATTCTTTTCGCCTGTAGCGAATAAACTATGCAAAATATCCATTATTTTAAAAGGTGGTTTAAGGGACACGTAACGTGAGTAAACAGATCCGACGGTAACTTGATATGGACTATAATGGAGTGGTCTCGAGTGCAAAGCAATGTAACGGCTTGTGTGTCCCCCTTTCACAGCTGCGAGCTCAGATAAATCATATACTATATCAAATATTAATAATATTATTTTTTTTATATCCAATATAATATGATATTGAAATAAGCCACGAAACATTCTAGTAAAAATATTAAATTACGAGTCTGTTTTGCGTACTTAGTTCATCAAATGCTAGTTAATTACAGAAATGATGTATCGCATTACTGTTTTATATATTTTGTTAAGAATCGATTATGTTAATATAAATTAATGAAAATTCTTTATTGAGATATTTTATAATCTGTCAAATCTAAGGACAATAGTAATAGTGATAAAAGAGTAGCTCACTCACACTATGTACAATAAATAAACGTACATGCGTTTAGAGTGCGCAAGTCGTAATTTTTATTCCTAATTTTATACTTGGACTTAAATAAACGTGAATGTAAAAGTGAGAGGTTTCAAA
Organism: Nezara viridula; assembly: GCA_928085145.1. Taxonomy (NCBI): domain Eukaryota; kingdom Metazoa; phylum Arthropoda; class Insecta; order Hemiptera; family Pentatomidae; genus Nezara; species Nezara viridula. Next base: position 27,811,383 of record OV725083.1, on the reverse strand, counting down.
CCATATGATGATGCCGCCTCAACGAATCGACACGTAACAAACTAATTCATAATTTGGAAATAACTCGAAATTTTTGACATATTTTTGACATATTTGACATATGAAATAACTCGAAATTTCATTATACTTATATTTCATCAGTATTTGAAATCTTACTAAATTCTCTAAAAAATGAAAAAAAAATCATCGAAATCAGACTACGTGGTGCAAAGATATAGCGGTCTTAACATTTAGTATTCTACTTTAAAGATTTTTTTCTTCATTTCAGTTTTGGATTACTCAAAAACTATTGTTGTATTAATTGTTTTTATCAAGTATATTTTAGTAGAATTTTATTTTTTGTTTGAATCTTTCAGATTTCAAGGATATATATTAATAATAAAATTCATAATATTGAGGAAAGAGCTTTTTTTACCCTTATATATATATATATATATATATATATATATACTTCATGCTTGGATCATTTAAATGAATTAATGCATGGAATAAATATATAAGGGTAAAATAAATCTTTTTTCTCGATATTATAAATTTATTAGCAGATTTTCTTATTTAACAGAAAATGATATAAAATTATTTCTTAATCTACCCTATTTTCTCTTCTGCTCTTTATTCGAAATTTTAAAATTTGGGCAATGACTCTTTTCTTCCTGAGGAAGAATACATTGTATCAGAAAGTAATTATTCTAGCTAATTTCAAAACATTTCGTTTTGTAAAATTAATTATTAAATTTTTTATAGTGCTATAAATCTGGAATGTTATATACTTTATTTTAAATAAAATATTATCTGTATATAAGCTATTAAATGCTTATCATTTTAAAATTTACTTGATTATTTTTAATGACAAAAGAAACATTTCTTTATTTTTATTTTTATTTTCTGTGAATACAGTTAGCTAGGTCAAAACGTACCTTCCAGAGAACTAAATTCAAAGTATTTAGCCTTCATCAAATATTTAAAGGCAATGTTTAGAAGCTTTTGTAAACTTAAGAAAAAATATAATGTTATAATTATAAATTTAATGAAACTAGAAAGGGTTAACCTATGGATGGGTATAGGTTATTATATTTATAAACTGATAACTAACTAAATAAAAGTATTAAAACTTTGCATAGAAACATTACTGAATGGAACATACAAATATAAGGAATAGAAGAATAGTTAGGGTGGTCAGTCAAAAAGGAAAGCAAAAATAAATGATAATATTTATTTTTTACATGTGCCGACGTTTCGACCTGAAGTTCAGGCCTTCATCAGGGATAAGAAAATAACCAGATAACAAGGTATGAGAAACATAAGTAGTGATGGTAAAAGATATAATAAAAAATAAAATAAAATAGATAAATATAAAGTAGAATGAAATTGTTAGAATAATGACTAAGAACTAAGAGATAAATAATAAAAACCGTTACAAAGTGTGGAATGATGAAGTAGGCATAATCAAAAAGGGTGACATAAGTGTTACAATGGGAATCTTAGAATAGAATGTAAAACATAAAAAAGAAATATGAAGTTATATAGAAATGAAAATAAATAGTAAAATTAAAACATTGAGAATGGAGTAGTTAGATAGAAAATTGAGATATTGTAAAGTCTATCAAGATGTGCAGACAATGTATAATATAATAAAGAGTTAAAAACAGAGAAAAGGAATGAAAGGAAGGAGGGAAGAAATTGAGAAAGCTGAAATAAGAAAGAAATAAAAGAAGTACTACCTGTCTCCTTGCAGGTGTTGCAGGGAGAATAAAAGCCGTTGCAAGGGAGGGGGAAAGAGAAGAGATGTGTAGGTGGCGTCATCTCTCTTATTTATTATTTATTATTATCTCTTATTTATTATTTATCTCTTAGTTCTTAGTCATTATTCTAACAATTTCATTTTACTTTATATTTATCTCTTTTATTTTTCTAATTTTTTTTTTTATTATCTTTTTTACCATCACTACTTATGTTTCTCATACCTTGTTATCTGGTTATTCTCTTAGCCCTGATGAAGGCCTGAACTTCAGGTCGAAACGTCGGCATATGTAAAAAATAAATATTATCATTTATTTTTGCCTTCCTTTTTGACTGAGCACCCAAACTATTCTTCTCTTCATTATCCACGACAGTCAACCAATTACCAATTATACAAATATAAGGTTTGTGGGAAGTATTCCCACGGGTCAGCTAGTAATCTATATAATTATCTTTTATATACTTTAAATGTAAATTGAAGCTGAGTGAAGATCTAAAATTTTATTATCTTCGAAGGCATTTGTACATCACACGTCCCCTTTAGTTGCAACATAATTTACTCTACAACTTTCTACTTCAAGGGGACAAGGGAGCAGTTTATAATTATGTCGCACTCGGAGAACACCTGTCCTGGGACAGCTGTTATGGCATCGTACCAACTTTACAAATTATCTTGATTTATAGAGTTCGCAAGGATGCAACAGTTGTATAAACTATTTATAAAACTATTATATACAGAGCTGAAAGGTCAGGTCGAAGTTGAGATATGTCCATAAAGAGAGAATAATTTTTAGAGTTTACATAGGATCATGAAATCGGTTTTTAGCTCTTAAACACCATAAATAGGATATTAACAGGTGATTTCGAAGGCCTCAAGGCTCTTAAATATAAGTATTCTCCAATAGACCTGCGATTTGGTATGTGGGTCTTATAAAAAAAAAGTCCATTCGATGTCCGACTATTTCAAAAATTCATAGCTCTCAACAGCAAATTAAAAACTTGATAAATCTATTCGATTTGTCTTTGAAGTCAGTTTAAAATGGTTATATACATGATAATGAAAAGTAATAATTGGTCTACATGTAATTGTAAAGAATAGTAAATCTCATGAACGTCATGATCCATTATTAAATATAGTTTTTTAAAACGCACATATCTTTCTGTAAATATGTCTGATAATTAGAATTAGAAAAACCAGTCACCTATTCTGTACGACTCTATTATGAGATAAATAGAACAAGATATTTCCAACAGTACATAGGTATTAGTAACCTAACCAAGCGTCAAGCATTTATCTACATTTGTTACTGGACTTAAAAAAAAATAGTTGAATAACATGTTTTATTTTTCTTTATATATTATATGTTTATTTATTTTTTCTTTTATTTTTTATTGAATATTAATACATTCTGCCACATTGAAGGGCATTAATATTAAGGTTACATTAATCATTCTAACAATATGTACGTATAAATAATAACTAAGTAATATGCCTATGAAACAGAATTTCGATCACCTCTCACAAAGCAGTGTGAGTAGGTATAACTTTTTATTGTTTTTGTTACCTTTTATCTTTTCTATTCATAAGAGTGTATTTTTTTTAAGTGTATTTTATTTTATTTTTTACTTATTTTCTGCACTCTCCTCTCAATGTGGGTATGTATATATATATGTATGTGTTTGTTTTTTCTTTTTCTGCTCGTAATCTATTGCAGCATAGGTAGATCACAATACCTTTCTACTTTTTCTCAATACCTTCACATGTTTTCACTTAAACGTCTTAAGGAACATATATAAATCATTTATTTGCTCTAGTTATTTTCTTTTATTCTTATTTTTTCATTATATTGTAGCAATAAAATTGGTTGCCTATAAAACTTATTTAGCATTTCTTTCCAATTTTATTTAGCTATAAGTATGTCGTTGTTTTTTGTACCAATATTATAATATTGTAACCGTTGTACCCATCTGCTTCCCTTAGTATACCCTCCAAAACTATGTATATACTCATTTTATTACTTAGATTGTAGTTACTCTTTATTATAATAGGTCATCTGACCAGATTTATTGTCAATTGGTTTAAACAATATTGTTATTCTCAAGGGACCTAGTCCCAGAATAAAGATGATTTTCTATTTCTATTTCTATGTACAAAAAATGAAATAATAAACGCTGAATGAAATTAAAGTAAATAAAACACGTTCATAAATATACAATATTTACATTCGCCCACGGGAGCCATGCATTGTTCCTCAAATGTCAAAGCCAACTTGTTTTTAAAGCATCAAAAACAAAAGTATTTTAACTATCCAGCTTTCATGAGCGCCATAGTGTTTTTCAAATCAAATAATAAACTCTCTGATTCCTCGTCTAATTTTCAAAACAATTTTTTTTTTAAACGTCTCTTGACTCTTTTGACTTCCGCCATTTGTCTTCTCGCAGCATTGGGGCTGTTCTAGGCGATAAGCTGTAATCGTTTCCTTCTTTCTTTTCATGTAGATAATATCCAGGAAGCATGTGGTTTATAATAACCGGACGCGATCACCATCAGTCCCTCTTCATCAGCATGGTTGGCAACCTTTTGCATACGTCTCTATCCTGTTGTAGTTATTTACGTGATAGAGTTATTAGCCATGTGCCCAACTCCTAAAATCTGGAGGACCAAAGGAGCTATGTTATTAGACACAGGGGTCGCTCTCACCTTCCTGTGAATCTCAGGGTGGGGACGGTACCCTTACGACATACGAGAATCGAACCCGCGCCGTAGTGATCTAAGCAATCGAGTAGGTATCGTTTATTTATTTATTATTAATTATTAATATTTTTTTTTTGTTATTTAATCCCGCGAACGGGATTTAAACTTAACTTAACCTAACTTTAAACTTAACCTTAACTCATTCGTCCACCGCAGAAAACGGGTCTTCATATCTCTTGGTTTGGTAGCTCACGATATAATACATCGTGCATCTTGTCAACTCCTGAAAGAATCTGAAGGTAGGGAGGAGTCTCTTTACTACAGGAAAAATATTCGGAACACAATAAGCCCCTTGAGGTGGTAAGAGATGAAAGGTTTTCGATATCCTTCAAAGATAAGTTGTACAATGCCCAAACCTGTAAGGAACTTTGCGAGATAAGGAACTTTTTCCAACTTCACGAGGATTTTCCTACGCAAGGGATCAAGGATTCCCTTTTATTCTTACTACGAGGAAAATAAGTTGTCCTACATTTCTTGTATTCTTTTTTTACTTTTCTACTCCATAATAACATAATAATGATAAAAAAGTATCTCCCAGTGAGAAATCTCACATTAGACAGTTTGAGAATTAAAGAAAGGTGTGTGCCAAACTTAGCATACAAAAGTATTAGTATGGTTAGTGAATTTTTTATTTAGATATTAATCTGGAGAATGTTATGAAAATAATACAATTGCTTGTATTATACAATCAATAATGTATTGGAATAGTATGCAGAATATTTGTAATATTAAGTATTTCTATTGAAGGTAATGATGATGAAACATATGGTGAAGGGCTTTCCTTGTGTTTTGTAAACTGTTTCATTGAAACGATAGGATTAGAATCATTTTAGAAATCAACTAAAGTATACATAAACTTATATTGGAAACAAATCTAATTAAATTTACTAAGCTAAAAAATAAAACAAATAAATATAACCTGAGAAAAAGATATGTTTTATTTTTTTTTGTGAAATAAATATCGGTTGATGTATAAGTTTTTTTAAAGTTGACTTTTTTTAAAATACAGTCCCCCCCTCACCCCACACCAACCCCCCCACACCTTCCCCCCTACACCACCAAACACCCCAACCTACCATCCATAACCCACAAAACCAACCAACCAACCACCATCAACACACTAGCACCTCTACTTCCATAAATCTCCCATACTCTGTTCCCCCCTACACACCCCTTACCAACCACTAAAAAAAAAAAAAAAATAACCCCCCATAACACACAAACCCACTGCCCCCCCGCACAACCACAACTCCACAAAAGAGAACCCCCCAACACCTCACCCAAAACCGCCGCCCAACCCCCATACCTCCCACCCCCCCACCCTCAAAACAAACCCACCCCACACCCACTTTACATATACTAAACTAATATAACCAACCGCCACACCAAACTTAGCACCCAAAAGCGCCCCCACACTACCCACCAAATAATAAAACCCAATCCCCACCCACCCATCCACACATCCCCCCTGCCCACACCAATACCCCCAGCCCTAGCTCATAACAAAATAACAACCAACAAAAAAAAACAAACCGAATCCCAAAGCACCTAGTCCAAACGATCGTAGAAAAAACCCCCACCCACCCCGCAACCAACCCCACATAACACCTCCGGCACCCAACCCCCCCAACATCCTGTACCCTCCCCACCCCCCCCCCCGGATGCACCCCCCAAAAAACTAATGTAAGAGTTACCATACATACATGTAAACATATCCAACACAACCGGCCCCCCGCAAACCTCCCAGCCGAATGTCCCCCAACCACAGCCCCCCCTGGAACACAGACCCAACACCACACAAATGTATCCAATTTGCTGCCATCCTTACAATCCTTACGTATCGGTATAAATGGACAGTCGACTGTATATACTTTTTCCAAAGAAAAGTTTATTTTAAATACATAAATAGGAAATTCGTATTACTAATCTTAGTTCTATCAGCAAATTGTTTTGAAAAGAGCAATCAGTTTAGTTGGTTAGGTGGGTACTAAACAATCTGAAGAAGTAATAAAAATAATTGAAAAAACAATTTTTCGAAAATTAATTTTGATAACAGAATGCTAGCGAATAATACAAAAAAAAAATTTATAAAACATTTAATTTGCATTATACTCAGTTTATCTTTTTAGAATTGTTCGCATCTGTTCAGTAAAAGTAACTACTCAGTTATTCTAATAAGGCTGGATGAACCCTGTTCCGTGATAATCTATTTTCATGTTTTCGAGAATCGAGCTGGTCCTATATTTTGCAATGAGAACATAAGTGCAATCAATACACTACGTACACAATATACTGCCATTGGTTCTGGATAAGAAGGTTCTAGGAACCATCTTAAGAGAACTCGTTGTAACGGAAGTCTTAAACACAACGATCCACATCCATGACTAGCTATTTTCAGAAGAAGGGAACATTTAAACAAGTGTTAGAGTTTTACATAAATGTTAGAATTCAGGTAGCACTGACACTGGTCGTAACAGGAAACAATCCAGTTCTATTTTTGTACTTCAACTCATGACTCCATTGAGAAAGGAACTAGTGTTTACTTTCTTTAGGAGGCGAGTTCCTTACAAATATTTATTTGAGTTTATTGGAAATCAAGATCAACTTCTTTTCTCAATAAAATGTTTATTGCTTGATCTGTGACAGGGTAGGTATACCTAATAACGATAAACAAATAGAGAAATGTATATTTAACATATATAACTCAATTCATAGAAATATTATTATCAGCTATAGCTTGTCTTAGTTAATTTATCAATCGTAATGAAATTTAATTAAGTGAACTGAATTAAAAATAAAGAAAAAGTAAATGTATCAACAGAAAGAAATGTTAATGTCAATGACATTGTTAAATATCAATTACAACTGGGCCTCAAATTAAATCCGAAATCACAAGAAACAGTATACAAAGTATATATACTTTTCAAATGACACCAAAAGTAATTAAAAAATTACTTAAAGTTAAAAAAGTATATTGAATATTTAATAGTTGACTTATATTTTTATAAAGGAAGATGGTCCGGGGTGGCGGTCATAAATAGGCTAAACAGTGGCAAAACTATTTTATTAAAAGCCTGCTTTTAACTAAATAGTTTTGTCACTATCTCCTTCCTTAAAAAAGTATAGTTTGGTGGTGAGATACCAGTATCTAATGGATGGAAATTATTTTAACAAAGACCTCAATATTTTTCTTTGTTTCAAATATTATTCTCATCTTTTAATTAAAAAATTCTTGATCCCCCTTTCCCTCTGACTCATAATCTTTCATCCAAAACAATTCCTGAGAAATCTCCGAGGCGTCTGAAAAGAAGACAACCAAGGAACCTTTCATATTAATCTAATCATCGAAATTCTACAAATGGGTAATTTCTTCACAAGTTTCTGTCATTTATTATACTTTTATAGCAGTTTTGTTTTTATGTTTTATTTTACTTATACAGTTATAAGTTTCAATAAACAAATTTTTAAAAAATCAGAGTATTGCGTTATAAAGGTCTATTATATTAAGATTCATTGGAGTTGTAGTTATTAAAAATATTCTCGATATTAAGATCGCGCGCTACCGTATCGATTTATTTGAACTTAGTTGATTTCTTACGCGTTAAGGATGATTATAGGATTATCGAAAGTATATTACCATCGATTCATTGTGCGTGATTAGTTTACGAAGATTATTTTTTTTCCAAATGATGCGATTAATTAATACTTTTACAGAATTTATTGACATATGGTTCTTTTATCATCAATTTTTCATTAGCTGTGGATCGATCCTGGGATCGGGAGACCACCCTGGGGAACACCCAGCCTCTATAAAAAGGGCACATTAATTAAAAAAATAATTAAGGAGGAAAACCTGGCGGTTGAGCTATATATCGGCCCCATCACCTCCCCGCACAACCGTTGGCCTTTTAATAGTACTTTTCCTAAATAGTACTGAACCTAAGACCCTTCATGGGTTGTAGTGGCACAGGTTTTTTTTTTATGTTTCTTCTATCAGGTTTTCGGTTGTTGACGAAAGCCTAATAATTCTACGTTACAAAATTTATTTGCTAAGTCTTCATTTAAATTGGGAAGCAATGAACTGTTGTATTAAATGCACGCTACAGAGAACTTTCCGTAATAGTAATGAATTTTTGGATGATTTCGATATATATATATATATATATATATATATATATTAAATAAAAATAAAAAATAAATATTAAGAAAAATTATTTTTCTGTAAAAATAAATATATTGAGTAAAAACAAAAATAATTAAGATGTTTATGAAATTAAGATGTTTTGCGGGAATCGTTTGTTTGCCCAACACTAATGAAGGCCTTAACTTTGGACCAAAACGTCGGCAAAAATAAATATAAAGGAAGGAGATGGTCCGGGGTGGCGGTTATAAATAGGCTAAATAGTGGCAAAACTATTTTATTAAAAGCCAACGTTTCTACACGATTTTACAGGTCTTCTTCAGGGAGGTGTGTTCAGCTAGGAGTTTCACTTAGAACTGGACTAAGTGAAACATAACTAATTAGCTTCGTATTTATCGTAGCTTTGTATATTGAATTTCCGTTTATATAAAATATATAAATATATATATATATATATATATATATATATATATATATATATATATATATATATATATATACATATACATATACTTATTTCTATAATGGCAGTGTTTTAAAATTTACTTTAAGTTTGAAACAGAGGTGTGAAAATAAGAAAGAGATTATAAAAGTAAGGAAAACTGTTACTGTGGGTTCGAGACAGAATAAAGTAACAATAGTTTTCTCAGCGTCTCGCTGATACTTGTTTCCTGCCCAGCGCTTTATGTTAATAAGTTTGCAGTAACGCAAGAGAAGGGTGAGTGAAAGGGCAAGCAAATTTGTAGATCATCTGCATACAAATGGTATTTTGGATGATGGATATGAATGAATGGGTAGATCGTAAATGTAAATAAAGAAAAGGGCTAAAGGAAGCAGAGAGATTTAATGAATGGTTCGTTGCGTAATACTAATCATTTACTCAGTAATATTTGATTTTCAAAAATTTTAGATTGTCACACCATAAATTTTTATATTGATTTACAGAAGGTAAAAATTAAAAAAATATTAAATATTTAGTGGTCGTAAAGTTTATATTAGGCATGTTATATGAAAATATTTTCACTAATATTAAAATTAAATTGGAATAAATTAAATATATTTTTTCAAATATTTATAATTGAGTGGGAGTAGCTCAGTGGTAGAGCACTGAACTTCCAATGCTAAAGGTCCTAGGTTCGAACCCCGGCTCATGACAGAAATTTATTTATCTATCTGTACATTGGTCGTGGGGCGACCCTGGGTCGGGAGACCCTCCTGGGGCACACCCAGCCTCTATAAAGTGGGTACCTTTAATTAAATAATCGATTAAGGTGAAAAACCTGGCGGTTGAGCGTGATCTCGGTCAAATCACCTCCTTGCACAACCGTTGACCTAGAAACAGTGCTTTCCCTAAATAGTACTGAACCCAAGAAGACCCTTCATGGGTTGTAGTGGCACAGATTTTTTTTTTTTAATATTTATTTTATTGTACATAGAGTGTGAAAGTGATCTCAGAACACTATTATAAATGTCCTTGAGACAGATTGTAATATTTAATATATATATATATATATATATATATATATATATATATATATATATATATATATTTATATTTTATAAATATTAAGTAAAAGTAATTAATAAAGTTACATTTTTTCCGAGGACATGGATACAATAAAACTAAATACAACAACTTCGATGAAAGCCGGTAAAGAAATAATAAATCGGATAAGGCTTATTTATTTTTTAATTAAATTGATAATTGAAATAACTGTTTTATTAAATTAAATATGGAAATTGTAAAATATTAATGTTTAAAAAGTCTTTTCAGATGGCTTGAAAATGTCACTGGAAGCCGAAACGTTGCCAACCGTGGTAGCGAGAATAATAGAGAATTAGTAAAATATATACAGATAATTTTATTAACAAAATAAGTTTGTTTATAAAAAAAAAATAATTAGCAGATCGATATATAAATGTAGCAGTCATGACTTAATTTAAAGATATATGAATTCATTCACTAACTATTTCCCGTATCGATTAAATAATATCGAACAAGTGCCTCAAGTTTTGTTGCTATTAATATAAGCTTTACGTCAAAACCGTATAAATAACCATATTGCCCTATAAGTTAACTTCAAATTACAGTCATTAAGTGTTTGAAAACTTCTAAACTTAGCGGAGCCACAAAATATTAAAATATTAAATTGGTCTGGTTCTGCTTCAACGATGGATAAATAATAAAATGATTCGCATTCATGAAATATCTACAGTCCATTGGATACTGACGCAACAGCTATTATTAATTTCATTGCATTATCTATTTTAACCATCCCGGAGGTAATAATTAGAGCAATCAAGCATTGATTATAATTAATTACTTCACCTCTATTAATAAATTAGTGGGCCTTCAAACAATCGTTTTTATATTGCTGATATTCGTCTGCCATTCTTACAGTAAAGCAATGTGTTCTCTCTTAGAACTACATCCCTTCATTAACCATAAGATTTACTCAAATATGAGTTTTGACTATAGGAAACTGTCAGTTACTTGTGCATAATAGTTTTTTCCGTTCCAAATCCCGTATTTCGCATGCGCCTGAAACGGAAAACCCGTATAGTTGCTGAATTCCAAACTCTAGTTAGAATAGATCATTAGTCTCCAAACTACGGCGAGCACCTCCAATCCGACTCGCAAAAGTTTCTTTGATTACATGGTAACATTTTAAAAAATATGTAAATCACACAACAGGAGATTTCTACATCATTTATCGCATAATTTTTTTTCTCTTAGAAAGCGCATTTCACTGTTGAAAGGTCGTTTATTTATCGCAAGCCATGACCCGAGGAACTTATTGGAGTTCACAATCTGGCCCGCGGGCCAAAAAGTTTGGAAGTCCATAGAATAGACCATCGTTTGGTAATTTGTTAGTTTAGCAACAATAAAAGTACAATTTCTCTCAATAGATTCTAACCTTCTTTATTAACTTTATATTTCATTATTTATATATTTATTAGTTTATAACAGTAACCGTTCTTCATTAACTATTTTCTCTGCGCTCCTTGTCTTTAGGTCAAATTTAACAAAATAATTACTCATGATATAGTGTTTCTTTATAATTTTAATTTGGATGTTACATGGATACTTTGTTCCACTCTTCAGTTTCTAGAATTATATAAAATAATACGTTATAACCAGTCATTTACACGTGGAAGACTGTCATTGCTTGCCAATGAGTTGGAATTCTTTGCAGCTAACTATGAACAATTCATCCTGCAGTGGATCCTATAATAACTGGAAATAAGTTCGCTGATAAACTTGTTAAGGAAGATTCCAAATTAACCTAAACCATCTCCATACCTCGAATTGAAGATTTTAAAACGATAAATACAGCATCGATTCAACAGTCATGGAACAATCAGCAACCAGACTTCAAACCCATTCTACTCAAAAGGAAGGAATAAGTTTTAATTTATAAACTTAGAAATGGACATAAAAGGCTTAACTCACACCTGTACAAAAAATTTAAAATTGGACCAATATCTTTATATGAATGTGGAAGAGGCGAGCAAATAACGGAACACATTCTCCTGACGTTTCCTAATGGAGGGACAACGGAAGCAGAGATAGCCTGAACCAACTGATTTGATGACCAAGTTGTAAGGTGACCTGAAGGATCTCAAGATTACTGCCACATATATCCTGTTATTCACTGACTTCGCCATTTAAATGAGGAGAAGGAAGAAGAAGAAATATTATCAATTTTGAAGACACTTAATAACTGGTTTAATATAGAACGTGTAATTTTTTATTTATATTATTTAATAGAGTATTCCCAAGTATTCCACACTAGCGGATCCAGGATTTAATTTTGGGGGGGGGGGGGAAGGCTTTAGCCTGAAACATTTTTTTTCATGTATATATATATATATATATATATATATATATATATATAACGATAATTAATTTGATGAAAAAGGAAATAACCTACCTATATGAAATGGTGATTAAGTGCTTCTTGAAGTCCTATTAAATGTTATTATAAGAACAATAATGCTTCAAGAGATAGTTTTTAATGTTTTTTTTTTCTACAAAACATGGTTATATTTTACCGTTTTGGGAAAGGGGAGGGGGCTTAAGCCTCAAAGCCTCCCGCTGTAGATCCGCCCATGCCTTGGCAGATTTCGGGGGAATTACAGGCATACTAGTCATAAAAGAGGACCTGGCCACATATTGTTGGAATCACGAAAAAGGAAATTATGGATTAGGAAACTGTAAAATTTGTTTCAGATTTCCTGCTACAATGGCTTTATCCAGGAGGAGTACCTAGATTCTATCCGAAGAATGAAAATACTGGATAGGCAGGAGTACCCATCGCCCCCATGGTCAGTGGCGCAAGAACCAATCCTCACTCCGAAGATATTTTATTGCTCATCTTTTTTTAAAAACAGAACAAGCGAAGGTAGAATTAGAAAAATCGGAGATCATATACAATTAATCAATTCATAATCCCGACAAAAATGTGCCTCCCTCAAAAATTAACAAAAATAGGCCTTCTCAAAAATTTTGATGGCGCAACTGACGCCATCATCCCTTTTCTTGGCACTCCTGTAGATAGGATTCAATAAGAAATACTTTTAGAAAATGTTCAGTTTCTGGCATCTACAGTATGTGGACAGGCTCAATAACATTTATTATGACATTTGAAGTTTTATATTTGTACTTATACAGTTCACATGATTTTTGCGCTAGAACAAGAGTTATTTTGCGGATCGGGGATGGAACATGGTTGACTGGGGAGGAAATGGGACAGTGGATATTGACCAAGAGGACACGAATATAACGATTGATTATTGATGACCTTAGACCGATATCGAAGGAGGTCGCGGCCTGCCAAATTACCCCTAAATTACTCTAATCAATAGTTGTTGTCTTTACCGCTAGGAGCAGTTCTAATGTCTGTCTCGCTCGAGTTAGTATTCATCGATAACTTGTGGCGCCGTATACCTTCGACTACGACAATACGTAATGAATCGGTTGCCACAATATACCTAAATAGTGTAATCAAACATATGGTTATCAGTAGTCTGATCTACGAATATTCAAGTAACAATATTAATACATTGCCAACAAGAACGGTCTATCGATCTTGATGCATATGGCAATGCTGGGATATGGCAACTAGTGTATCCCAACGCGAACTCTCACTAATGTATAGCTATGCTTCTTCCTGATGCATTCGATGTATATGCGACATCCACCAACCATATTTATTCCTAGTTTATAGAAGTTATTAAGATTATAGAAGCCATACCTTCTTATTTTTTTGTTTTGCTAAAAATATAAGAACGTTTATTTCTATATGGTTCGAGATGTCGTAAGGACCTCGGAACGGCTATGATTGTACTAATACATTATTGCACTAGTTCAAGAAGTTTGGAGAAGAAGCTTGGTTTGTATTTCTCTCACTTACTAAGAGAGTAGATATCAATTACTGAGAACATAAAAGCCGTATCTAAGTAACGATATATAAAATATCACAAAATATAAAATAATTACTGTTTTCATTATAGAACAACTCTTTTTTTGCTTAGAACAAATATATAGGATACAATGGAATATATATATGGTATGTTGCAAAAATTAAAATTTTAATTTTATTTAGGACGTCACGCATCCCTCGCTCTCTTCCTCTGGATCTCCCAAAGTGGCCAGATATTGAATTTTTAACTCAGAGTTGTGAGGAAGTATGAAAATGAGGAGAAAATTATATCAATGAATAAATAAATCATATTCGGTACTTCAAATGATAGGTAAAACGTTATCCTTTTTGTTATCAATTATTAAATATTAGCGATTAAGACTGATCAGTAAATTGGATCATTAAGCAACTCATAGTAGAGCAACTGAACAGTTATATTTACTTCGCCTCTAAGTTCATTAGAGAAGTTCAAAACCGAAAATACATCCGCTTTTTTGTCCACTTTATCAACTCTTCAAAATATTTGAGCAATAATGGAGGGAGAATAAAATTAAAAATAACAAATAATAGCAAATAGTTTAGTGAAACAATATTTCTTAAAATGATATTTTAATGAATCTCGATTCGCAAGTTACGGGCGTTTCACCTTTTTTAGTTCCGTTTTTCTTCCCTAGACTTTTCTAGGTTAAAGGACAGTTTTAATCGATTTTTGAGAAGTAATAATCCTTATCTCATAAGTTTAAACACAATCCATCCACGAGATTCTAATATCCATTTACCAGACAGCAAGATAAAAATTTCTCCAAATAGATTGTAGTATTCACACCTACTGAAATGAAAAATTTACAATCTGCGAATGTTCTTGACTTGCTAGATCCAATCAATCAGCTTCTTCTTCGTTCTTCCCACACTATACGTCCCACGGCCACGTCCGGAACTAAATCTAAGAAATCAGAGCTCCTTCCAAGTTCCTCCAGTATCGTGCAGTGTTTAGTTACCATTTCTTCTGGTTAGGATCAAATATGCCTTATATGTTAACAGAAAGAAGAAGCAACTCTGAAAGATGTACTCAACGATTTTCTTATTTATTCCTGGACTGAAGCAATTTTCAAAGTGATGCTAAAAAGGATCTCTCATTCATATATTTTTCGGCCTCCTACGCATATTTCCCTGTACCTCTTTCTACAGACCTTTCCATCTCATACATAAGTTTATATGTTGTCATTTGTCATGTAATGTGAATTAAAGAGTCCATGTTTGTTGATTAATTGTTGGTAGAATATGCGTATCGACAGACGGTCAGGGTTGTATCGGTTACTTATACAGGTCGGTTATGTTAATCAAAAACATTTACTTTGTAACTTTTTTATTAAAGGAAATAAATCAAGCGAAGTATTGAATAAAGAGCTCATTCGTATGTGATCAGTTCAAAAAACCGGATCTATCAATCTTTTTATTTTATATCCACAAAATCTTTTTATTTCGTATTTTTATCATTTCAGTGAAATATACCATTCAGCGACTTACTTGTACTGCGTGAATCATACAAAAGTAGTTTTTTAATTTTTGCATCTGTAAAATGTTTGAAAATCTATTGTGCTGATCAAAAAATGATTACCTAAAATTATCATGAATAGGATTTTTTTAGTTATTAAAAAAACAACACTGAAGTCGTTAAACATATTTTTGTTTATTTAAAAAAAATTAAAAACAACTTTAACAATACAATATTTGGACGTTCTGTATTTTGTCAGGATTTACAGTTTGTGTCTTTTTTTTTTTTTTTTTTTTTTTCTTTTTTCTTTTTTTTTTGTTGGCTGTCAAAGGAAACGTTTTGACGGAAATTTCGCTTAAACACCGAGTTTTACCCCTTCATTATTTACTTCATAAAGAGAACCATGGAGGTTCTCTGGAACCCAGAGTCGCGATCCATGGTTGAAGGAACAGAATAAATAGTTACATGTCATAGCCGGAATCGAGCAGTACAGTATCTTACACAGTGAACTATTCTGCTCCTTATTATAATATATAGGCTAAAGCACTCTTTCTCAATCTCCACTGGGTTTAGCCCTAGTGACGCGGTTGAGAGAGGAGTGCAGGGAACTCCTGGAGTCATACTTTTCCCTCCACAGTTGGAGGGACGAGTCTGGTTTGGAGTTCTCTCGCCAAATTGTAAATATTGTATATAGGTGTGTATGTGTTCTTTTTATTTATTTATTATTAAGTTATTTTATTCTTATTTATTGTATATATATTATTTTTCTGTATAATTTATTTTATTTATTGTACATAGAGTGTGAATGTGATCTGTGAACTCTATTGTAAATGTCCTAGAGACAGATTATAATATTTTTCAATAAATAAGTTTTAAAAAAACATTATAATATATAAAAGTTTCTATATATTTGTTATTTTGAGGTCAAACAATGATTCATAATATAAAATTTGGATATTTATTCCACCATTTTTAATTTTATTACATTAGCAATGTTTCGGCTAAGTCGCCATTTTTAAGCCATCTGTAAGACTTAATTAGGTCCCTCTGTCGCAAATGTGGCAGAGACTCTGAAACACCAGCCCATGTGCTGGAACAATGGTCCAACAACTCCCTACTCATAACAGGCAGGCACCATAGGGTCAAATTCGAGTTGATGAGGCTCCTTAGGGAAAGAGAACTCACATGATTCGACGAGGTATATTAAATTGATAGTGATGGATCAAGGAGATATGATGATATAGTTGCATTCTCCAGGACCGGAAAGTCTGCACTGGTCATAGATCCAACTATTCGCTATGAGAGCAATGACCTCGATCATGCCAGTGAAGTAGAAAAAGTAAAGAAGGAAATATATGATAAATGTATCCCTTTCCCAAAAGATAAGTTGTGTGAGACCTTCGTAGAGAAAGAGTTCACCGTGTGAGGCCTCCGGTTTGGGTCTCGCGGAACGATTCCTAAAAGAACAAGGAGCTTCTTCGAGGAATTGGTGTTGATGTCGGGGAGCTTGCAGAGTTGGCCGAGAACATTTTTCTGGACTTCCTTAGGATCATTAATAATCACATTTATGGTAATTAGGAGTTTATTATGGATATTTATTATTATTTATTTATTTATTCAATTGTAAATAATTTAACTTATCATATATTTTTGTTTGTGTTCATAGGATTATGTTACTCGCTGTGTGTGCGTTCTAATTTTGAAATGTTGGTATTCAAATATCTTTTTATTTATTTTTTTTTGCTATCAATTTCAGAGATTGTTTTGTTTCGGTTTTACCGAAATATATATATATTGTATAATTGTAATTGTGTGTATTGGTATATTATAGTCTTAGTATTGTATATGATGAGTATATATATAAATATGTGATTAAGTAGAATTAAGTGCTCTGCCCAAAAAAAAAAAAAAGGAATTGATGAGTATGCTGTGTATCGAGCAACCGTATATAGTAGGGCAGCGCTGATTTAAATAAAGTATTTCTCTCTCTGTTACCTAAACTATTAAAGATATTGTTCAATTAAAATTTCAATTTGATAGTGATATTTGCATATGTATTATTTAACCTGTATATATGCAAATATGTAATATTTGCATATATACAGGAATGTCGCCAATGTAATAAAAAGAGAAAGAAAAATAGTGAAATAAATATGGCCAAAACTTATAATTTCTTTATTTCATTCGCTTTTTTTTTTTTTTTTTAGGTAAAAGAGATAATAGATAAATTTCGTATACAATATATTCTTTGTCACGTACTTCCAAGTGACAAAGAATTAGTAAAAAAAAGAAGAGGTTTGAGAGGAAAAAACTTTCCAAAAACAGATAATAGAAAAAGTCGAGTTCACCTGAATGGGTTGGTAAATTAAATTAAGAAACTTTATAATTATCGGGCACTAGTTGAAAGTTGCTTCCAAGAACTAAGTTGGAACTGTATGCAGATTAGTTCTTTAGTGGGAAGATGGACTCACAAGGCCAACTCTTTCTCAGTTCTCAGTACCAAGTTCTCAGATAGTTTCCAGACTTAAATAAACGATCTTAATGAAATTAGTGTCTTAACATTTTTTTTTTTAATTTTATCTCTATATAGATTTTATTATATATATAGATTAAATATATATTTAATTACATCGAAGAAATAATTTATAAACTTTTCTTTATGGGTACAAAATGTGACCAATATGTGCTATTGATAAAGAATTTCTTATTTTTCTAAAAAAAGGCTCTGTTTATTTTTTCACCATATTTATTTTAATTTTCATAGCTACGTTCCGGCCGGTAAAGATGGCTTCAAGCTATTTTTTCCAACCACGCTTTTTGCATATAGTCCAAAGTCTAAAAATTTTACATGCAAAAAGCAAAGTTGGATAAAATAGCTTGAAGATGGCTTACTGGCCGAAACGTAGCTATGAAAATCAAAATAAATATGGTGAAAAAATAAAAAGAGCCTCATTTTATAATATTAGAAAATTTTCACCTAAAACAACCATATATGAATTTCTCATTTTTTAAATATTGGTTTTAGTACTACAATTGGAATAGAAAATAAAGTTTTTCGCGATTACTAAAAAATTTCTGATGTCAGAAAATATAAAAAATAAAAATTTTGTGTTTTTTTTTTAAGTAAGTCATGCTTAAATCTAGACAAAATTTTCTTCAAATAAACATAGAGGTTGACATTATTAAAACAATTCAAACAGGACTTTTTAACTTATAAACTAATTCTGTAATAAATTCTTTAAATAAATAAAGTAATAATAAATTCTTTTTGTAAAAAAAATCATAAATTATTCGCGATTTTTATTTATTATTATCTAACAAGACTACAGATACATCGCTTTTATGAAAACTTTCTCGTTTAATAATCTATTAGTCTATACTATTTTATTTCAGATTTATTAGTGAAAAAGATGAGATTTAACTCAAGTTATGAAAAAAAAAAAACTATGTGATTTTTTATCCTGTCACCTAAATGTTTTTAATTAATAATAAAATTCTAATTGTGTGGTCTAAATTGTCCTTGAAATGGGTGATTTAATTTTTAATATAATATATATATTAAAAATTAAATCACCCATTTTATATATATATATATATATACATATATATATATATACATACACATATACATGAATATAAATAAGGAATGTGCTACATGGGCCAACGGTTGCCATCAGTTTTCTGGCCAGAACTTTATCGATTCTACTTATCTGATCTCATCCATAATTTATTCCGGCTGATTGAACTGTTAAAATGGCCC
This sequence comes from Nezara viridula, assembly GCA_928085145.1. Lineage (NCBI taxonomy): Eukaryota > Metazoa > Arthropoda > Insecta > Hemiptera > Pentatomidae > Nezara > Nezara viridula. The sequence continues at coordinate 27,792,066 of OV725083.1, read as the reverse complement.
AGGAAGGCCCCCCTTCAATATTTAATCCCGTAAACAAACGTTCAAAGACTCAATAATTCCGCAGCCGATCCATTATTGTAGGCGTGAGTTGTACTATTCACTTTATCAGGAAGCCTGGGGGGAATTCAAAATTACTTGAGCTTCAGTTTGGAAATAGTGTGGTCATATCGATTAGAACTTGGTTTTTATAAATTGAAAAAAAAAAAAAAAAAAATATATATATATATATATATATATATATATATATATATATATATATATATATATGTATGTATGAATTTGGGACACAAGTTTGTTTTAAATGGAAATTTTGAATATTTTATATAAGTGTGTGTTCTGTAGTATATCTAATACTATATCATGATTAAATTTAAATTATAATTAGAAATCTTTATGCGGACTAATATTGAAAAATATTTTTTTTATTATAATACCTATATTTTAAATAAATAAATAATACATCCTAAAATTAAAATAAACGACTAAATATAATGATTATTTTTTTGTTTATTTGTACATTCTTATTATTCTTAAGGGACCTTGTCCCATAATGGAGTTTATCTTGTAGCGATCTATTAATTTATTAATTATTTAAATAATATAAACATAATATTTTTTTATTAGATGCCTGTTTTATTAGTTTGTTGTCTGCATTATTTTTTTAAATTTCACTTACCTATATACGTAATATATAGTAAGGGTATAAATAGAGAATATAGAATTCAGCGATATAAAAATTTAAATTTGTTTATATAAGGGTATTTAAACAAATAAAAATACCCACAATGAAATGTAAATGAATATAGCGTCTACAATTATTACTTTCACTTCCCCTTTGTCTGAAAATATTTATTTCTGCTAAGGGTGAGGGTGGTGATGTGCGCCAGTGAATATAATAACATGTTGAATATATTAAAATTGAATTATTTTATTTTCATATAATGTAAATTTATTTTCATAGTCTTTTTAATGGTTCTAAACCTTGACGAACATGGATGAAATAATATAAAAAGGATATTGGACATATAAAAGAATATGAACTGGAAGAATTTCTGTTAAATATTCTTCTAATAATTATGTAAATAATAAAAAATATTTATATTGAATATTCTTCAAGAACTTATCTAAATAATATAAAATATTTAATTCTTTATAATATAGTAGATGACGATCAGTGAATTTCCTGTGAAACCCATGAATACAGTAATAGCATGTCAGGCATGAGAAAGAAAAATACACGTCAGTATCTCTTCCGAAACATTAGTCTAGGTAACAGAAAAAAATATGGGAGTATGTCTCTTATCCACATGCATTTCAGTCTTCTGACATTTTCAGGTAATGTGTAGGTGTAATTTATCATAAATCGTTCGTAGTGAGCATGTAGGAATTCGCTAACAGAACGTATGTATATTTCAATATGTGAAGGTGTGTTAAGATATTTCACAAACTATAGGGGGGGGGGAGGGAGGAAATCTATAAATACTTATTTCAATATGCTAGTATTTTTGTTTCTTGTTTTGATAGTTTCTATCTGCTGTAGGTATCAAGAGGAGTAAAATAGTTTGTCTTAGCAATGATATCGTTGTTAATTAAGTTAGATAATTGTGTTTTCCATAGTTTGTGAATTGTCTAAACGCACCTTAAAGTTGTATTAGTATCCTACTAAGATGGTTGTGCAATATGAATTATTATCTTTTCTTGATTTATAATATGTGCTAGTAGCAAGTTTCTGTCTTATATATAGCAAGTTTTACAATATCAATTAAATAGTGTCATTTACTCAAAATTGTCAATACTTGTTAGATTGTGGTGTTTAGTAATATAATTTGTTTAATATAACTAGATAGAACCTAACAATGTTAATTTCATATGTTGAGAGTATTGGTATATCATTAGTGATGCATTTTTGGTTTATTATTTTCAATAATGAACCATTTTGATCCAACAAAAAATTAAAACAAAAACTTAACCTCCTCCCAAAATTTGAAGTTTTACGTTTCAGGATACGTAGAATTCAAAAAACGAATAATAATTTTTTGGTCCATCCGCTCCCCGCCGACGGCGCATTTTCTCCAAAACTACTGTAACAATGTTTTTCAAATTAGGCTTTAAAATTAGAGGTCACCCGAGGATGATTCTCCTTCATCGAAATTTCTATTTCCTTTCAAGATTGCGAACGAAAAACCTGCGTTGCTACAGACTGTAGCGCTTAAACGAATGTACCGATTTCAATGAAACTTCGCTTAAGTCTTATTCTCGACGCCCTTTAAATTTATTTATATGTCATACTTTAACGAAAATGAGCTGCAAACAAAGTTACGAGGAATAGTCAAATTAGATTCCGAATAACTCAAAAAGTATACACTTTGTGTTGAGATTGTGTTAAGATGTTTAAAAGGTATTATTATTTAAAATTTTTTAGGGGAGTGGGGTAACTCAGTGGTAGGGTACTGAGCTTCCAATGCAAAGGTTCCAGGTTCGAACCCCTGCTCATAGCAGAAAATCTGTTTCATTGGTCGTGGGGCAACCCTGGGTCGAAGGACCCTCCTGGGGCACACCCAACCTCTAAAAAGCGGGTAATCTTAAATAAATAATTAATTAAGGGAGAAAACCTGGCGGTTGAGCGTGATATCGGTCAAATCACCTCCTTGCACAACCGTTGACCTAGAAACAATGCTTTCCCTAAATAGTACTGAACACAAGACTCTTCATGGGTTGTAGCGGTACAGCTTTTTTTTTTTTTATTTAAAAGTTAATGGGACTTCCTAAAAAAAAATCGTTGATATTGGACAATTAGAAGCAAAGATATGGTCTCTAGATGTTTTTAATATGTTACACTCCAAAGGTTATATCATTTTTTTTTTGGTTTTTCAATGTATTACTGAAGTAATGCTAATTTTTTTGCATATTACTAATGATTAAAAAATAAAATGTTTAGTCCAATAATTGGAATCACTTTTTCGTTGTCAATAGGAAGGTAATGTTACTTTAGGTGTATAATTGTTTGGAAATAATAAACTATTGTGAAATAATTTGCAGCACTTTTTGTTTATATTATTTTATAAGTTTTTATATTCTGTTTTATGACATTTCATTTACTTCGTTGACGTTTGAGCTATCTAGAACAGTTTACAAGTCTGTAAAAATACATTTCTCTCAATTCATTAAAATATTTCAGTTTTATTGAATAAAACATGTTATTGATTTATTAATATAAAACTTAAAATTGAAATATTAAATCCTTGAAAAAAACAAAACTATTCTTGAATATAAATAAAAGGAATTGTTAGGCGAACATAGAATTTGTTTAAATAATAAAAAAAACATCATAAAAATTGAATACTAACAATAATTCATCTGAGAATTGGATTAGGTGATTTATTTCTTCTGATTGATATATAAATATATTTAAAAGAATAGATTCTACATGATAGTATTAAGTCACGGACGAACTGGACAGTAATAGCTCTCATAATGTAACATAATAGGCTCATTTTTTTTCGGACGATATGACGGAGAGAATCGGAAGGTAGACACGAAAGCGATTCAGACACGAGACAGTATTTTCTGTCTGCTAAATTATATCATCAAAATTTTAAGTGGAATCGTTCGTGTAATACGGTAGGGACGAGAATATTAGATTATGAACAGAACAAAGCATGAGACAATTTTTAACAAATATTATTTTCATATCTTATCGTTTAACCTGTCCAAAAAAACGGATGAGATATCGACGAAATTAATTAGAATATCATCAGAGAAAGATCAAAACAAGCGCGAGTCCTAAGCTGTAAACAATTAAAGCACAGAATAGCATTATACATTAAGGGAACACAGCAAACTTTAAATTTAGTTTAAATTAAATCAAAGAAAAAAAAACTCTGCGATGCTGTGATCTCGAACATACTGACTATATATCTCAGATGTTATGTTGTGTCCGTCATTACTGAAGAGTAGACGCTCTTGAAAGATAAAAAGATTCACTAGACTGTCCAGTGAGAAAATTATGAATTCCACTGAATTCATAAAAATGGAGTAAAAAACTACAGCGGCCGGCAAGAGGCCAAGAAAGGAAGAGAGAGAAGATGAACAAGAGGACTGGCCAATAGAAGAAAAGAAAAAATTATCACAAGTATCCCAACCCACCTATATTTAAATAATGTATAAATTCCAAAATTATTTAAAATAAAGCAATCAATTTTATATATCCACTTTTTTAGTCCACTAACTTCTTTAATTTTACAGTCCACAGCAATAAATTATGTAGTAGCTATTAAAGCACAATTATTATGTCAATATCCCTGACAGTCGTGGAAGGGAATGGTATAAATAATAAATTAAACATTTATAGTTAGTCTGTGGTACAGACCCGTTTTTATTTAATTATTATCATCCGTGAATAGCTTCATCTCATCGTAACCTTCAGGTATTTTGTTTTCAAAAATTATCGTAATTGGAGCGTTTCCAATCTGAAGATAGGCAAACATTTTCTATTTGTTTAGGTCCTAAAAGCTCGTAAATACTCATTTGCTTATTCTATTGAATCATAAGAAAAAGGTGGTCTGAAAAAATATTAGACTGTTTGGTGTGACCTACATCCCCAACATTTCAAAATAACGAGGTTGTGTTGACCATCAGCCCAATATTTTTGTAGGCCAAATTTTTTCTCTATCATGTGATCAAATTATGTTTCGATTTAAGTGGGAAGCAAATGGATATTTACAAGTTTTTATTATCTAATTAAATAAACAACGTTGGCCGATCTCCATATTGATAATGCCCCAATTCCAAGAGTTTTTGCAAATTAAATATTTGTAGCAAATTACCTTAACACTTCGTCGTAAATCTATGTACTCCTGTCCTACAGTATCCTTCAATAATGCCTCACTTATCTCTGTACAACAAATTCGATATCTTGGACTCGACGAACGTCTAACTTGGAATCCTCATGAAACTGAAACGACAAGAAACCGCTCGACGTTTCCAACTACTCCATCAGTCACTTACCAGGCAAACGCTCTAAGCTCCCAGTCAATTACAAAAGACTCATGCATGACATACATGACTGCAATAAGACCTATTTGGACTTGAACTCTGGGGTTCCTCTAAACAATCGAATTTCCCTCGTATCCAATCCTTACAATCCAAAATCCTTCGTAAAATCCTCACTGTTCCTTACTTTGTCACAAATAAAATCATCCGTAACGACCTTAATGTTTCTCATGCTTCTGGCCTGGCCCAATCCAGATACCTATCCTTCTATAACAAACTTCAGAACTATCCAAACCCTCTGGTCTCTAACCTTGCTTCCTGTTCGATCCCTGACAACCTTCCGAGGAGTCTGAAAAGAAAATGGCCTCGAGATCTCCTTTTGTAAATATATAGGGGTGTAAATATACCAGTGGGTAGTTTCTCAACAAGTGCTTTCATGTTATTATATTCTTTTGTTTATTTACTAATGTATTTTTATTTGTAATAGAGTTGTAAGATATTGATATATATTCCACTTCAAATAACTGTCCGAACATGTCATGGTATTGACAATCAGGAGATTTGTTGTGCTAAATGAATGGCATTAGAGGCATGAGGAAGGACAGCAGCCAGCAGCACCTCTTTCTGGCCATTGTTTACTCCTTTGATTCAGGTGAGGAGATCTCTCATCCAACTCATTTTTATCAAGTCTCCTCCTGACGGGCATGTCAGTCGACGTGGCCATATCGTTTATAAGTCTGTTGTTGTGTCCATGTCGTTAGTGAACGAGTAGAGAGTACGTATGGGTTGGTCGATTGTTGGTTGTCGTAAGTCGTTATGTGAAGTTTTATTGTTAACGTACCTGGGAGCTTCCGTTATAAGTCGTAAAAATTTGGATTGAAGTGCCTGTAACTTTTGTAAGTCCGTCTTTTTTGCCGAACTGTAAATCTGAGAGGCACATGGGTTTGAGTAGGTAAGTGTATATATTAAGTTTTTGTCGAACTTTCAATTTCGATTTAGAAAAAAATGAGTACACTATTATACTTGTTTAAAATTTTTCGGTAAATAATAATTATTTTATAAAAATAATATGAAAGTTTAAATAAAATTACTTGACTGTTTCAAATGTTCATTTAATGAAATACATAAATATGATAAATATTTTGCAATGAAATTAAAATAGAAAATATAAACTTTCGCTCTATTTTTACTGTTTTAAACTTAAACTGGGTTTTATGAGCGCCAGTAAACTTTCGAAGGTAAAACAATAAATTAAAAATAAGAGGAAAACAACACAGCTGCCAATTGGCATTGTAAAACTTGTATTTCTTAATCAGACGCAACCAATAAAATGTTTTGTATTCAACAAAAAGGATAAGTGTTCATAAAAGAATGGCGGTAATCCTTAAACGTGAGATGTCTGGGAGGTGAATTGGTTAGGCGCCTGTCAGTGAGGCGCCGACTTTAATTGGCCAAGCTCCTCAATTCTATTGGTCATCGCTTTTGGCAAGGTCAGCTAATGGGAAGCGAGAGGAAATTAATACTTTTCTAATTGGAATATCGACCGCGCTTATAATATAAAGCAGTATATAATGAGCGCCGTAAATATTAATTTTTTTTTCACATATTACTATAGTCGATTTTAGCCGACTTTACCCGAATGAGTTTTACATAGCCGAGCGCGATGGCTCAGTCTCATGCAATACCCACAAAATATAGTGCTAAAGTGCCTAAAGAAGTTTTCACTTTAAAAATCAGAGGATTCAGCATTAGAAAAAAAATACAATATCGTTACAGTTGAGATACTCCTATATAGAAGATTAAAAAGGCACTAAATGAGAGATCTACCTTAACAAACCATGGTTATTTTATTTTCCCTGTCTGACATGGCATCATTTTCACTATTTCCTTCAATTGATTTCATCAATTTTTTGACAGGTATATAATAGTCCGTGGTACAGACACCTTTTTATCAAATTATTAACATCCACCTGAAACCCCGTAAATAACTTCATCTCATCGCAACTAACAAATATAAAATTTACATAAATTCTCGGAATTGGAGCGTTTTCAATCTAGAGGTCGGCAAACTTTTTCTATTTAATTAGGTACTAAGAACTTGAAAATGCCTATTTGGTTTTCACTTGAATCGTAATATAACGTGAGCCGTTTGGCGTGACCTACACCTCCAACATTTCAGAATAACGAGGTTGTGTTGACCATCAGCCCAATATTTTTGGAGGCCAATTTTTTTCTCGAATATGTGATCGAATTATGTTACGATTTAAGTGGTGGAAAGCAAATGGTTATTAACACGTTTTTATTATCTAATTAAATAGACAAAGTTTTCCGACCTCCAGATTGGAAACGCTCCAATTAAGAGAATTTTCGTAAATAAAATATTTGTAGGTTACGATGAGATGAAGCTATTTACGAACTTTTGAACGAAGATGGATGTTGGTAATTTGATAAAAAGGGGCCTGTAAACCGAACTGCTATATGCCTGTCAACAAATTGATGAAATAAACTGATGGAAATAGTGGAGATAATGGTATGTCAAGCAGGGGGAGGTAAAACAACTATGGCTTGTTCAGAAAGATCTCTCATTCAGCGCCTTTTTAGTCTCTTATTCAAGGGCATGTCAACTGTAACCATATCACCTTTTTATTTCCAATGCTAAATCCTGTGATTTTTAAAGATCACTTAAATAATTAACATTGTAAACGTTATTATTTTGTGAATACAGAACAAAAAATAGTTTACACACAATTATAATTCTATATACTGTAAGTATTATTGCTTTGTATACGTTGGTTCCTTGCTGTTTCAATTCCTTAACTGATATCGAAACCAGTGAAGGTTGTGAAAGAGTACAGTATAGAAAAATATACTCATAAGTTGAAGAAAACAACTTCAATCTGTTCTTTCCAATAAATATTTTTAAAATGTCGATTGGATTTTCTGTGATCCTTCAGGAATCAAGTTTAGGGCAGAAAAAAATTCAAATGACTATACCTTAATAATTTTAGGCGGTTAGAAAATAGTTTTAATTAGTAAGCCAACAATGCTTGTACAAGAAATACGGATCTTCGTGATAAATATAGAATATTTTATTATTAAAACAACATATGGAATCATTTTTGGCATGCACGGAAATAAATAGTTGAAAGCTCTGTTATCGTAAAGCATGCCGATGTTTGAAGATCGATGTTCAGACTTTACTTTGAACAATCTATTTTTAAAATGGAGTTATTTACACGCTGGAACTACATGCTTATATTTCGTACAAACAAAACAAAATGTTTTAGTTACCATTTATATTATAATAACTGTTTAGAAAAGGGGGTTCCTAAACTTAGCACTAATTCTATCAAAGAGATTCATCAATCGATTGAATCCAGTACCAATGGACAACGATTTATGCTGAGTTTAGGAATGAATTTAAGATTATTAAAATTATGAAAGATAAAAACATATTAGGATATAGCGACCTACTTAATTGTTTAATTAAAAAATAGAAATAAATATGCACAGAAAGTAAAGTAAATTGATAAATAAAAAAAATGATGTTTTAATTAGGTTACTTCTGACGAATACATCGGCCCCAAAAAGCGATTGAACCACAGAGCCATCAGTGATTCAATCAACGAATAACGGATAAATTAAATTCATTATTCCATTGATGAGTTTAAAAACGCCCTGATGGATTGCCAATGCCCATCAATGAGCTCAGCGCTGAGTTTAGGCTTGCCCTATACTTAGATAAGTGACACAACTTAAATACTTAAGTTTTCGGTTGGAGTTGAAATAGCAGTTAAAAAATTACATAATGTTAACATCCCTTGGATCTTTTATAAAACAACGATAGCTATTACTTTAACTAGTTTAAATTTTCAAGTCATAGTCATATTGTTACTATATAGAACTATTTTTTTTCAAATTATTAATAATCTTAAAGAACTTCGTGAATAAAGAACTTATAACTTCTTCTACTGGCAAAAAATCGTTGAAATTCAGTGGTGCCTAGTGCAATTTTCTCCATCAAAATTTTTGAGGGCACACATTTTTCGGGTTTTTGAATTTTTGGGTGAAGTAAATTTTGATGAGGTTATGAATTAGAGGAAACCATATTTTTATGATGTTTCAATTAAGTTGAACATAAAAACCAGAGAACTAGGAGAAAAAAACAGTAAGTTTAAAAACTATATTCTTTCACATTATACTTTTGCGTGCGTAAATAGATAGGAGGAAAACATTACAATTTATTTAAGGGGGAGGGGAGTATGCGCCATTGATCTTGGAGGACTGTTTTCAATCTTGGAGTTGGATAAATATATCTATCAAACGGTATACTAATAAGGTATGAACATCCTTAGGCTTTTCATTCGAATTGAAAAATATAATTTGATCATGGAATACAGAAAACATCCTACTATGAACATCCTGCTGATATTGACGCTAATGTTTAATGGATGTCAGTACGAGGAAATAGTCATGATAAAAAGTTCAAGGGCATATATATACATAGTATTGCAAAGACTGAAATTGTATTGTTATGATTGTCTGAAAAAAGGTACATTTCTGGATTTATTGATCAAATTAGATAATTTGATTAACATTGGAGTAGGAAGCAAAGAGATGTTTATGCATTTTAATCATCAAACTGGCACATTTCCTCCCTCCCCTCCCCCCGAATTCTATGTTAAAAAAGACCCATTCAGTGAATTTTCACATATAAAAAAGTTGTATGTAACGTTAAAATAAAGTTTTCATGAGTTGTTTTTGACGGATTTTAATTTAAAAAAAAGGGTTCTGTACTGTGAACTGTTTATCACTTTTAATTGGAAAAAAGTAGCTTTGATATTTTTACAACTGTTATTTTTTAGTAACTCCTTTTCTCTTTATATCAACTTAACAAAATTCAAATGCAGAAAAATGTGATATATTCCTCTGTACTTAAAATGACATTGGACACTAGTATGTCATAGCTTAAAAAACCTTTTATATGTGAATCGTTTTATATTTTTTGATGTGACTTAATTTTTACACAGGAGATATTGATATTTTCAAAGAATATCCTACATACAGTGAACTATATTATAATATCATACAGTGTAATAATTCTTAAACAACCATTGCTGTGCCAGTAAAAGTTTATATTGGACATTGAGATAAAAAACTGATGCTTGAAAGAGAACACGTTTTATTATAAGTTATACTGGGGTTACACCCTGGGACATGGAACTCTTTTCACATCAAATCCCTCGTAAAATCTTTTATATTACTGAGAGAGCCACTTGTCCAATGTAATAAACCACACGTGCTCATGAACCGCTATTCCCCAACAATAGTTGGTCAAAAAGAAGATGGCTATACTCCTCATAGTTTTCATGATTTAAGTTTTATATATTTTAAATTTATTTATAATAACTTAACCAATAAAAAACACTGATTATGAGGCCAAAAAATAAATTTCTGAATATTAAATTGTTTAAAGCGACATAATTACATATTAGTAATTATGAATAAAATAAAATTCAGGATAATAAATCCAATTCAGGAATCAAGAGGAAAGAAAAATATGACATCAGATAACCAGAAACAACAAATCTCACTACAACAGAATTCAACATAAATTGAATTTGGGATATTGCAAAAATATAGATATATCGAAATATTTTCATTAAAACATATCGATATTTTTATCCGATAGTTTTACTTCTAATATTGATATTATCATATGATTTTTTTTTTTAATCTTATTTATTGAAAAATATTACAATCTTTCTCAAGGACATTTATAATATTGTTCACAGATCACATTCACACTCTATGTACAGTAAATAAAATAAATTATACAGAAAAATAACATATAATATGATTAACGAAAAATTTTATTAAAAAAATATTTAAATGGACTACATTGAAAGCAAAAAAATAGTAAGGAATAATACATAAATATTGTTTTAACTTTAGTAATAAGTTCTTTCATTTATATTGAAAATGTGAATACATTTTAAATGTTTCAGTCATTACTGAAATAAATTTTATTTATTTTTTATTTTATTTTATTTATTTTTTTCATTTTATTTATGTTGTACAACTTAATTATTTTTAACTACTAATTTATTTAAGTAATAAATGTTAATAATAAAATGTTAATTTTATTATTTTTTGGTAATTCATTCAATATTGATATTTTCCATAATGTTTTTGTTTTCAAGTTTAATCGATTTAGTTTTAATTTTTGACTAGCTCCAAGTAATAAGTGTTTTATTCTTTTTTTTTCATGGAAATATCTTTTGAGAAATGAATAGTTTTTTGGTGATAAACAAAATATAAATGTTTAATTGTTACACATAAATTTATTACTGATCTATGAACACAATGGATCTTGTTACCTTTTTTTAACTATAAATATCATATTGAACCGAAATATACATATTTTTTATTGATATTTCGATATACTTGAAATATTTTGATATTATATGTATCGATAATTTGCTTGATGATTAAATCTCTTTCATAGATTCAACATATCCAAATATCGATATTGTTTTCGATATATTGGGTTACTAATTCGATTAATTTAAAAAATTTCAATAAGATATATAAATATACATCCATACTTTTTTGATATTAATATTCCTATTTCGAAGGGGAAATATCAATTCACATGAGAAATGTTATATTCTGTTATATTCATACAGTTGATAAATAAATAAAAAAGACACACGACACTACTTTATATATATATATATATATATATATATATATATATATATATATATATATATAAGTATAAGTAACATTTATACATACGTATATATTTATAAATTTAAAAGAGAATTATGTAACTGGTATTTGAGGGACTTATGACTTTGTTTCTGGAATCTATATCATCATAAAAATGATTGATGTACCTTTAATTGGTACTTAAGTTAAGTTAATTGGTACTTGTTCTTAAGAGTATATTCAAAACAAAGAAACATAAGTTTTAATTATAATAATACTTTTAACAAATGAAAATAATAATTTACTTACGGCTTTGATGTACTGCTGCTGGTGAAGATGGGAGAAATGAGTCTTCTAGATGCATTTTCTATCCGTGATTAAACTTTTCTGAAAAATATATCTATTTTAAAAATCAATCTTTAATTATTTTAAATAGTATTTTTTATGTATGAATTTAAATAATAGGCATTTCATTTTATTCAAAAGAGTTATATGGAGATAAAATAAGTTGTACTAGTATGGTTAAGTTTTTGGAAACACTAATTTTTTTAAAATAAATTTTTGTACGATCAAAAGCTTTTTTCATAATTAGCTAATTGTGTAATTTTTGTTTATATGTGATATGTAATTGACTAAAGACACTTCGAAACACGACTTACTTTTAATTAGATAAATGAACCAAAAGTTTAATGATGCTTATATTTATTCAAAATCTAACTATTAATAGAAATATTTTTCTATATGCGTTGTTGAATAAAAATCAATGCTTAATTGAAAATAAAAATCGAAATGTCAACGTATATTACCATGGAATATTAGATAATAACCATGTCGATAACAAGGATACTACTTGGAGAGTTCTCCATTATAAATGATATTGAAGAAATAACTCAAATAGACAGAATAGAATTAAAAAAGACAAGCAATTTAAACGAATATCCTTCTTGCTAGTAAAGAGGAAATCGAATTATCGGGGGTGTGTACACTCTGCAATATGGCCGTTAGAGTTCTTATTTCCAAACATCCTTCAGTTGAGTGTCGTTCTCGGTTATGTTCAGGTCACTGGACCATTTTAATTTTTTTAATTTAATTTTTATTTTATTGAAAGTTCAAAATGTTTATTTATTCTGTCTTTAGTTAAATATCTTAAAATTTGTTGTGTGTTACAGTGTCATCAGTGAAAATAGTGCGCATAAGTGTAACAGTGAAACGAATAAAATAAACAATGAAGATAGGCGTTTTGAATGTTTTTCTGCCTTACAGAATAACCGTGTCTTTTTTAAGTGGAAATACGGAAATTATATATTTTTTTATTTAATATTTGTTAATATTTGTTGATTATAAACCAATGTATTTGATTCCGATTTAAAAATTAATCGACTAGAAGAAACTTAAATATTTTTTGAAACCATTATATTAATAGCTAGGTTTAAGATATCGTTTAAACATTTATTTTAACATTACTTACTCGTTTAAATCAGTTTATCTGAAGTTTCTGAAAACAACTTTTTTGTTAATTCAAAATTATTAATGAATGTATCTTTAAATGAACTTTCTATACATGAGGCGTATGGTCAAATTACAATATAAATAAGAATAGTTGTAAAATGTTACAACTAAAATATTGATATAGCTTATTCAGAAAGTTAACTAATAGGACACATAATATATTTTAAAATAAGGTTACAATAAATCTATATTAGTGTTATATTTAGATGAAAGACTAATAAGATCACACAAGACGTACACAGTATTCCGAGACTAGTCGAATGTGTCCGAAAGTATACGAAGGCGACCGGACTAACTAAATTTAAATAATTGACCACGAATCAAACAAAACGCCATAATTATTTACAATAGTTCTCATACTCAGAGCTTTCACATAGCGATTTAAATTTTTAAAACTGCCTAAATAAAAAATATCTGGTTTTTATAGTAAATAACCTTTCACTAAACATATTTTAAAAAAAATTATCAATCATTTATACGCCAATAATTTAGACATAGCATCTATGAATGTCAATTTAGATAGCTGGTTAATTAATTAAAATTAATATCTGTGATGTATGAACATTTATCTATTAATAAATCAATGATATAATTTAATGTTATGTCTAAGACTACTACTATACTTTTAAGTAAACTCAAAAACAAAATAATGATTTTTATTTAAAAAATAAAATAAACCAAAATAAGTGTTTACGTAAAACCTGCAACTTAATTTTTTATAAAAATTACATATATTTCAAAGAAAGAAATTTACATTACTATATGTATTTTTAGAATAAATACAAAAACATTTTACACTAATATTTTTAACTTAAACTCATATTTATAAACTAAATCAGATATGGGAAAAACTTCAATTTAATACATCCTTTTTAAAATTTTTTTAAATATTAAATATTAATTTTTCAATAAAATAATTCATTTAATTTATCTGCTTATTAAAATTAAACGGTTTTAGATAATGTAATTAAGTGGTAAAACTATTTCTGTCGGTAAAATGAGAATTTCAACACCAATATCTTTTGATGAAGGGTTTGGATCTAATTTTATAAAAGGTTTCAATCTATTTCTACTTTATACAGTACTTAATAGTAATTGGTTCAAAGCAAAAGCTAAAGAGAGTAAATTTTTCATTAAAATCCGCCATATTGGGATATACTGTTGGCTGTGAATTTTACACTACTTGTGAATTCTGAAGTAAATCTCATTTACCTAATAACTTTATATCCCTTATATCGTATGGCCATCGGTTTAAATTCGTAGCTACTTTTAATTTCAAATCTAGTTTGTTTAAGTAATTTTTCAATGTTTTAGATTTTATTTAAGTTCATAAAAAAAGGGTATATTTGTTGTCAACGGTTGTTAAAAAACTTGATTTATTTCATCAGCATTAATAATTTTTCTGCAGGATTGATGCAATATATTATAGGAAAATTTAATTTCAATTCATGAACTATTGTAACGAAATTTAAACTTTTCTTAAACAACTATGACCGTTAGCAAGTGATATTTTTTCATCATGAATGATTAGATAAATGGTTAAAATAGTAAGTTTTATAAGATGAACTATGTTGATTTATTTAAACATATTAATTTGTTAATAGTCATATTCAAATACTTCTGTACCTTAGAAAAATGAGTATTTTCCTTTTATTAGCTTAATATAATTGATTAATAAAGTCCGAAATCACATAACATCCATTGCACTAACTTAAAAAAGCTTTTATAAGATTGAAAGCTGATATGTTATTTTCCCTTACTACAACGTCTTCATTAATAAGGTACTAATAATGAAAAGGTTCATCTTTTTTACTTAAAATACATAATAATATTTAATGAATATATTAATTAATAATTAGAAATACCTGGATGTAAATATAGAGCTAATGATGGCTGCCGTCAGCCGAAACTAGATTAGAATGGAATATTGCAGTTTTTTAGGCGCGAATAATGTTCTATACTTCATGGTGGCAGTTGTCAATCAGCCAATCAGATGCGAGGATCTGATTGTTATAGTCAAATCAGCTTCTTCAACAAACCAACAGTTGGCGTCACTTTGTAAATTAGAATCGTCGGTTCCAATTTGTGTCGGTTGTTTTATCATAGCTTAAATATGTGAAAAGTGCTGTGAATGTGAAAGTGTTGATTTATTTATGTTTATTTAGTATTATGTTATTATAATAATAAATTCCGTTGCGAAATCCGCTTTAATTATAAGATATATAGTGTGTGAAAGTCAAGAAGGATTTAGCCATATTGGAAAATTATGATGTAAGTTAAGAATTTCAAGTTTAATATTTTCTTCTTAGTGTTTC
Source organism: Nezara viridula (assembly GCA_928085145.1). NCBI lineage: Eukaryota > Metazoa > Arthropoda > Insecta > Hemiptera > Pentatomidae > Nezara > Nezara viridula. The sequence goes on along the minus strand of OV725083.1, from coordinate 27,776,536 downwards.
GTTACTTCCTTATGAATAACTGTTTTTCATTTTACGGTAAACCACGTTATTATTTCGAAAAAACAATTTTTGCTATTTATAACTCATATTTTCATGAAAGTGATTCACTCAGAATAGAAATTATATGGTAATTGTTTCTTATTTAAATCCTTTTTTTTTTATTTCTAAACATAATTATGTCAACATTTTCAGTTTTTTAATGACAAAGTCAGAAGGTGATTTAAATTAATTAGTAATTGTTTATAAGTCAAGCCAATATTTCAGTGGAACAAGTGCCATATGGCTTTGAATTTTTCAAAGTGGGTGAACTGTTGACTGAATATTTGTTTTTTTAATTTCTTTTCTTCATAAAGACAAAATTATTTTTCTTCAGTTTTTTTATAACAATGCTTATCTCGGAAATCCATTTATTTTATAAAATTATTAAAAGTTATTTGGTGATCTATACTGTTATTTTGTTCTTCTTTTAACATCTTTTTATTACATTAGAACATTTAACAAATTATTAAGCATTTATATAAAATAAATAAAGTCTGGTTAATTTCAAGAGGTACATATTACAATTTATTATAATATTAAAATAAACAAAATTTTATCAAGCTTGCAAATTTTAAATACGAATAAATAAAGATTATTATTTGATTGTACATTTACATTTTTCAGTGTTTAAATTTTTGAAATCGGAATTTAGTAAAATACTTTTTAAGACAAGTATTTAATTTTTCTATAAAAAAATAGTAGATTTCCGTTACAAAACCGCCATATTCGATATTCTATGGGCTGTGAATTTTTCACTTAGCGTGAGTCGTGAACTGAATCTGTATTTTTTAATTGGTTATATTTATTCAAAAATTCCTTCAAATTCATTGAGGCATTCATGATGTTTATATATTTAATAAATAAATAAACTTCACTAAACTAAAAGTTACTTAGAAATATTTGTCGATGGTTATTTTTTCTTATTCGTTACAGTCTTAATTTTAACTTCAGAAGTTTTCAAGCACTTTACAAAATAATATGACGTTTAAAATATTTATAAAAAATTGTATATATTAATTGTTCTTTTAGTTTCAAGGGACGCTAAGTAATATGGCTTGTATTAATATTAATGTAAACCTCATTTTTAAAACCAATAGTAACTGTAATTGCACGTATTAGCATTAAACACTCTTTTGAATGGTTTGAAATATTAATTCATAACCTTATGTTACAAAATGTTTAATTTTTCTAGAAAAGGAGAGTGTATTTCACAGTTAAATAACCGCCATATTGGTATTGTGTTGGCTGTGAATTGTTAGGTATCAGAGGATTAAGCAAGTTTGTTAACTTAATACTAATCCAATCGATAAAATCCATCAATTAATTGAACCCAGCATCGATTGGCTGCGATTTATGTTAAGTTTTGAAACGACTTGCTATATTCCATGGAAGGTTGTAAAAAAATACATTCTTACTATTGTTAAATATCAAAAAGAAATAATTAAAAATAGAAAGTAAAATGCACATAAATATGTAAAGAAAATCGAGAAGTAACATAACTGCGGTTATATCCATCGAATCCATCTACTGTACCATGGTGATTCAATCGATAAGTAAATGACCGTGGTGCATTCCATCGATGAGTTTACAATCATATATTTTATGAGGTCATTATGCCTAAATATGATTAGCAATACTAAGCTACATCATTCTGAATGATTCATTCATTCTAGCTAAAGTGAGCATTATGTGAAACCGGTGATATTGAGAATAGTGATTAGGAAATAATACTGTAGTACTTTGTTATTTCTTAAAATAAGACTATTTAAAATTCATTTTTCTATTAATGTGGATGAAGTGAAACTTATTCGGCAATGTACGTTGATTTTTATGTTTATATGTTATTTTTACGTTTAAAATTTAAAATAAGTAACTAACACTATGATGCAACTAATTAAAAAAAAAATGTTGTTTTATTTGTTATTAACTATCTTCTCTTTGGATCAAATTTAATATTTTATCAAAGTATATTAGGGAAACTGCCTAATCACAGCACTACATCGAAATCCATCGAACTGTTCCTAAACTCATGAATGGAAACCATAGATGGAATTCAGCCCGTTTCGATTATACAGAGGTTGAATCAACGATTGGTCAGCTATCTCATTGGGTTTTGTGGATGGATGAATTTACTAGATATAACCTCTACATTCAATCTATTTAGTATCAATATTTATTTATTTCTTGAAATTCAATAATTTAGTAGGTAGTTATTGTTTACATAATGTTTTATTTTTCATCTGTTTTGTAGCCTTTCAGTGTTAACCTTCCTCTTAGATCCATCAAATCATTTCTAAATTCAGCATAAATGGCTTTCTATCAATGCTGGATTCAAGCGATTAATAAAATTAATTTAAATTCAAATTACACTGAGTTTTGGAAGTTTCCCTATATTTTTAGATTCAAAATCCATCAGAACATTTCTACAGTTTGGCTATTGGTTCATTTGATTCATTTCATATTTTTTTTTACTTAAGATTTTTCACTTGATTTACCGATTGAAGATTTTACTCAGCATTCATATTAGCCACAATCTAAACAATATAAATTTTAAGATAAAATATATATTGTAATTTCATAAAGTACATAATTAAAAATATACTCATTAATATAAAATATACTCATCTTTATCATATGTTTATTTTTTTTTTGTATTTCATATATTAGTCGGTGTTTTATTGGATAACTGATTTTTATAGTTTACAATACAATATTTAACTTATTCATTTTACTAATGAACATTTTCTATAATATTCAGTAACATAGGCATATATGCTTCTTACATCAGTTGTCTCTTATGAAGATAAATGTTAGTTTTTTAAAAAGGAAATGCATATTGTACTATATTTTGCCAAGACATGTTTATTAACAATTGGAAAATTGATTATAATAACCCTAAATATATTATTGAATTAAAAGAAACTTTTTGATATAGATAAGAGTTGAGGGGAAGGAGAAAGTAAAAGTATAAATTATATTAAGCAGAGAATTGCTAACTTGGCTAAGTTCGATCCAGATTGATGGTCCCTCCAGCCTGATGGATATCTCCTGTTGCATATCCCGAATTTTTTTTTTCCTTTTAAATAATCCAATCCGTCCCGAGATCCATATCTGTCAATCTATGATGGATGAACTAATCAAATAAACTATTATCCTTCTCTTTTATTTTATTTTATTGATTAATTAATGATGTAATTGTAATGTAATTAATAATTTACAAAGATAACAAACCTACAAGTGGATGTGCATACTTAAATTAAATAAATCATGTATTTAGTCATTAATATTTTATTATTTTTTATTTAGGTTCACATTGTAGTTATACATTTGTTCATGCCCTAAAGGCCAAATATAGCTTGCTAATCATATCAATATACTTTTACCATTATTTATAATTAAAATGTTCAGCTTCATTATGTAAATAAATTAGAGTTATACTTTCCTTACATTAATTCTGTTTGACCTTTAAAATATGAATTCTCTCATTATTTAAATAACATGTACAGACAGAAAATTAAATAGAATAGCAATGATTAATATTGTCTATTTGTCACGATCTTTGTTCAATAATATATTTTAAATAAATAGATGTAAACCAAATCATATTAAAACTTATAAACCACTCATCAGAGCACAGTACTCGTAGATTCCCGAAAATGCCCGAAAGAAGACGAAGCCTACAGATTTCCAAATCTTTTGCAATTTACATTTTAAGAGGACAAATTTTCTAAATCATAACTTTCGAAAATAATTGTTAAAATATTTGAATAAATATAATTTTTGCGATTCCAATCTGATAATAACACCAGTCTGATTTTTAACTACCAGCAATAATAATTAAGGCATAATGATTTATTTGCAGCGATCAGAATTTTCTTTGTACCATATTATTTCATTTTTTCTGTACATATTTTATTATCATATGTATTTTCCTGATTCCGCATTTCTTCGTAATAATGAGTGAGGAATGATGATTTAAATTACCAATTTTTTTTATAAATGTATTTTATTATTATACGTACTTTCTTTTTATATATGTGTGGAAGGAATAAAATATCTAACTCAATTTGAACGTATTTTAGCATTTTGTGTTGAAAGCAAATGATATTTTTCTCATTATGTATTTTATATTTTACATTTTACTTATGAGAAAGACCGGAATATAAACTGAGCCAATCGTGTTAAATTAAGGCAGCTTTGTCTGATGTGAACTTGATTGGAAATACTCGACTATTTTCAGCATTAATCGGGTATATGAGTACAGCGTGATTTCGAAACTATTTCCCATTTTGAATTAGCAAAAGTTAAATACTACTATTCATTCAACAAGGAGTTACTTTAAAATGAAGTGGTTATATTAAAATTTTAACAGATTAAAAAGATGTTGATGAACCAATAGGTCATCATATGTCAACATGTCATCATAATTGATGCAGTTGATTAAATTTCACGGCCTTTTAAATTACGATGCATTTCCTTTTGTTAGAGTTAAAACATGAAACTCTATAATGAGTGAGGTGATATTCGTTGATGTATATATTGAGCTTACGTAATATTTGATATTATAATGATATACATTATTGTACATTATTATTGTGTTTGTTTCATTATACCAAATAATATGTTTCTTTTAATTCCTTTTTATTGTCCATTTCTTGATTAATTTGAATTATACTTTTTTAAAAATTTTAATTAAAAATAAAGACAACACCTTTAATTAGATAATAATAATAATAATAAGCTTTATTGATATCAATTATTGACAAAAGCCTCTCCCTAAGGAGGAATTTTAACGGTGTTGGCTACAGCACAGAAAAATATGTTTAAATTATTACAATAATTTTAATTTTATGTTTAAAATAAAACAAAACAGATATAATTTTTTTAAATTTTTGTAAAATAGCAATGTAAGGCCTAAGAAAAATAAAAGAAAACAAAGCCATACAGTAAACAGAACAGCCATTTTCGCCAACATTCTGTATCATTTCATCCCGCCACCTCAGATGCGGCCGGCTTCTTTTCCTCTTGTTCTCTCTTGGGATCCACTCGGTGCATGCTTTGGACCATCTTTCATCCTTCAACCTCGTCATGTGTCCAGCCCAGTCCACTTTAACCGATGAGCTTCAGCCCTTAAGCTTTTAATATCCACTTTTAGGAGAAAGTTTTTTCTCTCTTCTTGATTGACATTAAACTCCTTAAAAGCTTCATCTGCATAACGTCCAATCTGAGTTCAAGTATATATATATATATATATATATATATATATATATAAATATATTTTAATCGGGGACTACAAAATTTCTCAAAAGGGCAGTGCGTTCGTTAGCTAGGACTAACATTCAGCAGCAAGATGATCTGGGGTCTACTTGTCAAATAGAAAAGAATGACCTTAAAACAAATAACTATACTCTCTTATTAGAAAATCATCAAAACTGGGAATCAGGCGCAAACTTAATACATACAAATCTTACTTACTTAATCCCATTTGGAGATACTCCTCACATATTCATGGTTTGGCTAAAAAAGTCGCACTAAAAACTACCATTTTTTTCAATCCAATTAGACTAATAGCAGACGCTCTCTGGCACTAAATAACAAAATTGTGGCCTTGAAAAAAGGTGGTATTAAAAAATTTTGATCGGTTTGTCGTATCCTATACCCCCAAATTGTAAATATAGCGACGTTATGTAGGACAAAGGGTCCAATATTTTTGTATAACACGTTTTTTATTGATTTTGTGACCAATAATCTTACGATCCAAGACGAAACCAATGGATGTTAACGAGCTTTTTGTACCTAATTAAATAGAAAAACGTTTGCCAATTCCAAGAGTTTTCGTAAATAAAATAGTTGGAGGTTACGATGAGATGAAGCTGTTTTAAAAAAATGGATAAATAGAGGTGTGTACCACGGACTATTAACAGCATTCCTTAAAAAAAAAAAAAATGTTTAGTTTATTTCGGTTAATGCTTGATAAATAATAATTTTATCATCGTGTTCATGGGTTTTTAAAAAAAAATAAAAATTTATACTTATCTCCATTTCCAAAAAATATATTCTGGATCACTTTAGAATTAAGCGACCTATTTCTTGTCAACATTCAACAGAAATCCGGATAAAGATATCTCAGAGAGAAAAAGAACTTGGTGATTCTAAACCTATCAGATTGGATAAAATAAAAAACAAAAGAAGACCCGAATCGAAGCACCGTGGTACCTGGCATCGGAAGGCGTGAGGGGACTCATTGTGGATGGTCACGCAACGAAGAGGGACAAGGCACGCAGTTGGGTTCGCCTCAACTGCCACTGCAGCCTGGCGCAGTTCATTTATAGCTTTTTGTTAATAACTCAAGTTATTCTCTGTTGAAGTAATAAAAATAAGTTTTATCGCTGCCGCTTTACCGTTGTGGGTTTGCGTGACTACTACGCAATACGTACATTTCATGAGTTTGGAAGGTTTGTGGAACTTGTCAGTCTTGAAGAGTTCTTTCGGTGTACCACTGTAGTAGCTATCCTGCTTTATCCTGGCTCTGTTAGAAGAAATTTAAATTTAAGTGAGGGGTATGCTTTTCCTATAATATTTTATAGATATAGTTAAAAGTAACATTTTTCTTAAATAGTAAGCTTCAACTAAAATAAGTTTACATAATTAACAATCACTACATAGTAAGCAGGATGAAAGTTACATAAATAGAAGTAAAGTTTTTTTTGTTTAAGCATTTAAAGGGGAATTTCAAGTTCTATTTTTCATAAAATCATGAATTAAGCGCATTTTTTTTTTATCATGACCCTGCAATTGGACTAGAGATATCCCAGTTTTCGAAAAAACTTTCTTCTTTAATAAGGCTTTATTTCATATTAATTAAATTATGGTTTGTCCCAGAAAGAATTGAGATTTACCTGCAGTTGTGTAAAAAAAGTTATGTGATTTGATATTCTGGATCTCCAAAGTTATAGTGTTTTCAGAAAATATATTATTAATTGTTAAATTTTTTTTTCTTTGGTATGTATTGTAATAAATTAATTATAAAAATCTAGTTTTTATTTACAAAAAAAGTACTTGAAAATATACTGCGTTTCTATACTTTTTTCAGGAAGCGTTTCTTTCAATGCAGGAAACGCTCACTAAAAAATGCATGGCTTAAGTTGCATGAGTAAAATTGTGTTAAAATCCATCACTCCATATCATCGTTCAAAAGTTCCATTTAGAGTGATCGTCAATGATTGTGTATACTATTAACTTTAACTTTGTTAATATATACCATTATGTTTTTATTATAAATTAAAAGAAGGATTTCTATCTGTAGGATTTAGGTTCAAAGAATATGAGGATTTAATTTTTTCGTACCTAATTATTTGTGTGCGTGTGTATATTAATTTAATTTTAATTTCTGTTTATTTGTATACAATAATGTATTGCTACTTATAATATTAATGATGTTTTCTTTACAGGTATGTCGGGGCCCTATTAAGAGTTCCTATTCATAGCCAGGTAAAATTAAATTTTATTATTTCTGTATTGATGTTAATATCTATATCAGCTTTGGTACATCAAAAAAATTGGCTTTAGTAATTTTTTTAGACTTTTCTTCGTACATTTAAACTGGAGATGACAAAAAAAAAAATTAACAATATCTAGTTATATAAACATTCCAAATTGTATTATTTAATTTCTTAAAGTTGGGAAAAAAAAAGATTTCAGAAATGGTATTTGAAAAGGTCCAGGAGTCATTGTTATTAAAATTTGGTTGTAAAAAATATTGATTTTAATAATTTTTTTTGTAAACCATGACTAGCCGAATTTCCCTAGTTTTTTCTTTTTGATTCGCTCAATTTTTGTTTTATTTTATAACTGAAATTCGAATTGGAAGTCCTCTTTACGAATTTTTATTGGTAATGATTACAATAAGCAAATATTCTTCAACTAAAGCTACGTCTTGTCTTAAACTAATTAAGTAAGTTTATTATTCTATTCTTCTATACTATGAATGTGTAATAAGAAATTATCTTTTGTAGAATTATTAACTTTTTTTTTTTTCTTCCCTACCTTTTAGGCTATACGGGGTTTTCTCGGGCCAGGAGTAAGGGCGGGGAATTTTGATTTCCACTCCGGCACCGGGACGCGAAACCGTACTTTTTTTTTTAATCTCTCAAAACTTCGTTTATCTGGTTGCCGGGCAACTCGCGGTGCTGTGCACACGCGTTAGCCCATTCGGCAACCCCGCTCCCACTAGAATTATTTACTATAAAGATTGAATTGAAAGATAAAGTAAAAAAAAGGTCATCTAGAAAATTAAATGGTAATATTTATGGAATATCCCAGCGACTCCCCTCCCCCCTAAAGGGTACCGTAGATTGCAAGCTGAAGATTACTGAATATAAAAGACGGAATCATAGACAGAATAAAGGAGTATTCATTGATCGCAAAACATGTATGCAGTTACATAAATATGTATTTTATATTATTTTATTATATTGATAATTGAAATCATGTCCATTTTATTTCAATTCTTGCGGTATAAGAAGACCCTTGCCTCAACTTCTTGTAGGCATTGATATTAATATATGTAGGAGTGAGAGAGAAAAAAGTTTACTACCACTGAATCACTTTTGTTTTTGGGAAGGGTTTTATTCTAAAGAAACTCCCCCATATTTTTAAGCTATATTGATCCTCGAGGAAACTATTTTATTTTAATAATGAATATATTTTTTACAGTTTAAAATTTTATATTTTAGTGATAGTAGCTAAGTAGTTATTTTAATAGGTTAGCTCAATCGTTATGGCTGTATATTCAATTTTATGTGTATCGAATATGGGGTCAAGAACCCTACTGTGCAAGGGTGTCCAGAAGTTGCACTCTCAAAATTGTTGAGGGGGCACATTTGGATCGGGATATGAATTTTCGGAGTGTAGAGTTTCAAAAAGAGAACTAGGAGGAAAACATGAGACAGACCACAAGTGTAATTGAATACGATCTATGATTTGCGTAATCCTGGTATAGCTTGCATTGTTTTTAAGAAGAGGGGAGTATAATACAATTTTCGGAGAGAGGGTAATGTTTCATGCTCCTCCGATCTTGGAGAGATGTCCCCTCTGCTACTTTTAGCATAAACATTCAGCCTCTATAAAATGAGTTATTATTATTAGTACCTAGAATCCCTTAAAAAGGACATAGGGCCGTCACGAAGTTTGATCATGCATCTTGATCTTTAGCAAGGCTCTTTGACTCCAGATCAGGTCTGTCCGGCACTGCCGATTTTCTTCTCTAGAGGCCTCCTCCACGTTTCTCCAGGCCTTCCACATCTTCGCTGGCCTTGGGGGTTCCACACTTGACTCTGTCGTGTTATGTCGTTCTTTTCTACGTACGTGTTACGTACGCTCTTTTCTAAGCGTATGTCCTAGCCATCTCCATTTCCGAAATTTAATGGCCTGATCTATCGCAGCTTGATTAGTTCGTGACCAGAGCTCGGTATTAGATATTGTTTCAGTCCACTATACTCTAAATATATTCCGCAGACATCTATTGACCATTGTCTATAGCTTCTTGGTCACCTGCTTGGTAACTTTCCAAGTCTCGCAGGCCTATAGCAGAACCGACATGACCACTGGCGGATCTAGGGGAGATCTAATCCCCAAAATGGTAAAATATAACCATGTTTTATCGAAAAAAATATAAAAAAGTATTATTGTTCGTGGATTACATTTAAAAGGGCTTTAAGAATCACTTAAACACCATTTCATATAGGTAGTTAGTTTCTTTTTTTTTTCCAAAGTAATTATCGTTATTTTTATGAAAAAAAAACTTTTGGGCTGAAGCCTTCCCCAAAATTAAATCCTGGATCCGCTAGTGGACATGACATTTTTCTTGAAGATGCGAAGCATGGTCACTCTCCTGATTTCTTGGGATCCCCACACTGGCCAAAACTGCGAGAATGCTTTTTATTCTTTCCTCATACGGCTCCAAACATCTTCATCAGCCCCACCACTCTGGTCATCCCAAGGCAGCAGTACTTAGTATCCCTTTCAATTATTTGATCTTCTACAATATGATTTTCCTGGCTCGTCCTATTAAACGCATTCAAATAAAATGAGTTGTATGAGGAATTTTCTATCATTCTTGTTGTTTGTAGTTTTCTGCACATCTTCATTCATGAAACTCCGTGTTCAACTTCATTTAAATATCAATATTTTCTCCTTTTCCTCTACAATCGATCATCCATATATCTGTAACATTTTTTTAAACATGTGTCCATATTATATATTTAATATTTTATTATTATTTCATTGCTATTGTTTTGGTCATTGTTTGCTGGCATGACTTTCTTATTTAGTACTGAAAGAAAGACCCACCGAGGCTTAATTGGAACCAGTAAAAAACATAGACTTTTATTTTTGGAATACTTTCTTATTTCACATTCCTCCACTGTCTAAATACTAGATCTCAAACTATAGACCTATATATCTCCTCCTCTAAAAACTATTCCCTTCGTCATCCATACCACCTCATTTTGGAACTCCTTGCCTATCTCCATACGTCAATTCTCCTCCACAAATTCCTTCAAACAATTACTGTTCCATTACCTACTTCCTATTAAAACTACCGTAACTATGTAAGAATCATTAAAAAAAAATAATAAAATAGCTGAAAGTTAATTAACAACTACTATAAAAAGTTATTGTTACTCTGAATTAAAAATTCTCAAATGGCTTTAGTCCTGGAATAAAATTTTGTTTTTATTCATTCATTCACGCATTTGGTAATAGACTATGTTTATTGACTGTTATATAATTAACAGTAATTTTATTTTTTCACTAGTATAAATATGAATGTATATTATCATTAAGGGTATGTTTTAGTATGATTTAGTACTCGAAACTTATCAGACATGATACCAAAATTAAAAAATAATTTTGACAAAATTATAATATAATGAATGGAATCGAAGTGCTTTGTTTATTAAATCTAACAAGGAAGCTACGACCTATATACGGTGGAGTGAATATGAAAAGCCAGCCGTTGAATATGGAATCTCATATGTGGCGCTACAATAAGGTCCAGTGAGGTCGTATCTCAATATTGCAGACTTAGCAAACCCCTTCATTTATTCCTCAGTCCTATTTATATTCAATAACAAGGACTAATATTCAATATAGCACATTATAAATAATACAAATTAAAAAAAAAATTAAACAAAAATTATAGCCAGCAATAAAATGTTCCTGATGCAAATGTAGTATGAAGGGGATGTTTCTAATGGGATTCATCGAAGAGTATTGAACATAGGTTGCATTAGAAGTTGCTATAAAAAGTGAACTTACATACTTTTGCAAAGTTTCTGTGAAAACTAATTTTTCTATCAGTTGGAGATGGGTGCTTGAAAAATCAATTTTTAAATTCACGATTAAACAAGAAAAATTAATCTTTGGAAAACTTTTTTATTTATCAACCCTGCCGTGCCTAGTAGGCAATACAGGGTTGATAAATAAAAAAGTTTTCCAAAGATTAATTTTTCTTGTTTAATCGTGAATCTTTTATTTAATATTTAATCTTTGGAAAACTACCAAACCTAATCGAAATACTCATTTACTCATAGTGTTACCTTCCAATCCAAAGTCCTTCGAACAATAGTCAGTGTCCCATTTCGTTTGGACCTTCTCCAAAAAAAATTCTCCTAATTTCATCAGAACCTTACACATCCTCCAAAATACTCTGGCACAATCTCTATCTAGCTTCGTTTATTACTATAATCCTCCTCGAAGATTGAAACGTCAGTGGTCTCGCGATCATATGAAAATATGTATATTAGATGTGGTTATTTAATAACGAGACCGATGATTTTGATTCATTAATAATTATTTATTATCACATTCAGTTTGCACTTTTCCTACATCTCTGCAACACTCCATGAGAATCTTCCATTCGAAACAGTTCTGGAAGTCATCTGTCAACTCCCTCAGCGTGTCACTTTCTCTTTCATCAAGAACATAAAGTAGTAATGTTAATTAATAGTTTGACTTTATAGAGCCGAGTGAAGGTGCACAATCCCATGAATATAGAAAAAACAGTCATCATTGCTTTGAATCATGAATTGCCCATTCGAGCTTATTTCGTACTCGTTGAAGTTTGGTTTTTGTACGTGGATTGGCGTACAAAGTAAAAAAGTCATAAGAAAAAAAATGAGATAGTGGGATCTGACGTTCTAAAGGATCTGACAGAAAACTTATTACACTGTTTCAGTTAATGCGCTCTCGTTTCACATCCACTTATAGTTCTGTAAAGTTAGGAGAGAAAAACAGCCTTACCCCAACATTAAAAAATTAAGATGAAACTAGTCAGAAATTACAACATTATATTATGTTCATTACCCTCTACATAATAACTGGTAAAATGTGCCAAAGAGTCGGGTTTTGATGATGAGGGGGGGGGGAGAACAGAAAATTGATATTTTTTAGTTTTTTGAGAATATCTAAAAAAACTAGAAGATTTTTCTCAAAGATTTTTCAGTGCAATATTAAAGTACTTTAAAATGTCTACAAAAATGATTCTACAAATTTTATTTTGACATCTTTGGTTACTAAGATATGAGATTATATTTCTTGCATTTCCACTTTAACCAAAAATTGCTTCAAACCACGAAATTGATGTTCATATACTTTTTTAGTATACGATAACTTGTTTGCTGGTCCAATTTATTATTTAAAGTTTCTTTCTTTTAATGATTCTTAAAAGTTCTTCTCTCCCCTCCCCCCATCAAAACCCGCAGCGGGATTATTTGGAACTTTTTACCAGTTAATATGAAGAAGATAATGAAAAATTTCTGACAAGTTTCATCTTTATTTTTATGAATGTTGGGGCCAATCTCTAATTTGACCAAGCTATTAATACTAGGTGACGCTTTTGAAATAGAAATGCTGGGATCTCCAAAAGTCCTAGTTTCTCTCGACTTGAGGGAAGAAAAGCTTGGTTCAGAGCTCTCCTGCCTGATTTTAAATAATGTATGTTATTTTACTTTTTAATTATTGTTATTTAGGTATAATTTTAATCAATTAATTTATGTGGTGAGAATTAGCTGTGTTCTTACTAATACCAATATTAAACATTGTGACAAAATTTAGTATTACTCAATAAAAAAAAAGAGTAGGAAAAGAAGTAGAGAAGACACAAAATATAGAAATTTCTTTACAGATAAATACGTTGTAATATTTTATTAAATCCAGAAAATTTATTTCAATACAATTTTTTTTCGAGCTAAGGAAAGTTTCGGACTATTGAAATTGTAGGTAAATTTTATATTTTGTCCTTCTTTATCGCTTACAAAAAAGGTTTAGCAAATTTCAAAGCATGCAAGACTTGGCTCTCTCGTGAATTATTTTTTTTCTTTTTTTTTCTCTTGTTAATGGCATTTGACTTATAAGTAGAAAAACAGAAAACATCTTCATCTTGTATAATAGTAAAGAAACTTCAATGAATGTAACACAATTCGAGAAATGACGATAAAAAGACCCTTTTAGCGAGAGTTTAGACTACGTGACTCGAACTCTCTCACTAGCTAAGTAGACCATTTGAAGTAATTTCCCAGATCTATCAAGATAGCACTGACTAAATTACGTATTATTCCCCGGCCTAGTTTCTGATTCGGGAATGGCGTGCCAGCACAGGCACATCGTTCAGGGAAGATTTATATTTGAAGACACAAAGGACCTCTAAGTTAAAATTCAAGGCCTGTAATCCTTCACGTCTTACTGCGTGAAAACCCTTCCAGCACGAATTGAAAATGCCATACTTTATCTTGTGTCATAGTTTTATATGGTAAAAATATTATATGCATGACAAGTATGTGCAACGTATGTGGAATGAAACCTTTAAGATGTATAAGACATTATTACTTACACTTACCTATGTATGTAATATTGAATGAGGGAAAGTATTGCGTTCATGAAACATTTCAAATCTGAGTTTTCAACTGAAAAACATGTTTTGTTTGACTCTCTTGGGTCCATATAATGAAGTCATGATGGTTTATACGAGTGCCAGTGTTTAAGGTAGGTGTATGCCAGGGACGTTACAGAAATGTTTTCGTTAAAATTAGCTAACGAAAAATACCACAAAATCGATTTTACACACTTTTCTTGAAACTGAATCTATCTTAAAATAATTGAGTAACATTTTAGAAAATTAAACTAGTGAAAAATTTGAAGAATTTTCTATATTTGAAATAAAAAAAAATAGCCATTTACAATTTAAAAAAAAATCTTTTTATTGCAAAATACATTTTTCCACACTTAAGGTCACTGAGTAGTAGAGTTGAGTGAGGCACATTCATACTATATGTACTATATGTACACATTCATATTATATGTACAATATAATAAAAAAAAAATATATAACACACATATAGTGTAACAACTTTTAACTTATCGATGCTGTATTAAAATGCTCGTTTGGTAGATTAAATCTATGAAAAAAGTAAAAAAGATTTAACTCTTATGATTTTTACTATGTAGTTCAATGCCTTACAAATTAATAGTTTAAATATATACACTTTCAGATTTTTGTATATATGGAGGGCTTATAGACTGGAATTATATGTTATATAATAAATAACGTTTGTGTTATTTTGATGGTCTTATTGAGTTTTCTCATTGATAAATAAAACTGAAATTCATAAATTTATTTTTTAATGCTTAGCTTCTTGAAAAATGCAGTTCAAACAAATTTTTAATAGCCCCATGTTGCCAAAAAATAATTTTTGTTCAAAGTATAGAGCGGTAAGCGAAAGATGTGTGATGTGCTCACTAGATTTTTTAAACTATTTTCATAGTAAAATATTGTACTATAGCGACTTTTCCCGCTTGTGAGTTCGTTCGTCCAGTGCTGCTCTCTATGGGGATATTAAAGCCTCGGTACGGAAACTTATATGCGTTTGGTATCCAACAATTATTAACAAAGTACTCTAGTACCGAAATGATGACAATACTTTTTCCAGCCTTTCAAACACTTTTTTTTTTATCTATCCACAATCTAAGTTCGACCTGTTTTATTATGTTTGTTCATAACTGAAAGAAGCCTATTTCATTTGTCAATTGTTGTTAAATATTAAAATTTTTTAAATTAATTATTTTATAAACATTTGTAGTTGGCTATATGCTCTCTTATACGAAGAGAATATAATTAGTAATGTTTCGTTCCTTTACGTTTTCGTTATTTGAACTACCTGATCCTAAACATAAACCATGTCACACCATTATAACATACCATCATTGTGGTAAGTTAGTTTTATTAATCAAAAATAAATAAATTAAATAGTTTACCAAAAGAAGTAAAATTACAATCAAATAAACAATCAACTAGCTTATGCGTCTCGGCACCACGTTTCGAAACCCTTTTCCCTTTTTTTTTCTGGTATTTAAAGCTACTGGGAGGTGAGTGCCCATTACCAGAACTCCATTATGCATGTTTTCAAAAGGTCTCGGAGCCATTGCCGTTTCAACGTTTAAATAGGATTTTAGAAATAGCTGGCTGTCGTAGGGTAGCAACTGGACAAAAAGATTAAGATGCTGAGTAATAAAGCCTTATAGAAAATTGGATATTTAGGTCAATATTCTCTAACTTAGAGGAAAAGTTTGGTATTAAAAGTTAAAGTATTATATTCCAAGCTGCTTAAGGTTTTAAGAATGCATCGATGAGTTCAGAATCTGGAAGTTAGAAACAATCAAATTCCACGATGAACTCGATTCATTTTCTAGGATAGAGGAGTTTTAGATAACTAAAATCCATGGTATGAACTTGAGAGATTTAATTTAGAGAATTTCCCAAGCTGCCGTTTAAATGGTATCAAAATGGAAACGTAAATATTTAAAATGTTCACTATGACGTTCTCGAATCTCCTCTAAGATCAAATGTATTTTTTTATTAAAAAAACAAAACAGAAAATTTACTTGCACCTTTGTTAATTTTTATATTACTCAGTTTGTTTGTAAAAATATTTTAACTACAGTCAGCCATATTTTATGTAAAATCAATGGTTAATTATTTTTTTAAAATGCTTTTTCAAACGCTAAATCATTGTCATTTAATGAAATGAGGACAAAAATAATAACGAATAAATTGTTAACAAATCAATTTTTTTAATTCGTTTTTTTTATAAATAAAGTTAGTCCATTTAAATCGTTAATTTCCAATTTTAATCCTAATCATTGGGAAAAACTATATTTTATATTCCTATCGGATTATCGAAACCAATAATTAAAAAAAAATAATATATTCTTTATTTGTAGCAAATATTTCCCAAAATTCATTAATTATTTTAATAATAATTTAAACATATTGAAATTCAAAGCCGCTTTTCGAACGAATTCGAACTTCAAGCTGGTTATGGAACTAAAAAAAAAATGATTGGGGTTGGAAAAAAATAGTTCAGAGCAAAAAAGTTATTAAAATATTTACTTTTTGTTTACAATAATTTTCATTATAATAAAAGTTTAAAAACTTTTGATGATTAAAATATAATAATAACGTAAGAAATATCAATACATTATACAGGCTATTTTTGGGAATAAACTTACTTTAACAAAACCATTTTTTTTTTTTTTGCTGTTTAATTCATAAAAAAATAATTGAATGAAATGAATGAAAAAATAATTTTATTCTGAGACTACTGTTCCCTAAGAATAATAACAGAGTTACAAATTTATGGGTCTTACATAATAATAAAAATACAAACTAATTTACTGTTAATTGTTATTTCAATTGTGCAATAGATTGAGATTAAACATTGTACAGATGCAAGTAATTTTATTTACGGAAGTTTAAATGTAGAGTAGGTGATGGAACAGGAGTTGTTTGAAGGAATTTGTGGAAGAGGATTGACGCATGGAGTTTGGAAGTGCGTTCCATAAGGAAGCAGCACGAATCACGAAGGATTTGCTGAAGTATTGAGAGAGTGGATAGAGGAACGTAGAGTAAGGAGTTCCAGGATGTAGGGAGGGTTTTTGGTTCTGAAGACTTGGAATTGCGTTATAGGATTAATTGGGTATTTTTACATATGAATAGAAATTTCCCTCCATCACTATGGAAATAAGTCACTTATAGTTAGAATCTTGTCGAACTAAGCATTGGAGTGATGTCCAGTTGAAACTCTTAAATGATTTTACTAAAACTTTAGAAATTGGTTGTTGAATTTGTACAGACGAAAAATGGCCAGAATTTATATTAAAAAAAATTCTCTTTGCGATGTATCGTCACCAACATGGAGTCATGAAGGTTACAAATAAAAAACTACAAAATAACGTATATTTATTATTTTTCTGGTTTTTATTTGGTTTTCTTTTACTTTTATAGCCCTGATGGTGGCCCAAATGTTTGGGTCTAATCGTCGGTAAACTTAATTTTTTAAAAGTTTATTTATTTAATAATAATTAAGAAATGTAATAATCTGTCACGTGGACAATAATTATAGTGAGACATGAACACATTCACACCATATATACAGAAAACATAAAATCAACAAAAGTAAAATAATAACTAAATAATAATCAAACAATTATTTGGAATAAAAAATAAAGTAATCTAAAGATAAGTAAATTAAAAACATAAAAACTCAGTTATACCTATATACGATATATACAATCAGGTAGGAAACCCCAAGCCAGGCTTGTCCATCCAACTATAGAGGGAAAAGACAGACTCCAAGAGATCCCAGCGCTACTCTCTTATCCGCGTCTCTGGTGCTACAGCCAGTGGAGATTGAGCTAGACCGCTTTAGCCACACATCGCTTCTCGGCCAAAAAAACAAAGTGTGGTAAACTCATTAAATTAAATTTTTTGACTGTACATCTTGACCATTTTTCATCGTTTACAAAATTTTGTTTTTTTTTGGTTGCCATTGCCAAATGATTTTAAGTTGATGGTAGTAACGCTTTACCTAATATAACAATAACACTATATATTTATCGTATTTTTTTTTTTATCTTATGCCTTGATCGTCTTGAACTTTTTCGGCCATTCGACTTCTAGTAGCCCAGTAAATTTCACTTTCTGCCCTGGCTTTGTTTCTAATGTCTTGTAGTCCAGAACAAGTGAGTAGATGCAGAGCAGTCATGAATCCTTGTCGACACACTGGGCATGTTGCTGAATCGACAACTCCAATACAGTATAGATGGCTTTGGAGGTAGTCATGTCTGGTTTTCATCCTGAACTATGCAACAGCCTCGTTTCTAAGGAGATCCAACGACACTCTTCCATTCTCTTCTAGCAAAGAAGTCCATTGCTTCTCTTTTAACTCCTACTGCCGTTTCTGTTCCAATCTTCAATGATTACTGTTTTGATTAGCTTCTTTGCCGTCAAGAAAGAGATTGGCATATCTGGCTGATCTTTTCCGGCACCTTCTTTTGCTAATCGGTCAGCATTTTCATTACCTGTCAAACCACAGTGTCCACTGTAGACCGACATCTGTGCCTTCTAAAATCAGCTCCTCAATCAATTCCTGGCACATACTAATTTGATTTGTGAAACAGCAGGAAGGATCTGAAATGGCAATTATTACAGCTTGTGAGTCATTAGGACCACATTTTTTTGCGGTTTAGACTTTTTTATTAGTTCTTATGATAGAAAGACTGCTTTTTAAATATTCATCGTATTAAAAAGCACAAAAAAATCTGAGTTAAATTTCCTGTATTCACATTTAAATTTCTGAGAACAAATCTCTGGCTGAGAAAGAATCTGAAATATTAAATTAAAGTCTATGGTGTTTCAAAGTAGAATTTGTTTCTTATCAGGACAAATCGTCCTGTGTAAGTAGAGGGGATATATACAAGTGAATTGATAATACGGATTTTCCTGAGAACGGAATAGATCTATCCTCATTTGTTTGGCATTGCGGTTCAATTGGATTCACAATAATTGAAGTACAGTACCCAGGATTGGTCGAGACGCGATTGGATTGGAAGCTCGACAGAGGCTGGCGAATTTCGGATAAGTCGGTAAAATCCTTTGTCGGAGGAATCGTTTCATCGGAGAGCTCTACTTCATTCGAGGGCCGCTGAGGAAAATTAGTTCCATCTCCTCGTGTGTTACCCGCAGGAGCAATAAACTTTGTCTACTCCGATTTCCTCTCTAGTGGACCACAAGTCTCCCACTCTTCCTTTTTTCTTTCCTTCTTTTTTTTTATATATTACAAACGGCCTTTGTAGTCAACCCAGCCCAAAGGAAAGTGGAAATCATCTTTCTTCTCTTCTTCTTATTGCTCTTACTATTTCATATTTGAGATGTAGATTTTTCATGGGTCATATTGTTCAATGTCGAAGTTTGCTTGAATCGGAAATGAACAAGTTTACTAATAATTACCATAGACAATACAAAAACAAACAAAACCTAAACATAATAAAATATAATTATCCTGGTTACCTATAACTTATACTGGAAAAAAAATCTAACAAGTATAAATCATTTAAAACTATTTAAAAAAAAATTAATGTAGAAAAAAATGTTTTTTTACTTTCACTTACCTATATATGTACTTCCCCTAAAATACCTTTAATTTTTTTATTTGATATAATTAACCACTATACATTAATCTTTGATATGAAAAATAATTAAATATAAAATATGAAACAATTCGATACTTAACTAAAGGAGAAATAAAGGGAGCTCCCACTAAAGATTAGAACAGGCTTCCACATGTAACATGAGCTTAATATATGTAATACGGATATTATACATATACATATTCGGTTTTTATAAAAGTTATCGTTGGTATTATTTAATATTATATATATATATATATATATATATATATATATATATATATATATATAAGAGTTATTTTTATTTATTATTTATTTAGAAATATAACAATCTGTCACGTGGACAATAGTTTTAGTGATATATGAACACATTCACACCATATATACAAAAAATACAAAATTAACAAAAGTAAAATAATAATCAAAAACTACGTACTATAAAAAAATAAAATAACCTAAAGACAAGTAAATTAAAAAACATAAAAACATAGTCATACCTATATACAATATATACAATTAGGCAGGGAACCCCAAGCCAGGCTTCTCTCTCCAACTATAGAATGAAAACCAGGACTAAAGAGATCCCTACGCTACTCTCTCAACCGCGTCACTGGTGCTAAAGCCAGTGGAGTTTGAGCGAGAGAAGAAGAGGAAGTGTGTTTCAGGTGATGGCACAACTGAACATTGATAAGAGTAATTAAAGAAATAAAAATACCCACAATAAAATGCAAATAAATATAGCGTCTATAATTTTTACTTTCACTCCCCTTTTATCTGAAAATACTTATTTCAGCTAGCTAAGAAGAGGGTGGTAATTGAAAACCGTGTGATGTGCGCACCAGATTTTTAAAATTTTACATCCTTGCCGATCGCTCAACCGGATAAGATTTGTATGATGTAATAGCCGTTGACCAAGAAACTGAACTTCCTTACAGAACCCCTCATGGATTTTAGTGGCACAGATATTTTTGTTTATGTATTAACCATGTGTATATATTGAATGTAAATAATATGATTTTTTGTACTGATTAATATCAATTATTTGCCTATTAAATAAAATTAATCAAAATAACGAAATAATTAAACATTTTATTTAAAAAGATATTTATATGAACATTTAAATTCGTAAACTGATTAAACTGCTTAAAAAATTATTTATTAATCTTAATATAAAAATGTTGATAAAAAGAATAAGATAAAAGACAAAGCTAAGGTGGGAATTAGGAAGTTGGTGACAGCAACAGATACCAACCCTCCGGTTTTAGCCCTCAGGTTAGTCAGTGTCCGTCCCTGTCCCTATCCGGGCTGTTTACTATGTCCCTTCTATCTCGGGCTGTTTATCTTGTCATTTGTTATCCTCCCTTCTACTGCTGGTAAGAGTCTGTGGTCACTAAATTACTTCTGAGATACCCATTGCTGATCCCAAAATCGCTTGACCTATTCAGAGTGAGAAATGCTTTATTTGTAAGCAATGCTGTCCAAATTAGCTCATTACATTTCATAATATACTTGGCAATCCTTATTATAACGATATAATGAAATATATAAATACCTTTAAGATTTACTTATTTGTCAAAACAAAAATACCAAAAACTTTTTTATTTATTTATTCATAAATATTGCAATCTGTCACAATTAAGGACATTTATAATAATGTTCAGAGAGCACATTCACACTCTATTTACAATAAATAAAAATAAATAATACAGAAACTAATAATAATAAAAGTAAATGTATATAAACAAAGGGAATAAACAAATCAAAATAACAACTTAAACACATGCGTACTGTACAATATTTACAGAATCCATTCACTCAGAAGAATTCCGAGCCAAGCCTTTCTCCCCACTCGTGGAGGGAAAGGCTGGACTTCAGGAGATCCCAACGCCTCGCACTCAGCCGCATTACTTAAGAACCAGTAGAGGCTGAGGAGAGAGGCTATAATACCAAAAACCACAGTATACCAAAAACTAAACAAAAAAATTATAATTTGACTTAGAATATTTCAACAGTTTCATACCGATAAATTAAAGAGTACTTTCCTCTTCTGAATGAATCTTGTGGAAACCTAGTGCTTTTGTGCTATGAATCTATGGTTATAGTCCTGAAAGTTTTTGACTGAAAAGTTTATAATTTACAAATTTTGGTCGTTTTGGGAACATCCAATAAGTCTATGAAGAATAGGTCGAAATAGGTTTAAGTAAATATAAGTGTTTAACGTTATCTAAAAATAAATTTTATGTCTCGTGTTTATAATTAGAAGATTAATTAATTTAAAAAATATCATCATTAAAATATAAAATAAATAAAATCATGTATTTGTGTTCTTTTGAGCCCTTTTTCCTCTACACGGTGTAGATGGTATGTCATCCATTCATCCAACATTGGAGACACCTTTCCTCTGGAGCCATCCATCAAAGGCGCTTTTCGAGGATGTCCTCTTACCTCAGGACCAACACTGATAATGGCGCGTCGCTGGGGGAAAGAAGAAAGATTGCTCACAAGCCTCAATTGAGATTAATTTGAAAATATAGTGGAATTTACATTTTAATTTAGTGCTACCTTTCTTTTTTTTTCTTTTCTTTATGAATATCTAAGATTAAGTTGAAGTATGGAAATATTTTTAATAGTGTGTTTTTCTTTGAATTTTAAATTCAGGTTTATCAGATGGCAATAAATTGAATATAATTATGACTCAATAAAGGATTTTTTTAAAACTTATTTATTGAAAAATACTACAATCTGTCTCAAGGACATTTATAATAGTGTTCAAAAATCACATTCACACATTATGTACTATAAATAAAATAAATTATACAGAAAAATAATATATATATAAATAAGAATAAAATAGCCTAAAAATAAATAAATAAAAAGAACACATACATACCTATATACAATAATATAACGGATTAAATACATTCTCTCGATCTCGAAAATTTCTCTGGCTAACAATATGCGGGTCTGATTTTTGGTTTTGAGATACTTAATCCATGTGCAAAAGTACTTCAATGAATCGACTCCAGCCGATTTTACCCGAGCGTTACATATCGCAGATCTGACAGCTCAATCTAATTCACTCTCCACAAAAAAATGCAAAACGCGCCTAAAGAATTTTTCATTAAAAAAAAGGGTATTTTTGAATTTGGAGAGGATAGGGAGGATTAGAAGGAGGAAGTACGTTTTTGCATAAAGGTTGCTGTACTAACTATGCATTGCAAGGGAAGTAAAGATTTAACCTTTCCACCTCGCTTTGTGGAATAAAGATTTTCCTCATTACAATTTCAGCCGTGAAGCTGGTGACGAATAATGAGCGTGGGAAAGGACAGAGTTTAAGGGTGGCGAGGGTGAGTTTAGACTGTACTGAAGAAGGAGCAATTAAAAATCAAGAGGGAGCAGTTAGGGGAAAATAGAGGGAGACGGGGATAGCGAAAGGAGGGAGAAAGAGAGATGAAGAGGGAGAGAGGGAGAGAGACAGGCATGAATATTTAGATAGAGCGAGGATGCCCTTTCGGATCTGTTTATCCTTTATTCAGGCCGAGCGGCCGCCACTCCACCATCCGAGATTGGCCGAGGATCTAAACCGTGACTGTTTTGTATAGTGTCGCCATCTCTAATCTGTTCCTGTATTCTCTCTGTTTTGTTTGGAGTCTTGCGCAGTGATTTGTATTGAGATCCTACAAGCGAAGTTAAAAAACGTTTCAAATTATTCCACAATGTTTTAGTCCAGTCAATGAATGGTTATAGAAGAAAATGATGGGGATACAATTTTTGTCTTTGGGACATTGTTTTGACTAGTAAGGATGTAAACATACTAAAAGCCCAGTCTTTGGTGGTGAGCCAGATGAGAGAGGATGGGGTGCCTAGGTCACTTTTTTCGTGTTTTCGCCATGAACATCGACAAAAATGTTCTATACGAAATTAAAGCTGATGAAATTTGCAATATGATTTATTACTTAACTTTTTTCGCTACCTCGCTTAGTTTGTTGCGATTTTTGACTAGCTAACTCTCGATTGCCCCGTTCTACCAATAATCATGGGGAACCAAGTTTATAATCATTTAATTTTCTTCAGCAATATATATTACTTTACTAATTTATTTCCAACCCTTCAAACGTTAGATCAATTATTACTTTATATGTCATTTCCGAGAATTAGCAAAAATAAAAAATTAATTATTATAATATTCGTTATTATATTTCTCCAACTCTCTATACATCAAAATCTCTTTGTATTTATAAATAAATAAGTATATTTAACCTATATATATATATATATATATATATATATATATATATATATATATATATATAGGTTCTGCTGTAAAGCTGATATCCTATGTTTAAGCACAAAAAATATTTTTAATATACGTTATTTGATGTATGTATATATATATATATATATATATATATATATATATATATATATAATATATATATATATATATATATATATATATATGTATACATCAAATAACGTATATTACAAAAAATATTTTTTTCTGTTTAAACATAGGATATCAGCTTTGCAGCAGAACCTAAATATATATATATATATATATATATATATATATACACATCAAATAACGTATATTATAAAAAAATATTTTTTTCTGCTTAAACATAGGATATCAGCTTTGCAGCAGAACCTGTGGAAAATATCTAGAACAATTTATTTTGCCACAAAATCGTCCGATTTAATCAATTCCTTTTTTATTTTTTTTTTATTTTGTGCAGATAGTACAAGCTCATTATGCGTATTTTCTTCAATGAGGGATGAAAATTGACTTGGCAAAGCTTTCCTTCCAGTTGCAGTAAAAATTTATTTTGGTCTACTTATTTTTGATGCTTTATGTTCTTAAAATTCGGATTTATCCCTTCATTTATCAGAAAATGATATGATATCTCAGCCCAATCAAAAATTGTAGTTTGCTAGAAATCTTGCTTTTAGAAACTTTTGAGACTCCCTATTCCATTTTCAAGTCTGAGCTAAGTAAATTTATGGCACGAGCTGTTTAGCAATTCCAGTTTTATTTCCTTGTCTGGCTGGCATTACGTTTTAAATGACACAAAAAACTAAGCAATAAATATTCAAGTAAGTAAGAGGCCATTTGTTTTTCTAAGGAAAGATGTGATGAGGTAATAAAGCTGGATGATTATAAAATCGATAGTGAACTATAAAATCTAGATGACGGTGGCCGCGAGGAGTTTATCATTCTTACGATAGAGCGTCCAATTCAAATCTAGTGTAATGAAGACTTTATAACAAGGTTGTTTTTTTTTAACCAATAAATTTCAAAAATTCATTTAATTAAATATGTATACAAATAAACGTAGATAATGAATTGAACTTGAAATTATTATTTAACATTATTAATATGTATTGTTGAAATGAGATGTATTATCTCTGGTCTGCATTAGAGCGATTTTATTGTATTCAGCCTAATATTTATGAATATTATTTCTTAATGATATTTACAACTGTTTTAAAGAAATACATGTAGGAAATTTGAACATATGGACATAATGACGTGATAACACTTGCTGAATGACTATCCAATGGTAGCACTCTAATAATATGTCTACATTAGGAGATCACGGGGCCATCTTCTTTTCAGACGCCTCGGAGGATTATCAGGAATTGAAGAGGAAGCAAGGTTAGAAACGAGAGGGTTGGGATGATTCTGAAGTTTATTATGGAAGGATAGGTATCTGGATTGGGCCAGATCTGAAACATAAGAAACATTAAGGTCATTATGGATAATTTTATTTGTAACAAAGTAGGGAGCATTGAGGATTTTACGAAGGATTTAAAATTGTAAGGATTGGACACGAGAGGAATTTGATGGTTTTGTGGAGCCCCATAGCTCAACTCCGTAAGTCAAAATAGGCCTTAATATATTCATATCTTTTGTAATTAATTGGAAGTTTAGGAAGTTTGTCTAGTAAGTGTTGAAGTATTTGGAAACGTCGATCTGTTTCTTTTCATTTCTGTCTGGTATGAGGATTCCAAGTTAGATGTTTGTCCAGATGGAGTCCTAGGCAACTTATAAATATTAAGAATTGGTTAAAATAAATAAAAAAAATGTAAAATGCACGTTAAGGTTAAAAGTTGTTTATTGTTATTAAAGTTTAGTTATTTAAAGTTCACACGTTAAGTAAGAGGAAAAAAAAGAAAGTGGGGAGTGCTGCGTGAGAGATTCAGATATTTTTTACGTTTCCTTCATCGGAGAGAAAACATATGATTTGCCTCGGATTTTTTCATCATTTCCCAGCCGGTGTATTTGCTGGTATTCCCCTTATGTTTAATTGTCTAATGTAAAAGCCACAACTCTCGAAGATATGGACCACGTTCATTCTCTCTCTACACTTCCGACAAATGGTTTTCTTTCGTAATTAAGTGAAGGTGCGTAAGCCTGGTATGACCTATTCGTAGTCGCGTAAGCCAACTTCCTCTCTGCGTTTACTGCGACTTTTTATAGCGTTTAATTTATTTGGAAGGCTATTGTCACGATTTTATTTTTTTCAGCCTAATATTTATGAATTTGTTCAAATGAAATGGTCTAACAATATTTAATTACAATTATTACCCCTTTTTAAAAACTTTAAATCTGTCACAGTATAATATTTTTTTCTATTCTATACACATAGTGCACATTTAGATAGATAGATAGATAATAACTTTATTCTGGGACATGGTCCCTTGAGAATAACAAAATTAAAAGATTACATCTGGCCAAAATAAACTCAATCGAAAAGAATAAATAATGTAAAGAAAATATAAGGTAAAGATTCTATATACAAAACAAACGAAACTATTTACAAAACAATTAACACTATGACAAGACACTTAAAGCTATTTGCACTGATAGACCAGTATACACTTTTAAGAAAATTATAAAGAATTAAAAAATAAAAATATATCAAATTCTTCGTCAAAATCAGCTTTGTGTTTCTGTTGAGAAAACAGAAAGCTGAATCTGATTAATATATAAAACACATTCGCAAGAACACTCATCTTTTAGCGAATTTTCTTTTAAAAAATGTGTTTCATTGAAATTGGTGATTCCACGTCTTTTACCTTCATTTCTCATATTTATAAATATACTAATAATTTATAAATTTACAATAAATAATGATGATTTTTTTTTATTTACGAAATTTACAACTGTAATTAATAATAAATACAACAAATAAATATGAACAAGTGATATGACATGTGCAACATGAAGAGAAACTACCCATTGGTAGCACTCCAAAAATAATAATAATAATTTTTATATATACTTAAATCAAGATATCTTTACTCGCATATAAAACTCCGTGTCTTACTCGTATTTGACATTATAAAAGTAGTAGGATATCCATTTTTGTTATTTGAATGGACAGCCTGCCATTGAGACGCAACAAGGCGGCAGTGGATGGGGCGCGAGAGAGCAGTCCATTGTAAGGTGACAATTAACATTGGCTCCAGAGCAGACTGACAAAACACTTCCTTGGCCATTGTCTTCGCCCGGTGAATAGGAGCTTCTGCAATGGTGGCCAATCTTACCATCTCTACTTTCAGCTCCTAATGAACTTCTCCCAGTTTATCACTTACTTCTAATGAAGACAAATTGTTCCAGTTAAAAGGTAAAAGGTTGTTCGATACTTAACCTCTCCCTATAATAATGATTCTGACAAAGGATAAAGAAAGTTATAAATATCATCTGATAAAATATATTAAAAAGTATCCACTCTATACAGGATTTAAGGAGAACAAAATAGTTATAAGATTGATAGCAGATCTCAAGAACTACTAAAAACTAAGGTGTGTGCTTCAGACCATACGATAGAAGTGAAAACATCACCGAAACGAGATTAATAATATGAAATACAAATTATTAATAATAGCTCATTAGTTTTACCGTGCGAATAATTAGCAGAAAATTTTGTTTAGTGAAAAAATATGGGATATGGGAAAAATTTGGGAAAAATCAAAACAATATGGAAATTAGTAGTTCGTATGTATTACGTGAGGAAGGAATTAATATTTTTCCTTGGTCGATTACAATATTCCATTAAAAATAATAGACCAAAATATTCGTACAAATTGCTTTGCTAGGACCTATTTTTAAACACTGACTGGAAAGATAATAGAAGTAATAAAGCCAAAATAATGCCCCCATCATGGGATTTTCTAAATTATTTAAAAAAAATTAAATTTAAGAACAACCAAATGCCTTTAAGAAATAATAAAATTAATATATCATCCAGGAAAAAAAGTGTAGTAGACTATTCTACTCCTAAATTCAATATTTTTAAACAAGAAGACATTATTAAGTATATAAAAACTAATGAACTGTATCTTTGTTAATAATTGTCCGATTTTGTTTTGTAGATAATTTAGTAATCTTTTACAACAAAAATGCATACTGTTTGATTTATTCGCGAATAAAGTTTCATTTTCTCCATAACTTTTTTTCCCAGAAATTTCGGGGGGATGGGACTACTTTTTGCATGTGAAGGAGAAGAATATCCTCAAAACGAGTGGTCAATCATTGGATTTGACGAAGTTATGGCGTACTGACAAAAAAATATCTTTTAGATATATAGATTATTTAGATATAAATAATATATAGGATTATTAAGAGGATGAAGCGTTGAACATTTCTAGCGCTTACAGTCCGATTTAAGTTTCTGAGATATTTTAATCTATATCTTCCATAAAACTAGTTATCATTTTGCTTTCAACACTATTTTTCTCCTTTTTGCCCCTCTAATACTGCGCACAATGGGAAGAGTAAGGGAAAACTCCAGAACATCGGCTAAATAATTTTTTTTCAATGGAACTTTTTAATAAAACAGTGCAAAATGTATATTGTGCCAACTGAAAATATTCTCAGAAACTCCACGAACAATACAAGCTATCAATAAAACAGTTTATCTAGTTTTTGGAGCTCTAAAAAAATCTATGTAGATTTAGATAGATTAAAATAGATGTCGCGAGTTTTCTCTTACTCGTCCAACTGTGCGGCGTTGCGTTAAGGTACAATTTTGAATAATAGCTAATTACAAAAAGTAAGAAATGATGAAAATTTCAATTACAAACAATTTGCGGGTTTAATTTTTAATTTTTGAAGATATTTTAATCCATATGCAAAAACACTTCAATTAGTCGACTCCATCCGACTTTACCCGAGATTCACACATCGGTGATCTGATGGCTTAATTCACTAATTCACTCTCCACAAAAAAATGCAAAACGCACCTATAGAAGTTTCCACTTCAAAAAGTTCATATAAACATTGGTTCGATTTTCATCAGAAAAGTAGTAAATTTAAGTTTTGTGTTCTTTAAAAGTAAATCATGTTTTCTTTTGAATAGGAAGCGATAACTAAAGAAATATTTATTTAACTATTTAATAAGTGTTTTACTGTAATCTAAATAAAATTTACTCCAATTGAGAATAGAGTATTTCAATGTTAAGTCTAAAAAGTTAAGAACGCCCATTTCCAATTGAATCATAAGATAACTGGATCAAAAATTCGAAAATAAAGGTGGCCTATGAAAATATTAGTTAATTTAGCTTGACCCCCACCTTTGAAAATAACGAGATTTTATAGGTCAAACGGCCCAATATTTTTTTAGGCCACCTTTATTCACGATTTTGTGATCACATTATCTTCCGACTGAAATGTATAGCAAATGGGCGTTTATGATTTTTAGAACCTAATTAAATTAATTAATTTAATATGGAAACGCCCCATTTCTGTGATTTTGCGTAGATAAAAAATTATGCAGGTTACGATAAAATAGAGCTATTCACGAAGTTTTAGGCGGATGTAATAATTTGATAAAAAAAGGGGTCGTATGTAAAACGGACTATATAGGACTGAAGGTATTATAATACAGTAAAATAATTTAACTTATTTAATATACGTTATTTTAATAAGCCGACAATGACCTTTGGTGTAGTGTCCAAAACATAAATAATGATAAAAAAAGTTTCCTTTAAGTTTATTCTACCTACTTTATTTTACTTTAAGTTTATTCTCATCACCTTTGCCGATGACACGTATATCATATCTGTTAATAACGATCCATCTATTGCATCCCAAACTCTTCAATCACACATCACAAGTCTTGAAAAATGGTGTCAAAACTAGAAGATTAAAATAGATTCCAATATATCTTATCAAATTACCTTTATTCTTCGTCGTAAACCTATGACTTCCTGTCCTACAGTATCCTTTAATAAAACTCCACTTATCCGTATTGAACAAATCCGCTACTTAGGACTCCATTTGGACAAACGTCTTACTTGGAATCCTCATAGAAGACTGAAATGACAATAAACTGCTCGACGTTTCCGCTTACTTCAACACTTACTAGACAAACGATCTAAACTTTCAATTAATTACAAACGACGTATATACATGACTATTTCGACTTAAGAAGTTGAGCTATGGGGCTCCGCTAAACCATCACATTCATCTCGTATCCAATCCTTACAATTCTAAGTCCTTCGTAAAATCCTCAATGCTTCTTACTTTATCACAAATAAAATAATTCATGAAGATCTTAATGTTCCATATGTTTCCGATATGGCCCAATCCAGATACCTATCCTTCCATAATAAACTTCATAACCATCCAAATCCTCTCGTTTCTCACCTTGCTTCCTCTTCGATTGCTTCGTGATCTCCATATATTATTAGAGTGCTACCAGTGGTTGTTTCTCAACAAGCGTTTTCATGTGATTATATTTCTATGTGTGCACATTTACTTGATGTATTTTTATTGTAATACAGTTGTAAATATCTTGAATAAATATATTTTTTTTTACTGAACGCCCAGACGACTCGTCTCTTCAGTTATTCACTACAGGCAACCATGAATCCACAATGGCAAAAAAAAGCTTGGCTGTTGTGTGATGAATGCCGTACCAGATTGTTTTATTCAGCAGAGCATGAGGGAATATTAGAGTATAACCGTTTCCCAGCTGTATATAATAACATGTATTCAATTTAATATTAGGGACCCTACAATATTAAATGATGCTGCTCGTGTGATATACCTCGTATTTCCCACACACAAGAGGTTGCTGAAGGTGAGCAGACAGGATGACAATAAAGCAACAATGTTGACAGCTAGGGCCTCTATATTGCTTCCACCAACACTCTGTCAATCTTCCACCACTTTATTACAACCTTCTCCTCCTTAGAAATATGTCATTTATTTGTACAGTAATTATCTTATATTACATACCCAAACATATATAAAACGTTAGTACAAAATTTCATCTAAATAGTTGCTATACTCAGTCCGGCTTTTCGGTATACGCAGATATTGAACTGTCTGATTTTAGATTTACCTCCTAGTTTCTTGCCAAATAGCGTGGTATTCACGATTTCCATCTAGACCATTTGATGGAAGGGTTCCAACTTCTTGCCCTACCCGACTTAACAAGCATTGCTTTGATACTGAAGTTCCTTTTCTTTAGTAAAAAAAATAATTCGCACTTCAACTTTCTCTTCTACTCTATCAAGTTATCATCTAGATTTCACTGATGGTCTAGAGGCAATAATGCATTAGTCAAATAAGGCCATTTCAGTCTCAATGAGAATTAATTTATTTCAAATTTAACCAAATTTTCGCCTCTTCAGCCATCTTCAGGGATTATTTGATTTTACATGTAATTTAATTTTTCATTCACATATAGCAGTGCACCTACTTGCACACTTAGTCACAGAACACAAACAATTCGGTTGTAACTAACGAAAAATGAAATTACTTGTAAAATCAGATTATTCCTGAAAATGCCTGAAGAGATTAAAATTAGAATAAATTTGAAATAAATTAATTATTATATATATTTTTTCTTGACACCTGCTTATATTTGGTAGTTGTATATCATGTTTTTTTTTAAAAGTCAATAAGAGACATTTCATAAGCTTAAATAACCACCAACTTAGATGAATTTAACGTGAAATCAGAAAATTATTACATTTTAACTATGTTTGACGTAAAAACTGGTTTTGTCATTTTAATGCCCTCTATGTTGTTTTTAATCGATAAATATAGTCGAAGTTCTCAGTAAAGTTCTTAAAAGTTCAGCTCCATCAAAATGTGACTTTTTTTCGACAATATGCTTTACCATTTAAAAATATAACATATTTTAAAAGTTTTTTTGTTCAAATCACTCATAGAAACGAAAATGGACCAATACATTTTTTTCTAGTTTTAGGAGAGTGGTTTCAGCCCAGAAGTCTCTCCCCGTGGATCAGCTAATGCATTCAGTAGCATACGATGTGCACAGTTTCTGAAATAAGGTTTTGATACCAATTTTCCTGAAAGCAGTAAATGTGTCTTGTGCCGATTAAGTTTAGTTCTGTTGTAGAATGAGCTTAGATTCAATTTCAGTTTTGAAAACAAATATCAAGCATGAAATTTTCTCTTCTCAAAGTACCAGAGTTTTTGCGGCAAAAATTATTATTGTGTGCCAGACCTCAACGTAAAGATTAAAAAACAAACTCTAACATTGTAGTTCGGGACCTTTTAAAAATAATCCTCCGCCATTTAAATGGTTTCAACACAGATTAATTCTACTTGTTTTTTGAAGAAACGTTTGTATGTATACTTTATTTTATTGCATTTGGTAATGTGGAATTTATAACTATATTATTTTTCCATAAGACGTTAATTCTACAGATATTTCTTCTATTTTTTATTAAAATATATCGTTATTAAAATCAAAGTTAAAAAAAGGAGGATTGCACTCATTCTAAGAGTTTCTCAATTATAAGAAATTTTATAACGACCACAAAAAACAAAACAACAACAAAAATAAATTAAAGTAGAAAAAATAATACAATTAAGAGCAACACCATTATACGTCTTTTAACCCAAATAAATCATTGTTAAAAATATTTATATTAGCGAAATAACGAGTTTTCCTTCTTTAAAAAAATGCTGAGTGAAATTATTCTTGGTAGAGAATGGTTAGGATGTACAATAGCAGACTTCCGCTAACAGAAGAAAGCTCTTTGGAACTGATGAATTTTTTAAAGGATCCTTCTTAAGTATTAATGCTTGATTTTTTTGTTCTTTTAGGATTTTCAAGATATCTGTAATTCGTCCTGAGTAACTCATCTTTATAAATCGTAAAAAAAAAAAAAATAATAAAAATAATTGCCAATTTAAATGTGACAAATAAAAAGAAAATGAAACTAAATATATTATTAATTTGTCAGGATGGTAGGTTAGTGTACAGGGCACTGACGTCCAAAGCTAAAGGTCCTGGGTTCGAATCCGGCAGGTAATTTATTTATTCTGTTTCATCGGCCGTAGAACGACTCTCGGTCAAATCATCTCCTTACATAACCTTCATGGATTATAGTGGTACAGATTATTTTTTTATTTTGTCAATAAAAAAATATATATTGTTTACTTTAACTAATCCAATCAGAAAGTAAAATAGATTACATTTATTTTGCAAACGAAAGGAGATTTTTGCTGTAATAAAATAATGTTGATATTTCGTACATACTTATACTTAAAACAGCGTATTTTATATATTTAAGCAGAATTTGAAATCAATTATTATTTTTTCCACAAAATCATGTAATAATTATTCTATTCGATTTTTAATTTAAAAATCATGCGTGATTTTCAAATAAAAATTTAAATCGATCTTTGATGTTTATTGATTCGATTAAAGGTAATTATCGCTCACTAAGTTATATGGTTTTACATTAATAATAGTGATTAAATTATGATAACAAAATTTTTGATCCTGACAAATTTTTGAAAAATATCCTTTTACACACTAATTAAATTAAATATTAATATGTATTTATAAGTTAGTATAAATATAAGTTAATATGTATTTATAAGTTATTCTATCCAATTTTTAATATTAAATTTCTGAAATGTCTTTAATTGTGCACTCTATATTTTTAAATTTTTTTGTAACCTAAAACTTCTAATAAATTTCGGAAATAAAGACGTTCTGTTGCTTATAGCTGGCAACAATCTCTTCCACCTAATACTCCAGACTTAAAATATATCAAAGGGATTTAACATAGTGTTACTCAAGAATTATTATTATTATTAATTTTAAAATTTTGTTCAAAAATAATGATTACGTTATGATTTTCTGATCAAAAATAAAATTAGCTCTTTAGAAAATTCCAGATAAAAATTTTATTATTTTAATCATCGATTTCAAATCCTACATTTAATTAGAGTGCTACCAATGTGTAGTTTATCAACAAGCGTTTTTATGCGATTGTATTATTACCGTGTGCACATTTACTGGAAATATTTTTAAATTTATGCAGTTGTAAATCTCATGAATAAATAAAATAAAAATAAAAAGAAAAGTAGGTCTACCGAAAGGCTTTTATGAAATTCTCTGATCTTTTTATGACTTCCAATAATGATTCTAAATTATAACGGCAGCTGAGCTCGCGTACAATGGCTTCTAATAAAAAAATATATATAAAAATCCACTTACTTTTCCAGGTATTTCTGGAATTCTAGGTCAGGCAGACACTCAGTTATTACTTATAATCAGTATATTTCTGTTTTATATTCTTATTATGGTTGCAAACGCTGCTTGCTTTTATAGTGAACTTTGTCTACTTCATTACGACTCATTTGTTAATTGCTTTAATTAAATATTTTTTTAGCTATCGAAGAGAAGAATGGTTAGGTTGATCAATAAAAAAAAAAATTAAAAAAAGTATATTTATTTTTATTTTTGCTGACGTTTCTGCCCAAAGTTAAGGCATTCATCAAGGATGGTCAAACGGAAGGATATTTGTTGGGATGGTCTTGCGAAATCATTTAGTTTGACCAGCCCTGATGAAGTCCTGAATTTTAAGCCGAAATGTCGGCAAAAATAAAATTAAATACAATTATTTATTTTTATAAAGGAAGGAGATGGTCCGGGGTGGCTGTCATAAAAAAGCTAAATAGTGGCAAAACTATTTTTTTTAAAGCCATCGTTTCGATCCGACTTTGCAGGTCTTCTTCAGGGAGGTGTTTTCAGCTATTATCTTACGGTCAAGTGAGTAGCTGATAGATATTTACGATTTTTTAGTTACTAATTAAATAGACAAAGTTTGCCGATCTACTGGTTGAAAACGTCCCAATTCCAACCGCTGTCATAAATAAAATATTTGTAGTTTTGATGAGATGAAGCTATTCACGAAGTTTAAGGAGGATGTTAATAATTTCGTAAAAAGGGGTTTAAACTATGGACTACTATTTTGTTTATATTAATTTTTTAAATATCATAATATACAATATTTATTGATTTTATTTTTATGTACGTTTCAGAATTTTCTTCAATAATACAATATTGCCAGAGGGATGAAATATTACCAGAGAGCCCTATCTATCCCTGACATAAACCTCCCTGACCTAGAATGACAAGTTAATTTAATTTGTTGCCGACAGGAATATACACGGCCCACTATATTGGCTATTTGTCAGTGGAGAGACCCGTGGTTCCTAAACCTCCTAATAATCTAATAAAAAAGGTGTATCTTTAATAATTACTCACGACAATGATAAACGATAAATAGCAGTTTATAACAAAATACTGTTGAGGTATTACATTTTTGAGGCATCTACTTAAAAACCATTTTTTTTTCTCGCAAATTTGGATAGGTATTTTATAAAACAAAATATTTTCCATCAGGTAATTTTTTCTTGCGTTCAAATCGAAGTGAATCATTTGGAAAACACAAATTTTTAAATCATTCCAGTCGCTTTGTAAAGCAATAAGCAAGTATTGTTTCTCAACAGGAGATTGCTCGCGAAGCTTGTTGTGAACGCACCGGTTATGGACTGGTTTAACTTTAAATGTAAATAATAACCTTCATTGTTGATTTAATGGTTCCATTTTTTTCTAGATTAAAGAACAATTCCCGCTTTTGACAACTGTATGAACAAAGTTTCCAAAAGAAAATTTTAAAATACCTATCATTGTTGTTTCTAAAATGCTTTTGAGATCAGTGTGTTTAATGCCTTCCTGATAACAGTTTTTCTAAGAGAAAGTTGAGCATTTATGTTATCTTATCTTTACAGTTAAATAAAAATTTAGAATTTTTCTGTAGCATGTCTATTACTGGTACTGACCCCATTCTAGAACAATTGAAGTTTAGGGTTTCCATCGCTACTGCATAAATGTGTTTTTCTAAAATATAGATTATATCTTAATAACTGAATATTCATTCAATTTTAAAGTGCTATATAGAAAAAGAAGACCCTAGAGATTTTAAATGTCCAACGGAGAAGTTTATAACTATAATAATTACGGCGGCATAAGTCAAAAAAGACAACAAATTCCTTAGCTATGTCCATCACTGGTTTGCTTACCCTAATGCTAATGTAATTTATAATAAAATAATTATCTGCTCTTTTTTACTTTCTTAATATTTTGAAAATTTTGAGAACATCATTTAATAAAATTTTCTTAAAAATCATTTATTTTTTGATGATGATGAAGTCTGATTTATGGGAATGAAGAAATTGTATTTTACTTTCATTATTTAATATATTTTCAAAAATCCTAAGATGGTGCATGTTTTACGGAGCAATCCATCGGAAAGCCACTTTCCGATGGATACAATAGCGAATGCCTCAATGAGATAGTACGTAGAAGGTAAAAAACCAGATGGATTGAGCCAACATAAAAAATAAATTTAAAATAAAAAAAGTGTGTTAAAATGTATTTCTCAAATTTTATTTATATCTATTTTTCTAGAGAAGATTATATTAAAAAAACTCTTCATTTAAAAATAAAATTAGTCAACACTATGTTTGTTTTATTATCTTACTTTTCGTCGCGAATAACTCTGTTTTTTAAATTATTAATTTTTTTTCTTTCTGTTGACATTACAGATCATGTAGATCTTTTGCCGCCTTAACAAGCCTGTAAGGACTATTTCGTTCGTTCTTGTTGATTCTAAAACTATCCATATGCTTTTTGGCTTTTTACGGGCTACATGCCTTGTATTTTATGGATTGTTACGAGCTACATGACCCGTCCATTATAACCTCCGTGCCTTCATATCATGGGATATTGATTGACCATTTTCCGTAAAGAGTTCTTTATTGGTCTTTCTTCTCCACGTGTCAGTACTCTGATCCCAGATCGCCGCGGTTATCGCGTGGATTTCTCTCAAATCTTTTAGTGATTATCATATAAAGTAAATATGTATTAAATAGTTAATTTGCACTACTAAATACTATAAAGAAGTCAGGGTTTTCTCAAATTTATTCTATTGTATTTTGTGAACGATTTAAAAATATGGCGTTTTCCTTTCTTAATAGTAATTATTGTTTAAGTAATAATTGAATTAAAAACCATCATTATATTATTCATCCATCATTACATAAGTAAGAAAAGTATTACATATTTATATTATGATTTTCAAACCGCCAATTTTAATTACAGACAAATTGTAAAACGGTTGTACGCATGTACAACTAATTAGAATGTATTTAATGTAACCTACTTAAAATGCTTATGTATTTTTAAAAACCGGAAACGCGGTACGGAAAAAAAATATATTCAAGAGGAACTTCCGTTTGAAATCCTTATTTAAGGAAAAAAACATGAATGCTCCCTTGCATTTGTGCTTGAAAGAATTTTTTTTTTAAAATTATGTTGAAAGGAAACTCGAGGTAGTTGAGTTGACAAAAGAAATGGTCTGAAAATGGTTTTTAAGTTCAAATAAGTTTTCAAAGACGTATAAATTAGTCTTGGAACCAGCTTAGAAAAAGTTGACGGTTTTTCGTATTACAGCATTTACCTTCAGACTTATGGACTGTTATGCATCTATTTTTCTTATCCATTTTTTTCTCTTATCATTATTGTATAATTTGTTATCAGAAAGTATAAATTATGTTAGGAAGAAAGATGGTAAAATATGATTATGAATATGAGAAATGTACAAGGGGAATGAAGGGAACGAAAGGGAAATACACTGTTTATAAAAGAAATAGTGAAAAAAAAATTTCTTTACTATGTTCATGTGTATTGACGATACTGTATATTGCATTGATTGAAAAATCATGCTGTGTCTGTAGCAATCCAATATAATTTGGCAGCTCCCTTTTATGAAAATAAAGTCAATATTTCTTATTATTAAATATTCTTCTTTTTCTTAATTACCATTAATTAATCTTTTTATTTTATTTGTTATATAAATCAGGCCATTATTCACCAACATTTTCTTTATAGGCTATTTTATTACGACAACGTTTCAATCATCACTAGGGCTATTTTGAAGTCTGAAAATTTTTAATGTCATTGTTAGTTTACATTTACAAAAAAAATTTATTTCACATAATTAACTAATCTAACGATCCATGTCATACATTTTCAATAGACAGAGATTTGTATACTTTTTTAAAAACCTTTTATGTACGTAACTTTACTCATTATATACAACTTATTGTTACCTTATTGAGTCCTACATTAAATTTCCATTATTCAGTGTCGTATTAATTTTTCAGAGACAATTAAGTTGTCCTGATATTTTAGAATTTCCCCTACGTCATTTCTGGAGGACTGGCTTATATCGTCCTGGTGGGGATAGCCTAAAGGAGAAGGATTTTTCTTCTATTGTTTTGCAATGGTGAATTATTTAATCTAATTTACGATTTTCATATTGCTTTACACTTAGCGAAACTTTACAAACTTACAAGCTGATAAAGTATAAATTTACTTAATAAGCAATCAGCTTTTTCTACTGGAAAAATTCACTCGAGTTAAACAAGAGCCAATCCCTAAACTTATTCTTGTTGATTACTGTAGTAGCTCAAAGAACATTGGTTTGGCGCAGAAGATGCTAAGTGTGTTGTTCCCTCTAATCTAGAGATCTGTGTTACCTTGTCTTGTCTTATTCATTGGAGATATATACTACATAATTAATATAATTTTAGCATATCAAGAAGCGATAGAAATAAAAAAATTAAAAATCAAAATGCGAAACATGTTAATTTACATATTTATATAGGATGTAAGTAGAGGGAAATATTTAAATGGTTCATAGTAGACACCAAGATCTACAATCTATACGATCTGGTCTAGCTTGCCATCTATTCCCTTTTGATAGCTCTTTGTCCAGTCAATAATTAATAAAGGCGTTGAGGATTTTACGAAGGATTTTGGATTTTAAGGATTGGGCAAGAGAGAAATTCGATGATTTAGTTAATTACTGCTCAATTCCGTAAGTCCAAATAGGTCTTATTATGGTCATATATATGAGTCGTTGATAATTGATTGAAAGCTTAGAGCGAACATTAATTTTACATTTACAATATTAGCTTGTGACCCTGCTATAATAACGTTGACATATTTTATATATAATTAATACAATTAATATCTTAACAGGTGGATACATTATTCTCGACCCTTTGGCGGGCACTCAGTTGACACGAACAACGGCGGCAGATAGCAATCAATAATATAGTCCCCTGTAATATTCATCCTCCTCTTCATGAATTGGGGCAGGTTTTTTTCGGAAGTTTCAATTCCATAGATCTTGGAAATATTCTCAATATTACGGTTGGATGTCTTCTTATTAGGTTCTTTCGCAGATGTAGTCCGAATAAGATTCTCTTTCTTTATATTTCATAATACATACTCATATATTGCCAAAAGTTTGTAAGTCTTTCTTTCAAATCTCTTCCTAATGTTCTCTCAAGGAAAAAGAAGATGGCTCTAGTAATATCCAACGTGTAATGTACATTGTGACTATGTAAACGTTGTCGGAAGGTTTTATGTGTGTCGACGCCCAGTAGGTCTTGATTTAGGAAGATAAATTTATGCCGAATTTATTAAATTTTCCACACGGGACTCGAACTCAACATAAAATTCTATAGTCACAGTTCTAAAACTTCGTGAACGGCGTAATTTTATCTCAATCCACAACTTTTTTATTTCTAAAAATTTTCGAAAATGGGACGTTTTCAATGCCAATATGGATAAACTTTGTTCATTTAATTAAATGTTAAGAACTCTTGAATTTTTATTTGATTTCCACTTGAATAGTAACTTATTTTATTCACAAAATCTAGAACAATGTGGGCTACAGAAATATTGGGCAGTTTGGCATGATTAACCTCGTTATTTTGACAAGTTCAGGGATCACGTCACGCCAAACGACCTACTAATTTTGTAGGCAACATTTTGTCTAGATTTTGTTATCAAATTATCTTACGGATCAAGTAGAAAACAAATGGGTGCTTATTCGAGTTTTTAATATCTCATTACATTAACAAAGTTTACCGAAGTCCATTTTGAAAAACTCATTTCCGAGAATCAGCTTAAATAAAAAAGTTTTGGATTGCGATAAAATAGGATCATTTACGAAATTTTAGACGACTGCCGATAAATAATAAATAGATAAAAAGGGTTCTTGTGGAGGCATATGAGGATTTTTTTAAAAACGTGATTCTTGCGTTGTATTTTTAATTTTTACTACCAAGGTTTCGCTGTTTTAGCCTAAGAAAGATATATATCCTTTCATCAGAAACTCCAGTCCCACTCGAACCCAATAGTTTCTAGCCTTGCTTCTTCCTCAATTCTTGTTAATCCTCTTGGGGGTCTGAAAAGAAGATGGTCTCGTGATCTTACTTAGAACTATATAGGGAGTGCTATCATTGGGTGTCTCCACAAGTCTGTTCATATCATTACTCTTGATTTGCTCATATTTACTATTTGAGTTTTTTTTATTATAGTTGTAAATTTCAATAAATAAAAAACTACCAAGGTTATTACCTTTTTTTATTTTATTTTATTTATTTAATGAAATTTACAACTGTATAAACAATACAACTAGTAAAAATGCACACATTAGAAATCGTGACATGAACAGACTTGAAGAGATACTGCCCAGTGGTAGCACTCTCTATTTAATTCTAGGTGAGAAGATCACGAGGCCATCTTCTATTACCTTTTTTTTTCGATTTATGGAAGATCTATATAAAACTAATATGTTCATCATGAATGTTATGGTAAAATATGAAAAATATCATATGAACCTTTTATTCCGAGGTACAGAGCCCTTTTTATCAAATGATTAACATCCGGCTGAAACTTCGTAAATAGCTTCATCTCATCGTAACCTACAACTACTATGGGCATTTTCAATCTGAAGAGGGACAAAGTTTGTCTATTTAATTAGCTACT
Source organism: Nezara viridula (assembly GCA_928085145.1). Classification (NCBI taxonomy): domain Eukaryota; kingdom Metazoa; phylum Arthropoda; class Insecta; order Hemiptera; family Pentatomidae; genus Nezara; species Nezara viridula. The sequence goes on along the minus strand of OV725083.1, from coordinate 27,735,779 downwards.
AAAAACTCATAAATACCCATTTGCTTTCCACTTGCATCGTAAGGTAATTTGATCACAAAATCGATAAAAAAGGTGGCCTATAAAAATATAGGTCCGTTTGTCCTATATAAACTCGTTATTTTGACAATTTGGGGATATAGATCATGCCAAACAGCTCGATATTTTTTGATGGTCAACATTTTTCTCCATTTTGAGCTAAAATTATCTTTCGATTCAGGTGAAAAGCAAATGGGTATATACGATGTTTTAGTATCTGATGAAAAACTACAAAGTTTGCCGATCTGCAAATTGAAAACGCCCCAATTCCTAGAATTTTTCGTAAATAAAATATTTGTAGGTTACGATGAGATGAAGTTATTTACGAAATTTCATGCGGATGTTAATATTTTGACAAAAAGGGACCACGGGCTATTTGTTTCTCGCAAAAAAATTGAATGATTTATTTAGTTTGAACCTCATTAGGAAGACAGTTTTATACATGATTAGACAGGACAAGACAAAGACAGAAGGACAATCCTTTCTCTACTCCTTATCTAGAAGAGAAGGAGTATGGACAGGTAGATCGATGGCGGTGTTTGTAGGCTGTTGCCTGGAAGCCTCGTCCGCGGTCTAGCTTCCAATTATGAGGCTTTGCTCTAATGAGGCTGACCATTTCATATCCCTCATCAGCGATGTCTGTCTAAGGGGAGCCTTCTATTGTTTCATCCAACTTATCTACTGTCTAGTATATAATATATATTTCACTGTTGTTAATAATAACAAATACACTTGGTTGGCACTGTTGTGTGTCGAGGTTGGCTGGTGTGTCGATTAAAATATATTTCATAAAATTAAAATATAGTAGAATTAGTCAAGAGTAGAAAACATTTAATAATTGTCAACACATGTGAACTAGATGCAGAGATTCGGACAATAAAGATAAGGCTTTCCCTATTTAAAGGACCAAAGAAAAGTAGAAGGTTCCTCTCTACAATCCTCGACCGATAAGAAAAGCCTTTAAAAGCCGATAAGAAAAGCCCGATAAGAAATGCGGAAAAACTCAGATAATAATACTTCTTGGACGGAAAAGGAGAGTCGGAGAGAGTGTCCGGAAGAAGACTGTATGATGAAGTTCCTTGAAGAAGAAGAAGGCATTCTAAGAGAGACTATGGTAGGAACGGTCAGTTGGATCAAGTGCTATCTTTTATTCCCACAAAAGGGATGACATTAAAATTGCTATGTTTTGGGGTGTTTAATTTTATTAAGGATGCTACTGGATAATTATCCAGAAATCTTTAATAAAAAATTACTAAAATAAATTTGGATCTATAATATATTGATTGGTTCAGAAATAATTAATTGGATTTCTTTTCTCAAAGGCTGATTTATGTTTATCATGCTTCCTTATTACACACCTTACCTGTGATCATCATGATATAAATAGGTGGCAGAATTAAAATAACTTTTACTAGAAAACTTAATTTATTTCTATGTTTGATAAAGAATATATACAAATTATATTTACAAGAACAAAATACGTGATTAATGAATTTAATATCTAGCTGTGAAGACATGATTTCAGATGGACTGTTTTGAGAGTTGTATTGCCATGAGATATTCTAACATTGGTAAATTTATTATTGGGAAGAACACTTATTTATCTCTTGCGTATGAAGTGGCGTGGTTGGTGGATTTCATTGCTGCATCCGCTGATCCGAGGTCATCTTTTCAAGGCCAGGTCCAAAAACTTCTCGGTAGATTTTATATAAAATTTTCAGGGTGGGGCAAGGATGGTTTCCATTGGTTCTTAACTTCATCCTATTACTTCACAATAACTGGTAACACCCTGAAAGGGACCAGTTACTTAACCCTTTAATAATTTTTACTCTGAGCCTCCCCTCGAGCCAGGTATAGGGTCGGTCGGTCCTTATCTACCTATTGTTTACTCTTGAGGCTGTTTCTGATGTCAGAAGTCGATTTCGTTCACCTTTGTTTTACACACATAATTTTAAAACCGTATTTGCTATGTTCAATACTTAGTAAAAGAGAAAAAGATAGGGTAAAAGTACCATTAGTTGACACATGAAATTGTAAATTAAAAAAATAAGAGTTGGAACCATCAGAATGATTTGGATTTGGTTTCATTTTAAACTTAAGCTTATACTGTGTAGCCACTAGAATGCGGTAGCAAACCAAGTGAGCAGTGGAGAGGTTAGAGCAGTTGATATCTTTGCAATGCTATCCAAATCAGCTAAGGAGGGGAGTTTGATTTTCATCAATTATTCTTTTATTGTTCAAAGATTTTTCACAATTTTTTTCCCTAAATGATAGTGTAGACAATGAACTCACTAGGTAACGTGTTTTGTGTATTAGTTTTGTTTGGTTGAGCACTAGAACAAACTGTCTACTGCTGGAATACTGATAATACCAATTGTTCCAGTTGTAGATAGAAGTGTCTACTACAAGAAAACTCTTATTTTTTTGTAGTAATGATTAAATATAATTCATAGTTCTATTCTAAGCATGGAAATGTTCGAATTTTCACCAGGAAATGTCTTGTTCCTTTTTACCTACAAATGTAATTTAATTTAAAAAATATTTTTTTTGTTTTTTGCATTTTTAAAGTTTGTATTTTTTTAAATCATAGTTCCTTGATAAAAACTTCCAATATAGGTTCATATTTTATTAGAAATAAATTAAATATATTAATTAAATGATGTTAACTACTGGTGAGTTTTTGTGTCTACTACTGCTGCACTGATGTATACTATTGGTGAAAAAACATGTTCTCGAAAATTATCTAAAAAACGACCTAGATATCAATGTTTAAGTTATCTTAGAAGAAATTAGGGTCACATAAGAGTGTTGTTGGACAAATATAGCAAAACAAAAGGAAGCTTGAAAAGAAACCAAAGAGTTGCATTTAAAATTATTGGAAAAGTCTCACAATAGTGTCCTCTACTGGTGACTTTGCCCTAGTTGGTGGTGTCCTTCAGAACAGAAGGGTTGGAGGTACTTGGAAGAAATGCCTATCAAAGAAGGAAGAGCTTGCTGCAGACGACGAAGGGATCAGTCGAGAGGACATATGCGGCACCAACGAAACGAACAGGAAATTAGCTGATCATACCCCCACTAACAAAAGTGTCATAATATTTCATTTAGATATTACTCTTGTAAATCTGTCTTTGCAAAAGATAAAATAATATTCATTAATCCCTCACACAATTTAGATATATCCATAAATGTTAATCGTAGATTGGTAATACGATACGCTTGGAAAATATATCCGATCTTAATTATAAATAAATCTTGCAGGGAAGTATCTGTGGTATATAGACTTAAGTTATTAAGTAGAAATGATACATAATTAGTATATTTGTATTAGATCGGTCTCTTTCGGAACAGATAGAAATAGAAATGTATGTAATCAATTGTACTTAATACACCAAAATTTTGGTTCTGGAACCCCCTACCAGCCTTAAAAAAAAATTTGCCAAAAAAATATAGCAGTATAATCATGTAAAATATATTATGATGATGTTAAAGATAATGATGGACCGAAACATTAAAAAATAATAATTCTTAAATATTGTAAAAATGTATAATAAAAGACTGAGATTAAAAAGGGTTTTGATAGAAAAATAATCACATATAGATAAAATATTATAATTATTAAAAAATCTCACAAACAAATCTGACTAACCTAAAGTTAATGTTGATAATTTTATTCGTATATTTTTTTTTAAATATTTTTTTCATTGGGTGCAGTATAAATTTTATGTACTTGGAAATTATATATACAATACTATATATGGTTCTTTGCAATGATATACAATGTTTTAAGCAATATATTTATAAAATATAATAATAGAAATTAAAAAAACAAAACAGAAGTTGACGTGGACTACTTAAATGTTAAAAGTTCACCAGTGTCGGATGTAACCAAACACACTATATGACCTTTATCTACGAATTATCGATTCCGTTTAATCGGAACCGTGTTTGCATTCGATCTACTTGTTTCGTGCTTGGAATTGAAAATAAATGAATAAAATATAATTATCGAAGTAAGAATCTTGGGATCCTGATCGGACAGAATGCAATTAGGTTAATGCAAATTTGTGGTGTTGTTTGGCGAGATGCATTACTGAACTATCCTCCATTTTATTTCTTGTCCTCGTCTTGGTGGAACTGTTCTGTAATTGATATTTACGTCTATCAACTAAGTGTTTGGTTCATAACTTAATTTCGTATTATAGGAATTATTTATGGATAAAAACATTTAGCTAATTATTTTTAGATAAATTTAAAATAATTTCTTATTACAAATATAAATTTATGTCTAATAAAATATGAAAGAATCTCAATTTAACTCAAACGAGTGCTATAAAATTATTTGTATAAGTTACAATGCAATTTATAATTTATTATACATTATTACTGGTTTATATTTTTATTTTATTGTTCGGTGTTTAGTACGATAGTCTTTCAATTTCCTCGAATTATTTGATCCTCTTACATAATACATATTTATTTTTTCAATTTCTTTCAAAAAATTATTTTCATAGTAAAGTCATACTTTTACCCAGTCTACTATAGGAATAATGCCGCTGTCTGGACAGATAAAGAAACCTGACACCGGAAAGTCGCACCTTAATATCTAACACTAAAAAATTAAAGGGAGTTGCTCTTTCTAAGATGAGAAGTCCTCCAGCTAAAATTTACAAGACCTCTCAGGTTTTTTAATGTTACCTTATACTTTCATATTTTTTATTTTGCTTGGATAACACCGGTAAATTGAAATGTTTCCTTTCTTATTTTTAAATAAATATTTCTGAGAGGTTACGTCGTTTGTTCACGTACGAAACTCTGATGTAATCAATGCTAGGTAATGAAATAGCTTTATGTAACTAACATAGACCATTATTACTTAATAAGTAAATTGATATGTAATTTTTAGAACCGATAAATTGGCGAATAAATAACTCTTAGCCATTCTAGAGACGTGTCCAGCCCATCTCAATTTATAGAGCTTCATGAAATGAACCACGTCTGGTTCTCTAAACAAATCTTTGAGCTCCTGGTTTGTCCAACGTCTCCATAATTGGTCAACTTCCACAGCTCCAAAGATTTTACGCTAAATCTTCCTGTCAAAGACCATTAGATTCCGCTAGTCAGTTTTGGAGATTGTCCATGTTTCTGAGCCATAAAAGAGTATCGGTCGGATAATTGTTTTATACAATAGGATGTTTGTTTCTCTGGTTAAAGCAGTGAGCATATATTTGGTTTTTGCAGCGTTGACTTTAAGGTTTTTTTTTTGCTACTTCCACTAGTTTCAAGAATCCATCAGAGATCTGCCTGGAAAGAACGTCCAGCAATGTCGATATTATCTGCATAAGCAAGAAGTTGCACTGTCCGATTGATTACTATTCCGCCCAATTGAATATCAGAATATCTAATGGACTTCTCTAAAGCTAATTCAAAGAGGAGGCATGCCAGTGCATCTCCTTGCCTTAGTGCATCATCCTTTTCCAGAAGTGAATTCTTTATTTATTTATTTATGTCTCCCTTCCTTGCCTTTCGGCTACACGGGATTTTGCAGGGATGGCATATCACACACGTGCACGTGCCAGAAGTGAATTCTGCCGATCCTGCTCCTTCAACTAGCATCATGCATCTAACTTCTCTCATGATGAGTCTTAACATTCTAATAAGCTTTTCAGGGATCCCGAGCTCTCTCATAGCCTTATAAAGGCGTTCTCTATAAACACTATCATACACTTCTTTAATAGCAACAAAAAAGATGATGTGTTTTAAGCTTATATTCACGTCCTTTTCCTTTTTCAAGTATGATGCGCAAGCAAAATAGCTGGTGAATGGTAGATCCATCCTTTCCGTTAACCACAATGGTACAAGCCTAAGATCTTTTGTACGCATAAGAAAGTAAGGAGATGCCTCTATAATTACCGCAGACTAGCCGATCACCCTTTTTATGGATTAGACATGTTATTGATTTATTCGAAGATTCTGGCATTACTTCATTAGTCCAGATCCGAATCATGATATTCTGAAGGATTTTCAGAAGTTTACTTCCTCCACACTTAAGTATTTCTGCAGGCAATTCGTTAACCCTTGGAGCCTTCTTATTTTTAAGTTTCTCCAGAGAATTCAAAATTTCCTATTCATCCGTCGGTTCCATTGATCGAAGTAACAGAAAATCTACAAAACTGTATTGTTGGTAAAATAAATTTACTAATTTTAGAATATTTCATGGCAATGCAATTCTCAAAAGAGTCCATCTGAATTCACAGTCATTCATCAAGTTTCTTGTAAATATAATTTGCATATTTACTTTATTAAACATCAGAATAAAATAAGCAGAATTTTTAGTAAACGTTATTTTAATTCTACCATCCTTTTATGTCATGATAATCACATGTAATTTTGGTAATTAGAAAGCATGATAAACACAAAACAGCCTTTGAGAAAAGAACTAAATTAATTAACCTTGGACCAGTCAGTATATTGTAGATAATTATCCTGCGGCATCCCGAATAAACTCAAGCCCTCAAAACATAGCAGTTTAGATTAGTTGGTTAGTTAATCGTTTATTGTATTTACTGTTATGCGTCAATGACAAACAAAATATTATTCATCACATTTCTAATATTTCGTAGGTATATATAAGTCCTTCGAGAAGTATTACGAATTTCTCGGTCATACCTAAAGGTCTGAATCGGTAGCGGCGTGAGTTGAAAGAGCTATGGTATTGATCCCTACGAGTGTACGTTCTCACCTGGGAATCCGATATACCAATGACACATCCCAGCCGACACACGCTTTTATGAACCACATTTAGAAAACAAAAGCTGTTCAGGACAATAGACACAGTCTGTCTTCTGTCTGGCCATAATGGTTCTGTTACTATCGAAACACGAAGTAGTGTTTTTCGATAGGTATAGCTCAGTTCTTTTTAATTAGCGAAGAAAATGGTTTAATAGTAGAAAACTGTAAAATGTAAACATATGCCCCAATGCAGCCTATTTTATCTTCACCTGTTATTAATCCAGTCATTGAATGATAATATACTTTTTTAATATTCCTTATTAATACACGAGTATCTACGTAGATGCATAGAGATTTGGAGCAATATAATGACGAATATTATAAGAATTGACCTTCTAGACACTCCCTCATCATTTAGGAGTGGGGGCTTTTAATATGTTTATCTTCTTAAGTCCAAACAATTTCCTCAAGTCAAAAATTGTGTCACTGCCACTTCCTTCTATACTCCCTTTTCCAGCGTTCACTGACTGGACTACATTGTTTTGTAACTATTATCGTTGAATATGATTTATTACGTTTGTTGCATTTAAATTATTAAATATATAGGTATTTTTAAACGTATTGGTTTCTTGAGCCAATAAAAAAATGTATTTTATCATTCAGTAACAATTTTATTTTTAATATTTTAGTATTACTACCTTTATGAAATATTTAAATAAATCTGCTTCTCTCTCTTCCCTATTGTGCACCTTAGAAGACTCACACAGACTAGACATAGATTGAATGAATCTAAGCTGCGTACTTTGATCGGGAATCGCAATGAGGTCCTCCAGGTTTGGTCTATGGATGGCTTGATTCAGATAATGAAATATAGGTCCGCGTGCGCCTGCTGTCTCCAAGCAGCCATAAACCATAGATCTTGACCATTTTGTCACTGTCTTCGAGACTTAGTGAGTCGGTGGGAAGGATACTGCAATATCCTTAAAAATTTCCCGAAGGAAACAACTAAATTACTTCATGAATATACATTTTTATGTTATATATTTTTTAATGTTATAAAGAAAATATGTTTTTCTAATCCCTCCAGAATATCATTTCACTAAAAAGAACTTTATCACATGGATTAGGTTTGAAAAAAAAAATGCATCACTCCAATCCATGGTGGTTCTTGGGTTCAGTATTTAGACTGAGATCAAGGCCAACCGCCTGTTTTTTCCTCTTAATTAGACATTTAATCAAGAGTACACCCTTCATTGAGACTGGATGTGCCGCAGGAGGGTCTCCCGAGCTCAGGGTCAATCCACGACTGATGTAACAGAATAAATATTTACCTGCCATAGCCAGATCGAACCAGATAGATAAATCGAACCAGAAACGTCGAGCCTAGTAGCCCTGGAGCCAGGGTCCAAAAATCGACCTGATCGCAGGCGAAGGTTTGATTGTAAATTACGAAAGTGTATGTTATTCTGAGTAAAAAGAACCTTGTCTGCCGTTCCAGAGACGCGGCTTTTAAAAATAACGGCTGATTTAAAGAATATTAGACCAGTAATTTGAGGATCGAGACGGAAAATCCATTGTGAAAAATGTGAGAAAAGTATTTATTTTTTTAACTTGTATATATGGATTAAGACATGTAAAAAAAGGAAATTGCTAACGCGGGCCACCAAGTGGAAACTTTTTACAGCCAATAAATACAGAGTTTTTCGATATTTTTTATTTTTTTTTTACCTATAACTCATAAACGATGCATTAAAGCGAAAAATGTATTCTTTAATAAATTAAAGGGAAAAAATCTGTCTTTTTTGGCTGTAAAAAGTTTTAACTTGGTGGCCCACATTAGCAATTTTGTTTTTTACATGTCTAATCCCATATATACAAGTTAAAAAAATGAAAACTTTTCTCACATTTTTCGCAATGGATTTCCAGTTTCGATCCTCAAATTATTGGCCTAACATTCTTTAAATCAGCCGGCATTTTTGAAAGCAGCGGCTCTGGAACGGCAGACAAGGTCCTTTTTACTCAGAATAACATACACTTTCGTAATTTACAATCAAACCTTCGCCTGCGATCAGGTTTTTTGGCCCTGGCTCCAGGACTCTAGGAAGTTAGTACCATAATCCCTGAGCTATCAATCTCTCAATATAGATTAGGTTTAAGTTAAAATAACACATTAGAATAAATTTTAAATTAACGCTAATTTGGATTAATTTACAATGACTTTCCTGTTGAGAATCCCTTCATATTTGGGAGATGAAAGGATAAGTGTTTTTTGAAAAGAGAAATGTTGTGGCATCTTTATTGTCGGAATTTGAAAAAGAGCAGCAAAAAGAGGTAGGAAGAATAATAAATGAGTGGCAGGAGGAGAATAGGTTGGAATCTTTCTAAGAGTGGACAGGGGGATGCAGCGTGAAAAGGTCAACGAGTTTTTTTATTCTGAAGAAGTTTTTTTTTTTATGCTGAAGAACTTTTATTCTGGGGAAAAATGTCTCCTTAATGTTTTCCACAAAATTTCTGTGACTATATATTTATAAAAGAGTTATAATAAATTATATATGATGACATGCAACGCCGAATTGCGTGAACTATATCCGTGTAATATAATTGAGGCGACTTCAACAATAGAGGCCTGTAAAATTCTTGGGCTTAGTAACGAAAGAATTCCTATAAGGTTTATATTTGGTGTACCGAACGGTAAACGTCCGAGAGGTAGACCGAAGCGAGGGTGGGAAGATTGCATTAAAGCCGATCTGAAGGGACTATGTTTGGACGGCGAACGATGGAGGGAGGTGTGTAATAAGCGATGGTGGTGTCGGCATCGAACCATCGGGTTCGCTAAGCCTTTTATTATTAGATAGATAGATAGAAAGTAAACTTTATTCTGGGACAAGGTCCCTTATGAATAACAGATATGAACAAAAAAATAAAAACTACATCTGGCCAAAAATTACATTAATCAATATTAAAGAATATATACAGTATCTTCAGTGAAATTAAATTAAAACAAGTAAAAATAAAATTTAATAAAATTTTTGAAAAAACGAAATTAAAAAAAACACATTATTTAAATGAAAAGAAAACAAAATAAAATAAGCAGGGGTTGATTTTTTAAATTAAAACTCAAGCAATTTTATCAACCATTCACCTCAGTCAAAATCTGTTTTGCTATATTTATTTTATTGTATTACGTCATTTTGGGATGTGAGAAGGAATTGGTAGAGATGATATTTAAATGAGGATAAGGAAGAGGCATGACGGATTTCAGATGGCAAGGAATTCCAGAAGGCTGTGGATCGGGCAATAAAGGAATATTCAAACGTCTTAGTTCTATGGGAAGGGATATAAAGGTCGGAAACGCGGGATCTTGTTTTCTGGGAGTGGACCACGGGTTTAAACTAGAGGAGACTGTAGATGTAGGAAGGGTGTCTGGTGTTGATTGTTTGGAATACGAAAGATCTGAGGAAATATTGTCTGCGGAAAGAAGGGAAGAGCCACTTTAACTCGTCGTAAAGGTGGGACACATGAGACCGCCTTGAAGTACCAAAGACAAATCTTAAGCACGTATTCATGAGTCGCTTCAATCTATCCTCGAGTACCATCGGGATGCCTCCGTACACCATACAGCCGTAGTCAAAGTGGGGGAAAATGAGAGAGGATACAAGGAGCTTGCGGATGGGTTGTGGAAGTAGGTGGCGGGAGCGGTGAAATAGCTAAAGGGTACCTATTGACTTACGGGAGATGAGGGCGATATGGGATTTCCAGGAGAGGTTTTCGTCTATGGTGTTTCCTAGGTTTTTAACGGAGGAACTGAATGTGACAGGATGATCGTTGATGACTAAAGGAGGAAGGAAGGAGATGGATTTAAGAATAGGACTGGAACCTATAATAATGGCCTGAATTTTCATCGCGTTTAGATTTATTATTATTATATGATTTATTATTATTATTATATGATGATATATCTATACAGAGTGTCGTATAGGTAAGGGCGAATATTTAAAAAGAGTGATAGTAAAGTTTAGTTTACATAAACTCTGGTTCGATTTTACGCTGAAAATTAAAGTGTTTTTTTCGTGATTCACATTTTATGTGAATAGAAAGCGATGAATAAAAAATATTTTTCTTTGGCAGTGAAATATTTTTCCATAATAAACTTTTAAAAATTCTTTCAAAGATAAACATAGCAGATAGAAGATAGAATTTATGTTTATTTGAACTATTCAAAGGTTACTTTAAAGCAGCTAAACTACGCTTAGTTCAGTTTTTCATAAAAACACGTATATTTTTTTATCATTTCTCCATCGAACTACGGTATCCCAATTTTGTATAAAAAAAATCCTTGGTAAACGTTTGTCCAACAGACAGATTGTTATAATACTCAATAAAGAAAAAAAAAAAAATGTTTTACAGGTAAACGTTAAAAACATTAAATTTTCTATCAAATTAATACAACGACTTAATAATTTAATTAAGTAGCATGGTGGGAAACAACAGTCAACGAACTATTATTTTTATTACCTTTTCAAAAACCGAGGTGATTTTTTATAGATAACTCTTCACATCTGAAATAATGTTTCTAAGAGATAAAAAATACAACAAAGGTTGTAAGAACCTAAAAAATTAATCGTAATTTTCTTGCATAGTAAGTATTCCTCAACATAGCCATCAAAGTATGGAGTTTCATCAAATCTGTGTGTTAAATAGACATTCTAAGATTTTGCTAATAGAAAATTCAAAAGTGTATTAGAAAAAAAAACAGGATAGATATATAATATAATAGTTCTCACACGCTTATACTAGTTATATAACAATCATAAATATAACATAATACATAATATGACTGCGACAAACCAAACTGATTATGAGAAATTATTATATATTGGCTGGCAACCCACGGAGGCGTTTGGTTTATTCAAATCATAAGTTTATCGTAAATAATTATAGGAGTTTTAATTACTAGACAGTTATTCATGTTGAACTTTGGTTACATCCTTGGGTATTATTTAGATAATCCTCTATCAGGCTATTTTCTTTACACGTCAGGATAATAATCCCAATTAGTTTGTATTTTTCTTTTGCTCAGTTAACATGGAGTGGGGTGATAAAAAAAATCGAATCATCTTACACAAAGTTGGAAAATGTAGATCAGAGATTTTCAGAGTTTGCTTTGATGGCACTACAAAGCTCCATTTTTGTGAAAAAGAAATTAAAACAGCCGCTAAAAACTATTAGGACGATATTTTGGAACCTGTTGTCAAACCTGTAAATGATGCTTTGCTGGAAGTCATTGTTTTTTGAACCAGGATTCCGCTCCAGCTCACAAGGCCAAGTTAACTCAGCTGTGGCTGCAAAAAACATTCCAGAGTTCATATCTGCCTCGGATTGGCCATCAGGAAGCACAGAGCACACCCTAACTTGGAAAGCCTCAAAAATCTCTGGTCCGAGCAGTTGAGTACTTTCCTCAAGAAGTGCTGCGTGCTGCTATTGATGACTGACCACGGAGATTACATGCCTGTGTCAAGGCAAAAGGGAGACATTTTGAGTTTTTTTTTTTTGTTTACTCTCTATAGATATACATTTTATTTTCTAATAAAGTTTTTGAAAAAAATAATTTTTCTGTTGAAATCTGTATATATTTCCTTGCCATAACATTTATGAAAGGAATAGGTATTTTAATATTATTAGCTTACGGAAATGAAAAAAAAAGTGAAATAAAATCAGACGTTTCATTTCAAACGAGATAATATGACAGGGGCCCGCGATTATTAATTCGCCCTTCTTATCTCCTTCCTCCCGCAGGGGAAAAAAAATAAAGTGGAAAAATTCATGCAGAAGATGGGAGGGTACAAGGCACGATAAACGGCGTTGGGTAAAGAGATCCCCGAAAAACTCACGCCACCCACAGAGATATTACGATAAGATCTGGATAACGCAACGGAGGGGTGAAATCCTCTGTTATACGTTATGGTCCTCATATTGCGTACAACGGATTTTTTTTGGAAAACAAGGGATTTAGCAAAATTATAAGTAGACTAAGTAGTTTTTAAATTATTATTGCTGTAGTTTACTAAAGTTTAATGTTCAGAATTGTATTTTTTTATCATTTGAATTCATCTCAGAGCCTGAAATTCCTTGTCTCCAATTAAATGGTTTAAGGAAACTTGCGCTGTGAGCAAATCTATGAAATACACATGTTGTATCGTATTTTTATTTGGTCAGTGAATATTAAGTCATATTTTTATTCGTCGTTGAATAGCGTCAAAGAATAGCGGTGGGGACAGAGCTATTTCGCAAGCATTCTCATTACTTGAATTCTATTGCAGCTCAAATTTACGGGATTCATTTTCCATGGAAGTACCGAATTTTTAAATTGTTTTATTAGGATCTCCTAGAAATAGAAACTAGCTGACGCATAGCCGGTCTAACTTAGGAAATATAATTTTTCTGTTTAATACCTTTTCGTTATTTATTATATTTTGCAGTTAAAAATTGTTTATATTCTTTATTTCTTCATTCATATTAATATTCAATCAAATATTCACTGCTACCGATGTTTATTTCATGTCATGTTTTATTTATAGCCATTCTGTGAGGTTTAAACAGTTAAGTTTAATTTTAATGCGATTATTAGATTTACAAAGTAAATGAGGAGAGGGAAGAGGTTTTTTTTTTAATCATAAATTATAAGAAATGAACTGAAATGTATTCGAAGACTACAAAGGAATAAAATAAACGGGAGCATTGCCATTAAGATAATCTCAAAGTCTGTTTAAACAAAAGTATCTCTTGTATTTATCTTGAATTCATTATATTTTTTCAGAATTTATAACTCCAGTTTTTTATAGTACCTCATACAATTTTTAATCCATTTGTACTATCCCCATTTTCTTCTACCGTAGCTTAAAGCAAAATAGTTTATTAATCGTTTGATATTTACATGTGCCTTACCATTTATGGTTGAAGAGATTTTTATTTGCTTTTAACTGTTTACATCTAAAAGTGATCAACAATATGTGATCAACTATATTGAAATAATTATTTTTAAATTATTAATCAGTTTTTTGACTATTCCTCACTGGCAAAATTTATCTCTTCAATACACTACTAAAAATAAATTGAGAAATAATTTAATTGGATACAAAATTTTAAATAATTCTGACTACAATTAGAGAAATCTTAATATCCTTCATGCAATCTTACTTGATAACATGAACAATAAGGCTTAAGTCTAAATTGCTCTGAATCAATAACCTAGCTACCCTCATTCGAATTCTATAATATGCAAGATAATAGACCATGATTACTAAAACTAATTTTCCTAACTAAATATTGTTATAGCTAGAGCCGGATCTGAAGATCTAAATTTACATAAAAATAACTCGCAAAAATCAATCTTTAGAATTAAAAGAAATCTCAAACTATTTATCAAAGTATTTGTAGAGCCCAAACATTTTTTTAACATGAAGAGCATAAATGAACATGGAAAAACTTAGTAGCAACATCAAACCGTAATATTTATAAAAATTAGAATTGTAAGAATTTTTAAAAAATCTATTTATTGAATAATATTACAATCACCCACTGCTGGAGGGCTATAAGTATTAGGGCTAAGAGTTCTCATTCATACAATATATACACATAATAGAGAAGTAAATATAAAAAGTAAATAAACAATACTGATGAATAAAGTAAATAGAAGAAAAAACAAGTAAACGAATAACATAAAATAGAAACTTCTAAACACAATCATACTTATATACAATATATACATTCGCCCAGGAATCTCCGAGCCAGGCTTTTTCTCCCACATGTGGAAGGCAAAGCAAGACTCCAGGAGATCCTAGTGCCATTTTTCCAGCCGCATCACTAATATTAGAAGCCAGTGGAGACTGAAAGAGGGCACTAGAGCCACAGACGCTCAGGACATGAGTGAAGATGCTGGCCAGCCATTGCCAGGACTCCAGAAGCATTTTTACAAGAGATCTCACAGGGACACTGCCGTTTTAACCTTCGTGGAGGATTGTAGGGATGAAGGGAGCTGGATAGGGATTGAGCTAGAGGATTTGGATGATGGATAAAGTTCTGGTGAAAGTTTGAGAATCTGGATGGGATGATGTCGAGGACAAATGGGATGTTAAGGTCATGGTGTAGGGTCTTGTTTGTGACATAATATGGGGCATTGACTATTGTTCTGAGTACTTTGGACTGGAAGGATTGGATGCGTTTGATATTCGAATGTTTAGCAGTTCCCCACAGTTCAAGTCCGTAGGTCCAGATAGGTTTCAGTATGGTCTTGTAGATTAAACGTTTATTTTCAATCGAAAGATCCTACTTCGTAATTTATACAGCTGGCCATATCGTCGGTTAAGTTCTTATCTTCTAAGTCTGGTATGTGGGTTCCAAGTTAGTCTTTTGTCAAGAAGGATGTAAGAATTGACATCACCTAATAATAAAGCTAATTCTATCGATAAAATCTAGCAGTGATCGACTACGGTTTATGCGCAATTTAAAAACAACCTGATGGATTCCTGATGGAAGGTTGACATTCCTGAAAGATTACTAAACACACGTTAAATATTTTAAAAAGAAATTATCGATTTTCTGAATTGTTTGTCTTTCAATACCAATCTGTACCTATCGACGACTATTGACAATCAGTAGATGGTCTGATTAAAGTAACGAAACTGACATGTCAGGCGTGGGGAATGTTAGCACCACAGCACCCAGCAGTACCTCTTGTATAGTTTGAATCAATTACTAAGTTTCACGACCTCCAGATTGAAATTCCGAGTTATTATTGAAAAATAATTCCGATAATTATCATAAATAAAATATTTGTAGGTTATGATAAGATGAAGGTATTTACGAATATGTTAATAATTTGAATAAAAAGGTTCTGTATCACCGAATGTTTTCGTTGCTACCGTCGTAAAAATATTACTGGTAGCCTTCGGATCAGTTGTTGTTACGTTGGACTTCGTAAGATCTTTTGTTTATTTGTTATATTAGGCTAGTATGTATTACAATATGTAAAAGAAAAAATGGTTTATTGATCGGATAAAGGCAATTTATCAATTCCGTATAATAATTTTGTTTTGTTTGGATCCGATCTCGACTCGAGCGCACCTGTGTTATGAAAGGACATGTTCGATGTGTCGATTAATCATTTAGAATCGATTGCTCTTATGGTTGTTTTGCACCGGGTGGCTATGTGCCCCGCTTTGTTCCTTCACAGAAGGTGAAGAATTATTACCGCACTATCGGCTCAATAGTTGGTAATGGATCACGAGAATTTCTGACCCAAGAACAATTATTTTTTATTTGATCACTAAGATTTTCTTCTTAAAAAAAAAAAACTTATAAAAATATATATAACTAAGCCCAAAGTGTGCTAAGAGAAATAAAATATACATTACTCCCATGGAAACCGTCAATTCAAAATAGCTGACGATAAGAAGTCATACTGCAAGACACCAAATCGGACATAAACTAGGTTAAGCGCACCATTGATGGGCATAGATAAGGAAATTTTTGTCTTTTTTGGTTTACGCTGCCGTAATTATTATAGTTATAAACTTCTCCGTATGTCGTTTAGAATCTCTAGGGTTTCCGTTTTCTATTTAAAACTTTAAAACTGAAGGAATGCTGATGACACGTGTATCTTATCAGTTAATAACGATCCATCTATTGCATCTCAAACTCTTAAATCACACATCACAAGCCTTGAAAAATGGTGTCAAAACTAGAGGATTAAAATAAATTCCAATAAATCCCATCAAATTACTTTTACTCTTCGTCGTAAACCTATGACTTCCTGATAGTATCCCTCAACAATAGCCCACTTATCCATGTTGAACAAATCCGATACCTAGGACTCCACCTGGACAAACGTCTAACTTGGAATCTTCATACCAGCCTGAAACGTCAAGAAACCGCTCAACGTTTCTGATTACTTCAGCACTTACTGGACAAACGCTCTAAACTTCCAATTAATTACAAAAGACTCATACACATGACTATAATAATGCCTATTTGGACTTACGGATTTGAGCTATGGGGCTCCACTAAACCATCGAATTCCTCTCGTATCCAATCCTTACAATCCAAAATCCTTTGTAAAATCCCCAATGCTCCCTACAAATAAAATCATCCATAAAGACCTTAATATTCCTTATGTTTCCGATTTAGCTCAATCCAGATACCCATCCTTCCATAATAAACTTCTGAACCATCCAAAACCTCTTATTTCCAACCTTGTTTCCTCTTCTATTCCTGAACCTTCCGAGGCGTCTGAAAAGAAGAAGGCGGGATCTTCTAATATAGAAATATAATTGGAGTGCTACCAATGGGTAGTTTCTCTTCAAGTTGTACATGTCATGTTACTTGTTTCATATTTACTTGATGTATTTATCATTTAATACAGTTGTAAATTTCAATGATAATATTTTAAAAAAATTGAAGAAACATTCATTTATGCAGATATAATCTCCATTTAAAATAAAAACACCTTTTTGCACTAGTGATGTACACTCCGAAATTTAATTGTTTTAGCAATGGACAGAGGGTCGGTACCAGTAATGAAGTTAACTTAGAAAAATTTCATAATTTTTATTTAACTATATATATAACAATAAAGATAAGATAAGATAAATGTTCAACTTACTCTTAGAAAAACTATTAGTAGGAAGGTATGAAACAAACTGATCACAGAAGAACTGTAGAAACAACAATGATAGGCATTTTAAAATATTCTTTTGGGGACTTCGTTCATACTGTCAATCGAAGAAATTTTTCTTTAGTCTAGAAAAAAATGGAACCTTCAAATACACAAGGAAGGTTGTTATTTTCATTTAAAGTCCAACTGTCCATAACTGGTGCATTCATCCCATTCACGCATCAGTGTTCGCTGACTGGAACGCTTAGAAAAATCTGCACACATTATACAACATATCCGTAACTATCCAACACTTAATGACTGCAGACCATTGATCAGTCTTTCATTCAATTTAACAGCTTTATAAAATTATTATATTCTAGAAATATTAGTTAATATAACATATTTAGATAAATTAAATGATCTTGAGACATATTATTTTCACAAATTCAGTATATGTTTCTATCATGAGTAAGTCTTTTCTTGTTTCCTTTCTCATATTCTTTTTTATTCACATTTTCTTTTTAGATTTTTCCCCTCTTTGACAAACTTAGTTCTGGTATATTTTTCTATAAACTACAGATTATGTACTATTAGGAATTTATTAAAAACCTTCATTATTGTACTTTATTTCCTGCTCTTGCTCCAATTTTAAATATAACTATAGTTAGATGATTGAATGGATAAAATATTTTAATATTTATTTTTAATTATTTAAATTATTATTGTTGCAGGATTTTGCGGTGCACCATGAGTTGAATTCTGCTATGAACAGGTCAGAACTTATTTATTTTTATTTAATATATATTTGATTAATTAAGATTTATGTAAATTTTTTATATTTCATGGAAAAAAAAATCCATCCCCCCCTTCGAATCATAGCACGTATTTTCTCTCCAAGTCAAACCTCTATCAACCTATTTTTTTTTTAACGGTTCTTGTAGTTAATTCTTTCCAATAGCGGCTTTCTTCAATTTACTGTATTTTGGAATACAACTGCAATAATCAGTGATTTTCAGAAATACGTGATACAAATCTGTGGCAAGTGTGAAAAGCTTGTTAAGTACAATTTTGTGAATTTTTATGGGTATCACCAGAAAGCTAATATTTCTATTTTTTTTTTTGTGTGTCTAACGGTTCAAACTAAAAAATTGAACTTGCACATGTGAAAATTCCAAAATTTCAATTAGGTTGTTCCGTAAATATGATTTTCGAACTTGACACACTACGCAAAGGTGCTACAGAAATAAAGAATTTCTTGATTATTTTTTTTAAAATTATTTTTTGATCTTATAGTTGTATCAGAAAATATAGTTTTCTGCGTTTCCTGAAAATTTTTCAAATTCATTGGGGTTCACTTTGGAAATAAACGACTATTTTTTTATTTCCATTGTGTGTTGGAATAAGAAATATTTTTAACTATGAAATTCAATTTTTTGCTATTAATTTATTCATTGTATTCATTCAAATTGTATATAGGTATGTATGTGTTCTTTTTATATATTTATTTTCAGGTTATTTTATTCTTATTTATTGTATATATATTATATTTCTGTATAATTTATTTTATTTATTAATAAAGGACACTATTATAAATATCCATGAGACAGATTGTATTATTTTTCAATAAATAAGTTAAAGGAATTTATTCATAAAACAGATATTTTATATATATTTTTTAAAAAACTTCTTAGTCCTTAATTCAAATATTATTGAAATATCTTTTTAATTACTTCTCATCTCTTAATTAAAATATTAATATTAAAGTTATTTATGATCCTTAAAAAAAAGTTTAATTTAGTTGAATAATAACGAAAAATATTAAAAAACATTTATAGATAAGTACAATGCCTAAGCTTATAATAAAATGATTTTAAACTTGATTTTTTAGATTTTTCTATTTTCGATTATCGTAATTTACTACATAATGACTGGATTTAATTCTTGCTAAATTAGATTCATAATCAACCTTTCAATGGGCAGATTACAACAGTGCAATGAAATCCAGCAGAAAACTCATTATTCTCTTTATATCTAATGTTCTACCAAAGATGTATTATTGCAAATTATTAATGAGTTTCCAGGCTTTTCGGTTTTATTAATGAGGATTTGGGCTTTCAAAGGCAGGATACCAATCAAACTTAAAATTACCAGCCACTACCAATTATACGATATTGAACAATGAAAGGGGGTATTGTTATTTAAAATAAAATATAACGTTATTGGAACTGTTTTATTGCATTGTATAACATCCTTCCTGTAACAATAAAACTCAATCGTTACAATGAAATAGATTGTTCATTCATACAATATTTACAGAAAATATTAATTAATTAATAATAAAAATAATAATAAAAAAATATATTTAATAACTTAAAAAAAAAATAGCAAACAGAAAATATAAACTGCTCTGATGTACACTAGAACTGTATTGTAAATAGGTATGACTGAGTTTTTATGTTTTTAATTTACTTATCTTCAGGTTATCTTATTTTTACTTAATTTTATGTGTTCTGTACATATGGTGTAAATGTTTTCATATCTCACTATAATTATTATCCACGAGACAGATTATTATATTTCCAAATAAAAATAAACTATCTTATAAAGTATCTTATATAGTAAAAAAAATAAACTAAAAATAAAAAAAACTTAACGATTAAACATATAACTTCTTTTTTCTATAGCTGTTATTAGGTGTTTATTAATTTTAATTTAACCCATACTTATTTGTAGTGTTATGTTCATTTTTAAAAATATCATAACTAGCCATACCAAATCATAATATATTTATGAATTATTTATTACAGATATACTTATACAGGACGGATTATCTCTTAATGACCGAACTCCGGTGAGTGATTGTAGATAAAATTACCAACAAAAAATTTCATTTAATGAATGGGCCTATTCCAATAAAAAAAATGAGTATGAAGACCAATTTGGCGTGGGCACATTTTTTATTGAATAAGATGAAATTTCTCAAAAAACTGCTAAGACAATGAAATAATATGTACACCATCATGAAGTACACAAAAGTTGTTGAAAAAAAAGAATTAAATTTACTAAAGTCAATGATAAAACTGACGGCCGCTATACAGATATATGCTCTTTATACTGTCATTCCAGCAGTATAGTGGCCATATCCATTTTGTCATTAACCTTACTAAATTTATCGCTATTTATCGCTTATTAAAAAAAAAAAGAAATTGTCTACTTCTCGATGGTGTACTTAGAATTTAATTTTCTTGAACAGTTTTTGAGCAATTTCATCTTATTCACAAAAAAACGTGACACAAATTCGGTTTTAACTCCTTTCCCATTGAATCCATTGAATCAAATGGAACATTTTTGTTGGAATTTTTGTTTAGGATCACCACCCACTGTTTGCTCATTAAGAACTGAGCCACCCTGTATACACTATTTGCAATAAACCAAGTGAAACTCGACCATGTTTTTCCTTCTACCTGTGGGAGGATGTGTAAGATACATCTCTATTAGGTGCAAGAGACATCTCTCTCTCTTTCCAAACAACTCCTGCAATTCCTTATTTATTCTGATTTGTCAAACATCTCCAGCTTTAATTCGACCGATTATTTAACAAAGAACTTTTCTGTTCCAGACTTTTAAAAACCATTATTTTTTTGGGGCTAGGGTCCATGATTTGCTGCCATAAATGGCAATCGGGTTTACTAATTTGTTAAAGATTAGAAACTTTGCTTCCTTTGATGTTCTTAAACTTAAACTCCTTCAGTAAACTCTATAGGCAGCAGTTCTAGCTATGACTCTGGCTTTTATGTCAGATTCTGTCGAATTATCGGTGGTTATAAAGCTACTGAGCTGAGGTACCTGAATTCTCTCTACCTCTACCTCTGTTCTGGTCTCAGTTGGAAAAAGGGGAGGATTGAGGGTATGAATGGTATTTCACTCTTGTTGAATATTTTGCCATGAACTCCAAAATTTACATCTTTACGAAAAATCGCGGAACCATTCTCGTTCTAATCTTCGTAGAGGAATGAAGGTATGGAGTAATAGAGATTTTTCACCAGGATTTGGGTGAATTATAAGGTTGAAATAGGTGATATTCGGAGTATTTATCTGGAATAAAGTCTAAAATAAAAAAAACTGATAGCCTTAATTCAAAATTTGAATCTAAGAACTAATATTTAGTGAACAGTAATACCAAATATTTGCAGCGGAATAGAGAAAGAGTGTACAGGAATAGTGTTGATAAATGAAAGAGTAAGGGATGCCTTTTCAACTGTCAAAGTATAAATCTGATTGTATGGTTTGACTCTATTGTTATTTTAAAAAAATAACTTTACGTTTGAGTTGTATGTTTATTCATGTTAATAAAGTCTTCTTGCAGTAAAATTATCGAAACTATGATTCATTACTAAAATATTAGTATATATAGCTAATGCATAAAAGCAACACGATAAATGTTATAAAATTTTTCTAATTATCCTCAAAATTATATCAGACATTTAAATCCAACTTTCCTTGTTGATAAAATATGTGATTAATTTGAAATACAATCCAACGGATTAGATTTCCCCAATTAAATACGTTTTTTTAGTAAAACGAAATTCCGTTACTTTTAAACAGGAAACAATTCCAGCTTAATTAAAAACAGGAAAGTATGCAATTTCAGAATCATTCCTTCTTCAGAAATAAGGTGATTTATTTCAACGTAAATTACGAAGAATTTAAAAATGGAAAATTTTCCTGTTAACATGCCATTCCACCAAATGAATACCGTGAAATCATACCGGACGTAAAGTTTAAATAATATCGTGCAACAACGGATGGATTTTCAATAAATGTCAGCTTAAAATTTATCATAAATTTTAGTAAAAATATTATTAATTATTATTATAAATTTTTTGAAGTGAAAACTTCTTTTTTCGCGTTTTGCACTTTTTTGTGGAGAGTGAATTAGATTGAGCCGTTGGATTTCGCTCGGTATTAACGCTCGGGTAAAGCCGGCTAGAGTCGATTAATTGAAATGTTTTTACATATGGATGGTCTCTTTAATAGGCTATAATTAAAAATTGTTTCTTAACATGACACCATGTTATGGGGACGAAAAAGAAAAAAATTACAGTTGACTTGTATACTGTAAGCGAGGGAAATGTTCAGCATTTCATCTTCTTTGTAATGAGTTATTTTTTCGAAATTTAATCTTAACCCAACCCCGCTTTAGAGAGTAGTGGAGGGAAAAAGAGAATGTCCAATAGTGTATGCTAATATTATTACAACATTGAAATATTATTTTGACAACCTTGTTAACAGTAAATAAAAATAAGAAGATAAATAATATAAATGATAATGATAGCAAACATTCTTAGGCATAATGGAAAATATATAATAATATAAAGTTAAATAGCCTTACAACTGGAGATTCCCATATAAATATAAATATTATAGAGTCGTTGGATACGCCTCGTTGATATTTTGACTTCTATCGTGTGGTCGAAAGCACTACACGATTTTTTTTTTTAAGGAATATTTAGCGATTTTATGGTTCCAACTTCTTCATCTATTTGAATAGTTCCTGTACTTACTTTCACTTATATGATTTGTATCCCATATTGAAAATTAACATTACAGTTTATCATAAGTAAAAAATGTTACTGTATATTTCAACTTTTCGGAAGTATATTTAAATTTGCTCAGATATCTATTGATATTTAGTGAAAAAAAAATGTTTCCATTAAGTATAATGTGTTTATATTAATTTTAAATTCACCATTATCTGGGTTCCATTGTTGAATAATTATTGTTTTAAATTTTTCCCAGATCTAAAATCTAAGAAAAATGTTGATTTGCAATAAATGCAATTTTTTTTTGTACAAATAAAATACAATTTTCAAGAGAAAATCAAACCACACAACCCACAATTCCTAAGAAAAGAGCAATAATTATGAAATAATTTAACTATCTTTATTATAATGCATATCATATATCAATATGATAATAATATGTATAAAAATTACTTTGCTATGTGAGGATTGTTAATATATAATGGCTGAACTATTTCACCGTATATGAAACTATAAACCATTTCTATTTTGAGGCCTTAAGAGATATTCTCAACCTGCTCACGTTTCAAGTCCCGTCATGAAGGTCTGTGTGCGATAAATTCCCTCTTCACCCGTAGCGGTATGGTGTATAATATAACATATAATACATATCGATATATATTTTATTTATTTTACTTTATGTGGGATTTGGTATATATAGTCTATAATTAATTTTTATTTAGGATGACAAAAGTCATGGTCTAATTAAAAAAAAAAAATCATGGTTATGATCTTTGATCATCGTCCTTTTTTGGTCACTCCTCACGACTAGTATAAAACAAATTACATTAATACGTTAATGTCTCTTAACTGATTTTAGTATTTTATTTAATCTTTTATTTTTTTATTCATTCTTGTCATAATAGTAATGACAACCAGTGACTGTTATGATAATTGAAAAACATAATGGCATGTAAGGCATGAGGGAGAGCAGGACCCAGCGGCACCTCCTCCTGGCGTGATATCAACATTAGGCGAGGAGGTCCCTCATCCAGCTCCTCTTCAGCCTTCTACGGATTACTTACTTAGCATTTGCGTAGTGGCCATGTCATTTATGAGTGTGTTAGGATGTCCTTGTATATTGTCATGGAAACGATGGTAATGAATTCGTTAACAGTCGGCATATTGAGGTCAGTATGTAAGGTTATGTTGCTAACGTACCAACGTATCAATTGTTTTTCGGCTTCTTAAAGAAAATATTAATATTTGAAACCTTCATTTTATTTCACTTACTTTTATTTTAATTTATATTTATAAATTTTTATATAAATATTTTTTGGGGTTGTTGTGTATTTTTTTATTTTATACTATATTTGCAACTGCGTTTTTGGATGCATCTGTCGTTCATTTTGTCTGCTGTTTCTTGAAATATTTTTCATATCGTGAGCAGATCTCGAGGTTACTGCCTTTTTCATCTTCTTTGAGGCTCCTCTGGCAACAGAGAGGAAAAAGGAGAAAGATCGAATTGATTATAGTGGTTAAGAGTTGAAGTGTGGAATGCGGTGCATTTGTTATGTATGAAGGTTTTTACTGTAGGAATATTCATGTCGCTGTGTATGGTGTGATTAGAAATATACCAGGGTGCATTTACGAAGAATTTTGGACTGGTCAGTTCGCATTTTATTTGTATGGACGTGTTTCGGGGAACCTCAATGTTCTGCTCCGTATTTTCAAATAGGTCGTAGAATGGTGGTGTAGATCAGTCGCTTATTTTGTATGTTGAGAGATCTGTACTCCACAAGATGTGACGTCTGGTCAGTTCTTGTTTTTTTAATTTAGTGTGTATGTTTCAGGTGAGTTTTTTATCTGCCGTTTTTAAAATAATTTTTTTTTTTTTGCTCTTTTGTCGACATATCGGCCTGTCTTCATGGACAAATTTTCTTAAAGTTATATTATTTTTTTATATAATAAAATTGCAACATTTATTCTATCACTAATTTATCCACAAATATGCATTTCACTCTCTTTTACAATAAATAGAATTTTTTTGTAGAGGAAGTTGCTGGTTAAGTTTTCAGTGTCACACTGCATTTTAAACTGTTTCTGTCATTGAACGTAAGATTCTGTTCAATCAAATCTGTAAATAAAATCGTAAGCCCTCCAAGTCTAGCGAAGGCTTGTTACCGCATAGGGGAGCGTCCAACATGTGGGGGATGTGTAGATGGTCGGTGGAAATTCCTTGGAAGTTCCTCTCGGATATGTCCGTTGGTCTTGATGACCAGCAAGAGAGGTGCCCTCCAGACTTGTTGGAGTGTGTGACTTTGGATTGAATGCCCTACTCACACATCTTTAGTTCACCATACACCATAGATAGTCTTGGCTCTCCTTGAGATAAAACACTCATATGTAAAATATACCGACATATATTACTACATACAATTTTCAGTCCAATAATTTCTTGTCAATGCTAGTTTTTCTATTTGTAGTTAAGCTGGTTTTTATTTTAGACATATTACTAAAAACAACCAATTTGATAATTATTATTAAATTTGTTGCTAAAAAAATATTTCCTGTTGTATCTGCTGTGCAATGACTCAGATCGGGAGAATTTTCTCTAACGCATGGAATCTCATGGACCACCATTCTGTCAGAGGATAAATCTGGTGTTTTAAAAACCACTTCCACGTCAAAACCTATACATACGCTCATATACACACACAGACTCGCACGTGTGTGTATGTGTAGTGAGTGAGGTCAGTGCCCCGTTCGCGTGTCCCCTACCGATTAAGCCACTGGTTAATTGAAAGCCTGATGCTTTCTTTTGTAAAATGACTCCAACTCCATTAGTCGACTCTAGAAGGGAACAGTGATAAGATTTTTTCACCCCTCTGGATTACAGATCGTCGTGGTGAAATAGTCTGGAATTATTTAAAAGATAATAGGTTTTTTTTTATTTATCGAACTGTGCGAAATCCAATTGAGTTAAGGAATTTTCATTTCCTTTCTAACTCGTGGCCCTTATTTTATTTTGCTGTCAAATGTTAAGTCCTGAAATTTTACCATGTCTCGGTGTTTGACCTAAGGAAGCAAACCTCACAAAACATAATTACAAGTTTGAGTCCTTTACCTCCTTTACCGTTACAGACTTATAGAACCAATTTTAATACTTCAAAGTTATGGAAAATTGGCTCAACTGAACAAATATAAAAATTGAGATAGTATTCTTTACCTCCAATGTACAGAAATTAACTGGTTGAGTTATGTTTCGCGATGCTTGTCTTCCTTTAATCGAATATTCAGCTATTTTTCACATTATAAATCTACTTATTATAAGTAGCAAGAAAATCCAGAATGGAAAGAATAAAAAATGAAAGAGTTCTGGAAATGATGGAGGTGAAAAGAAACATTATAACAAAAGAAAAGATGTTGAAAAGAAAAGATTATGCTAGTTTAGCCATGTTAAAAGAATGGCGCCTGAAAGATTACCAAAGTTATGTATGGAACTGGAAGTAGAAAGGAGGAGGAAAAAAGGAAGACCAAAGTTAAAATGGAAAGCTGCGGTGGAAGAAAGCCTGCTGGGACATGGTGTCAGAGGAGAACAAATCTTAAATAGAAAAGGATGGAAGAAAATCTTGAATGATATTTAGGTACAGGGAAACCAAAGTAGTGAAAATTCCTTCATAAAAAAAATACTTATTCATATTTTTACAAATTATTAAAAAATGATATATTTTTTTTTTTTTTTTTTTTTTTTTTTTTTTTTTTTTTTTTTTTTTTTTTTTTTCCTACCCCCCAGGAATTTCTTGAATAAATTCAGTGTGTATATAAATGTATATATACATAAATTTTCAACTTTCCTTTTATTGCCCAAGGGCATTTTAAGTTAAGAGGGCTCTGCACGCTGTATGCGTTCTTTGCATCTGTGGCCAGAGGCCTTTTATTATACCACTAAAAAATGATATAAATGTTATGTGACCTTTTTGCATTCACTAGGCGACTTTAGAAATCGGGATGAAGGTTATTGAATTTGGATAGAATTACTTATAATTATTTGTCTTTTTATTTTTTAAATAAAACAAAGGTATTATTATTTTTTTAATTTTCCTATGAGCATGAATATTATTCTTAAAGGAGATAGCCCTAATTGTTTTTTATTATTCTCTTCTCTCTCTCTCTCTCTCTCTCTCTCTATATATATATATATATATATATATATATATATATATATATATATATGTAGTGTATATTTCTTTATCTATGCTGGCACTGGTACGGGTGGGAGAACTGTGCTTTGAAGTCTTTCAACTTTTGGCGGTTGCCTAAGGGATGATGCCGTCGAAAAATAAATATTGGTAAGTGGGGGAGGGGAGACTATATATAGTAAAAAATAATTGTTATTAATGTAATTTAAATTAAGAGTACTAATTTTAGTATCCATTGGTTGGATGAATTAGGTTGATATGTCAATTTGCTTATTGGTAATACCAAGGGACCGAGTTTAGTCATTAATTTTATTAGCTATTTAATGGGTATCATATATATATATATATATATATATATATATATATAATATATATATATATATATATATATATATATATATTTATATATATATATATATATATATATATATATATATATATATATATATATATATATATATATATATATATATATATATATATATAAATATATATATATATATATATATATATATAATATATATATATATATATATATATATATATATATATATATATATATAAATATATATATATATATATATATATATTTTTTTTTTTTTTTTTTTTTTTTTTTTTTTTTTTTTTTTTTTTTTTTTTTTTTGAGGAAGATGGCCTCGGGGTGGCGTTCATCAAAAAACTTAAAATAGTGAAAAAAAAAATGTTTTATTTTATTTTTTCTGCATGAAAACTCCCTGTGCAGGACTTTTGTTTTATATAAAATTCTAATGAAAACTATTAGAAAAGAATTCTTTATGTTGTACTAATCAAATGTTGAAATAAAGAACTGTGAATAAAGGTATACACTTTCCTACTAGAAATATCACTAAAATTAATAATAAACAATTTTGAAGTTAGAGTCAGTCCTTCTGTCAACTGAAAGGCTTATATTATACGTATATGTTATAGTTGTGGTTAATATATTATATATTTATTACTTTAGTATAGATTTATAGTTACTATAAATCTAGTTAATCTCAGCAAAGGGGAGTTTGTGGCATCTAGCCTTACTTATTTACATTTAATGTATAATTAGTGTATTTTAAGTGGATTGGTTCCAAAAGGTATATAAATATATGAAATACAATAAATATACAAAAATACAGTTTCTCGAATCCTCAAATGATGAAAAGTCAGAAACACTGCACAAATCACTAAGCGTTGTTGATGTAAGTTCATGTAAAGTTTACTGTACAATTCAAATAAATAATATTTTTGATCTATTAATCTATCTATTTGGGACAAGACAAACTGAAGCGACTCTACAGGACTATTATATATTGTTTTGAATATGAGAATCATTGGTTATTTGACGATTTGGATCTTGAGGTTGAGTGCAAAAATTGAAGAACTGATATATAAAATCTTATAATTTATGTTAAATAGAGTACAAATTTATTCATTAACGTATCTTTATATTTGATATATTTATTGAATAATACATGAATAAATCAGTGAGTAGAATTGACCATAACTTCTGTAGAAAATAATGGAATCAAATGTCGTGGTCCGAAATGCTTCCAAGTTAAATTACGACACTGCGTACCTTCACTAATTAAAAGTTTATTCATTAAACTTTAGGTTACTGGATGTTATTCACCACTTGCCAAGTCAACGCTGCTTATTTAACTATTATAATGGGTTCTACAATGGAAAAATAAATGGTGTAGTTATTTCACTAATGTTTGTAATACTACACAATATAATTATATGTTTTAAAATAATTTTATAAGAGTAGAAATAATATTTCCTTATGTCCCAAATTGTTTTCCGTTGAGGCTAAACTGTTTAGTGAGGTCTCTAATCGGATCGCGAAATCGATTTCTTATCAAGCCTGCTCAATAAGAACGCTGGAGTGTGACGGGTTCAACAAACCCTGTCAACTCGAAAGCAAACTTTTTCGAATGAAGAGAGTCTCTGGAAATGAAGAAATATTAATCTCTTGTATTGGGAAAATGGCTGAATAATATGCTCCTGATCGCCTGCCGGCACAGTAATATAAAGCATCGAATAGAAATGGAGAATAAAAAGTATTGATGGTTCTTCGAAGTTTATTGTCTAGGTTCCGAAGACTCAGCAAGTTCTTGGATATTTTGACTTTTAGTGCGAAAGGAAAGGAGGCTCTAACAATGGATAGTGGATCCAGCAATAACATTTGAAATAAAACGATGTTTATCAAGACTTAAAAGAGTTTTACAAATATAGAAAGATGGAATCTATAAGAAATGCATTCCGTTCTTACAAGAAAATTATACAGACTATAAATATAATATAATATATACAATATACATAATATATATATATTATTTGATATATATATATATATATATATATATATATATATATATATATATATATATATATATATATATATATATATATATATATATATATAATGATGATATATATATATATATATATATATATAATGTATTACTGAGGGCTGTGGTAGCCGTAAGGGGTAAGGCCCTTGCAAGAGGCAAAAGTTAAGCAACGCCGAGTGTGGAGTTGTGGGTGACCTTGGATGGGTGACCGCCCGATTTGGGATTATAGAGAAGAAGTGACGAAGTTACAAATACAGACAAAAAAACACCTTTTAGAAATAATATATAGGATAGAAGAGCTGTGCTGAGATAGTCGTCATTTCAACGACTTCACTTTTCATTACGATGTTTTCGCCAGCCGTTAATTAAAACATTTATAACTACTCAGGATTTTATCCTAATTCAATGTTTCTACAACCGTAGTAAAGCTGAATTATCGCTCTTCAAGACCGTACAAATAACTTTTTGATTTAACAAGTCTATAAAGAGTAAACAAATAAAAACTTCTAACAGGTTTTTATTTTATAACTTGAGTTCTAAATTATTTAGGAAGGTACAATTTGTGTCATTTCGTGTGGTTTATAAGGCCCTATATCTCTCCAAAATGTCGTGTCAATATGTGGAAGAATATTGAAGTTATAATACTTTTTGTGATTTTCGAAATAAAATCTTAGTTCAAATTCAAGTTCAAAGGGAGCCTTAGTTCAAATTTGTCGAACATTATTTTTCTCGATCGCCATGAAAATTCGTATTCGAGAGTCTTTCGAAATGCGAAATACAAATCTGATATCGGTTTCTCCTTAAAAAAAATATTTCAACACAATTTATTCCTTCCGTCAATACAAATTGTTTAAATCATACATATTTCTAATCGATATTTACCGTTTTTGTTTTGTTTTGTAGGTGATTTAGTAATCTTTCCAATTATCATGGGTACAATCAAGAAGAAAAAAATGCATAATTTTGAGTTATTCGCGAACTAGATTTCTTTTCCTTCATAACTTATTTTCCAGAAATTTCGGGATGATAGGACTATTTTTCGCATGTGAAGGAGAAGAATATCTTCAAAATGGTCAATCATTGGATTTGATGAAGAATTGACGAAGCTATGGTGTACCAAAAAAAAAACACCTTTTAGAAAAAATATGTAGGATATTTCTTCCAATAGACAAAAAAGTTTTAAAAATTGCTTGCTGCCCGATCAATGCTGTGGATATTTGTTTTGTTCAGGTACTCAGAAACACATCTTGCCTTGTGAGGGCATTATCATGCATGAGCTACGATTCAGAGACCATGAACAATCAAAGACACTACATGATTTTGAAGAATCATTTCTACATATCTCAAAGCATTTAAAGCCTCTCCTTGGATTGGCACTAACTCGGTACGTGCCTCCCAAGATATGCCACCCCAGAACATGACAGAACCCCAGCCAAATGGCTCAGTTTCTAACGTGCAAAACTTATACTGTTCTCCAGTCCTTCTCCAAACTCTTTGACTGTCTTCTGGTCTGTTAAGGGACACAGTCGTCTCATCAGTGAATAAAACCTTTTTACATTCCTTCAAGTCCATGATTGGTGTTGAAATGCAATCTCAATCTCTTTACCCGATTTTCTGGAGATTAGAAGCGAACGTTTCATTGGCCTTCTGGAGTTGAGGTTTGTGATTCTCTTAGTCTTCTAATGACCGAGATTGATATCCCTCGAAGAAGCTGTAGAATTACGCTTCCGAAGTGCGTGCATTTTAATGAAGTGTCATCTATGTCCATATATTGCATTCACATTTCCTGAAAAAATATTAATAATGATTAAGGTTCAATATAATGTGCACAACAGATCAAGTTTTTCACTTCAATATTGGTTCTGTTCTAAAGTAAAATGTGTTTTTATTCCTTCTTCAGTCATCTTGAGGAATGATCCCCGGAGTGACGAGTTGAAACCTTTTAATGGAGATGAATTAATCTCGTTTCCTGGGACCCCGTGTTCTACCTTAAATGGACAGCCCAATGACATATCTGGGTCATGCAGAGGTGTTTTATTATTACCTAACCGTCTAGTATCGCTTGATATCTGGCAGTTGTGGTGAATAAGTTAAACTTAATCGATTGAAGTGGAAATTCTAGGTATTGCTATGCAGAAGTTACAGAAATTGCATCATTAGACAGCGACAATATGTGCGTAAATAATTAAGTCTGTAAATGTAGTGGAAATAAAATATTCAAGAACAATTTGTAATTTCGGACATATTTACTTACTTATTGGACACAAATCTAAAATTGTAATTAAAACCAGTACTTCAATGTAATAATTTTTTTATTAATAGGCATTGTTTAATAAACATTAATGTTTCCATTCACATCATTTACATAAATTCAATAATAATATCTAGTTTCCACTTACTTGACTTTCATAAGGATTTTAGACAAATTAAAACCAATATAAAATAAAAACAAATAAACAATTGGAATAGCATTACACTCTTGAAAACTGATCCTACAAATGAAATGAAAATATTTTTTTATTATCCTGGCACTGTTGTCCCTTTAGGACAAATTACAGATACAGAATAAATGCCTGTGTGGCCATACATAAAATTAATTATTTACATTTATTATTAAGATTAAGATTTTGAAAAAATAATAAAACGAAAAATATAACTATTACACTAAAAACATTCTGATATGTATAATACAAACTATATAATAAAATAAAATAGCATAAGTAAAGAAAATCATTTCTGGGAACTTTAAAAGTTCTCGTCGGGTTCGGAAAGGAGTAGGTGGTTAAAAAGGAGAGATTTAAATGAGGAAACTGATTGTACATGTTGGATATCGGGAGGGATAGTATTCCAGAAGGAGACGGCTTGAATTATAAAGGATTTGTCAAACGCTGCAGTTTGGTGGAGAGGTGGATAGAGGTCGGAGGTACGAGATCTAGTGAGACGGGATTGAATGGAATATTTGAATTGTAGGTTGTGAAAAATATAGGAAGGCCGCTGAGTTCTGATGGCTCGGTATAGAAAAGTAGCAAGGAAGTACAAACGGCGGTTGGATGGATAGAGCCACTTCGACTTGGTGTAATGCTGGGTTATTTGCGTATCTCTTGAGATTCCGAAAACAAAACGTATTGCGCAGTTCATTAGGCGTTTAAGTTTGGCCTCGAATTCTTCCGAGTGTCCGCCGTACACCAGACAGTCGAAGTGGGGGAACACAAGGGAGGAAATCAGGAGTTGACGGGATTTATATGGAAGGAGATAGCGGAGAAGGTTAAACTGTTTCAGGGTAGAGATAGTACGGCGGGAAATTTGGGAGTTGTGTGGTTTCCAGGAGAGGGTTTGATCGAATATAGCACCAAGGTTTTTTACGAAAGTATGGAATGAGATAGGTGAGTTGTTCAGGAAAAGATTGTGGAGTACAAAGTGTTTCAGAACCAAAAAAAATACGTAAATATCAGGTAACATACGTTGCATGTAAGGAAATAGCAATATTCGGATATTGCCGAATGTTAAATTGTCGATTAAATTAATATAATCGTTTTGTGATAAGTTTATAGTATTTGCCCCGAAAGAAGAACCCGATGAAAATCAAATTTAAAGGAAAAAAAATAAAGATAAAAAATAGGTGCAATTAAAATCATTGTATGAAACTCGATATACAGTAATTTAGCTACTGCTGGTATTATTTGGTTGATTTTTTTTTATTTTTAAGAAATTTTACTATGTTTCAAAATACATAAAATTTACTGTAAATTATAGATCTCAAATTATGGTTTTAAAAATTATCATACTCATTTTCAGTACATTTACATCTTCACAGTTTCATGTTTTAATTTAACTATTTTAATATTTATTTGGAATTATTTTTTTTTTAATATTGTCTATTAGTTATCATTTTAAAATAAAATTCCCTATTACTGTTTTTCTTTGCTA
This sequence comes from Nezara viridula, assembly GCA_928085145.1. Classification (NCBI taxonomy): domain Eukaryota; kingdom Metazoa; phylum Arthropoda; class Insecta; order Hemiptera; family Pentatomidae; genus Nezara; species Nezara viridula. The sequence continues at coordinate 27,702,346 of OV725083.1, read as the reverse complement.
ATTAAAGCTTTCATATATTTTTTATCATTAATGCATAAATATCTTTATTGTTTGCATACTATGGTTTAATTATTTTGCTTTATGAAACTAGTAAGTACAAAAATAAATTGGAATTATTTTAATTTAATTTTTAAAATCCTTTCTCCATTTTTGTTTTTGTTTTGAACTTTTTTTAGGTTAAATAGTATATGTGAATATTTTTGCTATTGGATATTTGGGTATTTTCTACTGAAAATAATTTTTTTTTTACATTTCATTGGGTATTCTACTGGTGTTAACTGCACAAAATACCGAGTTCTGATTTAATAGTACCTCCAATATTTAATAAAATGTAAATTATAATTTATTTAGAATTTAAGCTGAAAAAATGTTTTGTTTTCTTCAATTTAACTACTTATCTGCATCTGTCATGGTAGTGGCAATCAGCAGATGTGTTGTGATGATAATCATTGTCATTAAAGGAATGAGGAAGGATAGTAATCAGCAGCACCTCTTTCTGATCATTCACAAAAAAACCGAAAGGACTTATTTGACAACCAATATCTAAAAACAGTTAACAGGAACCATCCAAGGAATATTTTTTTTAATATATTGATTCGTCAAAGTCTGGGGGATTAATTGGTATAAAGAATAACATAGTGTGTTATTGACATATTAATTAAAAATATATTCCTCTCTGTCTATTGAGATGATAAAATGTAACAAATTTGGCAGGAAGCTGTTATAAAAAGGAACTAAATTAAGATTAGGAAATAAATCTGTGTCCATCAGTGTCCGTGAGTAACGACTTCTTGGAACACCCTCGAATTCCTACATAGTTTCCTCTACAGATCAGCTTTCGTTTTCCACGAAATGTCAGGATATCTTCGAGCTAATAGATCTAGAATTCCCGTTAGTGCACGTGGTAGAAATTTTGTTTAACATTGTATTGTATGGATGAATGTATTCTATTATGAAATCAATAGTATTGTATGGAAGAATGTATCATCATATCGTTCTATTTCTTAAGAATATAGTTACAGATCCTTAACACAAAATGTTTGTTGAAACTGCATTAGCTTTTCTAATTTATAAAAATAATCATTTCACATCAATATTGATAGATGCAAATATCATAAATTGCCAATTTATATTTTCAGATATGGTTTGTTTAAAATTTATTAAGTTTAAGTGGGTATTTCTTTATTTTTTTTATTTGTTTATTTAGAAATATTACATTCTGTCACATCAAGGACATTTATAATAGTGTTCAGAGAGCACACTCACACTCTATTTACAATAATAAAAATAAATAATACAGAAACTTAATAATAATAAATACAATAAAATAAATGTATATAAACAAAAGAACTAACCTAATCATACACACTCGGGCTTGAGTGGAGGATATGGCCATTGCCAAAACTCCAAAAGATGCTTATTTACAGAAGGTCTCTGGGCCACTGCCGCTTCAACCTTCGAGGAGGATTGTAAGGAAGGGTGGTGCTGGATAGAGATTGTGCAAGGGGATTTGGATGATAGGTAAGGTTCTGGTGAAATTTGTAGAATTTTTCTGGAATAAGATCTAGGACAAATGGGATATTAAGGTCATGGTGTAGGATTTTGTTATTTACATAGAACGGAGCATCAACTATTGTTCGAAGGACTTTAGATTGAAAGGATTGAATACGTTTGATGTTAGAAGCTTTTGCTGTCCCCCACAGTTCAAGTCCGTATGTCCATATAGGTTTCAGTATTGTCTTGTAGATAAGTAATTTGTTTTCAATAGAAAGTTTGGATTTTCTGTTTAGTAGTCTGTATAGCTTGTCGTATCGGTTGAGTTCTTGTCTTTTGAGTCTAGTATGAGGGTTCCACGTTAGTCTTCGGTCTAAATGAAAGCCAAGATACCGGACTGTGTCTGAGTAAGGAAGCTGGATGGAATTAAAGTGTACTGGTGGACAGGAACTGCGTCGGAGTGTAAAGGTAATATGTTGGCATTTAGATTCATTAACTTTAATGCGCCAGTTATTACACTAGTGCTCAATCAAGGTGAGGTGGCTTTGGAGATTTAAGGATGCTATGTTGGGATCAGAGTTGGATGATAAGATTGCGGTGTCGTCAGCAAATGTTGCAAGAAAAGTATCGGGATGAACAGGGATGGGTATTTTTTAAAAAAGAAAAAGGCATACTGGTTGTATACTATTTCAAAACTTCATAACTTATATCAGTTTAAGCTTATCAAAACGTGGATACATTTATTTTATCGTAAGCTCAAAATAACTAAATATGATGAAAAATGTGGACATTTTTCGTTTGACAAGGTCTGTCGATTTCATTTATCATAGTTTTCTCCTCTTTTTCCTTTTCTCGTTACTTTATTTTCCAAATCTCCACCCCTATTTTGTGTGTATTGATATATTTGCTCAATACATCTTATTTACATTATTTTAATTTTTTATTCTCTTTTACATAGTCAGTATGTTTTGATTGATTTACATCTATTATTTTCTTTATATTACATGTGCCTTTTCTCTATTTTTAAATTTTATTCTATGATTGTCTCACTTCCTTTTAATATACTACATGATATTTTAGCAACCACGTCACCCCATTTATTTTATGTCTACACTTTTCATCGTATTTCTTTGGATTGAATTACATTTTGTTGATAATTCATTTTTCGTTTCTTGTGTTATCTTATTTCATTATGTTTATTTCATTAGTCCCTACTTTGTTGCAGTTATAATTTATTTCATAGTCATTTGTTACCGTTATGTTATATATCCTAATTTTTCTTCCGCTATTTTCTACCCCTAACTTTGTTATCATTATTTTATATCTCGGTTAAGTTTGTTATTTTGCATTAAGTTTACTAAATTATAGGAATATTTAGGCCGTACACAAAATAAAATAGTTACGTACCCACTTACAGGCCTACACATTTTATTCATTCATGTATCTTATTTTTTAACAATTTTGATTTTTTTTTTTTTAAATTATGGGAGGGGGGAGAGCGAAACGATATTCTGGCCCCCTCAGCATTTTTACTAGGGGGGATGAGATGAGGGCGATCCCCTTTTCCCAGTCTGCGCCTAAGCTGACTATAATATCCCAAAAAACTAAAATATCTATCAGTTTTGAAAATAGAATCCATCTGGAAAACAGAAACTAATCAAGAAAACTTGGAAACCTCGGATTAGAAATAGAACTAGAACCTAGAGATTCTATAATACACACACACACACACACACACACAAGTGATGGAAGTTCATAAATCCAGTCATTGTATTACTTTTCTGTCCTAATTTAATATCGAAGAGTTATTTTAGTCCGTCTACTCTTTTATGTAAAATTCTCTTATTATTATTTTTTTTTTTATAAACCTTTTATAATTCTTTTTTATCTTTAATTTCTTTCTTTTGTAAAAATTAAAATCTTTGACCATAATATTTTACGCTCCTTCAAAATAAAAGAACCAGTTTTTATAGGCTAGAATAAAATTATCGTAGCACAAAACGATATAGAATTAAAATGGTGTTAAAAAAAAAACTACCCATTTTATATTTTTTGAATGGGAAGATTTAAAATAGGCTGCTATATAAAAGATCTTATATTGTAGTAAAGGGAATTTTATAATTGAACCTGATTAATAAAACTCAAGAGACTTTTCTTTTTTATTATTTTTTTTATAATTGCTCAATTTTAATTACTATTATTATTTTTACTTTATATTTTATTGATATTTATCTCAACCCTGTTAAATAATAAATTAATGCATAAAATGCTTTTTAATTTAACAGATAAGGGCTGAGATAAAAACCGAGCACGAAGCGATTTTATTTGTTGGTATATTAGCAAAATATTTTACTATTCGAGTCTTCCATTTTATGCTATTTAGTTATATAAGAGACCTTTAAAAGATTGAACTGGTTTTAAACAGTTGTGAAATATATGGTTAATAATTTAATTATTAAAAGTTTTTGATAGTTAATTGATAGTTTTTTTTTTTTTTTAAGCATATTCAACATAATTTATTTGTTGAAAATATTAATTTATAAAACACAAGAGAAAATATTTAAAATATGCAGATTGAGTTAATATTTCTGTAATGTTCGTGAGTAATATTTTTAATAATCAATAATAATTTTATTTGTATATAAATAAAAACCAGGCGAGGTCAAAAAGTATATTTTATAAAATATAAAGTATATTACATTTTGCTTAGTCAATCTCCCTACTTCGTCAATAAATTTTAACTAAATATTTGCCATAACAATATGCTAGGATTAATCTAAATAGCTTTTAATGAATTAATAAATATGATATTATTTGTACAGACACAAAATATATCAAAAGCAATCTGATAAAATGAATTCAAATATAATGGCAATAAACTGCCTTCCGAGTACCTCTATTGCGAACCTTAACGTACTTCAACTCACATCAAGTCTTATTAAGTGATATTTTGTAATCTTAAATCTTTAATAATTTTCATGGATTTACCACATATCAAATAAAGACATTGTGAGTTCGTTGTAACTCTATTTGATATATAAAATGGTTTATGTCACATACTGCACTTAGTAATATATAACGACAAGTATTCGGAGTGAAGTAGATCAGCCTTTTTATAAATTATTTTCATTTTTTTCCCATTTCTAGTAGTTTCAATAATATTTTTTTCTTTTTAATATTATAGCCCTCAAATGGTGGTTGTAATAATAAATTTCAACTAAAACTCCCTTCTCAGTCGTTCTGTTGACTACGGACTGATCCACACAACAATATACAGCTTTAATTAATTATAACTGTCAACCACCCATCATTCCTCAAGTAATTACTGTTGAGTTGTCGGATCAAAGGGGGATTACTTATTAATTTCCCAAACCCGGAGACAGGAATGATGAGAGAGGCGGAGGCGTTTTGTCCGACTATTTAAAATAGGATCAAAATTATTCTCTCATGAATAAATTTGTTTCCCATTTTCCTTTTAATCAACTTATAGCGGTTACAGTTAGAAAACGGTCCCTGCTTCTTCGTTTTAACGACTTTATCTTTAAAGAGTTGGAGCTTGATTATGGATTAGTGACATTTCCTACTGTTGCGCTACACTTTAGTAGAAGCCATTTCTTTTCAAAGTTCTCTAAATCTACGGTAGTTATTTACGAAATAATAATAAAACTTGTTATATCACGGTTAAAACCTCTATGTAATTTATAAAGTTTTGGTTTCTAAGTAGGTCAAAAGTGTTTTTTTTTTCCTCTCATGAAAATCTAATATGACGCCTGAATTCCTTTTTTATTTATTTTTATTATTTTACATTATTTTAGTACCGTAGAAGCAAACAAATATGTTTAAAATAAATGAGTTTACTGCATGACCGATCAGAAAAAAATATCTATTTATTTCGTAATAATTCAAAGATAGACCAGTTATTTTACTGCAATTTGCAAGTAAAAAGAATACAAGCCGCAGTTATTTTATCCAATTGACAAATAAATGAATATGTGATATTTATTTTTTTAAATAAAGCCATAAAATTGAACTATTAGAACATTTTTTTTTACTCAGGGGACTCCAGAACCTAAACTTATGTTGAATGCAGCACATGGTACATTTTACCTGTTCACAATATTTTTCTTAGCTTTTAGCGGTAGGAAAGTTAAAATACCTTATTAATACATATTTTTCTATGTATTAATAAGTTAAAGATTATTACAATGATTAAAAAAATAATAAGACAATCTTCCATTAGAAGATGAAACTGACACAAATATAAGTACTGCTGTAAAATTTCATCTGTATATCAGAGTTAAACTATTTTAATAATATTTCTGGTTGTGGGGTAGCTCAGTGATAGGGTACTGAGCTTCCAATGCTAAAGGTCCCAGGTTCGAATCCCGGCTCATGGCAGAAAATTTATTTATCTGATTCATTGGCCGACCCTGAGTCGGAAGACCCTCCTGGGGCACTCCCAGCTTCTATAAAGTGGGTACCGTTAATTAAATAATAGATTAAGTGAAAAAACCTGGCGGTTGAGCGTGATCTTGGTCAAATCACCTCCTTGCACAACCGTTGACTAAGAAACAGCGCTTTCCCTAAATAGTACTGAACCTTCATGGGTTTTGACCCTTCATGGGTCTTGACCCTTCATGGGTGTTAGTGGTACAGGTTTTTTTTTTTTTTTTAATATTTCCAAACACCGTATCATAGCATAAAGAAGTGATGATTTTTAAGCACAAGTATCAATTAGCCTGTGGAAAGTAAGTTATTTTTCTGTCTCATCAGCTTTGAATCGAACCTGTTATAAGCAGACACTGCCGGGGCACGTCCAGCCTTTGGACTGTAGGTATTGGGATTTCCAAGATTTGAACTCCCAGTTTTACCATAATTTTCGAAACATCACCTTTATCAATTGCTACGTCATTAACATTAGCAACCTTCTTGGATAACATTGTTTTTTTTTTTCTGTTGGCATTACAGATCATGTAGATCATTTAAGCCTTAACAAGCCTGCTCCATCTATGCCTTTCTTGGGCCATTTCTTTACATTTATCTGCACTAAGTTCTATTGAACTTTGTTGATTCTATCTATCCACCTACTTTTTGGACTTCCACGAGGTCTTTTGCCTTCTATTGAAGCATTATTGTTACGTAGAGGCTTCTAGATTGATTGCTATGAGCTACATGCCCACTGTGCCTTCATATCATGGGATATTGATTGACCAGTTTCTGTAAGCAGATATTTATTGCTCTTTCTTCTCCGCGTGTTAGTACTCTGTTCCCAGATCTCTCCGGTTATCGTGCGGAGGATTTTTTTTCTCAAATATTTCAAAACTTTTTTCTAGGGTGCAGGTTACTATCCAAGTTTCGCAAGCGTATAATTTAATTAAGAAAATGTATTGGTATAGTTTTATGCCTTTAGGGAGGTAATACGTACCGAAAAAGGATTGGATATGGGTAGGACAACATCCGTGCTGGGCTATGCTGATGATCTGGTACTGTTAAGCGAAGACGTGGAAACTATAAAACTAAATACAACAACGTCAATGAAAGCCGGTAAAGAACTAGGTATCGAAATAAACGCAGATAAAACAAAATATATGGTTAGTTGCAAAAATGGCGATACTACTGGTGATATCGATATAGATGGTTATATGTTTGAACAGGTAGAGAAGTTCAGGTATCTAGGTTCTACGAAAACTAGAAAAAACGAAATTGAAGAAGAGATTAAGGTTAGACTGAAGGCGGGAAATGCTTGTTATTTTTCTGTGACAAAACTACTTAGTTCGCGTCTCTTGTCCCGGAGCTTAAAAATTACCATCTATAAAACCATTATCTTACCTACAGTTCTATATCGATGCGAAACTTAACTAAAGTATTGCGTAGAATATTCGGACCGAAAAAAGAATAAGTTAAATGGAGAGTTCATACGGTTACACAACGCCGAATTGGGTGAACTGTATCCGGGTAATATAATTGAGGTAATTTCATCGCAGTGAATTAAATGGGCTTGTAAAATTGTTGGGCTTAGTAACGAGAGAATTCCTAAAAGGTTAATATTTGCTGTACCGAATGGTAACCGTCCGAGGAGTAGACCGAAGTGAAGGTGGGAAGATTGCATTAAAGCTGATCTGAAGGGACTGGGCTTGGACGGCGAACGGTGGAGGGAGAGGTGTAATAAGCGAATGGTGGTGTCGGCATCGAACCTTCGGGTTCGCTAAGCCTTTTTATTATTATTATTATTATTGGTACAGTTTTATGTATTTCTTTTAAAACATTTAACAAAAAATTGATATAAACACAGTTCTCATATAGCCTATTGTTGGTTGTAGGCTGGCTCACAAGGTAGCAGAAGCCAGTAAAACCCTTCTCGAGGTTTAGGGCCTTCCCATTAGGGCTGGGAGAGGATCGGTTGCCTCGGATTCCTCTTAGTACAAATGCCACAATAAATCAGCTCTGAAAATAGGTCTTAGGAAATTGGCTACCTCTGTCGGGAATCACCAAACCATAAATAATAATGTCAAAAATATTTTCGTATTAGTAAAAAAAAATTTTAAAAATTTGTATGCAATAATGAAATAGTGTCCCGCGGCCTCCATAGCTTTTTTTTTTTTTTTTTTTTTTTTTTTTTTTTTTTTTTTTGTCCTCCCCTTCCTCGCCTTTAAGGCTATACGGGGTTTTCCCGGGCCAGGGAGTGTGGGCGGGGATTTAAAAACTCCTCCGGGCACCGGGACGCGAACTCGTGACTATTTTTTTATCCAAGTCTTATGTATCAGGTTGCCGGGCAACGATGGTGCAGTGCACACGCGTTAGCCCATTCGGCTACCCCGCCCACAACGCGGCCTCCATAGCTAACTTGATTGAATAATTATAGTTAGTGGATGAGATCCCTCATCCAACTTCTTTTGGGCCTCCTAAGGGTGCTATAAGTCATGCCCTGAATCAGTGAGTTGGTATGTCCGTGTAAATTATTGTGAAATCTTTTGTAGTATAGTGGTATGTGGTCGTTCAGCTATATTTTTGGACTCGATAGGCCTAAAAAAAAAAAATTAATGAGAAAACAGTTTCTTATTATTTAACTACATTATATTTCCTGTAGTACAGTAATTTGGAGATTAAATAGTTATATACATATATACAAAAAAAAAAAGGGTTAGCAAACGCGAAGGTTTGATGCAGAGACAACCAATCGCTTTATATCTGCTACCAATCATAGATTTTCTTCATTTCAACATTCCTTCATTGTCCGCTCCACCACCTTTTGGAATTCCATCAAACTTAAAATCCGCCATGCACCATCCTTATCCACATTCAAAACCCTCTTATTCCAATTCCTCTTCACAATCCAATCAGATGCTGGTTAATTATGTATTAAGTAACAAGGATAATTTTTTCTTCTTTTCTTTTCATACCCCATTATTTTATTTTATTTTTTGTTCTTTATTGTCACAATTTCTTTTTCATAAAATTAATTTAGTGCCCCTTCCTAATTGTTTTTACCTATTTATTGTTATTTTATATCTCGTATGCCGTGATAATGCAATATCGTGATCCCGTTGCTCATCCTGTCATTAATATATCTTTAATCTATGTATATATTTTGTATGTTTTAGCTGTTTGGTTTTTAAAATAACAAGTCAATACTTTTTATTTACGTATTTTTGAAATTTTTCTGGTGATTTTGCTTTTTCTTTCTGTGCATGTAATCCTTTTTTTTCCTTTCTCTTTTTTTTTTTATTTTTTCCAGCACAATTATAAGTATAGTTAAGAAGATTTTATTTTATTTTTTAATTGCTAACATACTATTATTTAAGTTGGACATTGTGAGTTCTCGCACTCCTGCCTACTAAGAGGACTTTATCCTTCGACCTGCGAGAGCTGCAATGTCCAAAGGACAGTAAAGCACATTATTCAAGACTGCCCTTCATTTGAACATACAAGGAAAAAGTTAGACATGGCACAGAGTCTAAAACAAAATCTACAAGACAGTGAAAGTGCAGTCAAAAAAACTTTAAGGTTTAAGCGATAAAAAAAAAGAGATAAAGAGATAAAAATCTACAACAGAGTGTAATTTAAAGGCGTTGCCAATGACCCTACAGGGTAGAGGCAACAAAATATCAAATAAATAAATATTATTTAAGTTGTTGTATATATTGTTTGAATCTTTATTAGGTTAGTTTTTGGCTAGATATGTATTTTTTCTTTTGTAACTGTTCATTACTGTTATTCTAAGGGTACATCGTCCCAGAATAAAGTTTATTTTCTATTTCTATTTCTATTCTATATTCCTCCATCCACCGCTTCTAACTACTACCATTGCAAGATCTGCCTTAACGCAATCCTCTCACCTTCGCTTTAGTCTACCCTTCGGATACTTATTAAATTTTTAGGAGTTTTTTAAAAAATAAATCCAACTTTTATTATTATATTCGCCGCAATTCGTATATAGACAGTTATAATGAATAATTTTTTATTCGTGTTCCCGGGATAAGATCGAATTCAGTTTTCGAAACCTTATCTTGAAAGTGATGGTTTTAATCCAACTAAATTCCATCTTGAGAGAGGCAGCAGAGAAGCGCTCTGTTTGATTGCGAGGCGGCAAAACAATCTAAAGGCAAATTAATAATGTAATTGACTCGCGGAACACAGTCTTCGTGCCACGTTTCGAATCAACAAACTGACAATTGCTTAAATTGCAAGTACATGATCTCTATTAATGTTATAGCATTACACGAATTATTAATTATTTTTATTTTCTTCAAAATAGAATAATCAACATAATTTGTAAATAACTAAATGCAATATATCATATGTGGGGAACGTGCGGTTTCCTAACCTTTTTGAATGATATTTATTAATCTAGCGCTAGAATTTATTAATATTTAATATGATTAAGTTGAATATATGTATATGGGTGTGTATATTATTATGTGTGTACATATATTATGTAATTACATAATGATATGTTTACGTATAATTCATCACATAAATACACAGACAATTCTTACTACCAAATTCTACTTTCTTTTTTTTCTCTACAGAAACACAGAGTTTATTTCTAAGAAGAATGTAATGTATTTTTTATTTATTTATTTTTCTAAAAGTTTATATTTATGTTTTACCACTGTACATAGTTACATAAGTGTTTTGGCATGGTTTCAAGTGTTTCATATATAGGTTTTTTTAAAGTATCTAAATAGGTTTCTTTAAATAATATTTTCTTTACTTATTTCTCTTTCTTTTTACTTTTTATGTTTCTTTTTATTTAGTCAAATATAGTATTTTAATTTTGTACTTTTTTGTTATTCTAAAGGGACTTTGTTCCAGAATAAAATTATTTTCTATTATATTCTATATTTAGTAATAAATAAAAACAGCAACACTAAAATATAAAGTATTGTTGCGGTGTCTAATAATAAAATGGTTCCTCTTCTGTACAATAAGATAAGACAGATATATTTTTTTTATGCGAAACTTCTATTGTCCATTTTTTTCTGGGAGTTTTCCATAATTTTGTTGGTAGCTCAAAATCTTTTTAAATTACTATGGGTATAGTTCGCCATTAAGTTTATACTTTTTGAATTATACACAAATTAAGCTTTCTAACCTTCAAATGATCTTTTTTTTGTTTTTCAAGTCTCAAGGAGAAAATTATCTTTAGAATCATGGAGCAATAATTGGATTTGATGAAATATTAACGAATACAAGACGTGACAATAATAAAACATCTTTTACAAACAGTATGTGAAGACAAATAATATTAGCCGTTATTTTTAACTGATACTGAAATTAACAGTTTCATTTATGCTCTTCTTCTCCCATGACGTTTTGTTAGTTTGTATGACGATAACTGTGTACCGCGTAAATATAACACCATAATTTCCGTATAGAAAATATAATTAAACTGCTTAGAAATGTTATGCAATAAAATCATAAATATTCAAAAAATTGTCCATCGTTAGCATATTATAGATATGAATCCCCTATCTCTGTGGCAAATTATTTATGCCACGACAGAAAAAAATGTTTCTCATCGAGTCATTTCCGTACATTTCCATAAGAAGTGAAGCCCTGCTACGTATACCACTTCATAGATACAGTTGAAGAGTAGTCATATGGAGTTAAGTCTGGTGAATAAGCTGCATTCGCTCATATTTCCCAAATAAATGCTTGTATCGTCACCGGTTTTGCTATATGTGCACTTTTATAAGACAAACACTTTTTTGATATTTTGGTCGTTTATCGACGACAGCGTCACTTATTAATGATTTCACCATGTATTAGCAAACCATTATAGATCACATCCGCATTCTTGATGATTATTTTCCGCTTCACTAAATCACCACTTTCTTTTAATCAGTCAAAGTACTGTGATGTATCAAGAGAATGCGCACCGTAAGCTTCGACAAGCATTTGTTGAGATTATTCTGCAGCAGTCTTTACTAAAACTAATGCCATTTTGATCACAATTAGAACTGTGCTGTCGAATGAAACTCACATTGTTTTGAGTTGTAAATATTTTCCAGCTGTCGAAGAAACATAATGGTGCCTGTAATTTAACGGTGACTATATTAAAAACCAGAACCAACTATGGACGAATCGCAACATTATTTGTACACACCCAGTGTCTTTATACCTTTTTCTTATTATTCTTCGTTCCATTCAGCCGTTTTAAAAGACAATGTTATCTTTTTATTACACATTTTAAACGATTTTGAAGTTATTACATGGTTTTTTTTCCAACATCAAGATAACTGTTCTTTAAATTAGTAATGATGATAACGTATCCCCTCAAAAAAGAGAAAAAAGTACTCTAGTTTAGTATAAAATAGCGGAAGGGTTAGGATGGCAGTATGGAGGAAATTTTAATGATCCTAGGCTCTGAAAGATGTAAGGAGTGTGATGGAATAAGGAAGTTAGCCGGGCTCTGAAAGATGCACACTCAATTCTTACTTCGTAGTAAGGGTCGGGGAGGTTCTCGGGTGTTTACTTCTATCTTGTTACTTAAATTGTACCAGCTTACGTGAACTTAACTACTAAAATTTAAAAAAAAATATGAAGTAGTCGTTTTAACATGTCTCAAAATATAACTTACATAAAATGTTTAGTTTTCCTTGCGACATGATCCGATTTTTTTTACAACCAGTTATTTACTATTTTGGTGTGTTCTAAGGTCTAAGTATTCTCCTTCTACTGCATATTTTACATTTTAAGGAGGTTTATATTGTCATAATAATTTCTTGTCTATTTATAATCTTTCCATTCCTGATGAGGTGATGAGGCTCACCCTCCTTTTTGTATGGAATTTACACTAAAATTAAAGATAAATTAACTTTGAAACAACTTTTGAGGTGGTCCAGAAGGCTTAAGTTGGTTGAATAATAGATTTGTTCTACTTGTCACTGAAATTTGCAATTTATTAATTTATTTTTGATATATTACTGTTTAGTTGTGAGTTTTCTTTATTAGCTTCATTTTGTATTTATTTTAGTAGGTCCCTTGGAAACTTTCTTTTTAATCTGGGTCAGGTAACAGGGAGCAGGAAATAGAAAGGACTAGTGGATTAAAGTGATTTAGAATTGAAGAATGGAATGAAGTATATATGCCTTGGATGTAGGATTTTACTGTTGGGATGTTCAAATCCTTATGTATAGTTGGCAATTTTTCGTAGGATTTTTTATGGTGTTTGTATTTTGTTTATGTGTTTGTTTTGCCGAACCCTAAAGTTCTACTCCGTATGTCCAAATAGGTCTCAGTATAGTGGTGTAGATCAGTAGCTTGTTTCGTAAGTTAAGTGATGATCTGTAGTCCAGAAGATGTGAGAGTTCGTTATATCGTCTAGTCAGTTCTTGTCTTTTTAATTTATTATGTATGTTCCAGCTCTTGTAAGTAGAGTTCGAGATACCGTACATAGTTCTTTGAAGGCACTGGGATATTGTCAATCTTTACGGGTGGACATGAGGCTTTCCTAAGAGAGAAAGTCACTTGGGTAGATTTGGTACTATTGATTTTAATTTTCCATTAATAAAATTTGTAATTCTTTTCATTTATTCAATCATTTACTTTTGGTATTTTTAATTCTTCTTACAGTACTGACGTTTTAACCATTTGCATTCCTGTCTTTCTTAAAAATCCATTCCAAAAATAAAATGAATGTTGACGGGTTTCTGTAGACTTTGTTATAAATGGGAACAAGAAGCTGCCATAAAGTAATGTTGGTCGTATTATAGATTAAAACCTTTAAGCCAGTTGAAATGCTTGTGGGATATAATAGATGTGTTAGTCTGTAAGATTTCTGTGTTACTTTTTTTTGCTAATGTGTGCCGAAAAGGTTAAATGTCTATAAAATGTAATTACTAAATAAGCATGAGTTTAGATTTTCCAGTTTTTTATTTTAAATTTTAATGTTAGTTTTGGAAGGAAAATACAATGTCCTTTGTTTTATCGGGATATACCTCTTTTAGAATAACAGAATGAAAAAAAAAGAAGACAATCAAAATAAAGGCATTAACAAAGTATTTTTTAACTACTTGTAGATGAATTGAGTATGAGGAAACTGCTCGAAACGTCGTTAAAAAATTGAATAAATAGTTAAAATCTAAGGGCTTATGTATGTTCTTGAAGACACTATTTACAAGAAAGATTAAATGCTCTTGAAAAAACCTTCTACCAAAGTAACTAATTATACACAAGGCATTTTAAATTTTTATTGTCACGTCACATTGTCTTCACATAATTGTAGATCTTTGCTCGGGTAAATCAGCATCTTCTCTTGTTATCTTAAGGTATTGTTTTCCACATTGCTTTGCAGCACCTTTGTTGATTCCATCCATGTTATCCTTTCCAACGTGGTTAAATATTCATTTATCTATTCCTTATTGTGTGGAGACTTCCTGACATAATCCTTGGAGCCATTCGAGTTATTGATTGTCTTGTTACTGTAAGCAGTTCTTTTCCAGTCCTTGTGTATGCATAAGGAATCTTATCCTAAACCGTTTGCAGGACTTTCCTTTCAAATATTTTAATAAGAACCAGTGTTAGTAAGATCGCCGGAAGAAGGTAGCTACCCTTCACCCAAGGCCACCGAAGATTAAAGATACAAGCATTGGGAGATTGTATTCTGTTTTATTGTAGTATTGGGTTTTCATGTACTCAGGCGTAAGATTGCAATACCTATTTAAGATAATAGGTAAAGGAAAATTACGCTTAGATAAAATAAATCTCCTTTGAAGTCAGAACTCTCATCTTATCATATATCTCATCAGAATATATCTCACTTTTACAAATACATACACAACTGACTATTTATGCCCCGGCAAAATTTATTAAGCTTTAAATATTCATGACTGTCAGGCCGCCATTTTAAGTTGGAAGTAATGAGGGTTGGAAAGGTGTCAAGCCGGCCACGCGCACTTTAACAAGTCAACTGCTGTCAGCGACTGTCGAGCTTCATGAGGCGAATCCAATTGCCGCTCAGTGTGTCGGAAATTTTTGTCTGAAATCGGGAAGGAAATTGGACATATGATTACATCGTGCGGACTATGTTCTAAACTCCGCTCATTAATAATATAAGTTTAGTTTTTATCGTATAGTTTTTTACATATTATTTATAAATATGTATATGTTTTATATATTAAGATTCTGTCGGTTTATAAATTAAACGTTTTACATTTACGCAAACAAAAATCAGACTGTTACTAATTTAATTGCAGTTAATACAATTAATATATTGGTTCAGAAAAAAAATACTTTGGCTTAACTGAAACCTTTATCAGACCTTTTTATATTATTATTTTTACTTAGGCCCTAAAAAACACTATTTGTGAATATTTCAAAGTTTAAAAGTATTAAGACATTATATAAAATAACCTTTATTCTGGGACGAGGTCCCTTATGAATAACAATTATGAACAAAAAATAAAAACAACATCTGGACAAACATTACATTAATCAAAATTAAAGAATATATACAATATCTTCAGTGAAAGTATATTAAAACCAATAAAAAAGTAACACCATTTTGAGAAAAAAACATTATTTAAATGAAAAGAAAAAACAGAAATCAGATAAAATAAAAAAAATAAAATATTATAACCACTGTGGATTGATTTTTAAAATTAAAACTCAAAACGACCATTCACCTCAGTTAAAATTTGATTCATAATATTTATTTCATTGTACAACGTCATTTTGGGATGTGATAAGGACTCGATAGAGATGATACTTGAATATATATATATTTATGATAATATGTCTCTCACCACTACACTGAATTAGAGTGACTCTTCCCCTCCATTCGAATACAATATTTCGTAGGTATATTCCTCTATCATATCATCAACAATCATTGTCCTTCTTACGCGTACAGTCTTCTGCAATTCAATTCCTCATTCCACTCCCTTTCCACAAGATCTCGACCTTCCGACCTTTACATTCCTTCTCACAGATCTGCCTCGTTCTAAAACTTCTTTATTGCTCGCTCTGTTAATTTTTGGGAGTCCCTTCTTATCAAAATTCGGCATTCTTCATCCCCATCTACATTCGAAACCCTCCTATACCAATTTCTGTCCCAAAAACAGTCGGATACCCGCTAAACTTACTTTTATGTAAAATTACGTATTATTCATAATAATGTATTTACATTTAGCTTATATAGCTTTGATGTAACACACAGATGCAAAGAACGCATACAGCCTGCAGAGCCCTCTTACCTTAAAATGCCCTTGGGCAATAAATGGAAATTGAAAAATTTATGTATATATAACATTTATATATATATATATATTGTATTTGTAATCAAGAAATTCCTGGGGGGTAGGAAAAAAAAAAACTTAAATACTTATTATCATATTCGACTTTCTTTTCTTTAAACAGTAACACAGAGTTTATTGCTGAGAAGAATGTAATGTATTTTTTAATTTTCTAAAAGTCTATATTTATATTTTACCATTGTACATAATTTTAAGTGTCTTGGCAAGGTTTCAAGAGTTTTATATATAGATTTTTTTATTTTATTTTGTATATAGTATGTATAACTAATATTTTCTTTCTTTCTTTATCTTTATCTTTACTTTTTATTTGGCCAGATATAACATTTTAATTTTGTATTCTTATGAAATTCTTAAGGGACTTTAGGGAAAATTATTTTCTATTCTATTCTATCCTATATATATTTAGGGGTGCCGAGATGGCCGAGCAGGTTAAAGCGTTTTTAATAGATGATTAAAGTTAAGGTACGTCGAGTTGGGTATGAACTTGGATGGTTGACTGACTGCCCGAATGGGGTGACCGTTTATATAAGAAAACCGTTCAACTTCATGAGACCTCCGTTCCGACTATGTGAGAATCGTCAGACTACAGGAGGCAACTCAACATCGACCAAGCATATGAGTGACGGACGTAGCCCAAGTACTTTAATCGGAAATCGCGATGCTGTTTTGCAGCATGTCAATTGCACCTCAGCAGCTTAGTCCTTGGTCGGTCATTGTTAAAGAAATAGATATACTTCCTCATGCGCCTTCTGAGACTGATCAGCCATAATACTTGGAGCTGGAACAATTGGTCACCGTTCTTGAACTCGAGTGAATCGGTGGGATGGACACTTTGTAGTTGGGTGACCCCTTCCAAACTATCTGTCCTTCCGCAAGAAAAAGATGTCTGTAAGAAGACCACATTCCGCGGGAAATTATCTACACATTTTATAAGGAGGTGGAAGCATAAGGATGAAATGGCCAAAGTAAACAATTAAAATATGTTTATCTAGAGCTTGACAAAATTAAATTCAACTTGATTTGTCAAGCTCAAACCGATAATATTCCAATATCAGATCCATCAATAATAAAAAATACTTTTGAAGGTACAGAAAGCTTGGAGCGTAATGATTTCATAGTCTGGCATTATGTCCATCAGAAGATTTTTTGTTTTTATTACTAGTTTATTCACACGCTTACAATTTTCATATATATACCTATTATATGCCCACAAGATCTACTATGTATGGTTTACATTTAAGTGATCTATCTTTTTTTTGACTGAATTGGCAAAACTGAGGGCATCTTGAGAGGCTTTTGAATCTTGATATATCCTTGTGGTAATCGATTCAAAATTAATTGTCTTCCAGTTACGACGTTTTTGTTTTTAAAGTCATCGAAGGGATCACCAATGAAGGCCGTTTTATGATTGTAATTTGAACCCATGAGCAACCCTTTATCCTTCGGAGAGGCATTACTTTTTTATGGGCTTGGCTTCTGCCACGTAAAGTCAGGACATCACTGGGTCTCATAACATTTTTAATTACGCCGCCGGCACTACGTGTTCGATAAAGGTTTAATGAAAAGTCCTATATTGTTTCATTAACCTAACAGTAAATATTGTTGCCAGTGTTACTCCGCTCATCAAATTCGGACTTCAACGTAATTGGAAACTTTCTGATCACTCCCTCGGTTATTGCGGGTGAAATATGGTTATTGGTCATAAAAATTGGTCCAAGGTTTCATTTAAATTTCTCCGGTTAGGGTCAAAGTCGTTCGGAACATTTTTTACGGCTTCATGGTCTCAATTCACGACATGAATTTGGTTAGTATATTTGAAGTATTGTTATTAACAGGTTTTAAATGAGCTTGTATATTTGTTGATAGAAGTACTCAAAAAGATAATCAATGTTTAACGTCCAAAAACATCGTTCAAGAGATGAGGATTGCGATATATCTGACTTTATAAGTCTAACAAGGGAAGGTTACGAATTGGGGGTCAGCAATTTCAATGAAATATTTTTTGATGGTACTAGATCCAAAAATATTACACCCATGTCCGAAGATCCTTGCCAATAGCGCCTAGGAGCAGTTAAAAAAAAATATATATATATATTTGTCTTCTGCCATTGCTGTTCTCTGGGCCTTTTATTTTTATTCTTATAATTATGTTACTTTAAGTTATAATTTTTAAATATGTACTTTAGAAATTAAATAGCTTCTCCCTGAAGAAGATCTCGTATCCTGCTGTGACAATAGACAATAAGCCAGTTCCCTCAAAAATTCATGTACGGTATCTCGTTCTATACTTGGAACATTCACACTAAATTAAAAAAAAAAACAAGAACTGACCAACTGCCACATCTTTTGGACTACAGATCTCCACTCAACTTACTAAACAAGAGACTAATCTACACCACCATACTAAGACCTATTTGGACATACCGAGCAGAACTTTTGGGTTCCGGAAAACACACACACACATAAACAAAATTTAAACCACAAAATCCAAAATACTTCGTAAAATCGTCAATGCTCCTTTGGTTTATTTCAAATCACACCATACACACACACATGAACATGCCAAAAGTAAAATCCTACATACACAACATTTCATTCTTCTGCTCTCAATCATCCAAATCTACTAGTTCTGTCTCTATCTTCCTCCCTATTACCTGGTCTTCTGCTGACAAGCTAAGCAAATATCAAGAATACAAGATGATAGAATAAACGCCAACACAGTGGCAAATTTAATGGAAAATAAAATATGTACGAAAACCTTTCAAGCTTAAGAATGTACCTTGGTTAAACTTTTCCACCCAGTCCTCATAAGCGAGCAGAAGAATCGAAGTTTTAATCTTCTGCAGATGGAAAACTTTTCCCCTTACTCCAACCTTGAGAAGCACTCCTTTAAAGTGCTCCAGCGGCATGAAGTTATTATTTTTTGTTAAAAGAATTACCTAATTAAAATAACTTCTGTGTTTGAAATTCTTTATTTAAGGTAGTAAAGAGTGTAAACAATAATAAAAGAAAAATGAATTAAAATAATCAATAAATTAAGGTGAATGTTAAATGAAACAACAAACTATTTCATCGTTTAAAATTATGAAAGAAATTCTTATTAGAAATGAAATAGTTTCTTATAATAGTATTATAAGAAAAATAAGTAAAGTGATAACGCTATCACACAGGAGAATTTATAATAATCGATATCTTGCATCAAGGGATACGTGAGAGCAATATGAGATCTTTTTTGGAACAGAACTTGAAAAAAAAAACAATTTTTTTTTATTGGAGAAACACTATCAGATTAAATTGTTTGGGGACGATTTGTTTAATAAAAAGCTTTTCAATACAATTCATTGATTTGATTTTAATGGAAAACAGGTTATGCCTTTTTAGACTGTTTTTTTTTTTAATTTATTTTATTTATGACATTACTCTGTTTATTTAATTTTCTTAAAAATGGTAAATGCAATTCACATTTATCTTTCTTTGTAAAATGTTTTTATAAAATGCACACAATTTATGATATTTTCACATTGCTATTGGTACGCATTGAGAGTTACTCAGTGAGTAAGACCTTATACTTATATTTTGACCGGTGCAGGTTCGAGTTCGGCTGTGGTAGATAATTATCTATTCAGTTGCAACAGCCAACGATTATAGGGAACACCCATCCTCTTTAAAGTGATTGTCTTTAATTGGGAAAAAATTTGGTTGAGTTTCAATATAGGCAAATCATCTTGAACAACCAGTTGGTCCAGAAATAATGAAGCGAAAGCCTTCGATGTTTGTTATTGGTTTAGCAAATATTTTTAGATTTTTTATTTTATTTTCTGAGGAATCCATTGTTGTGTAGCGGCTTCCTGATCGATTGCTCCGAGCTACAAGCCCCGCCCATCTTCACATCCTTGCCTTCATATCATGAGATATTGATAGACCAGTTGCTGTAAGGAGTTCTTTATCGGTCCTCTTCTATGCCCCAGATAGATTTGGTTATCGTTCGGAGGATTTTTCTTCGTAATCTTATAATACTTCTTTCTAGGGTGTTTAGAGCTCTGATATTTTTTTTAGGTATACAATGTTAATAAAGGCATCTTTTAACGAAAGGGAATAAATCTAATTAATTTTGATTTTAAAGAAACTTTTTAAAGAATGTTTATTAAATGGCTAAAATAAATATTTGCTAAAAGCAAATTTGCATTGTAAAATACAAAGCTACAGAGAAGACAGGCCATGGGAGAAATATATTATATCTGTAACTAGAATTTCATTTTATTTTAATTGTTTTTTTTTTATTTTAGAATTTAGATTTGTATCAGTTGGTTTTTGCTACAGGTTATAGCTAGTGATGTATAAGGTGGCTATTAAATGTTAGGAAGCCATATATGATACATTTTTGTCTTTATTATTTTATACTTAAGATATTTGCATAAGATATCATATTTCAAAAGTTTTTTAATTTATATTCGAGAAAGAATTTTTCATTACTCTCTGGAACTGGAGCTGAGAATTTCCAGTTTTCCAGCTTGACCTTGAATATACGTGGAATTTGGATCTCTTTATAATCATTGAGCATCGATAAGAAATTTTATACCGTATAATATAAGGTCCACTCATCAAAGTCTTTATATGAAATATAGGTTAGTCAATCATTGTGTTTTTACTTTTAAAAATGATTATTGCAAAAAAAAAAAAATAGAAATTTTTTATTTTTCTCCATTGCCTTTAGGTCAAATTTTAAAGAAAAGATTAAACTTCTTTTTATTATTATATGTACGTTTTAAAGATGCTTCTTCTCCCTATCCCCTCCTCGGGATGTCCTCCTCTAATATTCATCAGTATTTTTAGATAACTTTAAACTAAATCTGACTAAAAAAAAAAAATATATATATATATATATATATATATATATATATATTTAATGTGCTAAGGGCTTCTGTATTTTTTTTAAAATTTAATTTCAAGTTATATTTCTTTAGTTTTATAGATTTGCCTTTGTTATATAGATATATATTTTTATTTTTATTTTACTGTATATATAGTATGAATGTGCCTCACTCAGCCTTAATACTCAGTGCCCTTAAGTGTGGCAAAATGTATTATATGTCCACTTGTGCTAAAAAAATAACTATTGTACAGCAATATTTTTGTAACAGTCGCGATTTAATAGACAAAAACAAATCAGAAAAAGATATATAACATTTTTCGTCATTTACTATTCAAGGAGAAAGCAGATAAGCAGATGAGCAGATGTTAGATGATAAGTGTGAGGCCATAGCCATTTACACTGGAGAAAGAAGACGCATACAAATATGCTGAAAGTAGTTGAAGGGCATGGAAGAAAGTTGTTCTCCAGCGAAATTGCTTATAATAATGCGTTATGCAAGTTAAGGCCGTTCCATATGACACAGACATGCCTGATTATAATATATGGAAGGGAAGGGGTATCGTTCACCTTCGGATTTCTCACATCAACCTTGAGGACAGTTAGCAGGGTTGAAATTTTTTATATAGGCTCTCATTCTGATATGAATAATATTATAATAGTTATTTATAATCGCAATTTATTATTTCGAATATATACTCCAAAAACACCAAGATGACATAGCTTTTTGGGCTAAAAGATAAAGGATAAAAAAGAAAGAGTCCAAGAGTCAATTCGTTTCATTTATAATCACTCCGCTCCCCTCCCTCCCCCCCCCAATAAAAATAGAACGCGCGAGAATATTGTTTCACCCTTGTGATATTTCAAAGAAAAAAAATTAAATAAATATCAATAAAAACTAATCTACATAAATAGATAAAATGTGTAAACTAAAATCAATTAACAAAATATTAAAATTTGATTTAATCAAGTATCTTACCTTGTCCTAAGTTCCTATTATTGAAATTGGACATTCAATCATATATTCAAAGACAATTTTATGTAGCAACATATTCTAGGATTTTATGATTCATTTATATGTACCCTTCCATTTTTACGTTAACATTTTCCGCTGTAAATTTGATGCATTGGAGAACTGAGGATTCATCTCACTGCCTCCAACCTTTAAATAAATTGATTTATTCAGCTTCTTTGTTAACTTTTTTCAAATATAGCCATACGCTGAGAAAAAATTAAACAGACTTATTGTTATATATCTGATTGTATTCTTCTTTTTACAATGATTATGTTTATTATTACTCATATTTTTTTATCAAAGCTGCTGGAATCTTATGAGGAAGGAGGCCTCGGAAAATAGCTAAAAGTGAATACATGGCATTCAATAATAGTGGAAATTCCTCATTAAATGAATGAGATGTGTCCCCAACTGGGCAATATTTAGGCAGGTGGCTTGCCAAGGAGGGCAACAGCAAGAAAGATATTGATGAAAAAATCAAGGGGTAGAAAGATAAATTGTGTTTTATGGAATAAAGAAGTCAAAGTCAATCAAAGTCAAAGTCTTTCATTGAAAGCACTGTGTTATATGCCTTAGAAACCTGGAGAATTTTCAGCAAAAAAATTGTTATTTATTTTTGGAGACAGCTGTAGAATAGCAAGATTACAACATCTTCCAAATAATGCTATTAGGTGTAAAGTGAACGAACCCCTCGACACCCTGTACTCCATTCATTCAAAAAAGCTGAGTTGGTTTGGGCATGTAATGAGAATGATGGACGACCGATAGCCTGAAAGAATACTTCAGCAAAGAGATGGTTGGAAGGTTTAGATGAGGCTATAGCAGCAAGTGGTCTGTGCAGCAAGTGAGGAAGACTGTTACGATAAAAATAAATTGCTACAGAGATTAGGTTACGACATATGACCGTAAGGTGTTGTAAATAAAACCGTTTAAATATATATATATATAATATATATATATATATATATATATATATATATATATATACATTTATGAACTCTATAAACCCAAGGATTTTTTTTTTAAAGTGTAGCCATCGGTCTCTTCAAACAAAATAGGAACGCTGTGCATTTGAATGAGGCAAAAAAGTACTGAATGTGCCTTGTAACGGGCTCGAAAGTCATCCAAAAACAAAATATCAAAAACCACCCTAGCGGGAACAATAAGAAGCATTTGATGGTGGCTACTAAGAGATAAGAGTAAAGAAATAATATTCATCTGAGTTCCTTCTCTCTTTGGAATTAACGGAATTTTATCCGCAGACAAAGCAGCCAACGAATCAGGCACCCCGAACCATATTTTTCCTAAAAGATATATATTAGTTAGAATTTCCACAAATTCGTAGACTAAATTGATAGAAATGACTCCTAGTTAAAACAACTCTTAGGTGAGTTGCGAAATTATAAGTAAACGTTCTCATTATTCAACATGAACGAAATGAAGACATTATTTACTCGAGAGGAAGTTTGCCCTTGTTTTAGTACAGTATGGAAATTAGTTAGTGAAGTTTACAAATTTATGATTTCCTGAATAATTACTAATTTGTAATGAAAAGCGATAAGCTTCTAGGAATCAGATAAATTTCATTTTATGTTATTTGATGTGGTATTCTTGGAACTTAACGTACAGTCGTAAATAATTCATGTGTGATATATGTGAAACAACAAACTCCGTTATACATGATTTGATGATAATATAATTATTGTAATATATGCTAAATTTCGACGCAATAAACTTTTAATTTACAAAATAGCAGTTATTCTAATTATACGTGCCTGTTGATATTATACTGAATAATATTCGAAATTCATGCTGAAAATCACCAAAACACAAAACAAAATAAAAATAGAAAGCGTCATTAGTTTGATGGGCTTAGTTTTGACTAAGTTTTAAACTGCTTAGGAAAAACTTAAGAACTTTAGCGTTAACAATATTGTTGGTTATGGTTGTTGTTAGTGGGACACTCTTAGGTCGATCGACACTAATATGCTTATAAGTTTCTCTCTGCGTATCAATTATGGTGCCCGCAAACGATATTTACGAAAGTTATTGCCGCTGGATTTTTTGATTAATGGTTACTGCTTCGTTAAAAATGATAGGTTTTATTATTTCTAAATATATACCAAACAACATAAATATGATGTAAATTTTTTTTAAAGATTGGTTCCGTAGATTTCACGGTCATTGGTTACAAACTCAAAACAGGAAACAAAAAGTATTCTATTTATCTCAATAATTTATATATATATATATATATATATATATATATATATATATATATATTGTAATTTTTAAATCTTTAAGACAAGTTTTCTATATTCCTCTTCTACATTTGGACTTCTACACTTGTGGCTCCTCTTTAAAATGCGATACTCATCTTGTTTTGCTTGCTTGAATTCTCGTTGGACCAAATATTGTGATGGTATTTTCTACCATTCCTGCTTCCGGCAGTGCTAGATGGAACGCTCTGCTGAAGACCTACAACGTAGTTCAAAACTTTGGAAAACAATGAAAAATATTATTATGTGATACAGTATTATATAACTGACAGCATCCCCAATCAACTTCTCCCCAACCATCTCCATTATGAAAAAAAACAAAACAATTATGGTTAATTTATTCTAAAAGCTAAGATATAATTGAATCTTCATCAATTCTTGGTTATACATATATATACATATTTACAACTTTTCTTTAATCGATCTTAAATTTAAACATAATTATTTAATTGGAAATAAGGTCTCTTATTAATTATTCAATAAACTACTAAATGTTCATTGCTTCTTTGTTTATTCGACGTAAGTAAACAATGGGATCCTCTTCAAAGTTTTAAAATAGAGCTTCGATACCTCAGGCCAGGGACACACCGACAGTCTCAGCACCGTCCACCAGCACATATATTAAGCTACTGGTTAATATATTAACCTAAACTAATATATATATGTATGTATATATATATATATATATATATATATATATATATATATATATATATATATATATATATATATATATATATATAGATATATATATATATATATATATATATATATATATATATATATATATTAGGTGATTTAATAAACTACATTAATTTTTGAGTTTATTATCTTTATTTGATGACGTTTCGATGCCTTGAAATAGATCAGATATATAAAGTAATATTATATATATATATATATATATATATATATATATATATTTTTTTTTTTAATCAACTTCATTTTTTAATGTTAGAGAAACTGATAATTTTATTTACTCAAAAATAAGCAGACATGTGTTGAAGTTTTTCTCTAATATCCCACCCATTGCAAGGGATCAGAACGTCATCAAATAAAGAAACAATGTTTACCTGAAATGTTGAATATTTGAATTTTTGTTGTTATTAAAATTTATTTATTGAGAAATATTACAATATGTCCCGATTAACGTCGTTTGTAATACTTTTTAGAGAGCACATACACACTGAATTTACAATAAATAAAAATAAATAATACAGAAAAACAATAATATTAAAAGTAAATTTATATAAACAAACTAATAGAACTAAACTAGTAAAAATAACAACTTAAACACGTGCATACTTTTCTATAATAAGTATTTAAATTGAATATTCTTTCCTCGGCATCCCTAGGAGTTTCCTTGCGGAACTCAGTTAAGAATCACCTGGGTTTTTAAAGGTTTTATTTAATCCAAAATTGATTTAAAGCGTCAGACATTTATCTTAAATCCCCCTTTTGATAACTCAAATTCGTAAAAAAAAATTTAAAAACGAATAATTATGAGACAGAAAAAATTAATTATTTTTGATTTTCTGGGTAATCATTGACGAAACCGTCAGATTCTCTTGTTTTCGTCGGATTTTCAGGGACAAGTAGAGAAAACCAAAATGATCTATTTCTACTGTTATTTTTTTATAAGCGTCCAAAACTGATCTTTTACTTATTTTAAATAAAAATAAGTAAGCATTATAATCTATGTGCTAAGGAACATTTTCCTCTAAGTACTCCTTTGTATCCTGCCTGGTGTTGAGCGAGGGGATTCAGTACTTAGGTTTATCCTCACGGGTTATAAAGTTTGCAAGAGGTTATGCAAATGCCACGAAAACATGCTTAAAGGAGCTGCGGAAACCTACATTATCCGCCCTTTAATTCATGGACCTTATAATATTTTATTTTGTTCTTATTTCTATGTATTCTTTTATTATTACTTTATTTATTTATGTTTCTGTATATATGTTGTGAATGTGCCCTCTGAATTTTATTATAAGTGCCCTTAACTGAGACATTGTAATATTTCTCAGTAAAAAAAAACACAAATTTTCTTAAAATTCTGAATTTGAATATCCAAAGAGGTACTTTTTTGTTTTTGTGAATTCTAATAAAGTACAAAGGCTATGAATACTTCGACACATTTTATTTATTTCCAGGGTTTGAAATCGATAATTAAAAACATCAAAATTAAATTGATCAAAATTTGTATCTGGAAGTTTTAAAAATCATTTCATGGTTTTTATTAAGAGAAATTTTTATTTTTGATCATAAACGATATAAATTATATCCTCATTATTATTTTTGGACATAATTTTTACAATTAACAATAATAATAATTCTTGAGCCATACTTATTTAAATCAGAGATATAATTTTTTCGTAATATCTATAACATATTTAGAATACGATCTCAATATAGTATAAAAAAGTATCTGATATATATTAGTATGATCATCAACTAATAGTTGACAACAATAGTCTCCACCTATTATCAACGAAACATCTTTATTTCCGAAATTCATTAAAACTTTAGCTTACAAAAATGTATATATATATATATATATATATATATATATATATACATATATATATATATATATATATATATATATATATATATATATATATATAAAATACAGAAGAAATTTATGAAATATAATATTAAAAAATGTATGCATTAATGACGTATACATACATATTAAGGAGTTTTTTTTTATTTTCTAATAAAAAATATTGTTAAAACCGTATCATTTATTGGGTGATCTTTATTTTAAATCGAATCAATAAACATCAAAGGCCTATTTAAATTTGTATTTATAAATCAGGCAGGATTATGAAATTCAAAATCAAATGTAATAATTATTACATGATTTTATGGAAAAATAATTATCGAATTCAAACCGTGATTTTTATATACTGGGTGTACTTTATTGGATTTTTGCCAAGGGCCAGATTATTGATAAAACCATTTATCTTATCATTTTATTTGAGATATTTTTTGTTGAGTCGTTCAAGGATTCAAAAAAATAATGAAATATAAAATAATAATACAAATATTTATTTTTATGTTTTATGTATTACTTTTTTTCAGGATTAGTTTGAATAATTTTTTCACGTTGTATATTTTTGGATAAGCATAGGCATATTATGACTTTAAAACTCACTAATACGAATTGTAATATATGCCTGTGCTAAACGTAGAAAACTGGACGCCACATTGCATAGCTTGTGGTCAGACGTGATGTCCTAAAATATGCACGACGATATCTTCTTTTTCTTTTTAAAATATGTAATAACAGCCCTCGGGAAATCTTGTTCTGACATTGCCTTTTCATATATATTATTTATGTATTTAATTTTTTGATGTGTATTACTCTCTGGGTTTTTAATATCATTTTATCTCTCTTAAGATTCCGAGTGTACTATATGTTTCATAGCAGTACGTGTTTCAATGTCATGTATATAGTACATTCTCTTATTGTATTAGTTCATGGAAGGAATCTAGAATTTCTTTCTTGCTAGTGATTTTTTTATTTCCTTCAATTTTATATATATTTTTAAAATAATAAAAATTAAATTAAAACCAAAATATTGTAATGAATTAAATTATTTTTTATATTAATGATTTTTTATTTATTTTCAGGTGAGTGTGCATCTCTTTGTATTTACGTTGGTACCATCAGCAAGTAGCCAGCAATAATTACACTTTATTTTTAAATTTTCTTATATTATTTTACTGTTTATTTTTTTACGCTTTTTAAGTTTGACCGAGAGTGAAATAACGAAACATTAACTTGTGATATATGATGGGTTGTTGTTGTTGTTGTTGTTGTTTAGAACTTAGAGGCGTAAAACTCTGAAGTCATCAACGCCTATCTATTATTTGTTTCTAATACCTCAATACTAAATAATTATTTAAAATATCTGATAGTTTTGGTAATAATAATAATACCTTATTTATTCTGAAAGGTATCTCTTTAAAATCATACAGAAGGGCAGAAATGTGGGCTAAGGAACCTCAGAGATACAATAACAAAATACACATTAATTAAATAGTCATAATAAAAAAAATATAAGTTACTTTCTAACTTAAATTAGTTAATAATAAAAAATTGAAAATAAAGTAAAAATAATGAAGAATGAAATAATCATTTATATACATATTTACAGTGGTATCTATTTACAATTTTATAGGGACTAGATGGAT
Organism: Nezara viridula; assembly: GCA_928085145.1. Taxonomy (NCBI): domain Eukaryota; kingdom Metazoa; phylum Arthropoda; class Insecta; order Hemiptera; family Pentatomidae; genus Nezara; species Nezara viridula. The sequence continues at coordinate 27,673,729 of OV725083.1, read as the reverse complement.
AAGAAATGAATGAACAGGCGGAATTTAAAGGTAAGAAAGTTATTAGATTGACGGATGTGGGAAGAGATGGAGTTCCATAGGAATGAGGATCGGATAATGAACAATCCGTCGAAAGTAGCGGTTCGGTGGGCCTTTATGTATAAATCAGAAGATCGGGAACGAGTATTCAGGGAACGGACAGAGGATTTGAATTGGAGGAGCTCGCAGATGTTTGAAGGTCCGGAGGATTGGATGTCTTGAAAGAGGAAGGATACCAGGAAATACTTATGACGGTAGGAAGGATAAAACCTCTTCAACTCTACATAAAAACGGGATACAGAGTAATAGGGACACTCATGAAAAATGTGGCTGACTGTGAGAGTACTGTAGTAGCAGTGTTGGCTGCTAATGTGTCAGGTTCGTATGTCCCATCCTTCTTGTTAAGGTAATCTCACCTCTACGAATAGGGCGGTTCAAGATGGACCACGATTTTACTGATTTTTTTCATTTCTTTCTGTTTGCTTGGAAGGCTCCTCTCGTTCCTCATGATAATGACCGATTACAAGCTAAGAGCTGTTTCCTTTTTGAGGGGAAGGCTTGTGGCACGTTTTGATGATGAGGTTGTGTGGATGCCTTGGTTTATCCTCCTGACTTTCCTTTAGTACGACATTTAATTAAACTATTTTTTAACGTTCATTAAAGGTTTTCAGGAATTTTCGAGTCATATCTTTATAGTTCATTAAGGTGGTCGTTATAAATTAAACCGGAAAATATCCTGTTTGTTGATTCTTCCACTATGCGATGGGATGTCAAGGAATTATGTGGTCTTAGGTCGTTTGCTTTTCTGTCCTGATAATGGCTGATTCGGTGTAACGTTGGCGTGATATTCTTTACTTGCATTTTTGCGATACATGCCGGTGCAATTAGAATTTTTCACTCTTAAACTAACATCGATCCTCTGTCTCTTGGTGAGTTTTTACTCTTTCAAATTAGGCAAAATATTCATGATATGGTATTTTTCTTGGATTCATCTTATAGAACTATTTCTCATCTTAACAAGACATATTTCAAATCCATGAAATATCCATCTAACATATAATAAATTGTAAATTTAGATAATAGTTGTATTGTACCTTTAGCTGACACTGATTTAGAATGTGCCTCTATCTGAGAGGGATAAGAACTAATAATGCGAAATAAAATGTTGAAATTTTATATTCTTCATTTTAAAATAGATATTAACAAAAATTACCTTTAACTTATTATAAAATTAAATTTATTTCGTTTTATCACTTAAATTTATCGATAAATGCCGATAAATGTCAAGAACCTGCTTTTGACAATAAAAAAATTATGTATTTTTTTGTTAGCATTACAGACCGTGAAGATCTTTTGCCGCCTTAACAATCCAGCTCCATCTCTGCCTGTCTTGAGCTATTCCTTTCCATTTATCTACACGCAGCTCTATTGCATATTTTTTATTCTATCTATCCATCCGCTTTTTGGCCTTCAATGTGGTATTTTATCTTATATTGAGGCATTCATTGTTACCTAGAGGCTTCCAGATATATTGCTACGAGCTACATGCCCCGCCCATTTTAACTTCAATGCTTTCATATCATGGGATTGACAAGTTCCTGTTAGCAGTTCTTTATTGGTCTTTCTTCTCCATGTGTTAGTACCCTGATCTCAGATCGCTCCGATTATCATGCAGAGGATTTCCCTCTCAATTTTTTTTTCTATGGTGCTGGTTAGTGTTCAGATCTCACAACCATATATTAGAACTGACATTTTCATAGTACATCCAAAATTTGAGATTTGTTGAACTTTTTCGGAATTTCAATACTTTTGAAAGGGATGAGAAAGCTCTGTTTGCGCAAGTTATACACTGGTCTATTTCTGCCCGTTGGCTACACTCGTTAAATTTCTAACTTCTTTATCAAGATATGTCTAAACATAATTTAAAAACACGCCAAGAAAAAATAAATAAAAAAATTGGATTAAATCAAAGTAGTTGAAGATAAAAGAGCAAAAATAGTTGTGTTCAAGTTAACATTGAGAGCAAACTTCCTAATTTGCCACTAATTATTTCGGTTCCGATGTCAAATAGGACTAAAGCAAAGCAAGAAAATATATAAATATAGAAACTAAAAATATATGAAATAGGGGTTTACAACGTCAAGAAATTTTATTATTTATATTTTAAGAGGATACCAGTTATTGGTAAACTGTCAACTACTGATGCTTTTAACCTAATTATTTCTAAGTGGATTTTTCCGACAAAATAGGTGACGGCAAGTGATGACTTCATTGTTCATTGCTGCTTTTTAGTGGTAGAGACTTTCAATATAGTTAATGCCGCATAAATTTTCATATATATATTCTATATAACGTATGCTATATAGATGTTCTCCATTATTTAGGAAATATAATTGTAGTAAGATGAAAGTCAATGGCATACAAAGGGTAGGGGAGAGAACTTACCCTCGTCAGGGAGTAAACGGAGTGTGTTGGCTGAGGTCGGAAAGGAGGCTTACACACAGTCCGTTGCAATCCTTTCCAAGCCCTTCCAATGGCCCTATATTTATAAAAGAACTCTTTTGCATTTCCCCTTTTTCTCCCTTTACCTTAACCTTTTTTGTACCTTACTGATCAAACCTTACTCAAAGGGACTCATTCGTGTTAACGGTAAATATTTTATTATCTATCTTCATTTCTTTATGGATTTAGTTCTATAATATTCTTAACTGTTTCAATTTAATTACTTTGTAAAGAATAAGAGCAGGATCTTTTTTGGAGTTGCTTAAAATAAGTATTGGGAAACGGGGTTGTTCAGTAGGTGGCCCCAGGTTCGAATCTGGCTGATGGATGACTTTTTTCATAATTTTTCATCAACCGTGGACCGACCCTGGGGTCGGTAGACTCTTTTAGCTCACACCCAACCTCTATAAAGTGGGTACTTTTAATTAAATAATTAATTAAGGGAAAAAGGAAAAGAAGATCTAACAGTACTTCCTCACATAGTACTGAACCCAAGACCCAAGACCTTCATGAGACCTTTCTGATGACTAACATTTATTAAATTTATGAATGACATCCTCTACGTAGGAATGAGGAATTAGAAAAAATGACCAAAAAGCCAACTCTCGGACTTGTTTTTCTACAACACTGTGGAATGATAGATTTTGAATAAGGCATCATAATATTCAATCAAGTGTTCTCATGTTTCCTGCTGGTACGCCGAGTTGAAGTGGCTCTATCCTACTTCCCGACGGCAATCCCTTCTTGGTGTTTTTCTTTTCCAAGTCGTCAGATTAAAAATCTTCTCTAGATCCTATAACACCTTACTCTACTTTTCTGTATCCAATTTTTAAACACTAAATCTCAGACTATTGATCTGTATATCGCCTCTCATAAAATTGCTACTTTCAGTAAATCCTTCGTAATACGGATTATCTTCTTTTGTAACTCCATACACCAATCTTTGTTCACAAAATCCATCAAACTACTCATACTACACAATTCAATTCATATTTTAGCTTCCGTAACTATTCTAAGAATTATTCGTTTCTGTAATTGTTACTAACAATCAATGGACAAGTAACGTTTTATTTTTCGTCATGCCGGGACAATATGTATAATTTCTGAACTTTTCATCATTATTATTCTTAGGGGACTTCCATTCCAGAATAAAATTATGTTTTCAATCATAAAATATTTCCTGCTTGTCTACCGCTAAGCAGTGGCAAGTTACCGCTAATATATTCTAAACTTGAACCGAATCTTATTTTGTTATTCAACTCATGCATCGCTTCACAGACGATGCGTGGTCTTCATCTTTATCTTCTTCTCCCCACATGTGTCTCGCAGGTTTTTCTGCCCAAAGGTGTAAAAAAGAGTTGATTAAGACTCTTGCAATAGGTAATAAAAGTAAAACAACGCCAATCGTGATAAGTACTTGGATGCGAGACCGTCCACCTGACATAGAATAGAATAGAAAATAGAACTTTATTCTGGGACTAAGTCCCCTTAGAATAACAAAGATGAATTAATACAAAATAAAATGCCAATCTGACCAAAAACTAATAAAAATTTTAACATAATATACATTATTTAAAAAGTAGTATGTGACCACTAAGAAATAAACAAAAAAAAATATAACATACACACACATATACATATATACACATACATACACATACATACACATACATACATATATATACACACACAGACACACATATACACATACATACAAACACATACATATACATACTTACATATATAAATGAACTTACAATCTTTTCCAAAATTACTTATTATTACGATAAAAAAAAAAAAAAAAAAAGACAGAAAAGAAATTACATATCTACATATACATAACTGCACAATTTATAAACAATAGGCTATCTAATAGAAACATAATTTAATACAAAATGTAATAATATTTACAGTGATTCATACAATAATAAGGAAACACTGAGATAAAATAAAATCTCAGGAATAATTGTGGTATAAAGGTAAAAAAGGAACTATATATACGTACTAACTCATATTGCTACACAGTGAGACAAAAAGTATAAAATATAAACATATATACATGAAAGAAAAAGCACAACCTGAGGTGAAGAGAAATACCAATAAATAATAAAAATAATAGTCAAAAATCATTGCTGTTTGATGTTAAAACTTAAAGTGTAGGCATCACCATTTACTTCTCACAAATTCAGATCATAGAATGAAATTTATGGTTGCGAATCGTCTGTTTGGGATGTGAGGAGATATTGGAAAAGGAGGTATTTGAAGGTTGACAGGGAAGAGGCATGACGGATGTTATGTGGCAAAGAATTCCAATAGGTGACGGAGCGGGCTAAGAAGGAACGTTCAAAGGATTTTGTCTTGTGTGATGGAATATAAAGGTCAGAATTATGGGATCTCGTTTTTATTGAGTGGATTAAAGGTTTCGGCTTGAGGAGATAGTAGATATAGGAAGGATGCTGGGAGTTGTTCGTTTGATATAAGAAATTTCCAAGGAAGTATAGGCGGCGGGAAGAGGGGAAGAGCCACTTTGACTCGGAATATAGGTGGGACACATGAGACCACCTCGAAGTGCCGAAGACAAATCTTAAAAAACAGTTCATGATTCTCTTCATTGACTAAGAGATAGTTTTTTTTTTTTTTTTTTTTTTTATTTTTATTGAATAATAATACAATCAGCCACTGTTGGAGGGCTATAAGTATTAAGGCTAAAAGTTCTCATTCATACAGTATATACAAGTAATACAGAAGTAACTATAAATATAAAAGTAAATAAATAATACTTATAAAAAAAAATGTAAATCAATAGAAAAAAAAATAAAATAAAATAAAAAAATAAATAAACAAAATAAAATAAAAACTTCTAAACACATTCATACCTATATACATTCGCCCAGGAATCTCCGAGCCAGCCTTTTCTCCCCACATGTGGAAAGCAAAGCAGGACTCCAGAGATCCCAGTGCCACTTTTCCAGCCGCATCACTAGTATTAAAAGCCAGTGGAGGCTGAAGGAGGGCACTAGAGCCACAGATGCTCAGGACTTGAGTGGAGAAGCTGGCCATTGCCAGGACTCCAGAAGCATATTTACAATAGATCTCGCGGCCACTGCCGTTTTAACCTTCGAGGGGGATTGTAGGGATGGTGGGAGCTGGATAGGGATTGAGCTAGAGGATTTGGATGATGGATAAGGTTCTGGTGAAAGTTTGAGAATCTGGATGGGATGATGTCGAGGACAAAAGGGATGTTAAGGTCATGGTGTAGGGTCTTATTTGTGACATAATATGGGGCATTGGCTATTGTTCTAAGTACTTTGGACTGGAAGGATTGGATGCGTTTGATATTCGAATGTTTAGCAGTTCCCCACAGTTCAAGTCCGTAGGTCCAGATAGGTTTCAGTATTGTCTTGTAGATTAAAAGTTTATTTTCAATCGAAAGATGAGATGTCCTGCTTAGTAGTCTATATAGCTGGCCATATCGTTGGTTAAGTTCTTGTCTTTTAAGTCTCGTATGTGGGTTCCAAGTTAGTCTTTTGTCTAGAAGGAAGCCAAGGTAACGGACTGTATCTGAGTAGGGAAGTGGTATTGAATTGAAAAGGATTGTGGGACAGGATCTGCGTCGCAGAGTGAAAGTAATATGTTTACATTTTGCTTCATTGATTTTAATGCGCCAGTCGTTGCACCACTGCTCAATCAAGGAGAGGTGAGATTGTAGGTTTTGAGATGCTATTTGAGGATCTGAGTGGGAGGATAGAATGGCAGTATCATCGGCAAATGTAGCTAGGAAGGTATCGGGATTTGGAGGGATATCGGCAGTGAAAAGGATGTAGAGAACTGGACCCAAAACACTGCCTTGTGGAACACCAGCCTCAACTGGATAGTAAGTGGAGAATTCGGTGCCGCAACGGACTTGGAAGGAACGATTTGAGAGATAGGATTTGAGGACTAGGTATAAGGATTGGGGTAAATGGGTTTTGAGCTTGAAAAGCAAGCCATCGTGCCACACCCGGTCGAAAGCTTGCGCTACGTCCAGAAAGGCACCAGTGCAATATTGCTTGTTTTCAAGTGCAGAGGATATATGGTCCACAACACGAAGGCCTTGTTGGACAGTGGAATGTCTTGAGCGGAATCCAAATTGATGAGAAGGGATGTTGTGGGATTCGAGTATGGGTAGGATGCGTTTGAGGAGGATTTTTTCAAAGATTTTTGAGAGGATAGGGAGTAAACTTATCGGTCTGTAGGATGATGTGTTATTAACGGGTTTGCCTGGTTTTGGAAACAGCACGATTATGGAGTGTTTCCACATCAAGGGAAAGTTGGTAGTACGAAGGATGCAATTATATAGATAGGTCAGGAATATAATTGATTTTTTGGGAAGTTGTCTAAGGATTTGTGAAGTGAGGAGATCATATCCAGGGGATTTTCGGGGTTTTAATTTGTTTATGAGGAATTTGACCTCAGAGGGGTTAACAGGTTTTGGAGGTAGAGAGAGAGGAATTGGTGAAGAGAGGAATTCTTTAACTTCAGCAGTGTGGGTGGGATGGAGTTCGGGATGGGGAGTGAATGTGTAGGATAGATGTTTAGCAAACTCTTCAGCTCTATTCGCATCTGACGAAGCCCAGGAACCATCATCACGGCGGAGGGGGTGGGAAATGGATTGGACTTTAAGGATTTTTTTAGTTACAGTCCAGAGGGAGTTATCACTAGATGTTAATGAGGAAAGGTAGGAATTGTAGGATTGGGTTCTAAAGATATCCAGTTTCTTTTTTACCTGTTTGGAATAATAGTTATACGATTTCCGGTCATCAGGATGCCTGGTTCTTTGCCAGAGGGCCCTAGAGCATCGTTTGCTATGGATAAGGTCCAATAGGTCTTGGGGTAGAGGATTTATACTGAGGTGTTTTTTGGGACGATCAGGTGAGGATGCAGTCCAAACTGCTTGCTGGATCAGCTTAGTAAAGGAGTCCACTGCATCGTCAAGGTCTTCAGGTGTTTTTAAGGAAACTCTGAGGTCTATATTATCATCCAATATTTGACGGAAAAGGTTCCAGTTAACTGGTCCCCTGATAAATGAAGGAGAGGATGATTTAGGAATGGGTGATGTGGAAGCGGTTAGGACTATAGGACTGTGGTCTGAGGAAAGATCATCAAGCCTTGAAATGGAACAGTGTAATGATCCTAGACCTTTGTGTAGGAAAAAGTCTAGAAGGTCGGGATTGCGGTTGGGATCTGTTGGCCAGTATGTGGGAGTATTAGGTGAAAGGATGTTGCTGCGATGGGAATTAAGTGCAGATAGCAGTGTTCGCCCTCGGGAATTTGTGGATCTGGCTCCCCATTGTTGGTGTTTTGCATTTAAATCTGCACCTAGGATGAAATGGTGTCCTAAGGAATTCAGGAAGGAAATTATTTGGGATTCGGAAATGGGTATTTTAGGCGGGGAATATGCCGCAACTAATGTTATTGGGTAAAGGGAAGTTTGGATTATTACAGCAGTGGATTGTAGGAAATTATGGGTTGGTAAGGGAAATAAATGATGGGAGAGAGATCGGTGGATAATTATAGCAGTGCCAGCATGTGCTGTTCCATCAGGATGATCGGTTCTATAAATATTGTAGCCAGGAACGTTGATTTGTCGTTTGTTGGTTAGTCGGGTTTCAGTTATTAGTGCTATGTCGATGTTTTTGTCATGTAATAAGATTGTCAGTTCGTTGATGTGATTTCGAATACCATTCGCATTCCATAGGAGAATGGAAAGGGATTTGGTTGAGGACATTTATGGATTTCTCGGCGGTGGAATGAGGTTGGATATAACATTGGTAAGTAATGAAATAAGAGGGGTGATAAGGGATCTAAATTCAGAGAGGAAAGAAGTTAATAGGCTTGTGAGGTCAGTGGAATTGGAAGGAGGAGGAATGTATGTCTGGGTATTGAACCTAGGTTCAGGGATGGAGGGATGTGGGTCTTGAGGTCGATTTGTGAATTCTCGAGGTTGAGGTTCTTGTGGCAGGGCCTGAGATTGAGTGTTTATAGTGTCTCCTTTGAACATCTGAGCATAGGTCACTCTTCCGTTCACTGTTCTAGAGGGTTGTCTTGGTGGCCTGGATGTCCCTTCTTCTCTAGGAGTTGCGTACATTCTTGTTTTTAATTCTTTGTATGTTTGACAACCCTTGTAGTTGGCAGGGTGCCCTTGGTGGCATAAAGCGCATACTGCAGGTGAAGTTCTAGACTTCCTACATTCTTCTGTTTTGTGTTGCTCACCACACCTCACACATCTAGGAATGTGATGGCAATATCTTTTCGTATGGCCATAAGCCTGACAGTTATGGCATTGAACGATATCGCGCTTGGTGTAAGGCTTTTCCACAACAACGCTGGTGTAATAAAGGCGTGTGACCTTGTAGATGTCTTCGACCTGGGGCGTTCGGTCAAGGTCAACGAAGAATAGTGGGAGCGGTATTTTACTTTTTATTCCAGGCTGTTCTCTATCCTCCTTGAATATGTTCACTATCTGGCGAACATGGAATCCCATACCCACGAGCTCTTCTTTTATAGCATCAGTTGGCGTAGATGGGTGCAGTCTTCTGATAACGACCCTGAGCGCCCTCTCTTGACGCAGTAGATACGTGTGGTAATCCGCCTTGGTATCAGATAAATATTTTATAATTTTTCTGTAAAAGAGATAGTTAGAATAGCCTGTCTACTGGAGGCAACTCACACCGACCGAGTGTAGGATGGATGACCCTGCCCCGTATACTGTAATCGGGAATCGAGTTGTTTTCCAGGATGTTAATAGACCACCGAGTGGAGCCCAATGCCGAACTATCTGACCGCAAGCAACACACATTTGCAAATAACTATCGCGCCACCATAGATCTACATGGTATACAGTATAAACAAATTATAACATTACAAATATGTAAAAATCTGTAAATAGTATAACAAGAGAAAATTATAAAACCTTGTTCAGTCTCAACAGTAGTAAAACTACAGGCGTGGTCTTAGGAAAATCACAGGTTTAAGACTCTTTCCGCACTTTAACGTTACTACCAAAACTTGCTACATTCCTATTATATTACCGCAACGGGAAAGTCCCATTTCTCAGACAAATTCTCCCCTTTCAGAAAGTTATAAAGACTTTTGTCTGTGATTCGTCTTACATGAGTTTGATGTGGAGTTTACGATTTCTTGGTTTGTTGTATCACCACAGGTGAATGCTTGAATCTTAGTCACATTCCGCATTGTGAAGGTTATTTATTTATTTTTTTATGTCGAAACTTGTAAGGGAACAATCTAATGGTAACATTGACTTTGTTATTTAAAGATCTCGAGACTATGATGTTTTAGAGTATTATTGTAGTTCAATAGAGAACCAAATTTAAAAGGAAATAAAAGTTTACTCATGCTCCTTCAAAAGCCGTAAAACTATTTCTATTTTTCATTGCTGTTATTCCTTCAAAACTAAAATTAGTCCTCATCTTTGTTCATTAGCACACGTCGTACATTTCGAATTTTCTTTTCTTTTCTATATATTTTGAAGTTGCTAATATACAATTTTTTGACCGACACATGGACTATTTTCTTCTTGATATACCATACTTTATACCAATAACACAACATAATAAAATGCATAAATTACTGGTTTTTATTGTATATAATTTTTCATCTCATTTATGTTAAAGTCGTAGAGTACATTAAGCTAAAAATCTCGGAATTTTTATTTATTTAAAAACGCCTTCCATATGACAGAATAACGCCAATTTCAACATTTTGGAGTAAAGCCAATTTAGTGATATTTCTAGTTGGAAAATTTATAATATATTTACAGAGCCTGAGTAAATTGATTCCAGAGTAGGTGATTGCAGTTTTGAAATATAGAATAAAGGTAATAATTTTCCCCAATCGAAATACCACTAAAATTAATAATAAAATATGTTGAAATTAGAGTCATTTTATCAACTGAAAATTCTATATAATGTTTCATTATGCCATTATGACATATTTTGATAAACTAATTTTAAAATAAATATAAAAGAAAAATACAAAAAGCGATTCGGTTATGTTTTTCAAGCAATTTACATAAAATGACTTCGTTGTAAAATTAACAAAAAATAAATAAACAAAAATAACAGAGGAAAAACGTTTTTAATTACAAATTAAGTGGAAATTTCATCGGGGATTGAAGAGGCTTTAGCTTGTTTGTTAAAAAATCGTTTCCTCATTGTGCACTCAGGAAATTAATTTTTTTTCCGGAAAGCTTTAACTTTCAACAATAATTTTTCCTCTATAATCAAACAAGTGAAACGGCCGTATTACGTGATTTTCTCGCTACTTGTTAAATTTAATCACGAATAATTTCATTTCTAATTTTTATTAACTATTTTCTATTTCTAAAAATGTTTTTGGAATTTTAAAATATAAATGAGAGTTCCTAAAATTTGAGATAAAAATCTCCTTGTCATCCTTTTAAACTTGATTTAAATTTTTAAATATTTAAAAATCCTCATACCAGACTGAAACGACAAGAAACCTCTAGACGTTTCCGACTACTTCAGCAATACTTGACAAACCCTCTGACCTCCCAATTAACTTCAAAAGACTTATATACGTGACCATAATATATACTCATATACATACTCATACATATACATATACATGTACTCATATACATGACCATAATAAGACCTATTTGGACTTAACAGAGTTTAGCTTTTGGGCTCCACTAAACCATCGAATTCCTCACGTATCTAATTTTTCAATCCAAAATCCTTCGTAAAATCCTTAGTACTCCTTACATCGTAACAAATAAAATCATCCATAACGACCTTAATGTACCATATGTTTCCGATTTGGCCCAATCCAGATACCTATCCTTCTGTAATAAACTTCAGAACCATCCTAATCCTCTCGTTTCTAACCTTGCTTCCTCTTCGATCCCTGATAACCCTCCTAGGCCTCTGAAGAGAAGATGGCCTAGTGATATAATACTTTAGAAACTTTATTAAAGTCCTACCAATGGGTAGATTCTCTTCAAGCCTTGTCATGTTGTGTATTTCTTTGTACCGCACTTGCTGAATGTATATTAATTGTACAGTTGTAAATTTGATAAATAATAATAAAAAAAAAAATATATTTAAAGTCATTTTTAAGGAAATGATATATAATTATTATGATATACAATAGTTTATGTTTTTTATTTGGTTTGTCCACGGACAGTAACATAATAATAACGTATCATTATGAATTTGGCTGACATTAAGTAATCATAAAATAAAATTACAAAGATGTCGGATGCTTTTTTTAATAAGTATATTCAATCACGTTATGAATTTTTATTTTATTTAAAACCAAAAATACCATCGATAGAGCCTTTATAATTTGACCTGAAATGCTTATCCTCTATTGTCACCCAAAATCACAAAATAGCTTTAGTATTATTTTATAAATATAAGAAACCATTTGATTTTTTTCATTCCGAGATAAATATTTTACAATTTTTAAAGGTAAAAACATTTGAGTGTATTTATCTTTAAGCAAATTTAATTGTGATTATTTTTTAAAATATCATAACTATTTTTCTGTGTCTCACTTACTGGAATTGATTGATCGAAAGAATCAGGGACAGAAATATAATGTATATGTAAAAAATTATTGAAAGCATTATTATTTTTACCCGCGTTTTATTTTATGATTCTGTCCTTATACCGCCATAGATAGCATGTGCCAAAGTAGGAATTATGATTTCTGAACTCATTTATAGTTATTTTTAAGTAAATATCAAGCAGGCTTGAGATTCAAAAATTTATTTGCCTTCGGTGGGAGTTTACGCACAAATATATGTGTAATAAGTATATATAGCAAACAAGACAAAATAGGTCGATGTAGACAAGTAGGAGAGAAGTACCTTGTGAAATTTCTTATATGGCGCCTACAACACATACGACGTACTTTCTGGTAATGGTACTGATGGAGAGAAGTAGTCTCACAAGAAGGCCTATAATAGATGTTTTTTACCAACTCTCACAGCTATTTGGTGGGTTGATTTCTCTGGATCTTCTTGGTCCTTTTCATTAAAAACAAACTAACTAGAAAAATATTTAAATAATAGAAAATGATTTACCAGTCAATCGTCCGATACCCGAAATTACCTCTCAAATACCCGGCTAATTATAGCTTCGTATCAGGGCCGTATTTCTTGTAGGATACCTTAGTGACCGACTCAGCTACCTTGTCTTCTTGGATCCTCCGCTGTTCTTTTTTAAGAACAGTTATTTGATTGACGTATGGCATCAGGCCATCGGGGGTCGAGTGGTATCCTAGTTCCTTCAGCTCGCGATTGACATCTGACATAGGAATATGACGACTATATGCGCAGAACCATTCAGTCTTGAGGATCAGGTCGAATGAGTAATAGATGAATAATATGCCAACAGAAAAGTAGAACGTAGAAATTTAACAATAATATAATAATACAATAATATTTATATTATTTTACAATAATATAAATATATAACATTAAGGTAAATTAATAAGCGTTTTCTGTAAGGCCTAAAATTTTCAGATTCTTCATTTTAGTTGCTAAGTACAATTTTTATTTTTTGGTTTTCTTTTTAACGAAAGGAATCATTTTAACAGAATTTTGAAATAAAGGTTTTTAAATAAAAATTCATAAAACATATTTATAATTTTTATTTAAAAGGTTTTAAGGGGAAAAGTTCTACGTCTAAAAGAACAGATAAAAATTGAGAAATGTCAGTAGTTAGACTTAATAAATATTTTTTTTTAAAATACAGACAACATTAAGTAAACTATCTATGTACAAAACAAATAAAAATATGCACAAAACAGTTGAAACTATGAACAAAATCTTTAAATCAAATACAAAATCTAGGAATGGTATACAAGATACAGTTTAATTTCTAGAAAGATTAAAAAAAAAAAAAAAACCTGGTAAATAAGCACTCAATTTTTAGTAAGAAAAAAATGTTGAATCTATCATTTAAAGAAGACTTAAGTAGGTATATATTTATAATCGTATCGATATGAATTTAAGATTAGTAAAGATTCAATTATATATAAAAAAATAATAAAATAAAAATGTGTTACATCTCTATGCCATGGAAAGCGAGGAATTCTTGTTATTTACAAAGCAAAAAAAAAAAAAAAAACAGCACTATCATTTTATAATAAAAGATATGAGATGAATTTATAAAGTCTTTCACGGTTGGCAGGTATCTGAATGTTTAGGGGTTGTTAAAACAGGAATTTGAAAAGAAGGATTTTTAATGGGATAAAGAGAGAGCATGCCGTTAATTTCATTAGAGAGATTATTCCAGGAAGTGGCAGAGGGATTTTGGATAAGGTAGATATGTGAAAAAGGGTGTAAGGGTGGGAAGGTCGAGATCTTGTTGTAAGAGAATGGACTGAGGACTTGAATTGGAGAACGTTGTACACAGGTGCAGGAAGATACGTAGAGAATATTCAAATGTTTACTGACTAATATGTTTCATAATACAAATTCATATCAGTTTTTAAAATTTGTGAGATTTATTAGAAGTTTTTTGTCAGAATATATCAGTTTAAAAATAAAGTTATCATAGTGGAGTTTAAACGTGTTTATATATTTTTGCCATTATATGTTGAACAACTATATAGTTTACGTTGAGAACGGAATCTACGCAAAAGATTTTAAATATTCCGATCATTCAAGTAATACAAATAAGGAGAAATTTATATATATATATTTACTTGGTAAGTTTTTTTTTTTAATATAATAAATGAATAGCAGAAATAAGACTGTATTTCCAACAATGAATTTTAAATTCATAATTTTTCTTGAAAACATACGGAGAATAATTCTGCCGTTTATATATATATATGTTGAGTCACAGAATATTATTACTGCTGGAACTTTTAGAACGAATCAAGGTTATCCATGGCTTTTGAACTGACACATAAATTGCTTTCACCAGCCCTCGTTCGCGATCTGTAACAGACAGCCGGGGGACATGGGACAGCCACCTGCTGATACTCGATGAAGAAGATCAAAGGGAGTACGACTCAGCAGTTGGAAGTTGTCGGTCCGAGATCTCCCGGTACCTCGTCAGCTGTCGATGTCGGCTGAGGTAGTGCAGCTACTCCACCGAAATAGTCCCAACTAAATATAGCCTCCACCTCCTGGCTACCTATTCAACTTCGAAAATACACTTGATTTATTTCTGCCTTTTGTATGAATGGCTACAGAAATAATCTGGTCCTCGATTAGAAGATATAAATCCATCTGTATTAAAAATAAATAAATGTGTAATATTTTTGGATTAGAGATTTAAAAATACATATTGGTTATGGGAACTTGTTTACTTATAAAATGTAGATATTTATTTTACATTTGTAAGGATGAAAAAATTGTCAGAATTTTCAGTAAAAAATGTTTTAATGTGTTAGCCAAAGTTTCGACTCAAACTTGAGGATCATCATCAGGGATAAAAATTATAAAATATAAAATAACATCAGAAAAATGATAAATATAAAAGTATAAGAATAACAGTAACAATATAATAGTAATCTTAGTAAATAAATAAGATAATAGTTGGTCGGTTGTTGTATAGTAAAGACGTAAAACCTGTTGGTTATCAACGCCGTTGATTAAGCTATTATATAATTATATCATTTGCTTGAAATAGGAATCAAATTAAATTAAAAATACGTAAAATGCAAGTTAATTTTAAAGTTATTAAATTTTAGTTATTTAAAGGTAATTAAAGATTAGCTATTAAAAAGTTATTTAAAGTTAGGTTTAAAGTTAGCGTGCTAGTAAAAAAAAAGTGGGAGAAAGGGGGAGTGCTGCGTGGGATGTTCAGAGATTTTTAAATATTCATAAATTTTATATCATAGAGTTATTAAATAGTAGTAATAAAATTAGTAAAGTATAAAATCATCAAAATATTCGATGATCTTATTACTATTATCTCATTTATTTACTCTTATTATTATTATCTTCTTACTGTTTTTCTTTACCCTTATTACTTATAAACTTTCATATTTATTATTTTTTATATGTTATTATATATTATTATATTTTTTATGCTGACTCAGTAAATCAACGGTTACAATAATACGAAACGATGGTTTATCATATAATACACATTATCCTAAACCACTGCCAAATCTTGCTTAGTCTTGGGCTAAAATAGATAAATAATTAATTTATTTATTTATTGTCCTTATTCGTTCCAGTAAATGATCTTGGCCAAATACTTGAACAGCAACAATATATTTCTCTTTTTTTATGATATAATGCATATACAGCTTCTAAATGTAATCACGACTCCAGAAAAAAAAAACAATTAAAATGAACGAACGATTGTTCCTTTAAATAGGTTTATTTTATTTATTTTTTTAACATGGCCTTCAAGTACCACATTTTTTCATATAAATAGTTTTTTTTTCTTTCTAAGTAATTTTCAATAATAATAACCTGAAATGGATAATACGCTCCTAAAATTGTATCCTAGGTCTGCTACTGTCTTACACAGAATTCACTGACACACACAGGAAAAAAAAAAAAAATAATAATTACTCGGGACTCAAACACTACAATTTTTTTTGTGTACCTGAGTAGTGCCTTTCATATATTTTTGTTGTTTTTTTAAAGAGAAATATGTTATTTCATGTGTAATAATTTAATATTTTATTTAATTCATATGTTAACTGAAAGTATTAATGAGCTAAATAATTTTTTTAGTGGGATCGAACCAGCTAGAGATTACATAATTATCCTTTCTAAATTATTATAAACTTTCATTATAATTTTATGTAGCTATCTTCTGTTGCGATCATTAAAAAAAATATTACTTTATTTTTAGTTTGTTTAATGTTTTTTTTTCCTACTCAACGTTTGACCAAGAGAGATTAATTCAACGCTAGACAGAGGAATATAGCAACATCAGAGTGTGTTTGATGTTGCTTCAGCGTTTGATACTCTGTGTTGCCTCTTGTACTCCATGATATTGGAAACCTCTTTAGGAAAGGCTTCTGTTGTCTTTTATGAGTTTCTGAAGTGGACTAAATACTTCGTTATTTGAATTTGCACAGAACAAAATGAAGAAGCCTCATTACTTTTTTATTGATTTTAAGTTTTTTCCCCTAGATTATTTACCAAATTTTAATTAATGCATTTTAATTATTTGTTAAAAATTATCCGTAATAAAAGAGCCCGTGGTACAGACCCATTTAATCAAATTATTAACATTCGGCTGATACATCGTAAATAGCTTCATCTCATCGTAACCTGCAAATATTTGAATAAAAAAGAAATCAAATATTGAGCCGTTTGGCCTATATAACCTCGTTATTTTGACAATTTAGAGGTGTAGAACACACAAAACGGCTCAATAATTTTGAAGACCACACTTTATCTCGACTTTATGCTCAAGTTATCTTAGGATTTAAGTGGAAAGCAAATGGGTATTTACGAGTTTTTGGTACATAATTAAATAGACAAATTTTGCCGACCTCCGATCAAAAACGTCCCAATTCCGTTATTTTCGTAAATAAAATAATTGTAGGTAACGATAAGATGAAGCTATTTACGAAGTTTCAGTCGATAGTCAATAATAAAAAAAAAAGGGTCTGTATCACGAACTAAAATAAAAAAACTTGCAAATTATGTCACAGTGGCTTATTACTTCTAAATAGTTACATATATATATCAAATATTTGTGGTGTCTCATATTATCGCCCATATCATTTCATGAAAAAAAAAATATAAAAGATATGTGCTTATATTAGTCAGCTTTGGATTTTTTTATTTATTTGTTGTCAAGAAATACAGACATTAATCAGAATTGCAACAGTTGATTAAAATTGTCTATTAATCAAGAAACAAATATACTAAACATTTAGAAAGCTATATCTCTGCTCAAAATCGTCCGATTACTTCGCAGTTCGGATACATTTTTATAAAATTATTAATATATCTCTAAATAGTAAATAGATTCAAGTGAAAAGCAAATGGGTCTTTAGTACCTAATTAAAATGATTAATTTTAATAAATCATTATTGCTTATTCCTCAAAGTTATAACTGTGAATCATTTTCGAGACATTAAGTTCTATTCTCAACTTCACCAATGAACTATATGCTTTTCATATGAAGTTGGTGACATCACAACCTCATCCCAAACCAAAGTTTGATTGATCTGTCACATTTGCTGGTATGGTATGATGTACGACAAGCATTCTTACCATAGAACATTACGAGGTTGTGACTTGTACTTACTGTTGTTTTAAAACTAAGTTCAGTACTTTATTCAAGTTTCACAGAATTCAGCCTTGTAATAGCTTTTGTCGAAAGTTTTCAATGAAGATCCCATGCTGTTCTCAAATCAATTATTTCGATAAACCTAAGAGTTTGTTTTCCTCATGAAACCATTAATTAAGATGATAAATAAAAGAGACTTGTCACAATTGAATGTTTAATCGACTCCTGAAGTTTTTTTTTAAAATAGGAAAATCATCTATATTCTGGAACCAAGTCTATTAAGCATAACAATGGTGTTAAGACAAATAAATATTAGTTCTGGCCAAGAGGTCAATTCTTTACGACGGATGTTATAATTATATAATAATTAGCTTGTTATACTTGAAAAAAATCCCTTATAATACACCAATCTCTTATACTAAACCATTAATGTACTCTCTCAAAACCTATTTGCTTCGTGGAGTATAGCCAAGGTTTGTAGTTTTTGCACTTATTCGCTATACTTGGATATATTCATTATTTATTAACATTATAAAAGCTTTGTTTCTATATTATGCGAAGTGCCCGAGAGCTATTTTTCTAAAATTAAACCTTTTTTTAATAGATTATTATTCTTTAGAAGACTATCATTGTCACCACAGGCGCCCAAGAGGCTCTCAGTAAATATTACGGTTTATCTCGAAAATGGTACCTTTTAATAGTTTTAATCGAAAATAACTTTATTCTGTGACAAAGTACGTTTAGAATAACAAAATTAAATGACTAAATTTGGCCTAAATAAAATAATAACAAAAAAAAAAAAAGAAAAAGTAGAAAATATTAGTTAAAAAAATATATATACAAAACACTTAAAACTATGTACAGTAGGATAAATTACAATTACACTTTTGAGGAAAAATATACAATAAAAAAATACATTGAGTTCTTTAAAATAAGCTCTGTGTTTCCGCTAACAAAGGAAAGAAGAATCTGACAATATAAAATGTCAGAGTATCTAAATAAAGAAATGTAAACACATCATTATCTTATTGTAACTATAGTTACAGATTTAATCGTATAAGAATAAAAAAAAACAAACAATAGATGAATTCAGTGTCATTAAGAGTTTAAAGATATTGTAATATTTCTAGTGAAGTTTTCAGTCTATTATATCATTTGATGATGAACGATATGATAGAAATGTATAATATCAAAAGATTAGCAAGTATCTAATTGTTTTTGGGATAGGAATTGGAGGTTTTTGAATATGAATATGGAGGGGAAACGCCAAATTTTGATAATTAGGGAATTTCAGAAATTGACGAGCAATAAAGGAGTTTTGAAATGAGGCAAATCTGTGAGAAGGGGTCAGAAGGTCGAGGGAATGGACTTGAATTTTGTGGGAAGGGAATGGACTGAGGACATGAATTGGAGAAGGTTGTAGGCGTAAGAAGGTTGACGATGTTTGTTGATTTGATAAAGGAACGTACCTAGGAAATATTGTCTTCGAATGGAGGGGAAGAGCCACTTTAACTCCGTGTAGTGGTGAGAGACATGGGAGTATTTCAGGGCACCAATTACAAATCTTATGCAGCTATTCATTAATCTTTTCAGTCTATCACGGAGCTTCACCGAGAGGCCATCATACACCACACACCTGTATTTAAAGTGGGGAAAGATGAGAGAGGAAATTAGGAGTCTATGGGTATGTTGAGGTAGGGGATGGCGGAAGCGATGGAATAGTTTAAGGGTAGAAATTGTTATTCGGTAGATGTGAGAAATATGGTACTTCCTGGAGAGGTTTTGATCTAAGAAAAGTCCTAAATTTTTAAGTCGGCATGGGATCTAATAAGGGGCTTGGAACCAATGACAATGTACTGAGTTTTGGCAACATATAATCCTTAATCCATTAGGTTTTAAAACGCAAGGATCTTCATCTACGTGTCCTAATCTTAAAAAATGTTAATCCCTTCGATTTTCGAAACCATCTATTTTTTTTAATTACTTATATTCAAGTAGTAGGAATTGGAAATCGTCATTGTTCTATGAAATTCCTTTTGATTTGATACCTCATTCATCAAAATTCATTGCTCCTAAATATTGTATTATATATATACGGATATATTATATGTATATGTATATATAAAACTAGTCAATAATATCTAATGGTAGGAAGAAAACGAGAATAAGATGGAATGACAAGGATAAGTAGGAATGGACAATCCATCAGGCCTCAATAGTTGGCGATCTATCCGAAAACAAGATGGATAAATCGAATCAACAAAGATGCCATATAGTTATGAAAAAAAATATATATTTGTCAAAGATAGAAAGGTGTGGGTGGAGAATGCTGATTAAGAAAGATATCAACCAGGTCTGTAAAAAGTCTATATTTTTAATATCTCCATTAAAATGTAATAACTAAGTTATACAAATATTTCCTTTACTACAAGTATTTTGTATAAAACTCAATAGCAAGTTATAAAACAAAATTACTGCAAATTTCGTGAAAAATAAAAGTGGAAATGGGAACTTTATAGAATATAAGAGAGAAATCGTCAAGTATTAGGTATATAGCGTTTTATTTAGGTTTAATAAATATTTTATAATGCTATTAAATATTTATATCATTTTCTATGGAAAGGGAACTATCCCATTTAAGTTATATAGTCCCACAGCACTTGAGCTTACCGTATTCATCACATTGAGTGAGTGCTCACATAGCGCCATAACATCTACAAGCCGAGGCACATTTTATTTTCCATTTATTTTATTATATCCTTACGAAGGGAAGAGAAGGACTCAAGCGGATGCCCTTACTCAGGCCCTTATGAGGTCCATAAATCAGGCTGTCTAAGGCAGCCATCAACTTCTCATAAAAAGCCCTTGCACACTTCACTATACATTTATATCTTCATAACCTTGAATGAAATATACATTTGACATTTCCTGCATAAGCAATAAGTTTCACATAAAACTTTAAAATAATTATTTATATTTTTCAATGAATATATACAATATTGATTGTAGATTATATCTACAATAGTTTCTTTTGTTTCAGATCTGTTCCATTCCAGATAGCTATCCTTCCATAGTAAACTTCAGAATCATCCCAACCCTCTCGTTTCTAACCTCTTCAATTCCTGATAACCCTCCGAGGCGTCTGAAAAGAAGATGGCCCCTTGATCTCCTAATGTAGACATATCATTAGAGTGCTACCATTGGGTAGTTACTCAGCAAGTGTCTTCATGCCATTATATCCATATGTTGAAATTTACTAGATGCATTTATTTAATACAGTTGTAAATACCATTAAGAAATAATGAAAAAAAATCTACAATATATATTTATATATAACTTTATTTATTCAACTACACCTGTCATAAGTAATGACAGCGAGTTTCTGTCGTAATTGTAGTGGGAAAAGTACTTGTGATTACGTTCAATGGCGTGAGGGAGAAGAGTGCCCCGCGGCATACCTTCATATCTTGATTTTAGTATTCAATTTCTTTTAAGCTTCCTAATCGTGTTTTCAGGCATTTTAAATGTAGAGATACCTTGTTTGACATTCCTTGTTATAGGGTAATACTAATACGTAAAGTCCATGTAAGTTATCGTGAAATATTTAGTAGTTTCTCCCTATACGATCGTTAGCTGTTAGCATTTGAAGGTCTTTATGTAAAATAATCTTTGTAGCTTATAGTACTCAAAGTTTATGACTCAAAAGTTCGTAGTTTTCGTATGAGCTTAATAATAAATATATAAGTGCTCAGTTTAATTTTGAGCGTCTTGAGAGAAGTAATTTTACTTCGAAATAATAATATAAGTATTAGTTGTTAATCCTAAGATGTTTACTAAGAGTAATCTACAATATGTTTAGAGAAAAATAACAATATGTCTATTTCTTACAATATAATTCTCGTGTATCTCACTACTACGCCGAGTTAGGGTGGCTCTTCACTTCCTTCAGAAGGCAATATTTCCTACGTACATTCCTTTACCAAATAATCTATAATCATCATCCGTCCTACGCATTCAATCTCCTTCAATTCAAGTCATCTATCCACTCCCTCTCTACAAGATCTCGTACTTCTGACCTTTAGACCCCGTTCCAAAAATCTGCCTCATTTCAACACTCCTTTATTGTCCGCTCCACTACCTTTTGGAATTCCATCCTACTTAAAATCAGCCATGCACCATCCCTATATATATTTAAAACCCTCCTATTCCAATTCCTTCTTACAATTCAATCAGACGCTGGGTAGCCATTTATCATGTAACAAAATTGCATTTTTCTCTATGTATCTTTTGTATATAAATATATATTCTTTTTTGAGCATGGAAAAGATGTCTAGTCACGTTCTGTAACGTAAATGTAATAAGTTAAATACTTTTGTTATCACTTAGTTTTTTAATTATGTTTTTATTGTAATATGTATTTTGGTCAGATGGTATGTTAATTTTTATGTACAAAAATTGTTATTCTTAAGGGACTTTGTCCCAGAATAAAGTTGATTCTTCTATCCTATTCTATTCTATAACTACTCCATCTCTTCAACAATCAATTTTTCCGATCATATATATAAGAATATTTTTTTATGATCTTTATTCTACCTACCTTTTATTTTATAGTGTTAATTTAAATTGCTTACATTCGGGAATTAGATAACATAAGGGCATTATTTTTGATTGCCTTTAATATTTATTTTATGATTTATATATTTCGTAATTATTGTTTTGTGCCAGACAAATGAAACTTTAGTCGCAAATACATTATTCGTAGGGTACCCAATGTCTCAAAATAAAATTTACTTTCTTTCTTTAAAATATGTAACAAATATATTTTTAAAATTTATAATTATATTCGGTTGCTAGCCAGAATATTTAGAATAACATTGAAGCGGAGTGAATTCAGACGGAAAAGAAATAAGATAGGCTATTCATCGTTGCCGAAGTAGCGGAGTTTTTTTTTTTTCTTTTTCTTTTTCTTCTTTCAAGAAAGTTGGTTACAATTCCTTCCTTTTTCCTTTAAACTTCTAATTGGAACTCTATTACTAGTAAACTTCTCTAATTCCTTTGTCAAAGTAGCTTCTTTTCTTTCAATTATCCCTCGTTTGTTCAGCATTCTTTCGGAATCTTCATTGTAATATGTAAATTTTATTGATTCTCATTATTTAATTAAGGTTAGAAAATTTTCATTATATTTGTTTAAAAAAAGTGTTAGTAATACAACTGTAATAACATAGGTAAAATACATTTAATAAAAAAATAAAAGATATGTGCATACAGATATAGATAGAAAGAGAGCCAGAAAAAATAAACTTCATCCTTGGACCAGGTCCCCTAAGAATATCAATAATGAGAAAAAAAATAATGAATAACAAAAATGAAAAAAAAAAATTCTAACAGTATATTCAATTATTTAAATAATAATATTTAAGCATTATACGTTCACAAGCTACATACATATACTTGTGCGATGCCACTCAATTGTTTTTATTAAATTATTATGCAAAGTAACTTTACAAATGATCTTTCACATGTTATACTTGTATATTATTATTTATTTGTACATTATTTAGATGTATTTACATGGTTTTTCCATTTACATATTAAGTCTATTGATAAGAAGAATTTAATTTATATTCATTTATTTTTTCCTTAGAAGTGTACATTTACACCGCTTTGCCATTGAATATTTGTTCATAATACTATTAATTTTGTATACAGCATGAACACTTAATATAGTTTAAAATATCATGCACCAAGTATGAAAATATTTCGGATATCAAAATGAATAACACTTTATACGTATAGGAAAACGGATAACGTTTTTTACAAATTAAAAAAAAAACACCAACAAGTAGTTAAGTAGCTAGATAAAAATGATAATTTTTTTTTTATAAAATCGGATTTTCTTTACCCCAAGAACATTAAACTGCCCTCGACCATTGAATTGAAAAAGGGTTTTAATTTACAATGATAAAAATATGGTTTACATTTTTATTAGTAGTATTCAATGTTCAAAATTAAATAGGAGAATAAGGATAAAACATTTTAGTTCCTTTACTATTGTTATTGTTTTATATTTCAGGCCAGAAGTAATCTCCTTATTTTTATAAGATGTTATTCGCAAGGAACTTTGTCCCAGAATAAACTTACTTTCTAACTATATATATACATATATATATATATATATATATATATATATATATATATATATATATATATATATATATATACATATATATATGTAAATTTAAACTTACTTTAATTATTATTATGAGATGAGAAACATTTTACCGCTGCTGGAGAACTGATATTATACTATTCGAAATAAATATATTTGATGAGCTTGGAAATGTTTTTATACCATCAAGTAGGCCTTTGAAAGTTTAAAAGCTTTACGAAATGTTTCCAAGTTTTCATCAAATTAGATTAGTTCTCCGACCAGTTAATTTCGAGAAAATTTAAAGCAAACACTGGAAAACTTATAAAGGAAAAGCTGTTATTATTGCTATATAATATTTCAGAGAACTTCGTAAGGCTTTCATATTTTAATGATGTATTTTATATAATAGCTTGGACCTGGAATGTTTTTTCCTATTTTTTCTTTGACATTTAATATTACTAATACAAATATAAATCATAAATTAATCAATATATCATGATAACTTAAATCCCCTTTCCAATTCAATTGTCGAGGATGTTCTTAATGTTCTTGGAGTAAAGAAAACAAGATTTTTAAAAATTATTTATCTTTTTTATGTAACTATTTAACTAGTTGTCGGTGTGTTTTTTAATTTGTTATTAACGTTACCCACCTCCCTATTCGTCTTTAATGTTAGTCATTTGGATATCAGAAACATATTGAAACCTTTTGCATGATATTTCAAATTTAAGTATTATACTTACAAGACGATATAGCCAACTTTCACATCCTCAGGACTACAGATCTTCACTTAACGAAACAAGCGACTAATCTACAACACCTTCCTGAGACCAATATAGACATACGGAGCAGAACTTTGGGGTCCATCAAAACAAACACACATAAACAAAATACAAACAGCACAATCCAAAATTTTACGAAAATTTGTTAACGCACTACATTTCCAATACTACTATACATAACGACTTAACACCCCAACAGTAAAATCCAACATCCACGACAAATACACTACATTTCATTCTTCAATCCAAAATCACTCCAATCCTCTGGTTCTTTCTCTCTCCTGCTCCCTGTTACCCGAACAACGCAGATTAAGAAGAAATGGCCAATAGACCTACTATATCAATAAAAAACAAAATCAAGCAAATGCAGCAAGACAGTACAAATACACCAAATTTGCTAGATGCGCAGCCGCGCAAGTTCAAATTGCATAAAATACAAAAAAAAAAGTATTATTGTTGGGGACTAACATTTTTGAAACTCCTAAAGAAATACATTTAAATAGTTTTTTTTCACTTGTTTATTTATAAATATTATAATCTGTCTCAATTAAGGACACTTG
Organism: Nezara viridula; assembly: GCA_928085145.1. Lineage (NCBI taxonomy): Eukaryota > Metazoa > Arthropoda > Insecta > Hemiptera > Pentatomidae > Nezara > Nezara viridula. The sequence continues at coordinate 27,648,465 of OV725083.1, read as the reverse complement.
TGCAGTTCAAAGATCACATTCATACCATATTTACAGAATAAGTAAATAAGGTAATAAAAAAATAATATATAGCGAAATAAGAACAAAATAAAATATCATAAGGAGGGAAGAAAATAATAATAATAGTAAAATAAAAATAAATAAACAAAACAAAATTTTCTTAAAAAGTAAAATAAACATCTTAGGCGTAGGCATAACTATTTACAATCAGCCAAGGGAACTCCAAACCAGACTTGTCTTCTTACTTGTGTAGGAAAAAACGATTATTCAGGATATCACTGGTTCCATTTAAATTTAGATTGATAAATAAATATACAGTGAAGGCTGATTTCATATTTGATGAAGAAGAAGGATTTTTTCTATTTCGGAATATTGGGTAACCGTCCACCAGGAAAAGCCAACATTGCAACATGTCCGAGATTCCCCTCTCCGAGTATTTGAAACCACAGCCTACTGGACTTTACTAACATCGATCGGACGTAGAAGCGATGATCCTACTCGGTGTACTTACGTCGGGAATCGCGATGCAATCCTCAGGGTTTCAGTTTAACCTCAGAATTTTTGTTCACAGATTGTCTGTTTCGGGGAATGAAATCTAGTTCCTTGTGCTCCTGCCTATTCTAAGCATAATTCATAGATCTAGACCGATTTGTCGCTGCCCTTGAACCAGAATCAGTCGGTGGGAAGAACACTAACAGATTGGTCCCAAAGGTTCGACTATGGAGTTATGGATGCTTTACCACTGCACCATGGATACCAAGGGCCATAGCTAAGTGAGATTGGGGGATAATTTCGTTATCTGTTCTGCTACAAGCAATATACATTTGTAAGACCTCACCATGCGACCAAAGATGAATAATACATACATATATATTTATATACCATGTTTGTTATTTATGTTATTTTTCTGTAACTGTTACAAGAAACTGTTATTGACTCTTTATTGGAACTGAACCAGATACCGACTCCAGTTATTTATAATGATGCGTATTTTTAGTGAATCCGAGACAGAGGAGGCAGTGACGGCGTGCTTCGAAATTGTCGCTAACAAGGTTCAATTCTCGCCGCGCTTCCGTCGAATGTCTTATTTTAGATCTCGGAGTTTAGGAGAATTGCAAGAAAGATCCCAAGTGTTGAACAGTTTCCAACTGTTTCTATACTCAATGGAATAGACTTCGAGAAAAACTTTCATCTTTCTATTAGTTTCCAAGTTATTTTCAATGGTCAATAAACTTCAGCTTGTTTGGCGGAACTTTATGAAATCGTTTTCAATAAATATCAGATTGATGATTAAGAAGTAACTGGTAATGTTTTAACTTTATTAAAAAAAAGGGAAAGAATCTCATTTCATAAATTTAGAAAATAAAAGTACATAATGAAAACAGTCGATAACTGTTATGTACAAAATAATAATTATGAACGTGGATCCATTTTTCTATTTATTTAGTCTCTTTATTTATTTATGTATTCAGGTTTTATTCCTTGAAATTGAAAAAAAAAACATAATTTTTTTGTAAATATATGTTTCGAGTATTAATTTTTAATTTATTAATTATTTTATACTTATTTTCTTTAGTTTTTATTTTTACTTTTTTAATATTCTTTATGTTTTTAGCTACGAACTTAATATTTTAATATTAGTATTGTCTTATGAATCGGGCGTTGATGACCGAGGTGTATTGCGCCTACAATGTCAAAAAAACCAATCAGAAACCCAAAACCAAAACAATCCAAGAGCAGGGAAGGACAATCGGGCTGAAGTCCCCTAAAAAAATATATTTCTATCAAAATAATAATTTTTTTTTCTTTGGTCCATATTTGTTTCTGTGAGTGATCTGAGCTGAATACTTCACAATCGAAATACTTTTTTCAAAACTATAACGCAAATATGACTACTAAATGTCAAGAAAAAACATTAAAAAAATTATCTCTATAAGTATTATTGTTATTGTTTCTTTTGTTATTCATTTTGTATACTTAAATATATAATATATTTTATTTTTAACAGGCCTTTAACAAGGATCACTTAAATATATTTTTGTATAGTATTTTACTTCCAGAGAATTTATATATATATTTAAAGTTATAAATTATATATAAAGAATTAAATTTAAACATAATTATTTAATTGGGAATAAGATCACTTATTAATTATTCAATGAACTACTAAATGTTCATTGCTTCTGTGTTTGTTCGACGTTTCGATTCCGGTTTTTTTTTTTATTATTTAACAATGGGATCCGCTTCAAAGTTTTAAAATAGAGCTTCGATACCTCAAGCCAGGGACACCCCGACAATTTCAGCACCGTCCACCAGCACATATATTAAGCTAATTAATATTAGTAGTATTAATATACTTATATTATCGTAATTAATCGTACTTATATTAATCGAAAGTAGCTTAATATAGGTGCTGATGGACGGTGCTGAAACTGTCGGTGTGTCCCTGGCCTAAGGTATCGAAGTTCTATTTTAAAACTTTGAAGGGGATCTCATTGTTAACTTATATAAAAAAAAAAAAAAAAAAAGGGAATCGAAACGTCGAATAAACAATGAACATTTAGTAGTTTATTGAATAATTAATAAGTGAACTTATTCCCAATTAAATAATTACGTGTATATATAAAGTTAAAAGCCCGTGAAAACGTTAGGAATGGGTGTTGGCATCAGAACGCTGTACCATGCCAACACGTGTCTCGGTTCAGAACTCTTTGACAAGACTAATGATTTCAGGGCAAATTACACGAGCAAAAATACAATCCTATAACGAACATGACAGAATACAAGGCGAAGATTAAAAAGGGATGATCTGTCAAAAAAATAAAATAAATATATTATATCGCCTCATTAATCTTCTCGTGAAAACATCCCAGAACTCTGATATGTTATTTTATAGCATGAAGAGAGAACTCGTAAATAGTTAGCTGTAAAATGTTCTCTTAACTTTCTTGTTCGTAATTCATTTTAAAAAAATGTTCCATGCGTATTGGAATAGTGTAAGAATAAAACAACAATTTCTATAACTAATATATTAATTTATATAAGTGAGGAATGGGATAGCTCACTGATCTTCCAATGCTTAAGGTCTTGGGTTCGAATCCCACCTGATGGCGGAAAAAATATTTATTCTGTTTCATCGGCGACCCAGGCAGTAGTAGACCCACCTGGGGCATATCCAGCCTCTATAAAGAGGGAACCCATAATTAAATAATTAATTAAGTGGAAAAACCTAGCTATTGAGCTTGATAACAGTCAAATCACCTCTCTGCACAACCGTTGACTAAGAAACAGTACTTTCCCTAAATTGTACTGAACCCAATATCCTTCATGGGTTGTAGTAGTACAAGTTTTTTTTTTAGTTATATTTAATTAAAAGAGCGAAAGTAATAATAAAAACGCTGCAAATTATTTCACAATGGTTTATTATTTCCAAACAATGATACATCTAAAGTAACATTACCTTCATAGCTACAAACAAAAATAAATAAAAGGTGATTCCAATTATTGAACTAAACTTTCTTTTTTTTAATCATTAGTAATATGCTAAAAAAAAAAAGATTATTTCAGTAACACATTCAAAATTTAAAAACCAAACAAACGATATAACATTTTGAGTAGAACATATAAAAAAGAACTGAAGACCATATCTTTGCTCCTAATTGTCCGATTTTGACGATTTTTTTTTAGGAAATTCAGTAAACTTTTAAAAAACAATATACAATGTCGACAAAAAAGTGTAAACTTTTTGAGTTATTCGGACTTTAATTTTACCATCCCTCGTAACTTTTTCCCCAGCTTCTTTTCGTTGAAGTATGTTAAATTTAGATAAATTTAAAGGGTGTCGGGAAAATGACTTGGCGAAGTTTCATTGAAATCGGTACATTCGTTTAGGAGCTACAGTCTATTGCAACGCAAGTTCTTCGGCCGCCATTTTGAAAGTAAAAGGCGGATAATTATGTCGATGAAGGAGGATCATCCTCGAGTGACCACTGATTTTATATCCAAATATGAAAAAAAGTTCCAAAAAAAAAGGTCCAGTAGTTTCGGAGAAAATACACGGACGGCGGACGGTAGGCGGACAAAAAATTTTTATTCGTTTTTAGAATTCTACGCATCCTGAAACGTGAAACCTCAAATTTTGAGAGGGGGTTAAGTTTTTGAATTTTTTGGTCGATCACAATGGTTGATTATTGAAAATAATAAACCAAAAATTAAATATTTTGATAAATTTTCCTTCGCAAAAAAGGTAAAAAAGTATATGAATAATATAGACATTTTTTTTTTCTGAGCAATTCATGAAGTTGTCTCTGAGAACTATTATTTTTTTTTTAAATTACTGGACATCTGAGATCTTATGATGCTCTACGCCAACTACAAACAAATTAATACTTGTTTATTGAAAACAAAAAATGAATGGTCGGTTTATTGCAAAAAACTCACTAAGTGCATTTTTGAAATAGATTAACTTATGCATTTGTTTTGTGAATTTAAACTTTATTTATCTATAAAAAAATACTGTCATTTATTCGAAATTACAAAAATCCTTTTATATGTTCAATATAGTTATAAAAAGGGCACCATTTTCTGATTTCAAAAAGTAAAAAATCTTCACATTTCTTAGCAATTTATGTTGTTGAAAAGTCGCTTAATGGCTTTTTGGAATAAATTGCCGACATATGTGTCATTAAATACTATGGTATTTAAAGACTAGTGAGTAGGGATTCAACGATCAGGCTCTATGTTTGAGAAATATTTATTTTTAGCCTACGTTTCGAACTAGAGTGTATGTTTTCTTCAGGTCTAAAAATATAAGATACAAAAACTTACTATTAATGTCTACAAACCACAAAAAAAAAAAAAAAAAAATTATTGTTTGATGTCATTACACCAACTTAATATGTGCTTGTTGACCGCATTCTCTTCCTTAAATTAGAACTACGATTAATCATTTACGTGCCATTATGTAACATGTATGTATCCCTTAGAAAATAAGTAAATTGAGAATAAAGCAAAATCCAAAATAATTAGGTTATCGATATAATTAAACAGTATTCTGAAAGATATTGTAAAGAAAAGATAAATATATTGTGAAAGAAAGCACCAATAAATTTAAGTTGGAACAAGTATTTGCAATCAGGAGCTTAACTCGGTTCCTTTGACTTCTTTGATACTGATTGCTTCCATCTTTACTAGCTTAACAATCTTAGATTGCTATTATTAATTATTTTTGATCATGTTTTTTTCAATTTATGATAGAATAAACATTTAATAATAATTTTAAAAAATAATTATAACTCATCGTTCTTGTTAAAAACAAACCTTTATGCACGAATTATTTTGCTTGTTCTCGATAGTCCTGTTCTCTAAGCTTCATGGGTACCTATAGTTACACATAATTATAATATGAGATTCCCTATTCTGGAGGAAGAGATTCTTAAATATATTTCAAGTGAACTTCTTCTCTAATAATATGGTTGTAGTTATTTTTAATTAGGTAACGCATCTTGGGCTTACCTTTAAAATCTAATTAGTCTATTTTATATATGAAACTAAAAGCTTTATTTCATTGAAGGGATATTGAAATTGTGATTATTTTTCACAGCTTTTTTTAATAATTTTTATCGTTACGCGCATCACACAACTTTCACTCAGCAACTTACTTTGAGTAGGAATATGTATTTTCATATACGTAAGTGAAAGTAAAAATATTAGAGGATAAAATACATTGCTGTTGGTGCAAATTGTCGTATGTTACAATTTTCTATATTAATTCTATTTGTGCTAAAGGTCACAATTTGTGATATGTGGCTGTTATAAATAGTTTGCTAGTATGGGAAATAGTGTAGGGAAATAAAATATAAAATTATACTGTTAAATCATAAAGAAATACCTAATCAGTTTTTATGCTCTTTTGTAAAAAAACTAATTTTTACACATAACCTTTTTCACTAACAGTAATGACATTTATTTAAAATGATAAATACTTTGTTTTTTCACCCATCGAATCTGTTTAATTTATACGTTTGCTTCACTTTACGTTTTTATTTTACGGCTGTATATAATACCTAATATTGTTAATAATTGTAGTGAAAAATATTTTTTTTTTGAAAATTTAAAATAAGGGAAAATAGTAGATTATTGCGATAGAAAGATCTGTAGCATTGGAAGAGCATTTGCTTAGCACTGAGCTACCCCACTCCCTTAGCAATACAAGTAACAATATGAAAGTCCTGTAAAGAGCGATATCAGGTATCTGTAAATGGAAAGAGATCGGCAAAGATCGGGCACTTACGGCTTTTTCCGTCTAACTCTCGTAATAATCTTTGTTTTTCCTTCAATTAAATTTTTTTTCTCATTATTTGTACTTGTTTATTTTAGCAACAATATGGAACGGTTACTGAATTGAAATAAACAAAATAAAAGATACTTTAGAGGAAGATATTTTAAAAAATTGTCAATTTAGGTGCTGTCAGATTATTTCAATTAACATAATACCCGATACCTGTTAAATATTGATGATATTTGATTTTTTTTTATAGATAGAATTTTCTGGGACAAAGTCCATTGAGAATAACAAAATAAAACAAATTAAAAGATCACATCTGGCCAAAATAAAATCAATCGATAAAAAGAAATAATGTAAAAAAAATATAAGGTAAACATTCTATATACAAAACAACGAAACTATATACAAAACAATTAATACTATATTAATACTATGACAATTAAAACTATTAATACTTAAAGCTATTTGCACTGATAGACTAGTATACACTTTTAAGAAAATAATAAAGAATTAAAAAATAAAAATGCATCGAATTCTCTATTAAAATCAGCTCGAATGATTAGCAACTATCTGACTGTTTTTGGGATAGGAATTGGAATACTATGGTTTTGAATGTGGATATGGATGGAGAATGTCGAATTTTGATAGGGAGGGAATTCCATAAATTGACAGAGCGAACAATAAAGGAATTTTGGAATGAGGTAGATCAGTGAGAAGACATGTAAAGGTTAGAAGGTCGAGATCTTGCGGACAGGGAATGGACTGAGGATTTTAACTGGAGAAGGTTGTAGGCGTAAGAAGGACGATGGTTGTTGATGGTTTGGTAGAGGAACGTACCTAGGAAATATTGTCTTCGGAAGGAGAGGAAAAGCAACTTTAACTCAGTGTAGTGGTGAGAAATATGGGAGTATCTTGGGGCCCCGATCACAAATCTTACGCAATTTTACATTGATTTAACGAGTTTAAAATCGTTATTATCATGTAAATACGAGACGAAAAAGATGCTCAGGCTTATATTTAACTTAAATTCACAATTTATTTTTATAAGACTTTTAGTTTTTGAGCTAGGATGTTCATACACACAGAGATCATTTCGCGATTTTTTTTTTCAGATACTTCCAAATCTCAGAGATTTCCAAATCTCAAATGCGTAATTTATTAAAAACTCGAATTCGAAAATTAATACCGACGCAATACTTTTCTTTACTACACATTTTGTCTGTGAATATGTGTATACAGAGTATTGAAATTACAAGATTTTATGATAGGGGCTGTTAATTTGACTTCGATATCATGTTTTGTATACATTTTCCATAATTTTATTTAGATAAACAGTGCAGAATGCCTTTGGAGAGTACTCATTGAGTATAGAATACTCAACACCCTTGAAACGAGATAGGAGGAAGTTTTAATTAAAGTTGTGCTAGGAGTGAGTGATTCTAAATCCTCAAGCACTCAGACTGATCCTCTCAGAGACAGAAGGCAGCGCATTAGCTACTACCAACTAACTAACCGCTCCAGATTAAGCCGAGTAAATGAGTTCCTAAGTTGCTAAATAGCTCCTGTTCCAAATAGCGGGGCTACAATGGGCCGATAAATACATTGCCAAGGCGATCAAGTCACCTCGCCAGCGGGCAAATGTTTACCTACTCGTCCAAGTCTGTTTGCCCTCCGGGTTTTTCTTAGGAGCGCCGTTGGGAGAAAACGTTGAGTCGTTAGGATTGGATTTTATTGTATATTCTTCTGTGTTTTCTATTGTGCGCAGGCTGTTTTCTCAATGTAACTTCAGCATGTCCAAACATCAAGCGGTTGGCTACGTAATATATATTTTTTTAAACAAACTAGAATGCTGCTTGATTTAACATGAGGATTAAGTGAAAGTTTTATTACGACAATTGAAATAAACAATCTGTTGCGTTGCGCAAACAACCTTGCCTTGAGGAAATATAATGTTTACAGATTATATAACATTAGCCCATGGTACAGACCCCTTCTTATCAAATTATTAACATCTGCCTGAAAGTTGGTAAGCAGCTTCATCTCAGTGACGTTCATTCTGAATTTCCTCAAACTTTGTTTATTTAATTAGGTACTAAAAATGCCGAATGCCCATTTGGATCGTAAAATAATTTGATCACAAAATCGAAAAAAAAAAAGGTTGCCTACAAAAATATTTGGTGAATTGGCCTACATAACCTCGTTATTTCGACATTTTTGGGGGTGGAGGACACACCGATATTTTTGTAATCCACCTTTTGTTTCGACTATGTGATGAAGCTGTTTAGGCGGAAGTTAATAATTTGATGAAAAAAGAATCAGTACCATGACCATATTTAGAAATTTCTCATTAAACCTCTTTGGAAATATGGGGAGTAGCGAGATAAACGAGCTATGGGGAGTAGAAAAGGCGTGAGATATAAAAAGGTGGCATTTAAAAATATAGAGTCGTTTGGCGTGACCTATACCCTCATATTGTGAAAATAACGAGGTTATATCGGCTAAATGGTCCAATATTTTTGTAGACCATCTTTTTTATCGATCTATTGATCTAATTGTCTTACCATCCAAGTGGAAAGCTAATGGGTATTTATGAGTTTTTAATACCTGATTAAATAGACAAAGTTTGACGATCTCCAGATTGAAAACGTCCCAATTTCAAAGAGTTTAATAAAATAGTTGTAGATTACGATGAGATGAAACTCTTTACGTACTTTCAGGCGGATGTTAATAATTTGATAAAAAAAAGGGGTCTGTACCATGGGCTAATATGTTATGTTTGTTATATTACAATTACAACAAAGTTCGATTATCTCCTGGCTGTGAGTAAAAATACTTTTTATAGATTATATAACATATCAGCCCATCGTACAGACCCCTTTTTTTTATCAAATTATTAACATCCACCTGAAAGTTCGTAAAGAGTTTCATCTCATCGTAATCTACTACTATTTTATTAAACTGTTTGAAATTGGGAAGTTTTCATTCTGTAGATCGTCAAACTTCGTCTATTTAATTAGGTACTAAAACTCGTATATGCCCATTTGCTTTCCGCTTTGATCGTAAAATAATATGATCACAAACTTTAGAAAAAAGGTGGCATTTAAAAATATTGATCCATTTGGCGTTACCTACACCCTGATATTGTCAAAATAACGAAGTTTATCAGCTAAACGGCCCAATATTTTTGTAGGACACCTTTTTTATCAATTTGTTGATCAAATTATCTTAACATCCAAGTGGAAAGTAAATGGGTATTTATGAGTTTTTAGTACCTAATTAAATAGGATAAGTGCGCGAACCATTAGAATGAAAACGCCCCAATTCCGAAAGTTTTCGTAAATAAAATATTTATAGGTTACGATAAGATGAAGCTATTTACAAAGTTTTATGCGGATATTAATAATTTTATAAAAAGGTTTCTAGTTGAAAACTTAAGAGTACATCCTCAACACTTAAAATACCTCTTATCTGGGTTATGGGATTAAGGCGTAGTATCCGGAAACCCACACAGCGGTGGTACGATGCCATATGTGTACCTTATGTATAAAATAAAATATTATAGGATCACTAAAAACTTTTATAATGTATATTACATAACAGAGAGATATTAGTAGATCCTAAACATTCCGTGTGATTTTTTTAAAAATCATGTGTAAGCAAAATATGTGATCAGATAAACTAACAATTGAAAAGCATATATAGAGGAGCATCAGGAAAAGTCGGTCGGCTTCAACTATTTTAGCTTTAACAGTTTTTTACCTAGGAGTAGCTCTTATATCTCCATTAGTTAATTAACAAGTGCGTTCTTCGTTTATTACTGGTTACAACGTGAAACTGTTATTTTAAATAAACATAATTAAAGAGAGAAAGAATTTTTGAAGGTTCTATATTCAAGTCCTTTTAGAATATTTGAATAATGATAACACCTCTCAGATATTAAAAACTTCTTAGTTTTTCATTGATATAATGCGTTTTCGACAAAATGTAAAATAAGTGATATAAACCACTTCCAGTTAGTCGATTTTGGCGAACAGGTTTTGATCTTACTTGCAAATAAGTTAGTGGATTTTTTTTTTTTTTTTCTTAGATATAAGTTATCTAATAATGTCTTATTATAACTTAAATTAGAGTACCATACAGTTCAATACCCAAAATGGGAAGTACCATCATTGGGAACTAAATAGTCTTGAAATTGAAAATTCGCTTGTCAGATATAGAGACAACTGCAAATTTAGGGATGGTTCATGATGGACGGTAATGCATCAGCTCTGACACGCAACCATTTGTCTAATGAAGCGACATTAATTGAGCCATTTCGTTTTAGTGCCCCACTGAATAATAAGTGGATCTATTTTAGATGGATAAGCGTTTTATTATAGCAATTTTTTAATGTATTTTACGGACTGGGGCTGCTTCAGTATAATATTAACACTTATTATTTTCAGTACGTTTTGCTAATGTTTCATATTTAGCGGTTTAATTGGTTTAAGTAAGTAAATTGGGTTAATTAATTGGATAATTTTTATGACGCGCGGAATTATTGTGTAATGAGGTATAAGATTCGACAGGGGAATGACGTCGTACCTGTCAAATAAAGATGTTGAAAACATGACAGACAGCGTAGCCTGAGAAAATATTTACCAAAACACTTATCTTATAAGTTTAAGGGACAGGACACATATTTCAATTTTTTCGTAGAAAAAAGTTATTATTTGTAATTACTTACTTATTACGAAATGATTTACTTATCCGGGGAATAATAAATTACTAAAAATTCCTTTTTTTTTTTTTTACATAAGTGAAATATGCTGAGAGAAACTGGACTCAACATCATTACGGTGTACGATTCCCCTCAACTAGTATGCATGAATAACAACCTTACTCCGATGCTTTCATCGTGTATGGATGGAAGGAATTTATGGATGTTGATCATTTAAACCTTTTCCAATAAATTAGACGAAGGATTTAAGAAAAACTGGTAAAAACAGCGTAGATACTTATGCCAAAAATACTTCTTATTAAGAAGCAGGAGAATATGAGAATTAATAAATAAAGTTTTATAGAAAATTATCTCAATAAAGAATAGTTCAAGAATAGGTTGTATGAAAATATTTTTCTATAAAGTGAGATTCTAGTTAAAGAACTAGTGGATTTAAGATTAAATGTTAAATATTTTAATGATGTAGAGATGGTTGACCGTGATATAATATGAGAAGTATTTGGTCTGTTGAGGGAGGGGGTCAAATAAATACTAAATTTAAAGAAAATAGTATTTTTAATTGTTTTGCCGAAGTTTGACCCATCTTGCAGATCTTCATCAAGTCTACGAAATATAAAAGGTACATGGTGAAAATAGAATAAATGAATTATAAGTAGATTTGAAATAAAAAAAAGTCTGATAAAGAAATAATAAGATGACATCAGGGATATAGTGGGTGACAGTTTAATTAAAATATCAAGTATTGTATTATATATATATATATATATATATATATATATATATATATATATATATATATATATATATATATATATATATATATATAATACAAATAAAAAATAAGTATGAATAAAAATAGAAAACAAAGGACGATATAGCATGTAAGATAAAAGTAAACAGATTATGATAAAATATTAGAAATGCGTATATAACAAACTGGTAAAGAATACATTTGATAACTGTAGGTTAACATATTATGATAACGAGTGTCGACGAATAAAGAAATTAAAAAATGAATAAGTAATGATCTATTAAAGCTAAAATAAGAATAAGATAACATAATAATAAGATATCAGTGGATAACAAGCTAGTAGAGGTTATACTTGATAAATAAAGGTAGACCGATAACGAGACTAAAGGTTAAAAAATAAAGAAATTGAAAAATTAATAAGATAAAATGAGTTGTAATATCGTTAGGATAGATTTATAAATATATATAACTATAAGAAAAAACTTTTAGAAGAGAAAAGTTAAAAATACTTTTTTTTATAAATTTAGTATTTATTTGACCGCACACTCCGACCAACTCCTCGTTAAATATTTTAAGATATTTAGATGTTTCCACCATTTTCGCAATAACCTAAAATCAGATTCTTTTTGTCATTAGAAAAACGCGATTGAAAACTATATTAATTAAAATATACAAACATGTTCGCTGGTGGTAAATATTTTAATAGAAAATATAGTTCTTGATTTTGCCTAAATTATACAAAATTCAGGCATCATTTCAACATTTTCATTATCTTAAATATACTAGGTGACATCTGCGAATACTGCACACAAACCTAATATTTATTTCATAATTGGTAATTGGTTGACTGTCGTGGATAATGAAGAGAAGTATAGTTGGGGTGGTCAGTCAAAAAGGAAGGCAAAAATAAATGATATTTATTTTTTACGTATGCCGACGTTTCGACCTGAAGTTCAGGCCTTCATCAGGGCTAAGAAAATAACCAGATAACAAGGTATGAGAAACATAAGAAGTGATGGTAAAAAAAAAAAAAATAAAAATAATAAAAAAATTTATAAAATAAATAAATATAAAGTAAAATGAAATTGTTAGAATAATGACTAAGAATTAAGAGATAAATAATAATATCCGTTACAAAGTGTGGAATGATGAAGTAGGCAGAATCAAAAAGGGTGACATAAGTGTTACAATGGGAATCTTAGAATAAAATGTAAAACGTAAAAAAGAAATATGAAGTTCTATAAGAAATGAAAATAAATAGTAAAATTAAAACATTGAGAATGGAGTAGTTAGATAGAAAATTGAGATATTGTAAAGTCTATCAAGATGTACAGACAATGTATAATATAATAAAGAGTTAAAAACAGAGAAAAGGAATGAAAGGAAGGAGGGAAGCATATGTAAAAAAATAAATATTATCGTTTATTTTTGCCTTCCTTTTTGACTGACCACTCCAACTATTCTTCTCTTCACTAATATTTATTTCTAATACATTAAGGGCTCGATAAAACTTCCATTCAATAACGTTTGATACGAAAAGATTTAATACATATGTTTAGTAAGCCATCAGTTAAAAAATTGATTTAAATGGTTTAACCATTGCGCTTCCTTAATCTTATAATTTAAATATTACTTTTTTCCTTCATAAGATTATCATAAATTAACAAAAGCTCAAATTCTCAGAGAGAAATAGTTAGTGCAATCAGGATGTATGTTACTTCACTCAAAAAAAAAAAAAAAAAAAAATTGAAAGTGTATTTTTAAAATCTTAAACTTCAATAATAATGTTCTAAAAGAAAAAGCTAAAGAAATTGAAGCAGATAAATGAACATTCTAGGAAGTGGTTTGAGAAAGACACATTTATACAAATAAAAATAAAATTAATAATTTAAAATTTTAATTAAGTTTTAAAACATTTTATTATTTTTAAATTAAAAATAATAAAATGTATAAAGTGTTTTGTAGGTAATTCAGAAAGCTTTCAGATAATCATATTTATAATGGAATTGCGTATAAAATTGCGTAATTTTCGAGTTATTTGAAAATTATGAATTCATTTGTAACGTCTGAATTAGTTCAGACGGCACCATCATGTGATTTGAAAGCTCCCAATTTTACATTTATTTTTATTTAAATCCAGATATCTGTCATCACCACATATGCCGATGACACATGTATCCTATCAGTTAATAACGACCCAGCTATTGCATCCCAAACCCTTCAATCCCACATCACAAACCTTGAGGAATGGTGTCAGAACTGGAGAATTAAAATAAATTCCAATAAATCCCATCAAATTACCTTCACCCTTCGTCGTAAACCAATGACTTCCTGTCCTTCAGTATCCTTTAACAGCACCTCACTTATTCCTGTTGAACAAATCCGTTACCTAGGACTCCATATGGACAGACGTCTAACTTGGAATCCTCATACCAGACTGAAACGACAAGAAACAGCTCGACGTTTCCGACTACTTAAACACTAGACAAACGCTCTAACCTTCCAATCAATTATAAAAGACTGATTTACATGACTATAATAAGGCCTATTTGGATTTACGGAGTTGAGCTATGGGCCTCCACCAAACCTTCAAATTCCTCTCGCATACAATCCTTACAATCCAAAATCCTTCGTAAAATCCTCAATGCTCCTTACTTTATTACAAATAAAATTATCCATAATGACCTTAATGTTCCTTATGTATCAGATTTGGCCCAATCCAGATATCTGTCCTTCCATAATAAACTTCATAACCATTCCAACCCTCTTGTCTCTAACCTTGCTTCCTATTCGATTCCTGATAACCCTCCGAGGCGTCTGAAAAGAAGATGGCCACGTGATCTTCTAAAATAGACATATTATTAGAGTGCTACCAATGGGTAGTTTCTCAACATGTGTTCTATGTCTTTATATCAATGTGCGAATTTACCAGATGTATTTTTTGTATACAGTTGTAAATATCATATGAATAAATAAAAAAAAATAAAAAAAATCCAGGTATAAAATTAGCTATCAAAATTACGATTCGCGCACTCTACGTGATATTCCCTTTCTATTGATACCTCATTCCTCAAAATCCATCACTCCTGAGAGCCGGAAAAGGAATATATATTTGAGAAATAATATATAAGATGATTTTTGAATTATTTACTTTTATCGATTCTAGACTTATAAGTCGATTTTACAATTACGCAATTACGATTTTATTCCTCGTGACCTCAAGAGAGCTGACCTATCTGAACAAATTAAGTCTATATTTACCTACAACTATTAAGGTCTCTCGTGATTGAGGCCTCGTCCAAACAAGCTATCATACGAAAATGGGGGTATGTATTAGCAAGTAAGCCTACTTCGTGTTATCTTCGAGTGTAACAGACAATTCAATTGCCATTAGAACATATCTTATTTAGAAAACCCGTAGAAAGGAAATTAAATTTGACATTGAAGGGAAGATGTCGGCTTCTGCCAGATCCAGATATAAATAAAAACAAAAATAGCATTTAAATATCACAATTCAGGTCTTAAATAAATCATAGTTTCGGCAATAAATTTTGACCATTTTTATTAACTCATTTCTACATTGATTCCCTGTCCACTTTTATTATAACTCATATATTTTTATTCTCATAAATCATTACGTTAGAGGTAAACTATCTTAAGTTTAATTCTATTTTATTATTGTCATTTCAATCTTTACGACCATATATTCAGAATATTACTCTTTATTTATTCCGAGACAGGTTCCTACAAAATACGTGAACAGAATTGTTAAGTTTAGAGCTTCAGATTAATGTTAAAAAGAACAGCAAAATAATATATATACATAAATAATGAATTATAACCTATCTTCTAAGACCAACAAACAGAAAAATATAGACTATTATTAAATAATGAAAATCAAACAAACAATTTTATATACATACACCTGTTTACAATTTTTTTGGAACAGGATGGATAGAAAGTGATTGAATAGATGAGACTTAAATGTGGGAAGGTTATTGGAGCTGCGGATATCGGCAGTAATGGAATTCTATGGAATAGAATGGTGGCACTTGGTGTATAAAGATAAAGATGATTATCTTGTAAAAGAAGATATGTTAAAATAATTTACTAATAATAAAATTCACAATATACACTCACACATTAATAACATATATTCAGTAATAATAAACATCTATATTACCAATTACATAGATTTTCAAAAAAAATATTCCTGGAAAGCTAAAGATTAAAACAAATCAAATACACACACCCGTATAGATGCATTGAACTTAATTCTATTAATTTTCAAATTGTTGTTACTTAAGTAATTCAATTATTATTCTAGCACGAGATTTATAAATATGGCTCAAAAACATTTGGAGACCGCAACTTTATCACAAAGGCCACATGTGGCCTCCAAGACCGCTGTTCCCCACCTATATAATAGATACTAATAAACAGCTAATTTATTTTCACTTTTTTTTTGTGTGTAATTTTATATTATTGAATAGGAAATAAATTATATGTAAAACTATTTTTTTTGTTCACTTTGATATACCAAAAATACAGTGCACATATTGTCATAATATATATTAATTTTCTTCAGTTTGCATTTATAATTGATGTTCAATGCTTATTGTTCATTAACCTAAAAAAAAAATTTCTACTGAAAATTGGTAAAAATTGATTTACTAATTATTTTTAATACGAGATATGATTTTTTGATGATATATATAATATATATATTATATAACACAAAAATGTGAGAACATACTCGGTCGCTTTGACCTTTGACCCATCCTAGGATAAATCCCACCTTCAATAGTTCAACAACCTCATCTGGCCATTTGACAGTATATAAGTTTTTCGCTGTCGCATTATCACGACAGTGATGTACTGCGATTGAAGTGTTTTTCATTTATTTACTAATCGACTTTTTCTATATATATATATTTTTTAAATATCCATTCAATTTAAGTGTATATATAGCCAGTGTTTTAAACATCATAATTTTTTTTTCTTCTGTTGATCTTGTAAGTTTTAACCAGATTTTTCCATTTTTGCCTATTCTTGCCTTTGTAGTTATTTGCATGGAGCTCTATTGCATCTTTGTGTATTCTGTCTATGCATCTGGTTTTTGGCCTTTAAGATGGTCTCTTAGCTACTATTAAGTCACTCATTGTAGTGTAAAGGCCCTTTAACGGATTGCTCCAGTCTACATATCCCACTAATCTTAACATCCTTACCTTGAAATCATAATAAAATAAAATTACAAGGTTTAAGATGAAGGAGAGGATGGTATGACCGAGCGAGCATGTCCCCAGAATGCTCGGTTCTGAACGTTGTGGGTTCGAAGCCCACTTGGGTCGGTTAATTTTCAATTCTAGACGGCATGGAACTGCAACTTCAAGGTAGTGGTAACCAGTACCAGAAGGTGTAGTGCAGTTAAAACTAAGACACATTGAGAGAAAGTTTTTCTGAAAATTCTTTTTTTTTTTTTGTGAAAAAGTAAAAAATTTCGACACTTTCTTTATGTTGAAAATATGAATGAATTTATTTAGGCTCCAGATGATTGAATTCTCTATTGAAATAAGTTTCATAAAATTGCACAAACTATTTTATATAAGAGAATTTGAGGTCGGAATCAGAATGAAGAAAACACGTAGCACAGATTACAGCCAACTCCCTAGAAAGTGCTTGAATTTTATTGCGCCCATCCGTAGGGCTCCTGCAGGCTTTTAGCGTTTTATGTCTCAAGGGACAATTACACACCAACGTTTTATAACGCCCATAGTTTCTAGAAAGCTGGAAATTATTACGCTGAAGACATTTGAGGGAGTCGATATATATATATAATAAAATAAAAACTTCATTAACATAGATATATTTATAAATCATATCTAAAGATGTTGTATTAAAAGGAAGAAAATCCTTAACATATGATATAAATTTAACAAAATGTTAAATTTTTTGAAGGTCCATTGGTAATTTATAAGATAGTATGTTAAATTGTTGAAAAAAAATTTTTTTTCGCCTTTTCTTATTTGGGACGTCTTATATATTCAGTATTTTTAATTTAATTTTTAGAATTGACTTTTCATAAATATGCTATGAAATTAATAATTAGAATACAGTGAGGAGAAGAAAAAAAAGTTACAATAATTATATAAAAAAATAATATTACATAGATGATATGATGGTGTTTGTAGATATATTAATTATTAATTTGACTTTTTGGAATTTTTATTGATTGTTATTTATGTGCTGTTATATATTTTGTATATTTATATATATATATATATATATATATATTTGTAATTATTGTTGTAATATTATAGGTGAATATTTCGACTTGAAAATGGGCAAAATTGGCTTTAAGAAAATTAAAATGAATTGAAACATGGTGTAGAGGTATAAGTTAAATAAAGATGATATAAAGTGATTTCCTCGAAATTATAAATTTATTAATTATAAATGCCCTAGAAAATTTTGGAGATTCAATAAAAAACTATGTACCATATGGAATAGGAAAGTTATCTTATTATTAAATGATATCAAATTTCTCAATTTATTTCTCATATGTATATATGGTGGATTTAAATATTTTTGGGATAATAATTTGTTCTCAAACACCACTTCGTAGAGGACATTTCGGCCTAAGTTCATAACCTTCACTGAGAAAGGTAAAAGAACTATCTAATTATAAAAAAAACTAAATTAACTACTACTTATAACTGTTATTGGGTGTTTTTAACTGCGAATTTGAACTGACAGGTTCGCCCATCTCCAAAGGCTATAATCAAACTCATCAGTTCTGTAAACAAGATAATTAAACAGAAAAACAGTTGAATAAAGGTAAACATTTCCTTCCTAATTAAATATACGTGACCCAATTAACTCAAAGTATTTTTTTAAAATTATTATAAAATCGTTGCTTGTATTTTTTAATACAAATTTTTTTTTCTGCGTCGTTTTATGTTACTTATCACTTTTTTTTTTGTTAAGAATTACTGAAAAACGATTGATTGATTAAATTTTTATTATTTTTACTTCTTTTTATGTATAATAAAAAATATCTCTGTAAGGGCTATCCTATTCTTTCATATAATATTAAACGTGAGCTAAGGGCTAACCCAGGAAGTTAGTATAGGGCTCTTGTTGCAAACCCGAGCAGGAATCACCTCATATAACTTAGTTTGCCAAACCCCACAAGGGTCCAAGGATTTTCTCTTGTATATGCAGAAAGGAAACTCCTATTTTACATTGTAGTATTTGGTGCAGAAAGAGTAATAGTCCGTGGTACTTTTTTTTTCTTCAAATCATTAACATTCGGCTGAAATTTCGTAAACAGCTTCATCTGATCGTAATCTATAAATATTTTATTCACGAAAACTCTTGGAATTGGAGCGTTTTCGTTCCGTTCGCATCGTATTGTAAGATAACTTGAGCACAGAGTCAAGAAAAAATGTGGCCTTCAAAAATATTAAGCCGTTTGGGGTGACATACACTCCCAATTTTTCAAAATAACTAGGTTATATAGGGCAAACGACCCAATATTTTTGAAGGCCACATTTTTTTTTTGACTTTGAGCTCAAGTTATCTTACGATTCAAGTGGAAACCAAATGGGTATTTACGAGTTTTTAGTACCTAATTTTTTGGTTACTAATTTACACAACTTGTGGTGAATATCAATTTTTAGCCTAATAAGCCTAAATTTAATTTTTTTTTCATATCCCCTTTCTACTTATTCTTGCCTTTAATCCTTGGATTGTCTTAATAATAGTCCTTTTACTGCTTAAAAGCATTGTAAGGTTTATTTTTAGATTTTTGTCGTTTCTAAGTATTTCGTTCTTCATCTTTAATATAAAGATGATGGGGCTCACCTCAGGCTTGAGTTGACCTTATCCTATAGAGCTTACAACTAAATTAATAAAACATCGATTTCATGTGATTTGTTGCCAACGTTTTGGAATTTTGGCTGGTAACAAATTGTTAAAAAGAGGGTTTGCCAATTGTTGGGATTTTTAGAAAAATGATTTTTTTCGTTTTGCGAAAAATTCTTTTATTATTATAAATTTAATTAATATGGTTTTAAACTTTATTGAACAGAGAAATTTTTCCTAAAATGGGGATTGGTAGTTTAGTTTTAGGATATTAAAAAAAAAAAAATCGCGAATAATTTTGAATTTTTAGCTTAGTTTTATTTTCCTTTATAAAAAAAATAAATATAAAAATAATAAAAGAAAACCTGAACCACTACAACCCATGAAGGGTGTTGGGTTCACTACTATTTAGGGAAAGCACTGTCTTGTTCTACGGGTGTGAAAGGAGATGATTTGACCGAGATCACGCTCATCCGCCTGGTTTTTCCCTTTAATTAATTATTTTAACTAAGGGTACCCACTTTATAGAGGGCTGGGTGTGCCACAGGAGGGTCTGCCTACCCAGGGTTGCCCCACGACCAATGAGACAGAATAAATAATATTTCTGCCATGAGCCGGGAATAGAACCTGAGACCTTTTGGCATGGGAAGCTCAGTACCCTGCCACTGAGCTACCCCACTCCAAGCTACAAAAATTGTAAAATAAAAATATATAAAATAAACATTTTTAAAATGATCCAATCTTTAATTGGTCGAATTATCTTCCTATTTGTGGTAAGGAATGTCGTATGTGAAAAACTTCATATAGTCTTGATTTAAAACTATTTGAAAATAATAAACCATCGTGTAATTTGCAACTCAAAATTATAATATTTTTTTTTAGTTTAGCATTAATAAAACAGTATAGTTGCTTTTCATATGTTTTCAATCAGATATAAGAGGATAGGACCTCAGTGAATGAGCTATGCTAGTTTTTTAACTGGAAACTCATGTTTGATCATTTTAATGCTTTTGAAATAAAAAGGATGGGTTTGAAAAAACCATCTGATTCGCCTCTACTACTACACACAAAGTGAAATACAGATTTGTAACGGTTTAATAAACTTTTATAAGAGGGAAAAGATCAAAGAAAATTCATAAATAAAGGAACCGTCAAAAAAGCAATCGGTGAAAACACAACAGTCGATAAGTGATATGAGGAGTTTATTGGCTTATGTGAAGCCACTTCCGTGATCAAAAGAAAACAGTATTTAGGCAAGGCCTGCCGCTACACTAATATAGACTTGAAAGCGTCTCTAAAGTATATTGAAATATTTTTCAATATAAGAAATAATTTTTATTAAATAATCTTTATTTTGAAATATCAAACACCGCGTGTATTGAAATATCTTAAAATCTACGAGGTTAATAAAATATGGATTACACTGAGTATCCATCCTTTTATAGAAGTAATATTCAATATACAGAGTGTCTCGTAAATGGAGGGTATTTTTTCAGGAGTCGTCAGGAGATCTCAAGACCTACAAAAAAGTTTATACAAACAAAGGAGTAATTTCCAGCTGAAAAGTAGAAAATCCAAGTTTTCTATTGATTCATGTTTTTTTTTCGAATAGAAAGGAATAACGAAAGAAATATTCAATTTAAATAATTAACAATTGCTTCACAATAAACTAGACAAAATTTATTGAAAACGAAAATTGAATTTGTCATTGTAAAAATCATTTAAAGAGGATTTTTAATTTGGATACATATTTCATTGATAAATACATTCGTCTCATCTCTAATGAGGGTTCTCCAGATTCGGCATATATACTTTCGACTGGAGAAGTTCGGAAAGCTCCTGTGCAGATTCTAAGAGCCGAATTGTGGATGGAATCAAGCATTTTTAGCAACGTTTTGCGACCTGTTCCATATATTTGGACTCCATATTCAATTTTACTTCGAATCACACTATGATATATTTGGATGAGTGTCTTTCTATCGGCTCCCCAGCTTGAATGGGCAATGCATTTAAGAAGTCCAATTCTTCTTGTACATTTGTCTCTTAAGTGTTTTATATGATGAACCCAAGTCAGTTTCTTATCAAGTATCATTCCCAAGTATTTATAGTTTTCTACATACTCGATAATGGAGTCTCCTAATTTTATATGAGGGTCTACACGACATTTTCGTTGTCTGCAAAAATGGATACTTTTGGATTTCGTAGCTGATAGTTTGAACCCAGTTTCCTTCGTCCAATTTTCCATTTTTTCAACAGTATCTTGTAACTTCCACTGGATGAACGCTAAAGATTTGCTACGCGCTGAGATTACTATATCATCAGCGAATAGCAAACATTTAGTGGGGCTCTGAATAGCGGATGTGATACCGTTAATTGCTACGAGGAAGAGTGTCGAGCTGAGGGGTGAACCTTGTGGAGTGCCATTTTCCAAGGAATGACTGCAGGAGAAAGTGTTTCCTACTCGTACACAAAATTTTCTGCCAGTCAAAAAGTTTTTGATGTATGTCCACATATTCTTTCCAATACCCAATCTTGCCAAGATTCTTAATACACGGCCTCTTGCCATTCTATCGTAAGCCTTTTCTAGGTCTAAGAATACTGCAATTAGGTGTTCTTTGTTAAAAAAAGCTTCTTCGGCTTCTAAACTTAATGACAGCAGGGGGTCAGTTGTTGAGCGGTTTGATCTGAACCCGAACTGTTGTGGAGAGAGAGAATTGCTTCTTTCCAGCGTATCGATAAGTCTGGTGTTTATCATCCTTTCTAGAGTTTTTGAAATGCATGATATTAGTGAAATGGGTCTGTAATCATTTGGTTGGATACTGTCTTCTTTTTTTTTGGATAGGTACGATGATTGATTGCTTCCAACAGGAAGGGAATTCACCGGTATTCCATATTTCATTGTAGATGTCTAAAAGGTGCAGTTTACCATCTTCAGGCAATTTTTTCAAGAATTCGCCAGTAACTCCATCTAAACCAGGGGCTGACTTTCCAATGCATTTCTGTAAGGCAGAATTTAGTTCTTGCATTCGAAACGGTTCTTTACATCCTTTAAATTCGGTTGGTACTGAACTGTACCTTTCATGTATTCCTGAGGTATAATTGTGGATGTGATCATTGTTCGAGGTAGAAACTTCCTTGAAATACTTTGCTAAACCTTCAGCAATATCTCCAGGGTTGGTTATAATTTCTCCATTGACTTCTAATCCAGTAATTCTCTGCCGTTTCCCGATTCCTCTGAGGGTTCTTATCTTATTCCATATTTCGGTCACTGGAGTCAGATTATTTAGCGATGACACAAACTGTTTCCAAGATTCTTTTTTGCTATATTTGATAATTCTATTAGCTATCGATCTTAGTATTTTGAATGCTATTGCATCTTGTAAAGTTCTAGTTTTTCTGAACCGATTAAGAGCTTGTTTCTTTGCTCTAATAGCATCACTACATTGTCTATTCCACCAGGGCACGCTATGGTGTTTGGTGTTGTTTTTAATAGTAGGAACTGTTTTTGTTGCTACTTTCATAATTAGCTCACTAAAAAAATCCACCTTTTCATCTATTTTTCTATAAGTTGGTATTGCCTGTAATTCATCAGTTATTAATTTGCTAAAAGTTTACCAATCTGCCTTTTCGTAGTTCCATCGAATATTTGAGGGGATGTCATTGATTGTCTCCGATGTGTCGATAACTATTGGATAGTGATCACTACCGTATAGATGGCTTTTTGTTTTCCATTTTCGGACTTTTAGTGCGTATCTGACTTCGGAAAAACTTAAATCTACTGTTGAAAAACTATTGGTTTTTGAACTGAAGTGGGTATTTTCTCCTGTATTTAATAGTACCGTCGAAGTATTTTGTTCGAGGAATTTCATAATAGTTCTGCCTCTATGGTTTAAATCTGGGAGCGAGGAACCCCATAAAGAACTGTGAGCGTTGAAATCTCCCAACAGAAGAAAGGGTTTTGGAAGTTGATTGATAATGTTTTCAATATCTTCACTGGAAAATGCTTGTGAGGGTGGTATGTATAAAAATTAAAAGCATGTCCACAACACCCCTTGAGTTCAAAACTATTTGATGAAAGATCTGGTAGGCGAGGACTTCAGGAGATAGAGGAGAGCATATTTAAACAAATGATTTATAAAACGCTATATAATGTGAACATGGATTTGAACACAATTAGACGCATTCCTAACCTCAAAATCCCTAACTGGAAGAACAGTAGACCGACTGTAGATGTTTCAATGACAAGACGTAACAAGGAATACCCACTGGATATCCAAAACTACTTTTTTGAATTATTGGAGAAATACGAAGGATATAATGTGATATATACCGATGCCTCCAAAATGGAAAATAGTGTTGGCTCCGATGTAAATATTAATAAAAACCAACACCAACTTCTGTTTAGCTTACCTGGAGAGAGCTCCATATTTACCGGAGAAGCTACTGCGATCATGGAGGCCTTCCATTGTATATCAAATTCCCATGACAATCAATGGATAATAGCATCAGATTCCAAAAGCGTCATGACAGCAATTGGTAACCCATGGCCAAGCAATTCAATTATAAGAGATATATTGAATCTATGGTAGGAATTAAAAAAAAGAACGGCCAGAGTGATATTTGTCTGGGTTCCATCTCATTGTGGCATCACAGGCAATGAAAGAGTAGACCGAGCAGCTAACTTAGCAAGGAAGGGAGAGGCACCAACCATAATTTCAATAGATTGTACCACAGTGGAGGACTGGGTTCACGCAACAAAAAAGAAGTTATTGGAAAATTGGGTAAATAGATGAAAAACTGAAAAGTCAAAATTATTAGAAATAAAAAGAGACTGCAACAAGTGGGCTACTAGCACCAGAATATCCAGAAGAGAAGAAACCATATTGTGTAGAATAAGAATTGGTCACTGCCTGTTTACCCACGGGTACCTTCTCAGAGGTCTAGAACCACCCACGTGCGAAAAGTGTGACAATAAACCGCAGTCAGTAAAACACCTGTTAGTAGAGTGCCACGAGTTCAACGACATTCGGCAAAAATTGAAACTTCCAACAACAATAAAAGAGATACTGAGAGACAACGAAGATGGAGTCACCACCCTACTGCGATACTTAATAGAGACGAAACATTACAATAGAATATACAAAACTAGCCGCCAATGACCCTCTAGGGTAGAGGCGATTACGAATTAAAAAAAAAGAAAAAAAAAAAGAGGATTTTTGAACAGTTAAACTAAGCTAAATAGAATCTAAAGTTTTTCCCAAATTTAAGCTTCAATCACTACTTAAAAATATTATGTACAAATATTGTTCTTTCAAATCACTATACTTTTTTATTTTTTTGGCTACCATTTCGGATACTATTGTTTTTTCATCTTTACCTTTATACTACACTTTTTTTGTACAATTGCATTTTCGTAAATATTTTATTAAACACTGCTCCATTACAGTTATGTAAAAATATAATTGATATCTCTTTATTGAAAAAAAAATTATCATAAATAAAATGCTTATTTAGGCAATTATGTTTACTTTAATACATCCTTGATCATGGAAAAAAAATCTTTGAAAAATTAATTGTGGTCATTTTTGCTCTAAACACTTTTAAGTGACAGGTATTTTTAAATGACAGAATAAAAATTACATCATTTTTTACACAAGCTGAGGCAAATCTCAATCTTTGCCAAATAAATCTCGATTTAATTAATACAAACTTAAACCTTATAAAACGAGGTAGTTTTCGTAAAAGTGGGGCGGGCAACTGTAGTTGGATGATGATAAAAGAAATGGGGAATAATTTATGATTATTTCAAAAATTACAACTTAGCTTTGTTTATCCTCTCAAAAGTCTTCTTTAGCTAATTTTAATAACGACAAACTACATTTTTTTAAGTATCTTTTATTTAGTTTACACTGAAGCAATTACATAAATTAAATATTTCTTATCGCTCACTATTCAACGAAAAATCACAAACTACTTTTACAAAAACACAAAACTTGGATTTACTACTTTTTTACTGAAAATGTGCATCTTCTTTTTTTTTATTTATTTTATTTTTTTTAAATAAAATTTCCCTGAAGTTACGGAACACACTGTATATGTATGAATGTATGATTAAGTAATTAGGGAGAAAATATTAACGTATAGTGACTTTAAGATCTGAATTTTTAATTATTTTAATTATGATGCACGTAGTTATGTATACAGACACTCAGTACTGGGTTTGTATTTGTTTCGAATTGGGTTTGTCATTTCCTCTCTCATTCCATTATTCATGGAAGTTAATGATGTTGCACCGACTTCGCTACTCCTATCCTGCTTTTTACTAATTAGCGATGTTGTCACTAGTACTTTACGATTATTTTCCTATCCAAGCGAAGTTGCCTGTCCTGTTTGTTGAAGTGCCCCTCGTTATGAAGTTTGTGAAGTTCTATTATGTGGACTTTCTAGAATAAGTCAATATTTCGTAGAAATTAATTCAAGAATTGTGCTCAAATTATTTGAATTTTACTTCAAATTATTAGGAAAAAAAAGCACGAAGCCTTCGTTAAATGTTTGTGAGATTAAGCAACATTTTTCGTGCTAATGAAATTTTAATATGATGTTAATTTTTATATGTTCGAATTTTATAATTGGTACGAAATGTTTGAAATATATATATATATATATATATATATATATATATATATATATATATATATATATATATATATATATATATATATATATATAGTATGAGTATAATTTTGAAATAATTACTACTGACATAAGAAGTGCAGTAGGTTCAATTTTTTTAAGGAGGAACAAAGTTGAGATTTGTATTTCACGCCTCGAAAAATCCTTAAATACGATTTTTAACACCAAATACACCCATAGCATGGTCAGAAAACTGTTATATATAAAATTAATAAAATTTTATATTTTTTTTTCTCAGCTCCTATGATGGTACCTTCGCAAGAACCATCGAACATGGGTCATATATTTTTCTACTTAGTATCACCAAAAAAGTTTCATTGAAATCGGTGAGCCCACGTCCGTATCTTGTTAGTTCACCTCCCGTTCTTAGTTCGGAAGAATCAATAACCATCGCCCATCCTATGCCTACATTCTTCTCTATATCAAGTCCTCCGTCCACTTCCTCTCCACAAGATCTCGACTCTCTGACCTCTATACTCCTTTTCATAAATCAGTCTCGCTCCGAAACTCCTTCAATGTTCACTTTACCACGTTTTGGAATTTTTCCCTTTTAAAATTCGCCACGTCCCTCCTTATCTACATTTAAAACTCTCTTTTTTCAATTCCTCTTCACAACGCAAACAGACGATGATTAAATACATAAATTTGGTTAGAGTTTAATACTACGTTTATTTATTTATTACATATGCTAAACAATTATGTTTAATCAGATTTAAATCTTTTTAAATAACAGAAGTTACAATTTATTTATTTTTCTTTGTTAGTTCAGAAAGGATGCTTATGTGATTAATTTAATTACCCTATGTGTATCATTTTATTTACGTAGCGAAAATTTTATTTCACCTTTTCTTTATTTGTTTTTTCATATATTTGTTCCCTGTAATTTATTTTTTATATTTTATACCTATCTGCATACTTAGGTATTTATTTTAATTTTACTTATGTAATCGTTCTTATTGCCGGAATCAGCTAAACGAGAATTTATGTTTCTATTGTTATTTCTAAGGGACATAAGGCAGAATAAAGTTGATTTTTCTATTTCTAATAAGGTTGGTAAATTGTCAGACAATAGACTAACAAGGTTAACGTACATTTAGGGTCGAGGAAGATAATCACTAATTTTTTTTTTTACACTATAAATTAAAAGTGATTATTTATTAAATTGAATCTACAGGCAAGAAGTAAGAAGAGAATAATTTCGTTTTAACCTATGTAGCTGTATGGATGTATGTATACAATATTGAGGACGTAGTTTCATGTATGAAAGATATATTTTTTTTATTATATTTTCTCTTGATTTTTGTATTTTATTATTGGTGGCAAGAGCGAATTTAGTTTTCTGTTTTAAGATTTTTTTAAATTTAATTATTTATTTATTTTTTTTATAATATACTAGGGGGATTACCCCTGTCCGCCTAATGGCGGACCGACCCCCATTTTACGAATTATACAACTGTTCATTGAATTGTATTACGTTGCTCAAATTGTATAACTTTAAATTGCCTGTATTCTGTACTTCAGATTGTATTTTTTTTTTAT
This sequence comes from Nezara viridula, assembly GCA_928085145.1. NCBI lineage: Eukaryota > Metazoa > Arthropoda > Insecta > Hemiptera > Pentatomidae > Nezara > Nezara viridula. Next base: position 27,620,610 of record OV725083.1, on the reverse strand, counting down.
CAAGATAAAATAAACTAACGAAACCATAATTATATAATTATAATTATTTTTATTGAAAATTTTTTACCAAAATTTTTCATATAAACCAAATCGTAATTTGAACCTTTTATTTCTAATATCTTCAGTGTACGCTGTATTGTTCTTCATTTTCTTTATTTCATAATAATTATAATCATGTCACAATATAATATAAATAATATAATATAGTAATTAATATATTGTATTCAAGGAGAAACATAACTGCTGTCACCTAGATAAAATTAAACTATCATCTCCAGATGAATACCATACAAATTTTTAATTTTGTATTAGAAAAATAGAAGCTCAACATATATGTAATTACATTAATAGCTGTTTTATTTGAAAAGTTGAGTTCCTGTTATCTCCTTATCTCCTAATACTATTTTTTTTTATTATTTATGAAATTTACAACTGTACATTTAAAATATATTCAGCAAATATGATATAGATAAATACATGACACGACAAGGCTTATAGAGAATCTACCCATTGGTAGCAGTCTAATAAAGTTTCTGAATTAGGAGATCACGAGGCCATGTTCTTTTCAGACGCCTATCAGGAATCGAGGAGGAAGCAAGGTTAGAAACGAGAGGATTAGGATGGTTTATTGTGGAAGGATAGGTATCTGGATTGGGCCAAATAGAAAACATATTGAACATTCAGGTCATTATGGATTATTTTATTTGTTACTAAGTAAGGAGCATTAAGGATTTTGCGAAGGATTTTGGATTGTAAAGATTGGATACGAGAGGAATTAGATAGTTTACTAGAGCCCCAAAGCTCAAATCTGTAAGTCCAAATAGGTCTTATTATGGTCATGTATATGATTCTTATGTAATTAATTGAAAGGTTAGAGCGTTTGTCTCGTAAGTGCTGAAGTAGTCGAAAACGCCGAGCCGTTTCTTGTCGTTTCAGTCTAGTATGAGGATTTTAAGTTAGAGGTTTGTCCAGGTGAAGTCCTAGGTAATACCAAAATAAAATAAAATATGAGAGTCACTAAAAGCTTTTTTATATAATAGAGAGATCAGAAAAATGACTATTATATTGTTTAGATAGTTATATAAGCTGATTGCGGTTTTATAGTCGCTCAGACATTTTTTTTTTTTCGGAATAAACGATTTTTTATTGAGAAAAAAAAACATTTTGTCTCAATTAAGGGCATTGAGTATTTATGATGAATGAAGTACAATCATACCAAATATACAATAAAAGAACAACAAGATTATAAGAAAATAAAACTTGGAGTAACAGAATAAATCAAACTGATATAACATTAAATAAAAACTAAAAAAAAAAAAAAAAATAAATAAAAACACCTTCAAACTTATCTACAATATTTACAGTCAGCCGAGGGAGCTCCGAGTCGGGCCTTTTCCTCCACGTGTGGAGGACAAGGCAAGACTCCAAGAGATCCCAGCGCTTCTCTCTCAGCCGCATCACTAGGATAGGAATCCAGTGGAGACTGAGAGAGGGCACTAAAGCCACATACGCTCATGACTTGAGTGGAGAAGCTGGCCATTGCCAGGACTCTAATGATGTCTTTACAAAAGATCTCGAGGCCACTGCCGCTTCAACCTTCGAGGAGGATTGTAGGGATGGCTGGAACTAGATAAGGATTGTGCTAAGGGATTAGGATGATAGGTTAGGTTCTGATGAAAATTTGAAAATCGGGATGGAATAACGTCAAGGACATAAGGGATGTTAAGGTCATGATGTAAGGTTTTGTTTGTAACATAATAAGGAGCAATGACTATTATACGGAGGATTTTAGACTGGAAGGATTGGATGCGTTTGATGTTCGATAATTTAGTTGTCCCCCACAGTTCAAGTCCGTAGGTTTCAGTATGGTCTTGTATATTAATAGTTTGTTTTCAATTGAGAGGTTAGATTTCCCAGACATATTAATCTTGCAATACGGATCATTTTAAGACGCTACCAATCTTGTTGATTGGCCATTACATTAATATCAGACCAAGATATTACGAGAACTCTGAAATTAAGATTAATTTAGAGCACTTCGGCTTGAGAGCGCCTCGATACTCTTGGGAAGGGCGGGGGATCACAAAGCAATATTCAATTTATGATTTATTAGTGGGATAGAAATTAAAGATAATAAAATTAATTAATTTTATTTAATAATATATAGCCTCAAGTTTTGTTATTTCAATTTTGTTTTGTAATCCGAACTTATCATTAGAGGCCGCAGTAAGGTTAGTCAGTGCTAATGGAGGCCGCAATAATTCTTTATATTTTACCGTTACTATTTTTAGTCATCACTAAATACCCACATTTCAGAATGCCTTGTTAAATAATAAAATATTAAATAATTCTATCACTAGATTAATAAATATCGCGCAAAAACGTTTAGAGGCCACAACTACGCCACAGAGGCCACATGGGCCTACGAGATTAAAATATTGCTAGTCACGATAGTCTTTAACAAACGAAAACTGTATTGAAAAGGTTAATTGAGAAGAATAGCTTTATGATCTTTCTTAGGCACTTCTGATAATATAGAAAGAAACTTTTTGAGTTTTTTAAATCAATTGAAATAATGCCCAGGTATAGCTTCTATACTCTCAGCATATTGTTTCTATATTTAATATTTTTATTGAAATTTACAACTGTAAACATATTTACAACCAGTAAATTTTCTATAGAAATATATTACATAAAGGTACTTGCGAAGCAGCTACCCATTGGTAAAACTTCAAAGATTAATTAATTTAGGAGGTCCTTTGGCCATCTTCTTTTCAGACGGCTCGGAGGGTTTTCAGGAATTGTGTGGGATGGAATGTTACAAACTAGAGGATTGGGGTGACCAAAGAGTTGGGAATGAAAAGAGGTATATATATCTAGTTCGGACCAAGTGTTTCACAAGAGGAATGTTGAGGTCCTTATGGATAATTTTATTTGTTACGTAATAAGGAGCATTTAGGATTTTAGGGAGGATTTTGGATTGTAAGGATTGGATACGGGAATAATTTTGATGTTTTTGTAAAGCCCCGAAGCTCAATACCGTATTTCCAAATGGGCCTGATGATAGTAGTGTAAATGATTTTTTTGTGTGAAAAAAAATGTGTGACTGCAGGGTTTGTTCATTATTGACAGACAACTCACACGTGTCATCACACGAGCAAAGGTAGTGAGGACGGTTTTCTATACTCTTAGAGAGAAGTATAGACCATGGCGATACTGCACTAAACAAATTCGTATTAAAGTGAATATAACAATGGATTAGTTGAGGGATAACTGTGCCTTAAATTGGGAGGTATATTTATAGTCCGTGGTACAGGCCCCTTTTTATCAAATTATTACTTTTGTAAATAGCTTTATCTCATCGTGACCTACAAATATTTTATTTACGAAAATTCTCGGAATTGGGGCGTTTACATCTTTAGGGCGGCAAACTTTGTCCATTTAATTAGGTATTAAAAACTCGTAAATACAAATTTTCTTTCCACTTCAATCGTACGATAACTTGAGCACAATGTCCAGAAAAAAGGTGGCCATAAAAAATATTAAGCCGTTTGTCCTCCCGCAGTGCTGCATCCTACGCCCTGATGAAGACCGGCAAAGTTGGTCAAAACGTCGGCAAAAATTAAATAATTATACTTTTTTAATTTAGTATTAATTTGACCTCACCCCCCGATCAACTCCTCATAAATAAATTTTCACTTCAACAGGATTGGTACGGTTTGTATATTCACCAACGTTGTGGGTTGAATGGATTATTTTCGTAATATTATGTTGTGTTCAGCAAAAACCATGTTTGGCCATATGTCTATTCCATTAGCTAGAAGTTTTTAAAATTTTTTTTAGGTAAGTTGAAGAAGTTTAAGGGTTTACAATTTAACGAGGCGAAACAGATTTAGGGAAGAAGTTGACTGCTTCTTAAAATAATTGTTGGTAATAGGATAGCCGGTCAAAGGGTTTCAGAAGCCATAGATTCACTCCTGTCCCCCCGACAGAGCTAACATTAAATATTTTTATTTACACTTTCGACCAGTGACTTGTTTTTTGGTCATTTTTTATAGATTATTTTTTCAAGTTTAAGACCCTTGTAGCAATTTCTCTAATACAGCGTCTAATAGCGAAAAGTTTGGAAACAACAAGTCAAGAACGTTTTGCGGGAACTCCATATTTTTTAAAGATATATTTTATTAGAGAAAACAATTATCAACTGAATAGAGTAAAAAAAAATTGTTGCAGATTAACTATTCGGTAATAATTAGAAAAAATATATACATAAGCCGGCGTCGAATAAGTTGACTTGTTACTTTGTAGATAAACGATTCGGAAAGCTTTCGTGGCTCAAATATGTACCTAAGTGCTTTGCAATATTCCATTATGACGTCAACATCAGAACTTCAGACAGCTGTGGTACTTTGTTTATTTTGTTTAACAAGTCGTTTATGGTTAAAATACTTTTTTTTTAGAAATTATATAATTAGAATTAACGAAATTTATTTAACAATGGGTCGATGAACAGCAATTCATAATTTCTTCTTGACTATCGGCACCAAGAAAATTGTCAGATGATTAAAGACTTATGGAGGTAAAAAGCTATGTTGAATTTTTATATTATATTTGCAGAAGTCCGTTATTACACTGTCATGTATAACATAACCTATCTGTAAATATTTTCCGAAAGGTTGGAGGTTTTAGTATAATTAAATAGGTTAATTAATTGATTATTTTTAAAAATTACAAATACCTAAAAAATAATAAAAATTATTACAATATTTTAAATGTTTATATTATGTATAAATGTATGCTTTTTAAACACTAATGCTTATAGAATAAACCTAACCTACAAAAGTGCTGAAGAAATATCCGAGCGATCCGTTATTTAGTAGAGGCTTTGTCAAATGTTGGACTAAGTAATGTATATTTGTAGCTCGGGTGAATGGATGGTTGTTCTGCACGTATTTCTCCACGACTGGCAAAGCCAAGCAACTTGCTTGTTTTAAGTTCTAGATTATTTGTACAATGAAAAAGAAAACAAATTTTCTTAAAGAATATTTGTATTTAATCTTCATATTACTGTCACCATTAAATAAAATGGTAGAATGTTTTTCGTTTGTAACTGCTTACAGCAAAAACTACTGGTTCGACATGCACGTGGTTTTCTCAAAATTGTTGGTATTATGCTGAGAAGGTTATAAGAAATAAAATACTCGTTCAAACAAGAAAAATAGGGTAAACATATTTTCATTTTACTATATGCTTGGAGGGTTTTCTATTTTTACTTAATAATGTTTAATTTTTCTTTTTTTTTGTAGTGTATTTGGTTCGAAAAACAGCACAAATAAGTATACTAAGTATTTCTGTCCATCTGTAGAAGGAAAGCTTGTTTTTGGTTTGTAACCACTGACCAAAACTGCAAAACCACTGTTCACCAAATTTTAACTAGAACATCGTCATACCCTCGGAAAGCTTTAGCAGTTACTTATCGATTTTTAATTAATTGCAATAAATATTCATGCATTCAATAATTGATTTTTAAAAATTAATCATATATCAACAGAATCAATTAGTGAAATGGAAAACGCAAAATATAAAAAAATTGTTGTTATGCTAATCAAATTTTTCTAAGTATAAATAACTACAAATTTATAAAGACAAGACTCGAAAACTATTTCAAACGTTATATAAATATATTTACATGTAAAAAAAAGAAACAATTCCATGAAAACTAGCCGCATTATATATATTGTTCATCGATTTTACGATTAAATCATGGAATTTATTGCCCAGTAAAGTTATTTTACATTCAAAATTAAATAAGTTTGACATACAAACTTAATGAAATTGCATAAGGTTAATATAATTATAAGTTAAAATAAAAAAATCAATCGATATCTTGAGGTTTTTCACAACATCGTAAAATGTTCTTGTTTCCAGAAATATTAATAAAAAACAGTCCTGGTATTTTTTGATTATTTAACTGTTTATACATACACAAATAATATAAAAAATTATATATTTAAAACTTATGATTCAATAAAGTTAGGCTCACAATTACATCATTTCTTTCTTGACTACTAATAATTCAAAAGGTGATTTATTTCCAACAAATATGTACTTTTAGTACATTTAATATATAGTATAGTTTTCTAAGTATACGTTAAATTTATTAATATAATTTTGTGTATCCAAGAAATAAACTGTTCCTTCAGAATAATATTTTGTTTAACGTAAGAAACATATTCGGTATTATTGTATTTAAAAAAAACAAAAAAAGAAATCATAAAAAGCTTAGTAATTATAACAACAATGATAAATATTTCTCCGTTTTAAAATATATAAAGGTTCCATAATTTATAATTATATATATATATATATATATATATATATATATTAAAATAATTATAAAATATGAAACTTCTAAAAATTAAAATAAATGTATTTTAAGCTCTGTTTGTTTTCATGAAGGAAGTTGTCTTGTCAACCCCAGATGGTTAGACGTCTGCTTGAAGTTTGTTTTAATAGCCTATTCCTAATGCTTTCAACTTACATCGTTCTTAATTTCTTGTTTGCAAAAGGATTTCCTCCGTAAATCTTCTTTGGCAAACAGATTGCTTTTTGTACTATTAGGAATTTAATTTATTTTCAAGCTCAAAGGAAAAGGTGAATCGAAATAACAAAGTGTACAAAAAATATGGCTCAGTCTTACTATGTAAATCAGTTTAAAAAATAGCCAGAATGTTTAAAAATTTCTTCTGGTTTTAGAAGATCTGAAAACAACGAAAATTTGATATTAAGTCGAAATACGGTATCCAAATTCACAAATAAAAAATTACAAATTTTTCATAAAAAATCTTAGACTTTAACGTCATTTTTACTTTATTATCAAAAATAGCATAAAGAAATATCAAGATATTTTCTAAAAATTTTGCGTAAATTCGTGGAAAATGGGTGTTGGATCTAATAATACCATTAACGTAAATATTAATGCTTAAATATTTATAATTATAATTAAAATAAAAATCTTGTCTTATTATTAATATAGATAAATACAATTCTGTAATGAAAAATTTTCATTTTAAGGTTATTGTATGTTAAATTATAATTAAAACATGAAGTTACTTTTTGAAGCTAGGTATACTTGACTATATTTAATATGTATAAATATATATTAAAATAACGTATTTTATTAAAATTAATATTAGTTACAATGTTGACATCTTTTCATATGAGTAGTTATGTTCTATTGAAGTAGTTGATTAATGGCCATTTATATTTTGTCTTACTTTTAATTTATTAATTATTTGTTTAAAAATATACAGGTTACGTCACGTTATTGTATTGATTATTGAATTTATAAATAAAGTTATTTAGTTTTAATTTTTTCTATGTGATCATAAAATTATTCCATTATATTGATAAAATGATTAAAACTCCTTAAGAAAATACTATTTAAAAAAACATTATACTACCTAAGTAGAAAATAAATAAAGAATTTGTATTATTATTTTTTTTTTTTTGTAAAAATATTGAACAAAAATAATAAAAAAAAAACAACAAATGTTTTTTTAAAAATAAAATGTTGAACAATTAGAATGAAAATATATCCAATAATCACTATCTGACTTTTATTTCTTTATTTTTTTTTTCGATATTAACTTGTTTTATTTTCGATATAGACTTTAATAATACTAGAAAATTAATTATAAAAAAAAATTGTACTACTAAAACCCATGAATGATCTTGTGTTCAGTACTGTGTAGAGAACGTACAGTTTCTTGGTCAGCAGTTGTACAAAGAGGTTATTTGACAGAAATCACGGTTACACACCAGGTTTCTCCCCTTAATCAATTATTTAATTAAGGGTACTCACTCTATAGAGGCTGGGTGTGCCCCTGGTGGGTCTTCTGACCCCATGGCTCGATCCACGGTTAATGAAACAAAACAAAAAATTTATTTACCAGAAGCCGGGATTCGAACCTGGGACATTGATCATTAGAAGTTCAGCGCCACACCATTGAGCTACCGTACTACCTGAAACGAAAAAATAATAAGTAAAAAAAATTGGTAACAATCAAACATTTATCTTAAATAAATTATTTTCTTCAACTGTGTGTGAACCAATCATATTGAATTTGTCAGAAATTGTCAATAGACATATTTTAGTATAATTTGAGGCAGCCATTGCCAATTGAAATACATAAATCAATTTTAATAATTGTATTTAATTAAAATCCAGTAAATCCTATGTCAAGTTTTAGCAGTCTTATTTATTCATGTCTTACATTAACCGATCTGTTTTACATTTCTTCATGAGACCGGCACAGATCCAATTTTCTGAAAGAAAGAGACGGATTTTCCCTGTTTGTAAAGTTTGCCAAGTTGTTTCCTTCCTGGGACAAAACTTTTTATTATTTCATTTCTCTGTTAGGGTTTTGCAAGAACACGCAAGCTAATGTAAAGCCATTTATTTTTAAATAACAGTTACCGACATAGGTTATTTTTACTTGCAAATGTCCAAAAATACAATATTTCTAATAAAAGTATTTTCCTTAGATATTGTTACAATATTTAAACAAATGATAATTATCTCGGGATGATTGCTTCGCTCATGTCGTATTAGAAACTCATTAGAGCTTTGTATTACTCCTAACGTACTTTAAAGGTTTGATGGGGGTTTAAGATTCATTCCTTCCGTAAATTTTGAAATAGATATTTCATTTTACAAATTTATTTATAGTTCAATAATTAATTTTTAGTAAATATTTTTGAGTAAAAAACACAAAAATCCTTTTTATCAATCTTGAACACCAAATATCCATCACAATTACTGACAAAACTTATTCTTAAAATACCTCCGGCTTATTGGAAACACTCATCATTAAATTAATATTTCATAAGTTAAATCTTTATAAAGATAAACGTTTGTAAATTTCGTTCTTATTTATCAATGCATAACTACCTTATGAACATCAAAATGACACTTAATATTTAATTATATGAAATAGATTTAAAATAATTCGACAACGTTATGATTGATTGCCAAATTTTAAGTTGTCATTAAGCACATTTTTCATTTTATTTTTTTATTAAAATATAGATGAAAAAGGATTTAACTTTTATAGAATGGATTACAGAAAAAAAAATTATTAGAATCTTAAAGGGTTTCAATGTATTAAAAAAATCTGTATTTTCACGAAATATGGAACAAATATGTATGATTCATCTCCATAAATGACTTTTCTTACCACATTTATCGGTATGGTTGGGTCGGTTTTTCAAATATTTTTTTATATCAAATTATGTAGAATATTAGAATTATTTTCAAGCGAACTTTAGAATCATCTTATAGATTAAGAGTTTCGAAATATTTCTTTGTTCACATTTACTAGGTATAATTTTATTTTAATACCCATTTTATTAATTCTGCAAACTTGTAAGAATTTTCAGGTTATGTCATTTCAATTGCTTAGTAACAGTTCATTGACAGGTGCCATTTTATTTATTTATAATTTTTTTTTGTATACATTTCTATTATTTCTACATGCCATACTTCACATTTGTGTACATATTTCTTGAACTTTTTTTATTATTCTTAGGGGACTTAAGTTCCAGAATAAACTTATGTTTCGTGCCAAATGAAAGGATGGCCGATATCTTATATTTCTTTTTATTAGAGAAATGGATCTTTGTTGAATAATTTACGTTTTAATCAATATACTTTGCCGCCATATATTTGAACATTTTCTTTTGTTATAGTTAATTGATAAGTTGATAATAACATCCTACAAGACAGCTGTTAGTTGATTGCACCTGTTAATTAGGTAAAGTAACGAGACTATGCTTTAATCAATGGGAGGTTGATGTCTTAGCCTAATTAATTAATTAATTATGCTTGTATAATTATAGAACATTGAATTTTTCGTAGCTTGTTACAAAAAAAAAAACTTTTATATTACACTCTACTTCACTATATCATTGCTCTATATTGCATCATACGAGGTTTTGTCTTTGAGCTAATCAACCTGAGTGGAAGAGAAGATATTCATTCCGTTATAGCGCCTAGTAATAATTTTAAAATGGTACTGGCCGAATTAGAATCAGCATCGGTAGAGGTTCTATACCCCAATACTCTCAACCGTCACGGTCTCTAAATATAATCAAATTAAAAATAACGATTTTTTAAATATTTTTCAAGTTTAGTGGTTATGAATCTTTGTTTTTCTTCCAGATCTCTGTCATATTAACTGATACGCATTTATCAGTGACGAACTAAATACATCTTACTAAAATTTACGTTTAAAATGAAGAAACCTACTGAGAGCTTCAATGATTTTCATGAGAACGTAAATATAAAGGCTAGAAACATTAAGTTTGTCACTAATACGTATCAATTCATATGACAGAAATCTGGGACAAAACAACACAATTTCATAACTACCTTTTGTGAAAAATATTTGAAAGATCGTTATTTTTACATTTTTTATATTATCAATTAAATGTGTTTTTAGGCTATTAAGTTTATAACTTATTTCTTCACTTAGTTTGATGTGAAATTCAAAATTTTTCGTAATGAACCTCAACTTAATTAATATGGACTTAAAGCTGATTAAATGAGAAAGTTTTTCAAAAAAATTGTTTAACTGTAGCATAGTTAAAAGATCATAAACAAATCGAGAATTATTTATAATTTTTTAATAACAGAACTTAGCTTAGTTTAACCACTCAAAGGTCTTCTTTAAATAGTTGTAACAATGACAAACTCTTACTTTTGTTTAAAACAAATTTTGTCTTGTTTACTATGGAGCAATGTTTAGTCACTTAAATCAAACGTTTTTTAAATTATCACTTCAAATTCGACAAAAAAACGTGATTTGCTTTAAAAAACACAAATCTGAAATGTTCTACTTTTGTTCTGAAAATTAGGCAATTGTTCATAAAAAGTTTTTTGTAAGCCTTGATATCTACAATCAACCTTTTAAACATTTCCTTCTATTTACAGAACACCGTGTATATTTTAAATCTCTTTTCATATCATATTTGTTTTTCAGTACATATATCACATGAATTCCAAGCTTTTTAAGTCAGTTAATTCACCTATTCGCGATTTAATTTTGCTAAGCTAGAATCTATCACTCTTTAAGCCCCTTATTTATTATATATAAATGTTATACAGAATATACATGTACATGTTTTTCTTCCTATGTATATGTATATGTAAAAATCGATTTAAAGGACAGATGTAATTTTGTTTTGTTTAGTTTGTGAGGTTTTGTGCACGTTTATTAAAGGAATTTATTTATTTTTGTTTTCCTTTATGTCTTTTATTTTTTCTAAGCAGCGATTATTCGGTTCCATAATTTTTTAAGTGAAAACTTCTTTAGGCGCGTTTTGCGTTTTTTTTTTTTTTTCTGTTGATAGTGAATTAGATTGCTCCATCAGATTTCGAAGATTTAACGCTCGGGTAAAGTCGACGAATTGAAATGTTTTTACTTATGTATTAATATATCTCAGAAACTAAAAATCGGGCCTGCATACTTAACAGACTGTTCAGCATTTAATCCTCTCTGTAATAGGCTGTAATTCAAAATTGTATCTTAACGCGACGCCGTATCAGGAAGGCGAATAGGAAAAAATAGTGCCGAAAACCAATTGATAACGAGGTTAGTTGAACATATGGATTAAAATATTTCAGATACTAAAAATCAGTCCTGTATGCTGTAAGCAAAATGTTCAACATTTGATCATCTTTGTAATGAGCCATTATTAATCATTTCTATTTCATATTATTAATTTCGTCTTGTTGATGTTTTCACTTATGTCGTGTGGTCTAAAGCACACTCCTTGATTTTTTTTACTTTCCTACCTATACTAGGAAAGGAAAGTATTGCGATGAGGTCAAATTTCCGATTTGCTATTTTCGACGGATCTGAACGTTTCAGAGCCGCTGAATCCGAAAAACACACTTTTAGCCATTGGGCTATCTGTCTGTCTGTGCCAAGATATTCTCGGGAACTAGTGAACCGATTTTTTTGCTTCCTTTTTTATTTTGTAAGGTTTTGACTACTGGTGCCTTGACAGAAATCGGGTTCTTCATGGACAATAGCTGCTGCGCAATAAATTAAAAACATGTTTTTTTTATAGACTGTTGCGCGAAAACGGTTCTAACGATTTTGATAAAATTTTCCTATAATATTCTAATAATTGTCCTTTCAATTTTCGTACATGGAATAAATTCCCGAAAAAATTTAAGAAAAAAGTTATATAGAAAAGAAAAATGTTTTGAGGCCAACTCGCCAAGTATATATTCTATGGTAAAATTTATAAAAAAAAACTTTTAAAGGCAATTAAATTACCAACAAAACAAAAAACAATTCATCGGAAGCGAACCAGTATTAGCGATGATACAGCGTATTCTATTTTCTTCACATTTTATTCTATTTAAGAAAATCTGTTGCCTCTATCACACAAGCTTCACTATTATCTCTACTTTTATCAGAAATTATTGTTTGACAAAATTAGGCTATTTCAAGAATTTTTTGATCAATAATATTAGAAGGTATTGAAATTTTTACACTGATCTACCTTAAGCCGATTCACGTTGCTTTAGTTTATCAAATATATCCTACTCAAATCTTTTCTTTGATCAATTTTCAGGAAGATAAATCTCATTCAATTTTTTTTGTTTCTTGATGGACATATGTAAAGATATACAATTTTTTTCTGAAATAGGTAGGAAAGTTGGGTGAATGGATACACCAGATTTTTTTTTATTGTCATAGTTTTTCTTTCGCAACGCTATAGTAGTCATTGGAGAAAAAAAAAAAAAAAAATGATGAAACAAATATAAAATTTTCTGCAATGTATTCTTAATCATCTATTCACTTGAAGAAAACGAAGAAAGATTAGTAGCTGAACCCATTGGGAATTCTAATCGAGCAGTCAGTAACATTGACCTTCCTAGTGGGCGACCATCCATAGTAATTAGAGACAATGGTTCGCCAGAGGAACCGGATATTCTAAGAAAGAACTACAGGAGGGGAACTCCTGCATTCCGGAACAAGTGACTATTGCAGAACTAGGTCGAGCTGCAATTGATTCGAGTCCTCTTCCAATTGTAACGACTCCAGGACCTTCTGCACTCTGTATTAAATAGTAATTACATGGATCAAGGTGTAATTTTGCTAATGAATATATGGGATTAATCCGGTTACGTTCAAGACAATATTCAATTAATAATCACATGATTATACGTTGTTATGTTTGGAAATATATAATCGTTATATCGATAGAACTTTTACATAATCGCACACCATTGGGTATGAAAACTATATCCGGTGTGAAGAATAAAAGCTATTAAAATTATAGAAAAATCCAAAACTCCGAAATTGGGTTGCGGACTGGAAATAAATAATAATAAAAAAAAAACGAAATTAAAAAATCTATAACAAAAACACATACATACTTAGCTTATATAGTATGTACGTGTTTTGTTTAATTATTTTTCTTTCTTTCACGCCTCTATCCTAAAGGGTCATTGGCGTTTCACTATAATTTAAATTCTGCCAGAAGTATTTCAATTTATTTATCTTGAGTTATTTAATTATAAATATTTCACAATTCAATTTCTTTTATCACACAATTGAATAAATAATTTATTCCTGATCTGTTTTCTCAACATTTTATCCATTTTCTTTTAAATTAATAACTCCCATAAAATAAATCTATTTCTTAAGAGATTTCTTTTAGGCCGCTGTTCATGAGACGTAAATATTTTGTATTTTTTTTTTTAAATTTAAATACAGAATACTTTTGTTATTTTGTATTTGAAATTATTACATAATTACTTCATGATTATCATTTAGTTGTTATTTTGCTTCTGTTTTCTTTTTGTACATATAGTGTGAATGTTTTCTTACCTCCCTGTAACCATTGTCAAGTCCTCTGTCCCCTCCCATTCCAAAAGATCTCGACCTTCTGATCTTTATACGCAAACATTATACTTATACATTACATTTCTTTGTTAATTCATTTTGACATTCCTTTTTTTACCTAATTTCATTATGTTTATTTAATTCATTATGATTATTTCATTAGTCCCCAACTTTGTTGCCGTTATTATTTATTTCAAAAGTTTGTCTCTGTTACTGTTATTATTATTGTTTTTTTTTCTTCGTAATTTCCTAACTATGTTACTGTAATGTTATATATCCTAATTTTTCTTACGCTACGCTTTATTCCTGATTTTGTTATTGTTATTTTATATTTTATTTATTTATATTTTATATTTTTGCCTCTCCACTTATTGATTAATGTTAAGTTTATTCTCCCTCCGAGGCGTCTGAAAAGAAGATGGCCTCGAGATCTCCTTTTGTAAATACATTTTTAGAGTGCTACCAGTGGGTAGTTTCTCATCAAGTGAATTCATGTTATTATATTATTTCGTTCACATTTACGGAGTGTATTTTTATTTGTAATACAGTTCTAAATATCATCAATAAAAAAATAAATAAAAAAAAGTTTATTCTACCTACGTGGTAATAGAAGATACCTTTCACCTACATATTATATGTTTAATACCTATAGTTATCTGATCTTTCCTTAGCACTGATGAAGGCCTGAATTTAGGTCGAAACGTTGGTAAAATAAATACTATTGATTTATTTTTACTTTGTATTTTTGACTGAGCACTCCAACCAACTTCTCTTCAATTTTCATTACAGTTAATCTTCAATCCACTATAATAATATTCTATACTACATATCAAACGTATCTTCTCCATCTTTCTTATACTAAGAGCTCACTTTCTTTCTTTTCGCTTTTCTTTTAATCCTTGAGGTACTGACTGGGAGTACTTTAGGAACGGAAGGAGGTGAAACTTGAAGGAAGTAGAGTGATCATTAAAGGTAATGGCAGGGCACCGCTCTAGGTATTAACTTAACCCCTTTTGAGATTGTCCGAGCTCATCAAGTAATGGAGAACCCATGTAGTAACTCACGGCTAATAAACTTCAATGATATCTGTAATAATTTATCTTCCACCTTTCTCCTACGTCAATACTTACTCTGAAATTAGTCGTATTAAAGTAATACCTTCCATTACTAACATAAATAAGATGGATGTGAATTTTCCTCTCTTTGTTAATTTATTTATTTTAGGTTCGAATCAGGCGAGGATTTTTACAGTTTAAGTATATAACAGTCTAAAATTGATTACTTTAGGAATAAAACAAATATATCTTGCTTGTAAACTTTTAGTCCTTCCTAAGTTTTTACTATAACAAACTGTCAATGGCATAGAGAGTACCTACTGCTTTACTGTGGGCTATCCGTCACATATTACAGACCTCATATATTTAAAACTCATTCTTAACTAGTGTCGGTCTTTCGTACTCAGTCTTGGTCTTGCACAGGAGTCTTGTAGTTCCCTATTAGCTTCTAGCTATTTATTACACTAGTAGACCCATGCGACAAATTCGCACAGTATATTGTTAAGTGTTCCAATGTCAAAATAATAAGAAAATAAAATAATGCAACGTGTCATAAAATAAAGAAATCATTTGTTACTTTCTCAATAAATATGATCGAAAAATTAAAAAAAAAATTAAAAAATCATTAATGTTTAGAACCAACGTGTTTACTAATTTCAATAAATTGTATCTTTGCTAAAAATTGTCCATGTATTCAATGACATTATTACAAGTAACGTAAGGTTGTGTGGACGCGAACCCTTTGCCTTGCATTATGACTGACAACCAAATATTTTGCCTTCATTTTCATTCACAAAAAGGTTTTTTTTTTACTAGTCATGGTCTCTGTCTTACAACAATTCGACGGTCTTGGGCACCGATTTCGGACAACACTATAGAGAATCACTTTATTTTCATAAAAGGGTACTGCACATTTATATTGGGTTGCATGGTTATCAATCATTATTAGACAATTCTTAAATCTAATATCATAATCAATAAATATCAGTATAATAAACAATTATTATTATTATATTAATTTTTTTTAATGAAGTATTATTATTATTTTTTCTTCTTTATTCACTATTTCTTACATTAACATTCTATTTCCTTTTCTCTATCTTCTCTCATACATTAATATTTCTACTTATAACAGCTCTCTTATTCCTCCTCACCTTTTCTCCTCTCTCTTCCTAATCTAATTCATAAAATAGAAAAAATATATTTTTTTTGGCACTGGGACGTGAACTCGTGACTATTTTAAATCCATTGTATCATATATCAGGTTGCGAGGCAACGGCGGTGCTGTACACACACGTTAGCCCGTTCGGCCACCCCGCCCACTAAATAGATAAAATACTGTTGACGTGTTCGATAAAAAATATAAAAAATGTTGTAATATATACATGCCTCACTCCCATGAACAAACTCTCTCCCTATCCGCTCCCATGCATATGGTAGCATATGGATGGTTCCCAAGGAGTCGAGGATTATATTCTCTGCCAATCTTGTCACGTCCTTTATGTCGACACCAAAGTCCTCCATGAAGCTTCTTGTTGAGTTCGGTATCGTTCCATTAGCTCCGAAACAAAGGCCTCTTACGTGGAACTCTCATGGCCCCAAAACTCTCGCGGAAATTTTCATTTAGGAGAGGGATGAATTTCTCATATGTTTGCTTTTTTTCCCTTTCCACTTTGTCTGCTGATCAACATCATTGGTTTCATGCCTCACGATAGGGTCCAAATTCATCGCCGACTTTGAAGGCTATGATGTCTGCATCCCGGAAGGATCCATCCGTATCGCTGCAATACAGTTCATCGAAACAGGCGTAATCTCTCGATCTATGGAGCCTCATCAACTCATGTTTTACTTTGCGGTAAAGGAATTTTATAAGGAGGAAGTTGTTGGAGCATTGTGCTCCATGAACACTCCACCGTTGGTAAATATCTTTAACTCTGTGTTTAATAAAGTTGAACGTTTTAAAAAGAAGATTTTATTCATCTGAGACTTTTCCTTTTGACAACCGTGGCATTAAAGTGTCCATCAAAAATGATCCTAAGACTTGAAGGTTTACGAGGTATTAAAATTTCAAAGTAGATTATATTCAGTAGGGAGGCTGAGCTTAACTGGTGGATTATCTTTTCCTCTCAATTTACAAAAAATAAAAGGGATTTTAAGGCTGACTATTGATACTCCCGTTATCTTTTAACGCTGCTTTAAGTTATATAAAATTAATTTTATATAGTATCTTATCTTATCCCGCTGGAAAATATCCATTCAGTTTAATTGTCAAGCAATTAGACACAGTTATCCATGAACTAATAATAATCCATTACTAGTTGGCCCCTGTGAATAATTCGCGGAAAATTGTATTTAGTGAAGAAATAGCAAAACAATATGGAGCAAAACAATATATAAGTAGTTCCAATTTATTATATAAGGAAGTAATTAATATTTTTTCCTTGCTCGATTACAATATTCCATTAAACATAATACACAAAAGTATTTGTACAAATTGTTTTGCTAAGACCTATTTTTAAACGCTGACTGGAAAGATAATAAAAGTAATAAAGACAAAATAATGACCCGATCGTGGGATTTTCTAAATTATTAAAAAAAAAATTAAATGTAAGGTAATTAAATAATAAAGTTAATTTATCAGCCATGAAAAAAATTGTAGTGGACTATTCTACTCCTAATTGTAATATCTTTAAACAGGAAGACATTATTAAGTATACCAAAACTAATGGACTGTATCTTTGTTAATAATTGTCCGATTTTTACAATTTGTTTTTTGAATGTATAGAAGAATATCTTCAAAATGAGTGGTCAATAATTGGATTTGATGAAGAATTCACGAAGTTATAGCGTACCGACAAAAAAACATCTTTTAGAAATAATATATAGGATAAAAGAGCTGTGATGAGATAGTCGTCATGGCAACGACTTCACTTTTCATTATGTTGTTTTTCCCTGCCGTTAACTAAAACATTCATAACTCCTCAGGATTTTATCCTAATTCAATGTTTCTACAACCGTTGATAAGCTGAATTATCGCTCTTCAAGACCGTATAGATAACTTTTTGATTAAACACGTCTATAAAGAGTAAATAAATAAAAACTCCTAAAAGGTTTTTATTTTATAACTTGTTATAAATTATTTAGGAAGGTACAGTTTTTTCCATTTCGCGTAGTTTATAAGGCCCTATATCGCAGAAAACATTCGAGTGAATATGCGGAAGAATATTGAAGTTATAACATTTTTTGTGATTTTCGAAATAAGATCAAAGGGGGGAGCCTCAGTTCAAATTTGTAGAACAAATTTGGTATGAGAAGGAGTTAGTCGAGGGTGCGGTCAAATAAATAAAAAAATTAAAATATATAAATAATTTTAATTTATATATTAAATTAGGAGCTCCCGCAGTGCCACATCCTTACGCCCTGAAGACGACCTGCAAAGTGGGTCGAAACGTCGGCAAAAATTAAAATTATTTATATATTTTAATTTTTTTATTTATTTGACCGCACCCTCGACTAACTCCTTCTCATATCATATCAACGGTCAACCATCTCTACATCATAACAAATTTTGTATTTTTCGATCGCAATGAAAATTCGTATTCGAGGATCTTTCGAGTTGCGAAATTCAAATCTCAACTCTGTTTCTCCTTAAAATAATACTTCTACACACTTTACTCCTTTCGTCAATACAAAACGTTTAAATTGTACATATTTCTATCGATTTATACGATTTTGTTTGTTTTGTAGTTAATTTAGTAATCCTTCTTATTATCATGGGTACAATCAAGAAAAAAAAATGCATACTTTTTGAGTTAATCGCAAATAAAGTCTCTTTTCCTTCATAACGTTTTTCTCAGAAATTTCGTGGAGATAGGACTATTTTCGCACATGAAGGAGAAGAATATCTTCAAAATGAGTGGTCAATACTGTTCCCCAAATGCGAGACCGAGACGAGTCTTGATTTTGCAAACTCAGTCTTGGTCAGGGTCTTGGTCTTGCGCAAGATTCTCGCAACAGTCTTGCAGTTACTTATTAGCTATCTACTATAGAGATATTACTGTATTTTTTTAGATAGGAGAAACGCAACTAAGCCCGAATGAAAAATTATAGGAGTTATGCAAAAGTATAACCAATTATTAATATATATTAACTAAGATTGCCAAGTATTAATAACTATTTTGCCTTAATTTTTAATAAAAAAATTGATTTTTTTACCAGCCCTCGTCTTGGTCTTGCAATAGTTAGGTCTTTTGGGCAACACTAGTGGTAAATCATTGGATTTGATGAAGAATCGACGAAGTTATGGCGTACCGACAAATAATTCCCTTTAAGAAATAATATATAGGATTGTGATTGTTCAAGACCTCTTTTATTTGTAGTTCTGTCATTATGAGTATAGAAGCCGAAGATATCTATGAAGGATGTGAATCTATGGGTGAATGGAAGGCATAGTTGGTTGAATCGAAATTTCTGGAAAAATCTGAGGATGACGAACTAGAAATTAATTTTATTAAGGAGGGTACAGGAATTAATGTTTCCATTAATTAATTTAAAGAGGTAAATCTATTTTTTTAATGCATCCATGTGCTAGAGAATCAATATTTATATAAATTTTCATATTTCAAAAATCTTTATAAAATGTCGATGAAAATATCGACTATAGATATTTCAAGTCTGTTTGTAATGAATCAGATATTTTTATAGTATCAAAAAATATAGACCAATATTTTTTTTAATTATTTATTTATTGAGAATTAAAACAACCTGCCACTTATAAATTAGTTATAGTGAGTTAGGATAACATTCACACTATATGTACAAAAAATATAAAATAAATAGAAGCATAACAACAATAAATAATAATCAAAAAGTATATACAATAGACCAATATTAAAATCGATGAAAATATGAAAGAAATATGAAAATATTCATTATCCCATCCAGAAGATTAAGGACACCATGTCACGTTTTCGAATTTTTTCGGAGAGCCAATTTTTCCATAACTTTGAACTAGTATAATTTGAATCATTTAATTAAAACGTGAATGTGGCATCCTTTTCCTCCGGGGCAGTGATATGTAATGTTGATATTATACATGATTAATAGGTCTAATAAATATTTTCGAGATATTGCTTAATTTATACTATATCTTTCCCTCATGAGGGTCAAGTTTTATTCAGTGTTATATTCCCGGAAAAAAAAAATTTTATTTTGACATCCTGAGAACTGGGAACTATACTATACGGTTATAGCATCGAGTGTTTATCTCCAGGACTTATTTCAGCGAAACTGCTTAAAGGAATAAATGTTATGACTTAGAGGCAGCTGAAGTGGTCAGTATAAGACTCCACGGGGGGGGGGGGGTTAGTCCATTACCCTCGGGTCAGCCCAGAATGTACCCCCATCCCACAGCCTCCCACCCCATCACTACAGCAAATATCTATATCCTTTTTCTCCTCTGTAGCAATCCGACAGAAGAAGCGAATATTTAACAGACAATACTTCAAGTAAAAACATTTTATGTGAACCACATTGTTTATAGACATTTTTTTGTAAGATTATTGATACAAAAATGTATTGACTTGTAGCCCGTGGCAAATACCATATTTTATCAAATTTTTAACATCCGTCTTATTAACTTACCGTACGGAGCTGAGCTGGATACTACTCTACTGTATGTGAAATAATAATTGATGAACAAGAATGGTAAAGAAGAACAAATCAGGAATTGTACACTCGATGGAAAAAGTCTGATTTGTTCAAATTAAAAGGATATTCCGATATAATATTCTAATCCTCATGAATAGGATGATGAGATGTTGACATATATATATATATATATATATATATCTTGAAGATACTCCTTACTTTCTGAGAATTGTGGGGGAAGTATATATATATATACATATATATATGTATATAAGAGGTAGTATATCGATGATAGTTTGTAAATATTTATGGAATTGAAATACAATGATTTACAAAGTTTGTCTCGCTTTTTGAGCTTTTCAGCTGACAGAATGACTAACTCCTCCAACTCCAACATTTTTAAGTTATGCCATTTCAGTGATATTTCTAGTTAAAAAATTTATAATATCTGTACAGACAGTAAGTAAGTTGATATTAGAGTAGGGGATTGCGATGTTGACATATAGAACTGTGAATAAAAGTGTACATTTGCCAAACAGAAGTATCACTGAATTTAATAAACAAAAATATAGACATTGGAGTTTGTCATTCTGTCAACTGAGTATTTTACTTTGAATAGACAAAATATATTTTTTTAATGTTTTATATTGCATATCAGCCTGTTATTGTTTTTTATTTAGGAGTTTCTTCAATATTAAGTTTTACTCAACCGAACTCCTTCTTTAGTAAGTTCCTCAATCTCTGCCGGTCCATCGTATCCTCCTCTGGTAGTCTCCTACCAGCCATACTCTTCACCACTCTATCATTCCTTCTAAGTGTCTTCCTCTCCTTCTTCTACCCTCTGCTTCCCAATCCATAATTGTCTTTGGTATCCTATCATCGTCCATTCGTCTCACATAGTCAAAAATTACCTGAGTCACCTTTCTTTCATTGTCTCTAAGATATTTTGTTTTATTTGCAACCTCTCTTTTATAGTTGTTTCTTACTCTTTCGATCCTTCATATCCACGCAGCTTCCCTTCAAAAATTCGTTTAATCTGAAAAGAATACTTTTCCCTGGGTCATGTCTCCGAACCATAGAGCACAAAGCTTTCTATATTAGTTTTTTTTTTTTTTTTTTTGTTAGTAAAATTTTGCTGTAACAGAGTAAATAATTAATTCCTTCCTCTGTTCTCTCATCACTTATGGATCTGAAATAACAAAATTATTTCACTTTAATTAGGTTGCTTAATATTGGGTTGGTGCTATCTTATTAAAATAAATAAATAATAAAAATACTTGCAGAAAGGAGGATATATGTTTTTAGAATCTTGAAGATGGTGGTATCCTGGTTCAAGTGGAATCTGAAAATTGATGAACGATTTATCTCATCTTGGAAACAGTTAAGCTAAGCCACATAATCAGATTTATAAATTAATAATTTAAAGATCGGCTTGGGTTGATTATTATGAATATTTCATTAAGGATAGGGGTGTATTCTTATGGGCCTAATATAATTATTTCATGTTTTCACTTATTCATACCCCTTTTAATATCGTAGTTGAAACATACATTGCCTATCATTGGATGTTTAGCACCAAATGTCAATGATGATTAAGTTTAACTTTGAAAATATATGACTCATTTATTCAATTTTATATTATATTTTCATTTGTTCGTTGAACACAACGCGAAATATTCACACGGGCCGACTTGTATTGATTTATTTTATTCACCTATTTTTCAATGTCAAGCACAAAAATTATTAACTTTTAAGTGTAGAGTGACATAATTATTAATCGAAGAAACTTTGTATCGCTGACAAACTACAGTGAGTTTGAGAAGTTCCATTAGTTAGAATTAAGGTCTAGTTTGTTTAAAATAACTTGGACCCTCTGATAATAGGCGCTGACTTGAACAATAGAGGGTCCCCCGCTGGGAAATAACTTTTGTTTGAAGTCGGTTTTAAACCTCGGCTCAGGTACTTGACCTCACCAGTTCTCTACTGCGATAGAAGCACAGAGTTTTTATATTACTTATAATTTCTTTACACGTTTTTTTTTTAATTATTGTTTATATCTTAATTGAATAGTTTATTAAAAACCCGAGGAATATTTTATTTTTACAGATTTTGGCTTGCCGAGTGGTTTTGTATATTGCACGTTGTTCACAGGGGAAACTAAAAAAACAAAACAACTAAGGTGTGTGTATTAGACCACACCATAGAAGTGAAAACATCAAAAACGCGAGATTAATAATTTGAAAAATAAATTATAAATAATAACTCATTATTAAGAGGACAAAATGCTGAACATTTAACTTCTTTAAAGTATGCAAGATCAAGTTTCTGAGTTATTTTATCCATAAAACTCGTTATCATTTGGTTTTCGACACTATTTTTTCTTTTTTGCCTATCTAAAACGGTGTCGCGTTAGGATACAATTTTGAATAATAGCACGTTACGAAGACGATGAATAAAGAATAATTCCCTCGGTGATTTTCCGATTTTTATTTTCTGAGATAATTAAATCCATTTGCAAAAACATTTCAATTAGTCCACTCCAGCTGACTTTATCCGAGCGTTACACATCAGAGATCATAACGGTTAAATTTAATTCCCTCTCTACAAAACAAATAAAAGATGAGTATAAAGAAATTTCACTTGTAAAAAATTCAAAGATTTCAATTAACTATTTGTTAATTGACAATAATAATTAACAATTAACAAGAACAATTTTCTATCCTCTCCAAGTTTAGTGAAATAGAGGTTTTTTTTTGTTTAAAAAGCAAATTTAATCAGATGAGCGGCATGATGGAAAAGGTTTATTTTATTTCACCTAAGAAAGAAAGAATGCAGAGAAGATTTCTTAGGCGGTTGTTTCTTGCTTGTGGAATCCAAGTTTCAAGCTTTTTTATCTTCCCAATTGCGTTGAAGTTGTCATTGATGGCTTGCTAACTGAAAGTTTATCGGTAAGTTCTAGAGCTGATTTTTTTTGTTTTCGACTAAAGTAACCTAAGTTTCTACATTAGGAGAATAAGTCCTTCCACGACAATGCTTGTCTTCAAGGCTCTCTCTCGAAATATTTTACACCATCGTTTCACTCGGACTGCCATCATTCACAACATTTTTGTTTAGTAGAGGATTAATAAATCTCGACACTCATACAAAATAATAATTTCTCAAATATAAACAGTTCGTTGTAAAAAGGGTTAATATTAAGAAAATATAAATCCTGCATTATTTTCAGGACAGCCCAATAGATATTGACGTATACGTACTTTAGTTTTGTAGTTTTCGACTAATATTGTGTTATATTTACTTGTATACATACACTGACAGGCATAAAATTCCACCCACTTGTTACCCATTAAGGAACCACGTTGGAAAGGTTGGCTCTGGGAAAAATTACAGGCTGCATATCTTTCGTTTCTTCTTCTCCACACCCTTTCACGCCCGTCTGGAGATCGAAGAGCGAATCTTGACTCATCTGTAAAAAGTACAGCACTCCATTCGTCCATAGTAGAATGGCTGTGTTCTCGAGCAAAAGCCAGCCGTGTTACTCTGCGAGTTCTGGTCAACTCTGGTCCTCTTACTGGACGAAAAGCCATTAATCCATACTCATTTAATGTTCTCCGAGCGGTACGTTCAGAAATTTGCACACCTCGAACTTCTTCGAGCTGATGAATCGCTTGAACAACGGTAAGGTGCCGGTTTCGTAAAATTCTCAAAGTCAAAAACCGGTCATCCCGTGGTTCTGTTACCCTAGGCCGTCCAGAACCGGGCCTTCTATTGTAAAAACCAGTTTCCCGAAAACGCCTGACGGCGTCTCGTAAAGTTTCATATGGAACTCCGATGGCATTAGCTGCATATCTAATGGAACGTCCATCATCAATAAGTGCCACACCACGAGCAACATCCTCAGCACTAAGAGGCATTTTTAAACTTAATATTGAAAAAATTAAAAGCCGGAGACTAAGAAATGTGCTGCAAGAAACGGCACTGAAATAATGATACTGAATAAACATTTTGATTCCATAGAAAGTAAACATTGGAATCTAGAATCATTTCATTGAATTAAGGATTAAGGGTTATTGTCCTCTATATTAACATTCCTAATTGAAAACAAACAAAAATATTACCTATTTATTCATTAAAAACAATAGACCAATCCAAAGCAGAAATATTTTTAGATGAAAACATGAAAAAATCAAGTGGGTGGAATTTTTTGCCTGTCAGTTCAATTCAATTTTCCGTATGTTCATTTTTATTTGTTTTTAATTGTCTCTTGAAAGTACGGGTTTTAAATGTATTTTAATGTTTATTTAAATAACAGATTTATTTTATTTTATTAATTGGAGACTTAGTATAAATTCATTCATTAGTATCATTTCTCATTTGTTTTAAATATAGTGTACCTAGTTTCATTTCTTAGTTTACGTAAGTTTTTTTTTTGTTTTATATAATTTTAATTATTGGAGACAGTATAAATCCATTAGAGGAGTTTAGTTTTTTTTCTCATATAAGATGTGAATATTTAGTATCATTTCTCATTTGTTTTGTAAATAGTTTTAAATATATTTTACCTATTTTCATTTCTTAGTTTACGTAAGTTTTTTTTTCTTTAATTTTAATTATTGGAGAATTTGTGCTCAGTAATTTGTTTTCTTTTCAATCTTTTATTTATTTATTTTTTTCATTTTATCGTTTATCATTTCTTTTGTATGTCGTTTAAGTATTTTATACATAGTTTAATTTGTTTAGTCTGTTTTTGTTGCTAGTTTACTTAAAGTTTTTTTCTTTTATTTACATGATGTAATATTCTATCTTCTGACCAGAAAAATATTCTTTTTTTTGTGTGTTCAACTTTGATATTTTTTAAGGGACTTCGTCTTAGAATAAAGTTACTTAATCTATTCTTTTTTATTCTTAAAGTACCTTGTTTGAAAAAAAGGTTTATTTTCCATTCTAATTATCAAGATTCTTATAATGCTTTCAGTGATGTGTTGCGATGTCTTCGGTTTCCAGTCCTGCATCGTTCTTATCGAGACTTGAAAATCATCTGGGGTATCAGAAACATTTTTTATAGTTGGGTGAAATATTGTCCAATGATTATGCAGTCTTGGATTAGTTCAAAATGTCTTCCTGGAGCATTCCTTACTCCTTTGGCAAGATTAACGAGACTGAATTAATCAGTTAACGATATATTCAATTATTTAATTTTTCCTATTAGCTTCGTGGCCACGGATATATGAAGAGACAAATATAATGTGTGTCATAGAAATTTTGCCTAACTTGGAAAACACTTGAGAATAGCCGCCTGAACTTGACACCAGATAACAAAGTTACATTCTGCTAGAATAACTGTAACGTAACTTCGCTTAGGATGGGTGAATTAGCCGAGATATGTAATTCGACAAAATATTCTAAAAAGGAAATTGGTCTGAGTTGAGGGGGAATCGCCTTTACGCTTCGTTTATTTTCTCTTTGTGAGCTGTACCATTCACTAACTTAGTAATTTCCGTTGGATGAGAGTTTTTAACCAATTTCCTTGGGTGTCCTATTGTAGACTCAGTCAAACATAAACAATATTTGAATATTAATATTAGAGCGATTTCCATCATAGTATAGTCGCTTTAAAACTAATATATATTTTTATCAGTCTGTTTCCAGGACATACAGTTTAAAATAGAATTATAAAATCAACTATATTCTGGGACAAAATTCTTTAAGGATAATAATGATATTCAGACTAACGATGATAGGAAAATAATGATATTTTTAGAGATATGAAGTAATCATTACTAACAACTGGACTGAAACTGTTGCAGTATTCCAAAATAATCTCAAAGGTGTGATGATGAGATTCACCTCCGAGAAACCTCTTTCACACCCATCCGACGATATGGATATCGAATTGATCTACTGTTTCAATGCGATAAAACTTTCTAGGAACAGTATATTGGAGTTTCTCTCGGAATCCATTAATTAGTTCCCTTTCATTCAATTTGAACTCGAAGGCATATTTCCTCATTTCAGTTTCCCCAAACGTTATTCTGACATTTATTGAACATTTTTTTTTAATCTATATCCTTGATGGTACCAGAAAGTCTTTTTTTCTCTAGGTAGTCAAGTTTCCATAGAGTTTTTAAGTGTATTATAGAACATTGCAGGCAATCCTACCTCTTTTTAATGGATGATTTAAGTCCTGAAACTTATTTTTCTTTCCTAAAATACAGCGAGATCAATTTGGGCTTTATATAACTCTGAGAACTCAGGTCATGCATTTAATCGATGTTAAAACTTGCAGAGAAACAATTGGAATACATTTTTTTCACCAATCGTCTAAAATTTTAACAAGCTAATGTGGTTCATACTATTTAATTTATTTACCCAATAGTACTGGATGAATACTTTTTTTCTTTATCTTAAATTATCTAATAACATTTATCAGAAATACTGACTATTAGTAAGTTTGCATCTTTCATGGTTTTAATATTTAAAGAGGAGATCCCTCGTCCAGCTTATTTTGAGTATCCTACGTGTGTTTCCAAACAAATGTCTTATTTTTATGTTGTTGTGTCACATATCAAATAAAAGCTCAAATAATAAGCTGTAAAGTGGTCCATGAAACATACTCCGAGCACCATATTTGTAATTCTTCATTAATTTTTATGATAAAAAACATGGTAAAATGCGGTAATTTATAATAATTATTTATGATGTGTTTTCTAAGTTTTATCATACTTAAAAAAACCGTTGGAAGAACTAATGAAGCCTTATTTTTAAGATGTTATTTCTTTACGATTATTTTTTAGCTTGACGTTTTGCAATTTGTTTTCTATTTTCAAAAGCTGCTGACTAATTTTTTTTTTTTGTTTATTTATACAATATTTACAACTGTATAAAAAAACACATCTAGTAAATTCGCACATGGATACAATGACATGAAATACATGTTGAGAAACTACCCATTGGTAGCACTCTAATAGTATGTCTGTATAAGGAGATCACGTGGCCATCTTCTTTTCAGACGCTTTGGAGGGTTATCAGCAGAAGATTAGAGCGTTTGTCTAGTAAGTGTAGAAGTAGTCGGCTGTTTGTTGTAGTTTCAGTCTGGTGTGATGATTCCGAGTTAGACGTTTGTCCAGATGGAGTCCTAGGTAACGGATTTGTTGAACTGGGATAAGTGGGGAATTGTTAAAGTATACTGTAAGACAGGAGGTCATAGGTTTACGACGAAGCGAAAAGATAATTTGATGGCATTTATTGCAATTAATTTTAATTCTCCAGCTCTGACACAATTCATAAAAAATTCATAACTAGTTGTTTAAGTATATTTTCTTGTTGCATATTATTGTGAACGGCATAATCTCTGTGACAGCACCAAAGTATTATTCATGAAGTAGGTTCTAAGCCTGGCTTCTTGCTCACGGCAGGCCTTCATTAAACTAATAATTCCTCTTCCTCCTTGTTTTCTAATCAAATATAGTCTTAGCATTGATGAATTTTGGTGACGTTGCCGTGATTTTATCATTTTATCATTTTAGAAGAGAAAATGCTACTAAATCTGCTCACATCAAACCATCATGTTCAGGTATGAGGCGGGAAACTACTCAGCAGCCACCTTCAGCTGAAAATAATGCCCCACCTCAATTGCTCCAATTACTCAATGGTTTAAACTCCCTCATACAGCCCCTGTTTAGTATCCTCCAACAGCTTGCACAGGTGACTCAAGCCATGTATCCACAAAATGGCCGCTAATCAGCTGACTGCAGGCTCTTTGTCCATCCTTCTGTGGAGACATGGCCACAGCTGACATGCCTCAAAACATGAGCAAGAGACTAAAAAGGCGTTGGATGAGGGATCTCCTTCCTTAGACAACCTAAGTAATTGGAACAAGTTA
The DNA here is from genome assembly GCA_928085145.1 of Nezara viridula. Classification (NCBI taxonomy): domain Eukaryota; kingdom Metazoa; phylum Arthropoda; class Insecta; order Hemiptera; family Pentatomidae; genus Nezara; species Nezara viridula. The sequence continues at coordinate 27,592,099 of OV725083.1, read as the reverse complement.
GGGAAGAGGTACTGCTGAGTACTTTCCTTCCCCATGCCTGTCATGTCATTATTTCCTGTATCGTCATCACATTTGCTGATTGTCAACAATATTTTGACAGGCGCAAATATATTTGTTATAGACAAAAAAAAAAAAATTCAAACAGTGAGATACTAAGATACTTGTAGGAGTTATTTAACTGAAGTTGCTTGATGACATCACTATTATTAAGTTCAATATTAGCTGAATAATAATAATTCCTAGTTCAATAATAATAAGTTAGTATTATTATTATTATTTTAAATACATCGGCAATTTGTATTACAAAATAGATCAATTAAATTCTTTAATTTAACTACATTTTTTTAGCGTATAGAGGAAATGAGAAAATAGGCAGAGAATTTTAAAGTAGTAAAGTTTCAAAACACTTTATGATGAAGATATTTACCTACTTCTAAATATTTTATATTTTTTTAGAAATATATAAATTCTTGTTTATTAAACATTATAATTGTATATTTAACTTTCCTCTGAAGTATTTCGAGAATTCTCTGCTTTGAGGCTGAACAAATGAATGGACCAATTTTTCATCGGGTATTTCCTAATTCCCATTATTTGTTGAATAAATCTCCAGAAGGAAATTCAAAGCTTTTCAATACTATATTCCCTCATTTTTTTTTTTTTTAATTTACTTTCCATTCTTTTCCTTCAAGTAAATTCGCATTTTGTTTTGAAGTATTATAATAATGGAAAAAAATTAATGTTGAAGAGAACGGTTAATTAGTTTCTTTGATAATTTTCTCTTTTTTCGGAAAGGGAGCGCACATTTATCAAACGATCATTAATTGAACTTGATAATATTAATGAATCTTCTGGTATAAAAATTAAAATAAACTTTTTTTTCAATCCTGATTTATGAAAGTATATTTTCTTTCTTTCTATTTATAGCCCTTTAAAATATATATATATATTTTTTTCATATGTATGTTGGTATTCTTATATGTACGCTTACCCATTTATGTACACCGCAATTACAGATTTTTTTTTTTTTCCATTTGGAACCCGCAGGCTCCTAGTCACTTCCTTAATATTTCCCCACTTTGACTATCGCTGTACGGTATATGGGGTGTTTCTGTGATTCTCGAGACGAAACTAAAACGTTTGATAAATTTCTTCGTACGATTCATCTTCAGGATACCAAGAGATGCCTTTGTTTTCCGTTTTTATAAAAGATTTGAAGTGGCTTTGCCCTTCCTATCATCTTAAGCATTTCCTTGCATCTTCCTCTTCCAAGTCATCTAATCCCGCCCTCCATCATACATATCCGAACTCCTTCAATTAAATATTCTGTTCATTCTCGCAATACCCATTCTCGGTCTGCAGATTTGTATACAGGGGCCATCGAACCCCTGCTTTCGTCACATCGTTGATTATTTTATCTTCATCGCTATGGAACTCCATCCCTTCCTACATACGTCACTTCAATACCCTCCTTACCTTTAAACCTCGCCTGTTCAATAATTTTTTATCTATCCAGTTCTCATAAAATTGTAAATAGATATAACTGTAAATATGCACATAAATTATTAGATTGTCTTAATTATTTTAATTTTATTATTTACATTTTTGTTTCTTAATTTATTATAGTTAGAAAGTAACTTATACTTTTATTATGAGTATTTACTTTGTAATTTTTTTATGTATATCTGAGGCTCCATAGACCAAATTTCTGTCTTTCTGTATTATTCTAAAAGGAATTGTCCCAGAATAAATAAAATATTATGATTATTATATAGAGTTAATTATTTCAAGTTACGTTTTAAGGCCTAATTATAGTTATAATTTTATGTCTTATTATATGCCATAATTGTTTAAAGTTTTAATTACTGATATATATTTTTTTTTCAGCACCCCATTATTATCCTTTGTGAGTGTGTATTATGATGTATATCTTGATTCCATTTTGTCCTTTTTCTGCAGTGGCATGTATCATAAGGAATTTCCGATTTTTTCCTTTACCATGTTTTAAAGTACTTTATTTCAATTTAATTATTGATATATATTTTTTTTTGCTCCTCTATTTTATTTTTCAACAATCAAATATATAAGTACATACGATAATATACATGTATATCTTTTTCAAACTTTGTTCTTGCACTACCCTATTACATTTTAAGGGCTAATTACTGTTAAAACAGTAAAATAATAAATAATAATCCGAAAAGTCATATATCGTTCATCTTGTAGACCAACAACGCAACTGTAAAATTTAGGAAAAATAATTTATAACGTATGATTGTCAGGAAGCCGTGTTTGATCAAATCGACGATTTAGTATAATATAAGCAAAATTTAAGTGGATAGAACAATTTTACCCTGGGAAAATTATTTTTTATAATTATGTAGTTTATATCATAATTGTTTTAATCACTTTGTCTTTCCTATAAAATTATTGTTCATTGTTCCTTCGTATTAGCAATACTATGAAGATATGCGAATATATGATCATCGAATTATACAAGGTAGCTTAGCTTTTTACCGTTTAATGTAGAGATTATTACTTTAGATAATATTTGACTTCATTGATTAATGTTTCTCATCCAGTTTCATCCTTGGTAAAACGATTTCAGTAAATGATCTTAATTCTAAACTTAAAAATATTTTTTAAAGGAATATAGATAACACACGAATTGCTGACTTTGTAAGAATTTCTTTTTAAATTTGCATGGAAGAAAGAAGCTGTCTTGACGGATATGAATTATTCATAGAGCTTGTGAAGTATGGAGACGTAGCAAAGTTCTCACTGCTTTGTCTATGAAGCAGCATCCAAACTTTTCCTCTAGGTTGGGTCCAATTAATTTTAAAGTTCTTTTTGAGTAATCTTCTTTTAGTATCGTAGTATTCGCTTTAATAAGTTTTTATCTTAAAGCTTTGATATGTAAACTTTTAAGTCCACTAAAAGTTTGTAAATAATATTATTTTAAATTATATAAATCTTTTAATATTGTTTTAAATATTAATAAAATAAGTAGCAATGTGTAAACAACATAAAAGAAAAAAAAAGAACATATAAAACTACAACCAACGGGTTCAGCACTTTATTAAGAAGTCAGGTCAGGATCACGCTCAATCGTCAGGTTTTTCTCTTTATTAATTATTTAATTAAGTTTACGCACTTTATAGAGGCTGGGTGTGCCTCAACAATAATAATAAATAAAAAAAAAATACTATAGCACTACAAACCATCCAGGGTTTTATGTTCAGTACTTTGTTAAGGATTTTGAATAAATAGAAATTTGGAACCTTCGTCATAGTGGTAAAATATTTGTTTACTTGTTAAACCAAATAGAAAAAAAAGTAAACACAAATAATATCATTAAAACAGGGCATACTTTATGATTTTTCTAATGATTTTTTTTCTTCAAATTTTATTAAATTAATTTTTTTTTTCAGGTGAGTGTGAGTTCCTAGTTCTACTGAGATATTGTTTGTAAGTAAAAAATCAAATCATATTCTTTATGGAGAAAAAGGTACCTACCAATCACCATTTACATTGATTCTAACCGATCTCTTTTAACATTAATAAATCATTTTTTCCTTAGAATAGATTTATTTTCGTAGTGAAAAAATATGTTAATACAATTTTATATTTATTATAGCACATTTCAAATCACAGGAAAAAAAAATTAAATAATGGTTTTTAATAATTTATTATAGCCATTTTTTGTGAAAACACTGATACTTTTTTCTCACCTCATTTCACAACAAACCTAAACTTTATTAATATTAAGATTATTAAGGAAAGACAATATTTTTATAAGTTTCATATTTGTAGTATGGTTGGAAGATGATAAAAAAATCGAATACTTCATGATTTTTTTTTAAATAAAGTACTTTATCCATAAATATTCTTTAAATAATTTTAACACTGACATAATTTACTTTCAATTTATTTATTTGATTTTACCTCTTCCTTAAAGGGTCATTGGCGCTATGCTTTTTGGTCTTTTCTATGCTTTTTGGTATATACCGTTGATTTAAAAAAAAATCATTGTTTTTTCCTTATCTTCTAATAGCTCTTTGATATTGTCTTGTAACTACATAGAGGTTCGTGTGTTTTTGAATAATGGAGTCTACTAGTATGTGTTTCACTGTCATTAAAACTGAGCAAATGACTGGGTCCCAGTTTTTACAGAAGATATTCATGAGAGTATTTTCCAATGCAAATATGGCATAAAACAACTTTTCAATCAACTCCTGATCTTACTCATCTAAAGTAAATTTTGTCTAGTTTACTGTGAAGCAGTTAGTAATTACTTATATTACATATTTTTTAATTTATCGCTTACTATTCAAGAAAAATATGTAATTTCATTAAAAACACAAATTTTAAATTTCCTACTGTTGGGAGGGGGAAACGGAGAGTTAACATGATCTCTATGATCTAATATGATCTCTTTAAATCTGATCACCTTGTATTGTTATGATTTGTTCTATTTACTGTACCCCTGCAGCGAACTATTATAACACTGACATTTAAAAAAAAAAAAATATTTGGGAACTACAGTCCCCTAAAAATATTAACAGTGTTACAAATTTATGGGTATTAGTCAGGCTTAAAATAATAAAAAATAATTAACTGCGGATTGTTATTGCAGTTGTGCAGTTATTAAAATTACACAGTGTACAGATACAAGTAATTTTAAAATGTGAGCGGAAGTTTGAATGTGGAGTAGGTGGTGGAACAGGAGTTGGTTGAAGGAATTTATGGACGAGGATTGACGTATAGAGATAGGAAGAGAGTTCCAAAAGGAGGTAGTACGAATGACGAAGGATTTGCTGAAGGAACTAGTTTTATGTGAGGGAATATGTAAATCTATAGGTTGAGACCAAGTATTAAGAAAGTGGCTAGAGGAGCGTAAAGTAAGGAGTTTCAGGATGTAGGGAGGGTTTTTGGTTCTGAGGATTTGGAAAAGGAAAACACCAAGGAGGAATTATCGTCGGGAAGTAGGATAAAGCCACTTCAACTCGGTGTAGCTGAATGAAACACGCAAACGCCTGGGGATCCCGAAGATGTATCTTATGAAACAGTTCATGAGTTTTTTTCAGTCTCATTTCTAATCTGGCAGATAGCCCTCCTCTGGGAGATATAGTTATTTCAGGAGAGGTTCTGATCAAAGGTTACTCCTAGGTTTCTGACTGTAGGGAAAAATGGATAGGACGGTAATTGAGATAAAGTAGAGAAAAGTAAAGAAGGGATCTAATGAGATGTCTGGACTCGATGAGTATTGCCTTAGTTTTATCTGCATTTAGCTTTAGTTTATTTCTGCCCAACTGTTGATGCTGTCTGTCGATATCCTCTTGTAGCTTCCGGGAAGCATCAGGCATCTCAGAGGGTTGGAATGATTGGTAAATTTGGAAATCATCGGTATATATAGGTGGTAACAGGAATGTTAAATGGCGTCAGAAAGGTCACTAATATAAATAGCGAAAAGGGTCGGTGAGAGTGAGGAACATCTGATATTAGTTAAAGGGGAGATGATGCCAGTTTGTTCGGAATTATAACTGTCTGAGATCGATCGGATAAGGATAGGAACCATTTTAAGACCTGACATTCACCTTAATATTAGAATGGATACTGAAGGCATTTAATACTGACGAGGCAGAACAATCTTGGACTCGCCAAGAGAACAGTGACCCTCGCTAAGAGATATTGAATATTCAACAGATTGTTGCTGGCGGATAAGATAGCTCCATCTAGTTCGGATAATTGAACGCTTTTGCATTCCTCGTGGTCAGCCTTTGGCCTAATTAATTATTATATTTCACCTTATAAATAATGCTAATGAAAACACACTTGAAACGGTAAATTCCATGACACAAACATGATTTACTTAAAATCTAACATGACACTAAAATGCATAAGTAAATATTTTAGATATGAATTTTTTCTTCTCCAATATTTTTTTTTTTAATTTTCGTACTTAGAATGGAGCTATGAGTTTCAAATATAGCTCTTGCCAACATTTCGCCAATTCAGGCATCATCAGGGAAGAAAATCCAAAATCTCTTATACGCAGAAAGAAAAACCAAAAAAGAATAAGATGGACAAAAAACTTTGGATTGCTTCGTAATATGGCTACAGAAATAATTGTTGTTCCTCTTTTTCTTTTTTCTTTCTGTATATGAATGATCTTGGTTTTCCAGCCTCGTAGATGCCGGAATTGGCGAAACGTTGGCAAGTTAACTATTTACTTGTATGCTGGTGACTTATGGATTTGTTATTTGAATTTCTCATTTATAAGATAATCACATTATGTATTTTTTCTAGCTTTATGCTTATTTTCTTATTATAAAAAATCTGGTTTGACCCCTCACACGACTTTCCTATCTATTTCAGAAAAGTTTTGATGTCTTTACACATGTTCATCAAGAAACAAAAAAAAAATTGAACTTGATTTATTTTCCTGAAAAATGATCAAAGAAAAGAATTGAGTACGATTTATTTGATAAACTAAAGCAATGTAAACCGGCTTAAGGTAGATCAGTGTAAAAAATATCAATACTCTTTAATATTACTGGTCAAAAACTTTTTGCTATAGCTTAGTATTGTTTTGCAATAATTTCTGTTAAAAGTAGAGGAAATAGTGAAGCTTGTGTGATACGGGGAAAAAATTTTCTTACTTCCACTTAGTCATCTTTTTTCTCTCATTCACCCCTATATGAAACCAGGACGTAAACCCGTAATCTTACATTGAAAATTGAATAGCTGTAACTTCGTTAATATTTGTCCAAAATGAACGATTTCAATAATTTTTGTTGGTAATTTATTTACCTTTCAAAACTTTTATTATAAATTTTACCATAGAATATGTACTTAGCGAATTAGGCCCCAAAATATTTCTCTTTTCTTCATAACTTTTTTCCTGAATTGTTTCGGGAATTTAGTCCACGCACGAAAATTTAGAGGACGATTATTAGAACATTATAGGAAAGTTTCATCAAAATCGTTAGAGCCGTTTTTACACTATAGTAAAAAACATGTTTTTCATTTATTGCACGCAAGATATTGCGCAGGGAACACCGAATTTCTGTCGCAGTCTTCAATAGTCTAAACCCTACAAAATTAAAACAGAAGCAACAAAATCGGTTCAGTAGTTCCCTAGAAAATCTTGGCACAGACAGACAGAGCAATGACTAAAAATGTGTTTTTCGGACTAAGGGGGCTCTGAAACATATAGATCCGTCTAATACCGCATATCGGAAATTTGACCTGATTGCAATACTTATCTTACCTAGTATAGGTATGAAAGTAAAAAAGTTCATATTTAACTATAAACTTGAAATAAAAGTGCGTCTCAGAGGTATGGTAAGTACAGGGGGTGTGACCTGAGTCCAATGTAGCTTAATTAGTACTTATTTATTTATCATTAAGAAGGATTATTCAGTGAGTATGGTGATGTGATTATAATCACAAGGGCTTATGGTTGATGATTATTTTTCGGTTTTATAAGTAGGGTATCGATCCTGTGGCCAAGAGACCCTGCTAGAGCACACCCAGCCTCTATAAAGTGAGCACTATTAAGTAACTAATTGATTAATAGGATACAACCTAGACATGATCCCGGCCTAATCACCTCCATAAAATTCGTTGACCAATAAACAGTACTTTCTTACCAAGTACTAAACCTATGATCTTCCATGGATGTTAGTGTTACAATTTTTTTAATTTTAAATTTTATTATACTATTTCGTTTTGGATAAACGAAGAATAAGACCGAACCAAGTTCTTAGGTCTTTCAAATCAAGGCATATCAAACTGATTGACAATTCTGATAAAAACTAATTCTTTTGTCATTCTTGGAGTTAAAACTACTTAAGGATAGTTTTGCTTTTTTTTTTGTGGAGAGTGAATTAGATAGAGCAGTCAGATCACTGATGTGAAACGGTCGGTTAAAGTCGGCTGAAGTCGACGAATTGAAGTGTTTTCGTATACGGATTAAAATATATTAGAAACTAAACATCGGATCTGCATACTGTAAGGGAGGGAATTGTTTAGCATTTCATCCTTTCTGTAATGGACTAACATTCAAAATTGTATTTTAACGTGACGCCTTGTTAGAGAGGAAAAGAGGGATAAAGAAGTGTCGAAAATCAAATTATAACGAGTTTTATTGAAGATATGGATTACAATATCTCCGAAACTAAAAATAGTACCTGCGTGCTGTAAGCGAGGATTATTTCTTCAGCATTTCATTCTCTTTGTAATGAGTTAATACTTATTAAAAAGAGAGATTACTTATTACAAAGTTAATACTTATAATTTATATTTCATATTATTAATCTCGCCCTGTTGATGTTTTCACTTCTATCGTGTGATCTAAAGCACACACCTTAGTTTATTTTTTAAGTATTTTATTTATTTAATGATCTTAAATAAAAAAAAAAGTTTTGGATTGATTCGTATATTAATAGTTTATTATTTAATAGAATATCTATTCTTACATTAGTTTCATGTATTGACATTAGACTACTGAAAATTGTATGAGTTTTTTTTTTATGACTGATAACATTTGAGTTGACAATGAGTGAAAAAGGATGCTGATATCGACGTGAATAATATCCATTTCGATGAATAATATTTGAATTGCAAAGCGATCCGTCAGAAATTGTATTATATCTGATGGCGGTCAGGCTTTTAAATTTCATAGGATCTTCCATGAATACTTTCAAGGACCGGCAACGTTATAACCAATTAGGGGAATATACCTTCGACCTTTTTCGGTTGTGGAATTTCTCTCGGTTGTGGAAAGTCTTTGTATTTAAATAATAAAATAAAAAGTAGTTATTCTTACGCTGTATCCTTTTTTTAATGTTCAAGTGTAGGAGAAAACAATATATATATATATATATATATATATATATATATATATATATATATATATATATATATATATATATATATATTTTTTTTTTTTTTTTTTTAAATATATTTAAGGGGTTGAGGGTTGCGGTCGATGTTAAATAAGAAATACTGTTTAAAAAAATTTAAGGGGTGTGCTTTAGACAACAAGATGGAAGTGAAAAAATTAACAAGGCGAGATTAATAATATGAAATATAAATTGTAAATAATGATAAAATGCTTAGCGAACCCGGAGGTTCGATGCCGACACCACCAATCGCTCATTACACACCTCCCTCCACCGTTCGCCTTCCAAACACAGTCCCTTCAGATTGGCTTAAACGCAAACCTTCGCTTCGGTCTACCTCTCGGACGTTTACCATTCGATACAGCAACTATTAACCTTTTAGGAATTCTTTCGTTACTAATCCCAACAATTTTACAAGCTCATTTGATTCGCCGCGATGTAATCACCTCAATTTTATTAACTGGGTACAGTTCACGCAACTCGGCGTTAGCTCATCTTTCTTCGGTCCGAATATTCTACGCAATACTTTATTTTCAAAAACCTTAAGACGTCGCTCATCACTTACTGTTAGCGGCTACGTTTCGCATCCATAAAGAACAATAATAAAGGTAAGATAATGGTTTTATAGATTATTATAATATTTTATAGATTATTATAAATTATAAATAATAGCTCATTATAAAGAGGATGAAATGCTGAACATTTCGCTCGCTTACAGTATGTAGGTACAATTTTTAGATTCTACAATATTTTAATCCATGTCATTAATAGAACTCGTTATTATTTAGTTTTTGGCACTTTTTTTCCATTTCACCTCCCTAATACGATGTCGCGTTAATTTGGAAAGATAGCCCATTACAGAGAGGAAAATCAAATGATGAAAATTTCCCTCACTTAAGTCTTATTTTTATTTTTTGAATTATTTTAATCCATTTGCAAAAATACTCCAGCCGACTTTACCCGAGCGTTACACATCTGATATCTGACGGCTCAATCTATTTCACTCAGGAAAAAAAAAAGTTCAAAACCTGCCTAATAAAGTTTTCATTTCTAAAAAGTAATCGCGTAGTTTCTTTGTACTGTACTCGCTCTGGGGTATTAATAAAAAGCTACAACGATAATGAAAATCATTGCCCAATTACAAATTTAGGCTTCGATGTGTTGTGAATCGTATAATTTTGAATGGACACAACACGGAAACAGTTCTCGGGGAAAAAACAATGAAAAATGTTTTCTCTAATTTGAATTGTCTACCAGTACGATAACAAGCAACATTTCAAGACTTTATATATTTTTATTTAAAACTAAAAAAAAAAAATTAAACAAAATTAATTTGTGGACTTTAGGCTCTAGATCATTTAGGCCTCTAAAAAAATAATAAATATTTATTATAAAAAAAAGTATCATTTTTATTCAAACAATAGTTTTCTCCACTGAAATATATGTAATAATTTTGCAGTAAAATTATTATTTAATTAAAATAAATGCATTTAAATCCCTCTTGAACAGTTCTATAATGAAATTCACTGTTAACAGTTAAAATAACTTTTGAAGTAATTTAAGAATCGTAAATAGAAGAAACATTCATAATAAAATCATTCATTTATTGTAATTTGTTTAAGTGTTTACCACTTAATATTTTATCTTTTATTACCTTATTTAATTATTTGATTTCATACCTTTTATGGCATATTATACTGGATATTATCAAGCTTTTAAAGGCATATTTCTCTGGTTTTTATTGCGTATGCACCAGGACCTTAATAATAAACAGACCTGGGGATAAAGTGTTATAATTATTATTTTAAAATACCAATTTAAAGTGCTTTCAAAATTAGTATTTCTACTAAAAAATACCCAAACTATTTTTTTATTTTAATTGCCTAGTAACGAAATACAAATTCAAAATAAATTTCATAATGTGGCTTTTTACAACTTATTTCTAAAAAAAAATAGTTCCATTCTGACCACGACAGAAGTTATGAGATTAGAATGCAGTTAATATACTTAAAAAAATATTTGGGAATAAATTATTTTATTAAATTAATATTGTGTATGAGTAACATAACTGACGTTTGTTCATTAATGAACAAAACTCGTGGATATTAAATCCATATATGTTGAGGGATTACTGAATTTCCGAAAATGGCTCTCTGAGATTTTGTACTCATACGAAAAATTTGTAATATAGATAAATTTCAGTCAATGAAAACGGTGAGGAAGCTAAACTGACCTAACTTGTAATATATAGTAAGTGTAAGTATTACGATCGTGAACATTTTTTAATCTGAGTTTTCAACGACAATACACGTTTTGAGGTCTCCTGAATCCAAAAAATCAAGTCTCGAAAAATGGTCTGTGTGTATGTGGACACTCTTGCTCGAAACCGAAAAGTCGTACGAAAGTGATATTACATATTTAAGATAAGTATATGCCTTAGATGTTCTGGCGACTTTTTCCTTAAAATCGGCTAACCGGAAGTACCACTTTATATCAACGCTGAAACACATTCTTACAATTTTCTCTGACGATTTTGATTAAACTCAGTGCATCACTGTATAATTAAGTGGTCTTTAATATCATTTAGGTCTTATACCCGTTAATGTCACTTTACAGGACTTGAATGCCAAATATTCATATGCGTCTTCCTCTAAAGTACCTTTAATATGGTTTATTTTAAATAATCAACTATCTCTCACTATTAAAAGTTGCGAAAAATTGCTAAATATAACTTTTGAAAGAATTTGATGATTGAATAAAGGAGACAAAAATAAAAATTCTTATACAGGTTGAAAATGAATATTCAGATATAATAATCAGAAGGTATAACATATCTTTGGAAAGCGGAAAATTAAAAAAAAAAAACAATATATAATATAGAAAGTTGTAGAAGGTAACCGAGAGTGACGAAAAAAAATAAAAATAATAATTTCTAAAAACTAACATTATTTAACGTAAATCAGGTGTTTTCAAGGAAATTAAATGAAATTTTCTTAATAAATGTAAACTTCAAAAAAATTTTTTTAAGTTTGAAAAGTATTTAAAACTTAAAAGTATTTGTTATTTTAATAATATTTATGACTTGTTAGCTGTAATATTTTAGCTTTAGCTTAGTTAAAAATGTAATTCAAAAATTTTGAAATAGCCCAACATGGCTAGAAAATAATTTCTATTGAAAGTTGATTTTATATTATACATCTTAAAATACAGTTTTAATTTATTTTTATATTTTACTTCTTAAATACTTTTCTTCTTCTTTAACTTTGTATTTTAAAATATTGCTCTTGATATACTGCTCATCTATGAGACTATATTTAGTTTTATTATTTGTACTAAACCGAGGCAACCTCTTAAATGAAAAGGATTATTCAACTCCGAAACACGGCGGCATACACTTTGTCGCATTGAGATGATAATAATAGACTTAGCTTAATATAGGAGATTAATGGATGGTGAGCGATATCGACTCCAATCCGTTCGCCCGATTCGAACCTGATGTGACGCCAAGTGATGAATTGTCGTCCAGTTTATTCAGATCAGCCTGGCATCTGCAATGAGCCCCCTCCCCACCGAGCAAATTCTATCCGATTGATGATGATGATAGCAAATCCATTTATCAAGGTCATTTATAACAATACTATCTATAGGACTGTATCGGCTGATGTTTTATCCTGACATCTGGCTTCACATAAAAAAAGAAAACCTATTCCCTCGCCATTTCGAATTTATTTTTATGGAATTCTTCGATATTCAAGAATGCGATGGATCAAATAGTTCAAATCTTTCAGTGAATGAGGACTTACAGTGGTTCACAATTGAATTAATACACCCCATAATAATAATAAAAGGCTTAGCGAACCCGAAGGTTCGATGCCGACACCACCAATCGCTTATTACACATCTCCCTCCACCGTTCCCCGTCCAAACCCAGTAGCTTCAGATCGATTTTAATGCAATCTTCCCACCTTTGCTTCGGTCTACCCCTTGGACGCCTACCATTCGGCACAGCATATATTAATCTTTTAGGAATTCTCTCGTTACTAAGCCCAACAACTTTACAAGCCCATTTGATTCGCCGCTATGAAAATACCTCTATTATATTGCCCGGATACAGTTCACGCAATTCGGCGTTGTGTAACCGTCTGAACTCTCCGGTTAACTCATCCTTCTTGGGTCCGAATATTCTACGCAGTACTTTATTTTCAAAAACCCTAAGATGCTGCTCATCCCTTAATGTAAGCGGCCAAGTTTCGCATCCATAAAGAACTGTAGGCAAGATAATTGTATTATAGATCTACCCATAACTTGTCAATATCCTCATGGTCCTCGTCAGGAAGCTCTAAAGCTTCAAACCTATTCTTAACATCTAGCTCGAATTAATTAATACACCCCATAGAAAAAAAAAAGAAGAAGACATAAATGATTACAGTAAACAAATAAAGCCAGAATCTCTTCAACATATTTATTTATAATTTACATTTAAATATGTACAAACACAATAAAATTTAAAGAAATCCGAGCGCGCATCCTAGCTTGGCCGATAGTTTTAGAGTAGGCTTTCATGCCTAATACATACTTAATAGAATACGGACTCCGATAATACTATATACATATTCATGTGCAGTTATCGTAAATCGTAATATTGGTATTATTTAATATTAAATTTTGTAGATCACAACAATATAAATATTAGTATTTGTAAATATACCAATGCCCAAACAAATAACACCTTCAATAAAATATAAATATATATAGCAGCCTTCTTTATGCATTAAGGTCATTATGGATGATTTTATTTGTGGCAGAGTAGGGAGCATTAAGGATTTTACGAATGATTTTGGAAAGTTAAGAAATCAAGTTAGAAAAAATAATAGAATTTTTTAAAATATACTTTTTTGTAAAGTATATAAAGATAAAATTTTACGTATAAGTGATTACTAATGGATATGAGGACATAATTATAGGTTTCAGAAGTGGCATACGATAAGGGTTCGGTTTGTTATTCCCTGGGAGTTGGGGCGGGAGAGATGGTGAGCATCGGGACCGATGATCCAGCTGTCAAAGACAGATTGTGGTTGACAATAATCTGAAGCGATAAGTGATCCAACAGCGTGATTGTGCCTCTGCTTGCCAACATATCTCCCTGTTGCGCAACCAAGCGAACTTCATACGTTGAGCATATTACCTTACATTTGTAACAAAATTTATACTGCTAAAATTATAAAAAAAAGGCGTTATAACTTAACTTACATGTAACTACTGTTTTCATGTTATTGATTAAAAGTTTATTAAACGAATATGTACAGTTTTCATTAAAAACCATCTACACGAAAAAAACCTAAGGGATTTTATCTCCCACCCTCCCTTGCTTTATGGGCAATTCAAGTGTTTCTTGTAGTGAGATGTTACGCATCACTTTACAAAAAGCTACAAGTATTCTGAATCGATCGAATAATCTAAATGATTACGGTTGGCATAAATTGTTACCCCGTTGAAAATGATAAGAAATAATTTATGGGTTTTTAGTTAGATGCGATATCATATATTCATCACCTCTAATCTGAATTTTTTAAAAAGATTTTTTGTTATAATAATTTAGATTTTAATCCGAGTTAATATAAAATGTTCAATATGGAATCCTACTTGTGCTTAAAAGAGATATATTGCCGAGAAAAAAAAGAAAAAAGAGAAAGAAAATTAGTGTGGTTGAATTCATATTAAATATGTATTGTTTTATGAATATTGTGGATGTGTATGCCGGTTTAAGTAGGTATGTATGAGTTTTCATGTGCGTGTGGCTGTGTGAATGTATGCGTGTCCATTTATTTATTTATTTTTGTTTGTTAATTAAGTAAATTTAACTAACTGATTGTTAATTTTATTTTTATAATTAAGAAATAATTTAAAAAAATTGTTTAGGTTTAGTTTTTTTTGTTTCTTTTATGGTGAAGGTAGCACCTTGTTAAGGTAAATGGAATTGCAAATAAGAAAATTTTGTATGTAAAATAAATAACATGTATTTTCTGCCAAATAAATAAATATAATTAAGTTTAGAAGTCTGAAACAGAAACGTTATTTTCTCTCTGAAGTCCATGCTTATTCTTTATCAGTTGCTCCATGCTGTAGAGTAACTTCAGGTATCCATCGGCCATGGTACTGATCCTCTTCTTCTTTCTACTCTAAGGTAGACTGGTTCTCTTATCTTCCATCCATATATAAAATTCCTCCTCACTCATCATTCGTGGAAACTCCTTCTCACTGAGGACGTCAGTTTCCGTGGTTCTCTTCAATGTGGCTCTTAATCCAGCCGATGCAGTGCAGGTCGAGACCTCAAGGGTCTCCAGAACATCAGAAGTGGGGTATTTCTTGAGTTATTCGTAAATCTAATTTCATCACCACTCATAACTTTTTTTGAAACTTCTCTTCGTTGAAATACTTAATATAGATAAATTTAAAGGTCATCGAGAAGAAGACTTAAGCCAAGTTTCATTGAAATTGGTACATTCGTTTACGCGCTACAGTCTATACCAACACTGGTTTTTCGGCAGCCATCTTGGAAGTAAAAGGTGGTTAGTAATGTCGAGGTAGAAGGATCAAACTCGAGTGACCTCTGTCTTTGATTGCAAATTTGGAAAAAAATCGATATAGCAGTCTCGGAGAAAAGCCGCGGATTGCGAACAGACAACAAAATTTTTATTCGATTTTCGAACGTAAAACCTTAAATTTTGAGAGAGGGTGGTTAATTTTTTTAATTGGTTTGATTACTAGTATGGTTCATTATCGAAAATAATGAACCAAAACGTGACTTACTAAAAAAACAAACACAAAATTTTCCATTTTTCTGCTGAATTGGAGTATTTTTTATATGTACTTTTTTTAAGTTCTCGAGTTCCACTGTTATCCCTTTAAATATTTCCCTCTACTTACGGGACCTGTTGTATCATAAGGAACATCCTTTATTGCTAGTTATATATTCATTCATCGCAAGATAGTGGTTAATATAAGAATGATGGGGAGGAGGAAGGGAGGAAGAGGGTAGAATACCCAACAGCGAGGCTTTAGAATCCATGAGGAGGTCTGATTGTTCCGCCTTGGATGTGCTTTAAATATTTGATAGCACCATCTTCAACTAACCTAGATTTCACTTGAGTGACTTGGATCATCTTTTCACGTAGCTCTATTATTTTCCATTATGAACTTTATATGATTCACCTGTAATTGTTTCATATCTAACATTTAACATTGATGTTAGTCTAGTTTATTATTTTTGTTTTGTTATCTATCTAAGGCTTCTTGACGCCTCTTTTCTAATAAATCTCTACTCCAGTGCCTTCTCTTAGTCTCTATTGGCATCCGAAGCAGTGATGTGGCTGGAAGAGAAGCGCTATGATCTCTTGGAGTCTTCCTTTGCCTTTCACACGTTGAAAACAAAGGTTGCAGAAGCACCATATATTTGGTTTTGGCTTCATTAATCACCATTCCAACTTTTCTGCATTCATTTTTACTTTATTTTATTAATTTTTGTGGGAGACTGAGATCACATATAAAAGGCTACGTTAAACAAAAATTTTAACCAACTTATTTTTGATTGATCTAAATTATCGTTTTAAACTAAAAAAAATAAAAATTATGTAAAACAGATAGTCTACAAACCGGTTATTTTTTTATTCTTTAAATTATTTACTGTATGATTTAAGATATATTTTTGCAATAAAGAAAGTTTGAATTAGTTCTTAGTGTTGTGGCTTATTTCCAAACTGAATGTTAATCGATTTTAACTTAAATCGACATAATCATAGATTTCTATGTTTAAAAATCCAATGAATCTATTGGCGCAATTTTTTTTTCAAATTGAATTCAGTACGACAAATAAATAAGTAAAAATAATAATAATAACAAATTACGAAAAAATTTTAATTAGAGCAATAATTATTAATTTGGTTTAAATATTGAAAGAATATTTTAATCAGAGTTACTAACACACAATACAGATGCCATATACAATAAATGTCCTTCAGGAATTTAGTTTTAAAGAGAATATTTTTTTTCAAAAATTCTTTGACGAGATATATGGCAATCTGTCACATGTAAGAAAAATGGTAATATTGTGTAGCTCATTCACACTGTATGCAATAAATAAACAGCAAAATAATAATACTAAAATTAAATTTGTATAAACTAAACTAAACAAAAGAAACTAAAATAAATTTTTTTTTGTTCTTCCCTACCTCGCCTTTCAGTGTATACAGGGTTTTCTCGGGCCGGGAAGGTGAAGGGCGGGGAATTCAAAATCTCCTACGGCACCGGGACACGAACTCGTACTTTTTAATTTCTTATTATTTCGGTTATCTGGTTGCCACACGTGTTAGCCCATTCGGCCATCCTCTCTCCCAAAAAACTGAACTAATCAAAATAACTACTTAAATACATACATACTTTTATAAAATAAGTCGTTGACGGGTGTATATTTAAAATTTGAGATGGAATGACATCTCGATAGAATGGCATCTCGATAGAATGACATCTCGAGCAGATCAATTGGATAAACCTAACTACTGATTGTTAAAACAACGCTGCTAACATGCATAAACTACCATATGCATATGCTAACATGCTGTGGATTGTTATCATTAGCCATTGCTGAGTTTACCTCTGGCAAAATAAATGAAATAACATTGGACATTGCGTCTCTTTCATTCGTATAAAATTAAATCTTGATCTGAATAATTTGGCGGACGGGGTGAAATTTTTTTTGATTTTTTTTTCCGATTTACGGCTAATCCGTTCGGTTAATCCTAAAAATGTATACTACAACATTTGTTAGGCTTGGGGTGTTGAATCAAATGACACCTTGAACGGGAAGATTAGACAAAGTTGAAAGAGGAGTATATTTTAAAGTAGTATTTTAAAATTCGAAGTTAGTAACTGCCTAACCTGGATCTCTAGACAAATTACTCAAGAATTCATAACTTTGGCCCTACCCAATATTATGTTTTCATTTAATGCCTACGTTTTAAGTCAAGCAAACCTTAATGTAATGTCAGAATTTCAAAAGTCTACCATTAGCCATTGCTGAGCTTACCCCTGCACAATAATAATAAATTCTTTTGCACAATACGGACATACAGACAGACCAACAATTTTTTTAAAGTGAATTTGGTGCCTGTAATGTATGGAACGGAAATATATCATGAAAGGGGTTGATTCTATTCAATGTACAGACAAAAATTAATTTTATTTATATAGATTTACAAAATTCATTTACTCAAGACATCCGAGCCATGCGTTTCCCATCACTCGTGGAAGGAAAGGCAGGACTTTAGGAGATCCCAGCGCTTCCCACTCAGCCACATTACTAGTATTAAGGAACAGTAGAGGCTGAGCAGAGGCCCTATAACCAGGCAAAAGAAAAAATAATAATATTTATTGATTATTAATATATATATATATATATATATATATATATATATATATATATATATATATATATACATATATATATATATATATATATTATTATTATTATTACAATACTTCAGTATAAAAATACCGACATTTATTATTCTGACCAAAACATTAGTAGATAATATAACATATAATACACGCATAAAAAACCCTTTTTCCTTTTTGAGAGAAAAATACAGAAACTATATTTAGTCATGTTTGAATTAATAATTATTACTATAAATATTATTCTCTCCCAGTTTGTTTTTAAGTATTTTATTCTTACAGAATTAATTTTAAATATTCACTCAGGTTGTTTTCAAGTCGAATTGAAAATTTATTCCCGTGAAAACTCTCCCTGGTAGGACGACCTTTTTGTTTTCGCAGTGTTGGCTAGTCCATTAAGACATTTCCTGCTAGAGTTGAATTTAATTTCCTTCCTTTGTCGAGTGGATCCTTTTTGAGGAACACTTTTTTTTTCCAATTTTTTTTTGTTTTGTTGGTAGGGTGAAATGTTATCACTTGACTCGACGTGTTCAGAGTTAGTGGAATATTTCTGACCTTCCTCGGGTGTTGTGATGAGTAAACGATAGTCTTTTTTCCGGTGTTATACTCGAAATGGAAATTTTTTTTTTTTTGAGCTTTTCCCCTGTTTTTTTACACATCTTTGTAATACTGAGAAAATATTGTATATTTTATATCACACATAACATCTTTCGGTCATGAAAGATCAATAAGGGTTGATCACAAACTTTCACTTTTATGTGAAATATGTTGCAAACTGGAAAAGTTGCAATTAAAATTAAAAAAATATCATGCTTCATTGGAAATGGATTCAATTGACTTTGGTATGTTAAAAGAATTGTTTAAACAAAATTTATTTAATATTATTTGTTTGTACATAGCTGTCAGATATATATTAAAAACAGACGAGGATTTGTGTAGCAATATTTGCCACTAAAATAAATAAGACAGAAAAGGAATAGTGAATTAATCTTAAATAAACAAAAACTCTTTTCAATAAAAAAATATATATGTTCTTTAAAAATCTATCTATCTTTAAAATAAGACTTTATTGCCGATTCATAGCCATAATAATGAAGCAATAATTCTGGGAATAAGAGATGTTGTATCTTCGTTACGGTCTGTTCCACTTTGTACGTATAAAATAAAATATGATGTAATAAGCTTCTTTGTTGATTTAAATGTTCCATTATTTTCTATATTAAAGAACAATGCCATCTATTGACAACTGTACTTGAACAATGTTTCCAAAAGAAAATTTTAAAATGCCTATCATTGTTGTTCCCATAGTATTTTTCAGATTAGTGTGTTTCATACCTTCATATCTTCCTACTAACAGTTTTTCTCAGATTTTTTTTTTGTATTCATTGATATTTACAACTGTATTATAAAAAAATACATCTAGTAAATGTAAACACAGTAATAATACAATTACATGATAATGCTTGTTGAAAAACTACCCATTGGTAGCACTCTAATAATATATTTACATAAGTAGATCAGGAGGCCATCTTCTTTTCAGACGCCTCGGAGGGATTTTTCTAAGATTAAATTGAAAATTTATGTTATCTTATCAATGTCGTTATCTTTATATTTAAATAAAATTTTAGAATATAAAAAAAAAATCTAGAAATGTCTTACTGGTACCGACCCTCTGTCAACTTCGGTATTTCGGAGTGTCCATCATTAGCACAAAAAGGTATTTTTTTAAAAACGGAGATAATGTAAAGAATTGGTATAACCAATATAGGTTTGCATTTAATTCTTCTAATTTTTCATTCTAGCTTTCTTAGGTTTCTTCTATCTAAACAATTACAGTAATATATCTATAGTAATAAGCTAATAGTTAACTGCAAGACTGTTGCGAGACTCATACCCAAGACCAAGACCAAGTCCAAGACTGAGTTCGCTTAGACTCGTCTTAGTCTCGCATTTGGGCAACACTATTATGAACAAAGTTCCCAAAAGAAAATTTTAAAATGTCTATCATTGTTGTTTCTAAAGTACTCTTCAGACCAGTCTGTTTCATAGCTTCCTACCAACAGTTTTTCTAAGAGTAAGTAACATTTATGTTAAGTTATCTTTATCGTTAATAATACAGTTAAATAAAAATTTACATTTTTTTCTGAGGTATGTCCATTACTGGTACCGATCCCCTGTCCGTTACTAGAACAATTGAATTTCGGACTGTCCATCACTAGTGCAAAAAAGGTGTTTTGTTTTTTTTAATGAAAATTATACCTGCATAACTGAATATTTTTTTTAAAGTTCTACGTAGAAAAAAAGAGAACTTACAGACTCTAAATATACAACGGAGAAGTTTATAACTATAATAATTACCCAGCACTTTTTTTATATTTTAGAGATCTGTTAACTATTATCTACTACACCGAACAGAATATTTGTTACAATTGGATTTACTGGTCCGAAGGTTTCTTAGTTTTAATCAAATTTGAAAAAGGTTTCGTAATAGCTGACCGTTTGGAGGAGATAAAAATATTTTATAGTTGAGAATAGAAATTTAATTTCTATGTTAATATTCTGATTTCCTATTTTATTCCATTTTAAATTAAAAAATAAAAATTAAAGTTATAATTAGGACCGATCAGAGGGCCCAGATGGCACCCTACAAAGAGTTTAGAAAATTCAATAAAATCGTTTCTTATATTGGCATTGGTCTTAATTAACGGTTAACTTGAGGAGAGCTCGTTACGATAATCGGATTGCGGTGGCCGCGACCTGAAAATGAACTGGAGCCCCCCCGTTCTCGATGAGAATTTAATTTAGTTCCTTCTAAAATTACTTCCGACTTCTGTTAAGTTGGTGCCCAACGTTCCTAGTTTCGGAATCCTTCTCGGCTTTAAGGATTTGAAATTAGCCTACTATCGTTGGAGTGATTTTACTTTAAAGAGCTACTTTAATTTAAATAATAAATTATTTGCATTATAGCGCATACAGTCGGTATGAATTTAAAAAAAAAATAGTTCATAAAAAATTATTAACTATATAGATAGATAGAAAATAACTTTATTCTGGGACGAAGTCCCTTGAGAATAATAAATTAGATCCAAATTTATTAAGATTACATCTTTCCTAAATAAAAACATTAGAAAAAGGAAAGAAAATATTAGATAAACATGGTATATACAAAACAAATAAAACTATATAGAAAACACTTAAAAGTATGACAAGACACTTAAAACTATTTACATTAATACAACAGAATAAATATACACACCTTTAAAAAAAATAAATAAAAAATAAAAATACATTTAATTCTCCTTTAAAGTGAGCTCTTTTGTTTCTGCTGAGAAAAAATAAACTGAATCTCACAATATAAAGTTCCTGAGTACTCAAATGCTGAATAATATACAACATCATCACTTTTCTACTTAACGATAGGTAAGAATTTAATGGTGTATAAGAAAAATAGTAATAAATAAACAATGGATACGTTCAGTGGCATTAAGAGTAGGAAAATCTTGTACTATCTCTAGAAAAAACAGCATTAATATTTAAGAGGTGCTGGAAGTTATGATGTTAAATTTAAGTATGAATTGTTTGAACAATGTTAAAAAATGGAATGACAGTGAGCTATGCAGACGATACAACAATCCTTACTACACATACAAATACGTAAGGTGAAATTCGGAGAATTTTTCTAGAATATGGCCTACGACAAATGGGATGTTAAGATCATAGTAAAGGTTTTAATGATTACATATAAAGGAGCATCGAATATTGTTCGGAAGATTTTGGACTGAAAGGATTGGATACGTACGTACCAGGATTGTTTTGTAGAACAGTAATTTGTCGTCCATGGAAAGTTGAAATTTTCTAGTCAGTAATCTTGGCCGTGTCATCGGTTAAGTTATTGTCTTTTAAGTCTAGTATTAAATTACACAAACATTCCATCCCATAAATACAAAATATTTCACGAAAAATTACCTACCAATACACTCATACAAGGCATGGCCACAATTAATATGCCCAATAACACCCATAGGAGGATCGAAAGAAGCTGGTTGAGGTATCTTCTAGATTAAAAAGTATACTAACATGAAGATACGATGAGATGCATCTGGGTACTCCTCTTCTTGACGCCAATCAAGGCTACTACTATTATTCATCTCTACAGAAGACTTATTGATTTCCAGTTCGAAATCTATACTTATTTCGATTTACAAAAAAAATCAATTATGTTTCATTTTGAAAATAACAAGAAGTTTAACCGACAACACTAAAAAATATTTACCTTTCTTCTCTCTTCACTATACTCCATCAAAAATAAAATCTACATGTTCAAGCCTGATAAGATCCTTCAAACATTGTATACTCAAGGGCGTATGCAGCTTTCATATTCAGGGACGGCAAGAGTGAATTAAGAAAAATCTTATGTAAGTAAATAATTTCAAACTCTATAATAATATACTAAGTAGTTCATTGTCATTACAATGCATCAATATTTTCATATTAAACACAATGTATACATAAAACAACAATTTTAAAAATTATTTTTCCAGATTTTCGGCAAACTTTTTGTATTATATTATATATTAATTTATTTCAAATTATTTAGGAGGGTGGCGACGGTCCCCGCTTGCTCTTCCCTGATTTCATGTGTATACTACTTTCAAGCTTAGCTTAGGATGCTTTAGCACTTGTTTTCATCCGTTTCAACTTAAGGTCTAAATTTGGAAATGAAACAAGCAATAAGAGGGTTATGCTAATATCTACTAGAGAATCTATCTATCTATTGGAAAAGTTAACGACAAAGGATATATATTTAATATATATTATTACAGCAGTTTCGTTCGAAATCACATCGTTCGTAGAACTAATTTCATTTTTTTTCGGCGGAGTCGGTGGGAGAAGCAATCAGAAGAAACAAGTGAGAAGTGGGAAATAAGCCTTGAGATTACCGGGGGGACTAACCCCCCTTACACAGAATACTGATGAGTCTAGTCCGTGCTGTTTACACCGCCTCGGCATTCCTTCCTCATGTTGGCACTCCGTCCTCCCAGATTAGAAGCTCCTCCTCATTCTTAGGTCATCTACTCTGGGCAAGCCGGATAAAATTGATTAAAGAAAGAAGATAAAGTTTGATAACTAAATAAAAAATAAAATAAAAAACATAATAAGAATCTTAACTAACATGAATTTAAGGTGGCGGGTTGGCCGTGCGTGCTGACGCATGTGCAAAACTAACGCTTTCCGAAGAAATCTGTAGTTACGGAATGGACTTAATCCTTAACAAATAATAATATAAATTTAACTTTTATTTTAATAATTGAGTTTTTTAAATATGCCATTGGGTGAATCGTGTATTGTATTGACAATTATCTCCCTAGATAGTCAGATCAAGCTCTAGCTCTGATAGCTTAGAAATAGTTATCTAGAATGTACCGACTGCACACGAAATCCATTATCAAGACTTAGGGAACAATAGCGGATTCCATCATAAGGTCTCTTTCCCATAGACTGCATATCAATCCTAAAGAATAAGGATATCAATTCTTAATAGTTAATAACTTCTCTCTCACGCTTCCTTGACTTACCTGAATTGATCCCCCCTCCCTCTACTATTGTTAGGTATATTAACTCTATGCTCCTCAAAACAAATGTCTCTCAAATGTCATTTTTGAAGTCATACTCTTGTTGGAGACCTGGAGGGAACTCTTGTAGTCAACCCATATATTCATAGTATTCTGTATATTGAGTATATACAGAATACTTCCATAGTATTCTGTATATCAATAATGGCATTTGTGAATGAAAATGTTACTTGTAAAGTCTTCACTGCCTCCGATTCGTTAACTTGTGATAAACCGAAGTTTACGAGTTCAAATCCCGGTTCCAGGAGTGACTTTTAATTCTGGTATACTTTTCCCATCCTCTCCCCTGAACAGGGAAAAATCTCGTATACCCTAAAGGCGTGTAAGGGGAGAAAAAAATGGATTTGTCTATGTGATACCTAAGGAATAACTTACCTATAAATACATAGCCCGGTAAAGCCACAAGTTTCCAAAACAATTACCTGGTGTAATTCCTCCATAGCCGTCATAAAAAATGGATCTAAGAAATCATAAAACATTACCACTGATCCTATTAAAATGTGAAAAACTGAAATTAAAAATATATATTAAAGCAATATTTACTTGAATTTATAACTGGTAAATTTAATTTTACTGCATTATATTTAAATTTTAATGTAATATCCAAACTCAAAAAAACACTAATATTATTATTCTATTTTGTAGAGAATCTTTTTCAGATATATATATCATGATGAAAAAGATTATTTTTTCTCCCAAGGAGAATTTGGGGAGATAATTAGCTCCACGTGGTTTTCGATAAATGTATTACACCTTTAAAAATTGTTGTTTAAGAATTATTTCAAACATGACGAAAAATTATAGTGCTAAAACTTATGATATCATCAGATTGTGCTTTCACTTTATGATAACCTTGCGCAGAGGCAATATCGTAACCAATAAAGATCTACGGAGATGAGATCCCTCTGAGGCACCTGAAAAGAAGATGGCTTCGAGATATCCTGTTGTAAATACATTTTTAGAGTGCTATCAGTGGGTAGTTTCATGTTATTATACTCTTGTGTTCACATTTACTGAATGTATTTTTATTTTTAATACAATTTTAAATATCATAGATAATAAAAAAAAAGTTTATAACTAATAGATGTATTTTGAAAGCTCTAGTTCAATAAATATTGGTTTTATATGGAAAAGACTAAACAGGTATTACCTAACAATTTCTTCCCAACTTCAAATATAATAAAAGGTTATATGTCCATAATGTTGAAACTATCCGTTAGAATTGGGTAAAATTTGGCGTTTTTTCTTATTTGTTTATTTGCTTAATATTTAAAAATTTTCATTAAGATCTGAGGAGTAGGAGATAGGTGTCGACTGCTCAATGGTCAACTACTTACATAACTCATTCTTAATATATCATTCCCATATATACATACATATATATATATATATATATATATATATATATATATATATATATATATATATATATATATATATATATATATGTGTGTGTGTGTGTGGTTTCTACGATAATAATATGTACAATCTATTCTACGATAAGATATATACATACATATTCATGTTTTACCTGGCTATGTAATTGATTACGTTATAAAAATTAAGAATCTTCCCTAAAATACTTTCTCACCTCCTTTGAACTCGTTGGTCTCTCTGCTAATGTCAATCAAAATGGTATTTAAAAATGATTGTAATTTTCAAAAATTGATATATGTCTTTGGTAAACTACACTTTATCCCTAATCTATTGGTTTGATTTATATAGTATAGTTAAATTAGTATCATATATCTTCGACCATACTTCGTCATGAAATCTTTTTTTAGTAATATATTTTTTCGTAATATATTTAGTTACTTAATTAGTGTCGCTAGTTTACTTATCAACCTTCTCGTTAAGACTGACCCTGCCCTACTCATGTTATACCTTGACATCTTTGCGGTCGGTTGATCAAAGCTGTCTAGGAAGTTCTTTATCAAAGGCGGATTGGTCTAACTAGACTACTTCCCGAGCTACATAGAACGTTCAGAACCGATTAGGTCGATCTCAGTGAAGTCAGATTCGATTAACGATTTAGTATCTATCGACTCCATCCTACCTTGAGACTGAACGGATCCTTTGAACGGAATTAATGGTGCCATCCTAGTCTTGTCTTGCTAGTGTAGAAATTTCAAAATTAACTTTACTGAAAAGAAAAATGTTTAACCTCAGACTAAGACTATCATACTCGCTCGTTTCAAGATGCTCAAAATTCAAAAACAGAAACTGAATACATACTGAAGCACATTTGAACTTGGGCTTTATAAATGTATGGAGCAGTACGTACACACGTACGCAAACTACAAACTTTGATGTCAAAAACCCCTAAAACTATAACAAATATGGTACGTCACAATCATTTCTTTCTCCAAATGTCTACAATTAATGACTAAAACAATATAAAAGGTTTCACAGTACCTTACAGGGACGTATAATACTCTCATACAAAGTATGGCAATAATTAACATGCCCTATGTCACCCATAGAAGGCTCAAAAGAAGCTGGATGAGGGATTTCCTCGCTTAGCTATAAATACTAAATTGAAGATAGGAAGGGATGCCACTAGGCACTCCTCTCCCTCACGCTCATTAATGACTTACATTATTCTACTTCCGACTGCTTACTGTCTAGTTTTCTGGCAGGTATGTGAAAAGAATTGAAGTATAAAATAAACAAAAAAACTTTACTAATTCCAATTTTAAATTATTTCAAGGGAATTATTTAAATTTGTTGTAGGATACATATATTTGATACTGGAAAACGTTGAAGGCTTCTAAGCATTCGATTAAGAATCAAGATTATAGTGAATATTATGAACTATTATGAACAAAGTTCCCAAAAGAAAATTTTGAAATGCCTATCATTGTTGTTTCTGTAGTACCCCTCAGATCAGTGTGCTTCATGGCTTCCTACTAACAGTTTTTCTAAGAGAAAGTAACGTAGTTATCTTTATCGTTATTATTATACTTAAATAAAAATTTAGAATTTTTCTGAGGTATGTCCATTACTGGTAACGGACTCCTCCTGTCCATTACTAGAACAATTGCATTTCGGAGTGTCCATCACTAGTGCAAACATGTGTTTTTTAAAATGAAAATTACACCTGTATAACAGAATATTTTTTCAATTTTTAAGTGTTAAGTAGAAAAAATAGAACCTAGAGACTCTTAATGGTGAACTGGGAAGTTTATAACTATAATAATTAAGGCCGCATAAGCCAAAACAAGAGAAAAAATTTCCTTAGCTGTATCCATCACTGGTAATCTTACACTACTACCTTTAGCACTAAAATTAGCGATATATATGATCTTGTTTTTTCTGTCCAGATATTGCCTAAATTCTGGATACCCGCCTGTTAAAGACTCAAGACTCTGTAGTTTAAAATTTTCCATTTATATCGTGATATAGAAATATTATGCTGTACAAATATCACGCTGTTACTTGAACTAATTGAGCAGGCGTTGCTATTTCGTGCCAAGTACAAATAGAAATTTTCGTTGAAAGATAAGACTAAGTTATTATAGAATTTCATATAAACTCTCAAATAATACACCCAGTCTTACAAACCGCTATTAAATAGTTAATAAAATAGTAGTAAAAAGTTATCGTGTCAAAGCGCCCTAGAAGGGATGCATTAGCAAATTAGGTAGATCGTAATGTTACAACTTGAAGGTTTTATGTTGATTAGTCCACTTCCCTTATTTACCGCTCGATACTCTCTCTGACGTTTACTAGTCCAGGATAGTTCAATATTCCACTAGATTGTTACATTAAAAAAAAAAAGAAAGAAAAATATATATCTCAATAAAATGTCAATAATTATGTTGTATGTGTGTGATTGAATCATATAATACCTCTCCTGGGTCACATACAGCAACGTAAAACATATAGTCTCGTTCGAGCAATGCTATTTCTTAGGGAACCCTATTTGAATAAGGGGTTATAAGAACCCTATTCGGGTAAGGAGTAATATGTATATATATATATATATATGTATATATATATATATATATATATATATATATATATATATATATATATATATATATATATATATATATATATATATATATATACATATTACTCCTTACCCGAATAGGGTTCTTATAACCTTTTATTCAAATAGGAACGGATATATTTAAGAATACTAGTGTTTGCCCTGAGGTCGAACTTCGACCAAAATTATGATTTCAAAGTTAAGGAAACTATACAACAAATCCGGCCATATTATACTTGTATAGACTAGATGCTTTAGGCGTAAAGATAAGTTTGTTGTCATAATTAAATTTTGGAGTCTGTACGTCTTAGATCTTACTGTTTTAATTTTTTTGTCAACATCTCTAGGAAATTTTAAATGTCTGTCGAAGTGAATACCGAGATATGTTAAGTCAGTCGATAATTTAATACTGTTGTTGTTAATTTTGAATTCATTTGGCATTTCATTTTGTCCTTTTTGGTATGAAAATGTAATTCCTTTCGTCTTTTCAGGATTAACATCTATGTTTAGGATTTTTAGCTGTTCTTCAATTTTTTCACAAGCTATTTTCGCCTGTTGCATAGCTTTTTTGGCATTCATACTGCTACTTGAGACAGCTATGTCATCAGCAAATGCTGTCACATAAGCATTTTGGTGTTTAGTTCCCACTATTTCCGCAGTATATAATAGGAAAAGAACGGGAGATAAAACAGCACCTCACAGATAAAACAGCACTGTGAGATCAACAGTGTTTGATTTCTCATTGCGCATACTAATTTTTTTCTGTACTTATATTTATGATATATTTTTTAATTAAAATATATGAGTATCTACATTACATAGCGATATATATTTATAATTTCTTTTTAGTTTTTAGTTATTTGTAAACAAAGTATATGTGTATTTGAAGCCCATTTACTATATTACAAAAATTACGAAAACAGTTCTTAATATTCCTTATGATCCTCGAGGTCGTCAAAAAGAGGCTATACGCAGGACATTTTGACATGCTACTCACGTAGAATGCTCATAAAAGAATGAAAAGTTTTATGCCATGTAATAAATCTTGACGTTCTAGCTATGGCTTGAATAAGGAAATAGCCTGTCCTAGTTGTGATAAACAAGTGTCTTGAACCTAACTATAAATTAAAGGGAAAAAAACCAAACATTAGGGATAAACTGTTTGAGTAAGTCCACTATTTAATTATTAATTATTGATGTTAAAATTATAAACACGTGTACTACGATAAAAATTATATTTTTTAAAAATATATTAATTGTAATTATCAAAATATTTGGCCAAGGGTTATTGGAATCTATTTATTAAGGTAATTATTTGTTAGAATGGCATATTCTTTTATTAATAATTACATATAATATAATAGTCTACATAAAGAAGAATTATAAACACTTCCGTTCAAAAAAAAATTCAAATTATCCGCAATTTTTTTATATCATCTTCCAACTGCACTACAGATATCCCACTTTTAGAAAAACTTCTTCGTTTAATACGCTTTAAGTTTGGATTAATTAAGTTGAAGTTTGTTAAAGACAGTTTTGGGATTCACTTCATTTTTTTTTAAAACTTATTTATCGAAAAATATTACAATCTGTCTCAAAGGACATTTATAATAGTGTTCAGAGATCACATTTTCAATCTATGTATAATAAATAAAATAAATTATATAGAAAAATAATATATATAAAATAAATAAGAATAAAATAACCTATAAATAAAAAAAACACATACATACCTTTATACACAAGTTTTTATTTTTTTAAGTTTTTTAAAGAAATGATGTGATTTTCTATCCAGTCACACTAAAACAATCTATTTTCAGCAAAAATGACTACAAATAACTATTGCGAAGCTTTTATTTCTTGTTTTTCCTTGATATGGGATGTATTTTAGTAAATATATGGCTAAAAACACATTTTATGTATAAAAAATAAAAAAAATTAAAATTCTCAATATTCTTTTATTCTATTTCGGTACATAATATTTTAATTTCTATTTTTTTTATTTAAGTCAACATTACACCGATGTTTCGGCTCGTCGAGCCATTTTTAAGTCTAAAAACTATTTTTCAATTAACAATCAAATCTAATATTATTTCGTTAAATTTTCCACGCATAATTATTTGTATAGTCATTGACACATTTAAAAAAAAAACTTAAATATTTCAAAATATAAAAAAGATTATTATTACCTATCATGTACTTGTCCATTATATTTCTTAGGTAAAATACATGCGTCTTCTGTTGGTTATGAAATTGTATTTTTCTCCCAGATTTCTATCATAGGAATTGATGCGTATTTATTAGTGACAAACTTAATGTTTATAGTCGTTTTACGTTTTCATGAAAATAATTGAAGCAATCAGTATTTTTTTTAACGTAAATTTTAGTAATAAACATTAGGTTTGTCACTGATAAATACATATAAATTCCTATGACGGAAATCTGAGAGAAAACCATAATTCCATAACCACCTTACATAAAAAATTATTATTTTTGAATTTTATGATTAATCGAATGTATTTTACTTAAGAAATATAATGGAAAAGTACATGATAGGTAATTATATATTTTTTTATTTATTTTGAAATATGTGAGTTTTTAAAATGTGTCAATGATTATACAAATAATTATGCGTAGAAAATTTAACAAAATAATGTTAGATGTGATTGTAAATTGAAAAATTGTTTTTAGACTTGAAAATGGCTCGACCAGCCGAAACGTCGTAGTAGGATTTCGATGTGAAAACATCGGTGTAATGTTGACTTAAATAAATAAAATTAGAAACTAAAATATTGTACAAAGAAATAGAAGAAAAGAATATTGAGAATTTTATTTTTATAAATAAAATGTGTTTTTAGACATATCTTTATTACAATGTATTTCCCCTACAAAAAAAAAAAAAAAATAAATAAATAAATAAATGTTTCGCAATAGTTAGCTGTAGTCATTTTTGCTACAGGTAGTTTTATGTTGACTGGGCAACAAATCACGTCATCTAACCACTTTAGGTGAAAAATATTTGAAATTATTTTTAAATTTTTTATTATTATGATTTAAACGTTTTTTCAGGCAATTATATTTATTAGAATACATCCCATATCACGGGAAAACCAGAAATTAAAGCTTTCGAACAGTTAATTTTATTAATTTTTGCATAACAAACGGGTACTTATAGGTAACACGATAAAAATCACATATTTTTTTTACTTAGTATGCATGCGTTTTAGTTGTTATTTTGATTAGTTTTGTTCTTTTGTTTATATACATTTATTTTTATTATTATAGTTAGTTTTGGTATTATTTATTGTAAATAGAGTGTGGGTGTGCTGTCTGAACACTATTTATTTATAAATGTCCTTGATTGTGACAGAATGTAATATTTCTTAATAAACAAATAAAATAAAAAATTTACACAACTTATGACGAATTTCGAATTTTTTTTTCAATAAACCTCAATTTAATTAGCACAGACTTAAAGCCTGATTAATGAGGAAGATTATTAAAATTGAGGTGACTGTAGTATAGTTGAATGATAAAAAAAAAATCGCAATTAATTTAAGATTCTTTTAAACTAAACTAAACTTAGATTACTTTATCCACTCAATAGTCCTCTTTAAATAGTTTGAACAATGACAAATTCTACTTTTCTTTTGAAACACTTTATTGAGAAATATTACAATTTGTCACAGTTAAGGGCACTTATAATAGAGTTCAGAGAGTACATTCGTACCGTATATACAAAAATATAAATAAATAAAGTAATAACAAAAGAATAAGAAAAAAGAACAAAGGAGAATACTTATATACACATAAGTAAGTAAAAATATAAATAAAAGTAAAACAAACATCTTAGATAAAACATACCTATATACATTATTTACAATTAGCCAGGTGATCTCCGAACCAATCCTGTCCCCTCCACACGTGGAGGGAAAAGGGAGGCTTAGGAGATCCCTACGCTTCTCCCTCAGCCTCTACTTTTCTTTAAAGTAAATTTCGTCTAGTTTACTATAGAGCAATGATTAATTACTTAAATGAAATATCTTCTGAGTTATTGCTTTCTATTCAATAAAACACGCGATTCGCTTAAAAAAATACAGAAATCTTAAATTTCCTTATTTTCTGCTGGAAATTTGGCAATTGTTTACATGAATTTTTTTGTACATCTTTATTTCTGCTATAAACTTTTTAAATATTATCCTCTACTTACGAGACACTCTGTGTATATGAAACAGGAGGTTTTGAGGTACTCTTGAAACGAGCTGAACTGTGAAATGGCTAAGGGTGGAACAAGAACGCTGCCAATAGGAGTGAGATTTACGAGGCACCCTAACGCCGTATATCCACTCTTATAGCAAGCACATTCTCCCGGCCCTTTTAATTAACTTGTCCCTACAATTTTCTTTACCGGATAATTTCTCTTAAATTATTGCCGTAATATATCTTATTTTTAGATATTTTTTTAATCCAACGTCACATGAAACATTATGATCATAATATTAACTATCGTTTGGCTGCTTAGCTAATCCTCAGATGGTGTTAGCTCCCTCTTGGTTTATGTCAAACTTCGAATGAAGCCTAACTATTTAATTGTGATTTAATAAAAGAAAAAAGAAATAAAGTGGACTGTATCTTCAAACATTTATTTTGGAACATTTACGAAATCTAATATTGAAAACATAAAAACAAAATGAATCAATTTTACACTTGTTAGATAGGTAAAAAAATAACAAACTTCTAGCATAAAATAAAGACCAGCTGAACAAACAATTGTGACAATATTAATGAAACATTTTCATGCTTGATCATAAATAAAAACTATTTCTATGGCCCAAATTATAATAAAAAAAAAAAAAAAAAACAACTTCTCTAAAGTCCCAATATGAAATTTATATATATATATATATATATATATATATATATATATATATATATATATATATATATATATATATATATATAACAAATAATTAGATTGTACAACGTTACGTGGACGAATGCGGACGTTCCTAAACCTATGTCTCTCTGCAGAAACCAATTGTAACTCTTCAATGAGCGTGCTCAAAAAGAACTGCAAATGGGCAGCGGCGAGCACGACGAGAGAAGTACGTCTCTTCAGAGTAGAACTGCAGTGGGCAGTGTTGAAGTTGGCAGTACTCAGCTCAGAGTCAGACCGTCTCTTGTCAATTCTACCGCCTTAGGACTTGAACCTAGCATAGCTAATAGCTAGTGCTACTACAATCCATAACAAAGTAGTCCAAGTATAGACTATTGATTTATTTAATATAAACAATATAAGCTATGGGCCTATAAGACTTAATATACACCTATCTTATACATAAATATACATATTATTAATTGATTTCACTTTGCTAAAATAAAACAAATCAACAATTAATCAAACTAGTTAAGTGTAAAATAAATTGAATTAACGCTGTGGCGTTTTTAACTGTAAAAATAAAATAAGTTAACGCTGTGGCGTTAACAGATGGAAAAGTGGTCCGAGAAGAAATACTAAACGTTATTGAAGTCCATCAAACCGTTCCTAAACTCCTTATTTTTAGATAGAAAATAACTTTATTCTGAGACACAGTCCCTTGAGAATAACAAAATAGAACAAAATTAAAAGATTACATCTGGCCAAAATAAAATCAATCGAAAAAAAAAATGTAAAGAAAATATAAGGTAAACATTCTATATACAAAACAAACGAAACTATATACAAAACAATTAACACTATGACAAGTCTCTTAAAGCTATTTGCACTGATAGATCAGTATACACTTTTAAGAAAACAATAAAGAATTAAAAAATAAAAATATATTAAATTATTTATTAAAATCAGCTTTGTGTTTCTGTTGAGAAAACAGAAAGCTGAATCTGACAATATAAAGTGTCTGATATAAATAAATAAATACATTGTCATTTAGCATTGATATTTGACAATGAATGACATGAAATAAATGTATGTTGTCGAATGGTTAGCAACTATCTCACTGTTTTTGGGATAGGAATTGGAATAGGAGGGTTTTGAAAATGGATATGGATGGGGAATGTCGAATTTTGATAGGGAGGGAATTCCAGAAATTGATAGAGCTATTATCAAATTTTTTTTCGCGAGTATCAAAACTCTTCCATAGAAACTTCACCAATTGAACAACCGATGGCTTAGCGTTTCCACCGATCGATATGTTGAATGCAAATACATTATTATCTATTTTATTGTATTCGCTCAAGGTCTATTTCTTTGGCGCAGAAGAGCCGTTGTTTAATAAATAACTTATAATAATAATAATAATAATAATAAGGCTTAGCGAACCCGAAGGTTCGATGCCGACACCACCAATCGCTTGTTACACACCTCCCTCCACCGTTCGCCGTCCAAACCCAGTCCCTTCAGATCGGCTTTAATGCAATCTTCCCACCTTCGCTTCGGTCTACCCCTCGGACGCTTACCATTCGGCACAGCAAATATTAACCTTTTAGGAATTCTCTCGTTACTAAGCCCAACAACTTTACAAGCCCATTTGATTCGCCGCGATGAAATTACCTCAATTATATTACCCGGATACAGCTCACGCAATTCAGCGTTGTGTAACCGTCTGAACTCTCCGGTTAACTCATCCTTCTTCGGTCCGAATATTCTACGCAATACTTTATTTTCGAAAACCTTAAGACGCTGCTCATCCCTTAATGTAAGCGGCCAAGTTTCGCATCCATAAAGAACTGTAGGCAAGATAATCGTTTTATAGATTCTAATTTTTAAGACCCGGGACAAGAGGCGCGAACTAAGTAGTTTTGTCACAGAAAAATAACAAGCATTCCCCGCCTTCAGTCTAACCTTAATCTCTTCTTCAATTTCGTTTTTTCTAGTTATCGTAGAACCTAGATACCTAAATTTATCTACCTGTTCAAACATATTACCATCTATATCGATATCACCAGTAGTATCGCCATTTTTGCAGCTAACCATATATTTTGTTTTATCCACGTTTATTTCGAGTGCTAGTTCTTTACCGGCTTTCGTATTTAACGTTGTCGTATTTAGTTTTATAGTTTCAACGTCTTCGCTTAACAGTACCAGATCATCAGCATAGCCCAGCACGGATGTTGTCCCGCCCAGATCCAACCCTTTCTCGGTTCGCATTACCTCCCTAATGGCATGTTCTAATGCCAAATTGAACAGGACAGGCGAAAGAGAATCCCCCTGTTTTAAGCCCGAACGAACCTCAAATTTTTCGGACAAATTATTACCGATTCTAACTTTATTGAGTGTCTCCGTCAAGCACATCCTGACTAGATTTACTAGTTTTTTTGGAATCCCCTGCTCGATTAGAATATTATACAGTTTCTGGCGGTCAATAGAATCGTAAGCCTTTTTAAAATCTATATACAGCTGGTGAACAATACCGTTATACTCCAATTTTTTCTCTAATATTTGCCGTAAAGAAAATATTTGATCAATCGTCGATCGATTCCGTCTAAATCCGCATTGGTAGTCTCCGATAATTTCCTCGGCGTATTCCGTGATTCGGCTGGTTAAGATTAAAGTGAATATTTTATAACATACCGGAAGGAGTGAAATTCTTCGATAGTTATTACAATCCGTCCTCGGACCCTTTTTGTGAATCGGAATAAGAATAGATTCTTTCCATTCTTCAGGTAATTTCTCGTTCACCCAGATCTTTTTAACCAACCGATGTATTTTAGAAACTCCAGCTTCCCCGCATGCCTTAATTAGTTCAGTAGGAATATTATCGATTCCCGCTGCTTTATATGATTTTAATTTTCCGATAGCTACTTCAACTTCCTCTTTACTTGGTCCTTCTATTAACGGTTCAGCACTCTGGTACTCAGAAGGAGGGCACAGATCATAATTTCCCGTATTTAAAATATTGTCAAAGTGGTCCTTAAACTTATTCATTATGTCAACCGGATCGGTCAGAATATTGTTATTATCATCCCTAATTCCAGACGTTACGGGCCCTACATATTTACGTGATCTGTTTATACCTTTGTACATGTCTCTTGCGTTATTTTCGATTCTATTAGTTTCTATTTCAATTATTTTGTTTTTAAGACACTCCCTTTTTTTATTTTTGAACAATTTTGTCGTTTCGTTCTTTGAGATTCGGAAGTATTCCAGATTGTCTTCGCTAGGATTATTTAGAGCTTTTAATTTAGCGGATTTTAATAAATAACTTACTAATTTAAATTAAAAAAAATACAACTACTAATAAAAACTATTTAAACTAATTTTAAATAAAAACTACACAGTAATACAATGTATAAATACACATTAAGTGACCGAGAAAGTAGCTTTCATCAAAAAAAAAAAAAAAAAAAAAGAAGGAAAACTGAGATGTGTGCCTTACACCACACGATGCAAGTGAAAACAACAAGGTGAGATTAATAATATGAAAGATAAATTATAAATAATAGCTCGTTACAAAGAAAATTCCTCTCGCTTATATAGGTACAGTATATAGGTATCAGTATATAGGTACAGATCCGATTTTTAATATCTGAAATATTTTAATCCATATGATCAACTAACCTTATCATTTGGTTTTCGACACAATTGTTTCCTTTTCGCCTGTCTAACACGGCGTCGCGTTAAGATATAATTTTGAGTTATAGCCTATTACAGAGAGGATGAAATATTGAACAATTCCCTTGCTTACAGTATGCAGGCCCGATTTTTAGTGTCTGATATGTTTTAATCCTTTTTTCGATTGAAATTTTACATATAAAAAATTTCAATTAGTCGACTCTTGCAGACTTGAATGTTAAAATCTAATTCACTCTCCACAAAAAAGTGCAAAACGCGCCTAAAGAACTTTTCACTTTAAAAAATAGGTTGCCCTTCTTCATAACAGATGATTTCAGTTGAGAAGCAATGTTAAGTAAATAAAAATAAAAATCTTTTTATTTATTTTTATAATTATTATTTTTTTTTAAATTTCGAAATTATAATAAATATTATTTACTTGGCCGTCAGTAAATTAGTTTTTTTTTAAATTATTTATTTCAAGGATGAAAATTAGAAACTACACCTGGAATTTTACCATTCATACAGTTTCAATTAGTCTAATGAACCTTAAGAACAGGACCAACTCCTGATAAAAGAGCTCTATTTGGAAATTAAAATGTTTTTTTTTTTTTTTTTTTACTCTTTGCTTCAGTTTCTCATTTTAATTTTATTTGTGACCGAAAAATAGTTTTTTTTCTTTAATTAAACACTTTTGTATACTCAAACTATTACCATTATTATTTAAATCTTCTCAGTAAATAATTATAATTATAAAATAATTTCTTAGTTTTTTTTATTTGAAACTTTAATGTAATAGTAAATGTACAATATCCCCAATGTTGAGACTATATTTAGAAGTAAATCATTCGAATTTGCAAAGGGTTCACACAGATTTTCTAAAGCATTTACCTTCACCATTGAATTTTAGTTCGTTGAAGACTATCATAAATTATAATATTTTAATTTTTAAAACCTAATTGCATGATAAGAATCCCACGGCAACCATATAATCTAAGAGGCTTCGGTAAGAATTTCCATTTTTCTTGAAAACAATATATTTTTGGGATTTGAACGAAAGAGGCCGATAAATATAGTTTTTTTCCGGATTTGTTGATCATTTCGAAATATTTTATTTTTTATTAATGTATTTATTTAAATTTACAATTAGGTTAGATAAAAATACTTGTACTTGGTAATAAAAAGTAAATTTCAATTGTTAATATTACTTGTACAACAGAAGCGAAACTACCCATTGGCATCACTCCAATTATAATTCTATATTTCCAGGTATTCAAAGTCTCTTAAGAATAACAAAATGTTACAGAGCAGAGGAATACTTCTGGCCAAGAGAACAACATTAAATAAATAAAATATCTTAGGTAGACTAACAAATATTAAAAAAAAAGTAGCAAGCTGATGAAACTATATACAATACAAATAAGAGATTGAAGGATTGAATTGGTGAAGGTCATAAGTATAAAGGGGGGGGGCGTTGATTGTTGATAATCTGATAAAGAAATGTTCCTAGAAAATATTATCTACGAAAGGAAGAGAAAAGCCATCTAAACTCAACGTATTGGTGGGAGACATGGTAACGTCTCGGTGTCCCACTGACAAATCTGACAAAGCTATTCATTAGTCTCTTCAGGTAGGTATAGGTTGTCTACCTATATAGGGTTTATATCTATCTTCACATGGCCGCCATTTTGTATTCCAGCGGCCATATACTGACAGACGTGAATTTTTCTCGTCAATCCTATTATGGACATAGTCGAGGATACCCCTTAGTATGAAATAAGACATTTCTTGCTTTGCTATCGGACTATCAAACCATGGTGTTATTACAAATAGTGTTGCCCCAAATAGGTCTTGGCCTTGTAAAGTGCAAGACCAAGACTGGTAAAAAAAAAATCTATTTTTTGAATGAAAATGTAACAAAATAGTTACCACTGCTTGACAATTTTAATTACTATATGTAAATATTTGTATGACCAATATACATTCGCATTTAACTCTTCTAATTTGCCATTCTGAGTTAGTTAGGTTTTTCCTGTCTGAAAAATTACAGTAATATCTCTATAGTAATAAGCTAATAAGAAATTGCAAGACTGTTGCGAGACTCTTGCGCATGGCCAAGATTCGCCTTGGTCTCGCATTTGGGCAACACGAATTATAAGAATTTACTAAAGAGCAAATAAAATATTAACATGGACTTTTTTGTACCTCTACCTCCTCTTAAAATATTTCTCTGATACCGTGTATATTTTTATTAATTATATATGTTATTTAGCATGTAATAAATTTCTATTGCTAAAGGTTGAACGAGTGTCAGGTAATATATGGGAAGATAATATGTATTATCGCCGATTTGGGCCAGATGCCTCCAAGAATTGTCTGTAATATGGGAGCGACTCCAACACACTAAGTTTCCAACTTGTAATTAACAACGCAAATGAAACCATTTGTTACACTTCTCTCCCCCTCCCCTCTTCTCAACTTAATACAGTATTCTATGGAGGTCCCCAGTCGTCACGTGCTTGTTTCCTAATTTCCCCAAGTTCATTTATAACTTTTATCATCGACGATGAAAATAGCTTCATGTTGGAGGGTAATTTTTTATTCTAAAAAATATCTTGAGCATTTTCAGTGATTGTACCGACTCGACTTACCATACCTAGAACAAAACTAATATTAAAAACTGACGAGGACAGTTATATATAATTACAGCTTTTATACTGACATTAGTTAACACTAAAATGAGAAACATTGTTAAAGTTTTTTTGTAACCTAAATAAGTGAATTAAAACTAAAACATTGAATGAAAACAACGTTATCCACACAACAATCAAAAGAAATAGGTGATAACATTTCTAGGACCGCGACTATATATCGTTTCCGACTACTTTCCGCTCTTGAGATGTAAATCGAGACAGTGGTCAGCTGGGGTTGACAATCTACAGGAAACAGAGGTGGATTTAAAGACCTAAAAGATCTAATGGGATTAGGTTCCTCCAGCGCTAGCTCATGATATCCGGCTCTTTCTTGACCTTTAGAGGGGATTTATTTTATATATTCCATAAGTTTACATTTCTTTTTAACTTTCTATTGTCGAGCGATCTTGAAACCACTTATTATTAAAGATTACAAATCGAATTCTCACAAAAGTAAACAATGACCCAGCAATTGCATCCCAAATGCTTCAATCACACATCATAAATCTAGAAGAATGGTGTCAAAACTGGAGAATTAAAATAAACTCCAATAAATCCCACCAAATTACCTTTACCCTTTGTCGTAAACCAACGACTTCCTGTCCTACAGTTTCCTTTAACAATACTCCACTTATCCCTGTTGAGCAAATCCGATACCTAGGACTCCACCTGGACAAACGACTAACTTGGAATACTCATACTAGACTGAAACGACAAGAAACCGCTCGACGTTTCCGATTACTTCAATACTTATTAGACAAACGCTCTAAACTTCCCATTAATTACAAAAGACTCATATAATTGACTATAATAAGACCTATTTGGACTTACGGAGTTGAGCTATGGGGCTCCACTAAACCATCGAATTCCTCTCGCATCCAATCCTTACAATCCAAAATCCTTCGTAAAATCCTCAATGCTCCTTACTTTGTCACTAATAAAATTATCCATAAAGATCTTAATGTTCCTTATGTTTCAGATCTCGCCCAATCCAGATACCTATCCTTCCATAATAAACTTCAGAATCATCCCAACCCTCTCGTTTTTAACCTTGCTTTCTCTTCAATTCCTGATAACCCTCCGAGGCGTCTGAAAAGAAGATGGCCCCGTGATCTCCTAATGTAGTCATATCATTAGAGTACTACCATTGGGTAGTTACTCATATCATGTCATTATATCAATTATGTCCAAATTTACTTGATTTATTTATGTAATACAGTTGTAAATGTTATAAAGAAATAAAAAATCTCACAACAGGCATTATTATGGTATTGTGAGATTTTAAGTTTCATGGATCTTGAATTTAAAACAATGTGAATAAGGATTGAGAAAGATTTATGCATCATGGACCTAAGGCTTTTCGACTATCAAGTTGTCATAGCACAGAATAGAGAGGACGTCAATTATACGTTCAGAATGGTTGTATAGACACACAAAATGGGGGCTAAGTAACAACTTTAAGAAAAAGAACACCTTGGCACTTCATCTGATGAGACGCCAATTGAAAGAGATATAAAAAAAGTAGAGAAATTTAAATACTTAGCATCAATATTTAATAGATAAGGCACGTCCACCAATGATATCGACAGAAAAATAGGCTAGCTACGAAAAGTTAAGGCAATACTCAACCGTATACTTTGTAGCATGAATATACGTCGTAAGACTTAGGTCATCAACGCAACAAGACTGTAAGAAGTGGAGATGGGCTTTTGGAGAAGAGCAGCAAGAAAATCCAGAAGAGGAAGAATTCTAGAGCTGATGGAGGTGAAAAGAAATATCATAACAAATATTGAAATGAACAGGTTATGCTGGTTTGGGCATGTTAAAAGAATTACACCTGAAAGATTACCGAAGTTATGTATAAACCTGGAAGTAAAAGCGAGAAGGAAAAGAGGAAGACCAAAGAAAAGATTGAAAGGCTTGTGGGACATGACATCACAGAAGAAAATGCCTTAGATAGATAAGGATGAAATAATACCTTAAATTACCGTAAGATAGAGTAACTTTGGAACACTGAATAAAATTCAGTTTGTGTTGATTTCTTGGTGGATATACTGTGTTGGTGCAGTCTGCAAAAACCTGTTTTGTGAAGGCATATACTGCACTACTACTGTTTGTACACACTACTCTTGTGTTTCATGAAACACGAATTTTGAAAGAAGCAATGGAAATTTATAAAAACATAACTGCACTAGTTTAGTGAGCTAGGGTTCTAAAAATGCTTCAAGGTAGTAGCGCAATACATGCCTACACAAAGCATGTTTTTGGAGACTGAACCAACACAGTGTATCCACCACGGAATCACCACAAAATAAATTTTACCCTCTGTCCCAAAGTTACCCACCCTTTCCTAAAGTTACCCCGTCTTACTTTATATCTAGGTCAAAGATAGCCGAAGTAGTGGAGAAACCCTTGATAATAATAAAAAAAATAAATTCAACCCATTTCGAAGAAATAGAAAGCAATCGCTACTAGAAAGTAATCTTGCTGATCAAGATTACTCGAGTGAGGTGGATTGGAGGGTTGAGACATTCATATGAGAAGGGAGTGTTTGTTGAGGAGTTAATATCGGGTGGAGGCAAGGAGGATGAGGGAGGGGGTTGGAGGCAGTCTTTGATGAGCTCATCAACTTGAGGAGGAGAGGAACAGCGCCATGTTATTAAGTACCTCAAGCGGTCTTGGCTTTGGGTTTGCCATTGTACATCAATAGTGGCTTTATTTGGTACGAAGCAGTTTTTTTTTAAATATGAAGTTAAATAAATATTAGCCTTTGTCATAAAAATCTATTTATTATCAATCAAGCCATTTTTTTGTCAATTTTTCCAATGCTCATTTTTAAGCAACTTTCTACTTTAATAAAAGCAAACCTTCTGAACCATCCGAACCCTCTCGTTTCCAACCTTGCTTCATCTTCTATTCCTGATAACCCTCCGAGGCGTCTAAAAAGAAGATGGCCTCGGGACCTTCTAATATAGAAATATAATTGGAGTGCTACCAATGGGTAGTTTCTCCTCATGTTGTACATGTCATATTACTTGTTCATTTTTACTTGTTGTATTTATTATTAATTGCAGTTGTAAATTTCGTTGATAAAAAAAAATAAAAGCACAATAAAAAAATTCTAACGAGTTCAATTTAGGTAACATTCGACATTATTTTGGCAGAGGACTGTATTTGGTAGGTTATGTGATTTATGGGAAGTAACTCACCCTTTTACGATGGCATAAAAAGAGCTTACATGCTTGTAAGGGCGCCCTCCTCCAGTCCTTTTCAGCTCGTCTCTATTCAAAATCTTGGCCTCAAGTAAGGTGAGAGCTTTACTCCTTCTCAGCTTTCAGATTCTTATCAGAACTGTTTTTACAACACACCGCAAGGCGGCGTTCATTTGCAAAATTACATCCACAAAACACAGAGATTTCCAATTCCGTCCAATCAAGAGCTCAAACGCAGGTTATGAAGCTAAGATATACAGGGCATGTAGCTCGGAGTATTCCATCAAGCCTCTACACAACTATGAATACCTCAATAATAGGCAAAAAACAATGTGGAATGCCGAAAATCAGATGTATAGATGGAATCAATAAAGATGTAGTAGAGTTGCAGGCAGATAACTGAAAAAAGATAGTAAATGATAGGCAGAGGTGGAAAAGGCTGGTTAACATGACAAAAGAGATCTATAAAGCCAACAGAAAAAAAAGTAGGATAAATAAATATTCAAAATTTTTTTTTACTACCGGAAACGAGAAACTTACTAGTTGGCTCGTGAGAATAAATAACAAAGAATATCAGAAAGTAAAAAAAAATAAATAAGGAAATTAAATGTTAACAAATTCCGATGTGTAAAGCTCGGGTAAAGTCGGCTTGTTTTCCATATGGATTAAAATATCTCAAAAAATAAAAAATGGGCCTGCATATTATAAGTGAGGAAAATGTTCATCATTTCATTATCTTTGTAATAAGCTATTATACAAAATTATATCTTAACGTGACTCCGAAAAGGAAAAAAGAAACATTGTCGAAAACCGATGATAACGATTTTTTAGTGAAGAAACGGATTAAAACATCACAGAAACTAAAAGTTGGACCTGTACACTGAAAGTAAGGGAAATGTTAAGTATTTCATTGATTTCATGATGAGATATTATTGATTACTTTTTTTTTTGTTTTGTATTGCAGAAAAAAAAATTGTGTTCTTTTGTATGTAAAATGTGAGGGCTCAATTGTTGGATTGATGAAGAATGGTCTCCGGCCATAACTAGGAGAGTCAAAAATGGTCCTTATGAGTTCCTTAAATTGAGATCATTTTCCAACTGTTCTAAACAGCGTGAAGTGGTAGTAGAAGTGGTTACTCACAGTACTTGAGTCACAGTTTTTGAGGTCTAAACAAAAATTGTGAATTTAATAATTTCTTCACTGGAAGATGGTCTCAATTTACAGAACCCATGTGGACCATTTTTCTACTTAACTAGTTATGGTCAGAGACCATAGATATGGCGTAGAACTTAGTAGGTACATAGCAATAAATATATCCATTGGAAGGTTTTGTCCTTTATTATGTGGCAAGGTATGAGACTGTGGGGTTATTTACGACCGACTTTCAAATTAACTGATTTAACCGCCAGTTAACGCAGCAGCCTAGCCACCGTGAATTGGAAGTCGGTAATTTTCGCTGAAGAAACACACG
Organism: Nezara viridula; assembly: GCA_928085145.1. Classification (NCBI taxonomy): domain Eukaryota; kingdom Metazoa; phylum Arthropoda; class Insecta; order Hemiptera; family Pentatomidae; genus Nezara; species Nezara viridula. The sequence goes on along the minus strand of OV725083.1, from coordinate 27,548,185 downwards.
ATTAGATTTATTACAAGGCTACAGATTGGCGGAAGATTCCAGCTGAGTTGGTCCGACTTCTCACACCACTGCCTCCCCGATATTGGTAATTGTGTCTCCTGTCTATAATAATAATTTAATATTCAATATACAACACTTTTCAATGATCCTTCATAAAATTTAATTATGTATACATTTTTTTTTTAATTTTTATCTTATAAATTTAATTTACACATTCAAGAAACTTATTTCTCATTCTAAGAAAAAATAAATAAATAAAATAAAAAAAAAAGATTAGTCTCAATTCAAATATTGCAACTTTTACTGAGTAAAATTTAGAATTTTATTATATAATTAGAAAAATAACCTAATTCTGGGACAAACTTCCTTAAGATTAACTGAATGTTACAGAGAAAAAAGAGTTATTTCAGGCCAAAAGAACTGTTACATAAAATAAATTAATACAAAAAAAAATTAAGTAAAATAACAAGATATACAAAACAAAACTAATGAAACTATTCACAAAGTACTTAGAATCATACACAGAACAAATAGGAAATGATACAAAATAGTAGCTGCTTGGCTAAATAAATTAAGAAAAATAAAGAAGAAAAAAAGAAAAAAAAGATAGAAGCATGTGTGTATTTAAATATTTATTTTGTTAGATTAGTTTATTTTTGTTTAGTTTAGTATCTTTTAGTTTATATACATTTGCTTTAGTATTATTATGTTGCTGTTTATTATTTTTATTTATTGTGCCTAGTATGAATGATGAATGAGCTATTCTATATCACTATTACTATTGTCCTTGAATGTGATAGATTGTAATATATCTCAATAAAGATTAGAATATGATTTAAAAAATAATCTAATTACTAATTTAAAAAATCTCACATATGGTGGATAATAACTACAATATTCGGCTAAAAAAATACACATCTTTTACTAACCACCATAGATTTGATTAGAGAGTGCTTTTATTTCATAAGGAGTAAATTAATCTCAATTATTTGATTAATTTCTAAAATAATCCTTTGTGACTTATCGCAACATGTCTATATATAAAATTATTTAAATCTATTATCTTGTCTAAAGTTATTAAACTAAGGTCACTTAATTATTTCTATGGGTAAGCACTATTAGGAATATATGTATATTTTTTATGTGTACTTTTGTTTATATATCAGAATACGTTCGGCATTTAAATATCATGCCAGTTTATTTCAGTTAGGTGTCCCGTAAATTATTGAAAATAGTAAAAATAAGCAAAGACAAAAAAGTTCAGTATTTTTTTCTCGTCTGATTTTCTTTTTTGCATAGTGGGAAATGACGATATTTAGTGTTATAGAAAAAAATGTAGAAACAGTATACATAAATAAAAATGTAAATGTTAGTTTGTTTAAAACCGCTAATATCCGAAAAGTTTTTCACCGATTGCTTTGAAATTAAGATACAACGTTGCAATCAAATTCAGGAGTGTTTTTATGTATATTTCATTATCATTCGGCCATTTTGGTTCGATATGTTGAATGAAAAACTTGTGCTACTGGAGACCATAACGGCTGCAACGTTTTTAATGAAACTTTGCCAAATTTTTCTCCTAAAAGCTGTTTTTATTTATGTACATAATATTATATTTATGTACATAAATAAAAACCTCTTGAAAAAAGGCTGATCAAAAAGTAGTAATGGATTCAGAATTTCATTTGCGAAAAAAGTACAGTTTTTGGCTTATTAAATCTATGAGTATTTGAAAGCTTCTTGAATTCCCTTAAATTCCCTTAAAATAAAAACTATCACAATCGAAAAGAAATATGCCCTATAAGATATTTTTATTGCATTATTTATCAAGCATTTTTTCTGGTATATTTTTTAGGCATAAGTCTAAAGAATTTTTTTAGGAGAAGTCTATTAAGAAAAATTTATATTTGTCATATTTCTCTAGTATGAGAACAATATTTACCGACCGAAGGAGAAAAGCTGGTTCAAATATTTTTTTGTTTAAATGTTACGATAGATTTATAATTTTATTTGCGAATAACTTAAAAAGTAAACAAATGGTAATAAACTGTTTTGTATTGTAAGAATATATAAAAGTGTATGTACCGATGTATAAGTGTCAAAAAATTAATGTTGACAAAATGTGCGAATTCGTATAGGTTTTTCTCATATTTTTAATTATGGTTATGGTAGAATTTCGGAGGTCACTAGTAATATTAAAGAGGTGATACAACGATTTCTTTTTGTTTTAAAATCTTGAATTATTCAGTCTATATCAGTCTCCCAGTGGAAATACGTAGTTGAGGTTGCCCTCAGAATAAGTTGAGATTCGCAGCGATTTTTGTAATTAAGGTTGTGTGATGTGAAATGTTTCTATCATTTCAATCATTACTGTAAATTATAGTTGATCTTTCATAATATTTTTTTTTTCCTAAGCCCTAAACAAGTACAATAACGATGACGAATACAAAAGGGCGAATAAATAAAATCTTCAACCAGCTGTAAATATATATTATCAAACACAGAAATATGATTTATTCATTAAGAGTTCAATATTGCTTTAAAAAAAAAAGGATATTTATTGATCAAAGTCAATAACCAAAAACCCATTGAAGGGTTTTCCCCTAACGATGTTCCCCCGACTTCTCCAACTAACTGCTAGAAACCAATAATGAAATGGACTCAACTTTTTTATTACATTTCTCGTCCGGAGGAAAAGAGGCACAGGTGCCTCCACAATACCATTAAGCTTCTCTTCCTCGAGGAAAAAGTATTATATCAATCTCTTTAAGTATTTAATTTTTTTTAAATATTAGATATATTTAATATTATACTTTAGATACTGTTTACTTTATATTTTAGATACTATCTCTTTCTTCCTCCCTGTCATTAAAATGTTATCTGGTGAGCCTCAACGACGACCAAAAACGCAGTGACCTAAAGATCTTTTGTGGACAAGTTAAACTGTTTGTGGAGTTTATATCATCCTAGATAAGTATAGCAAATCTTTTAGTTGATGCCATTTAGCTATGGTGTTTCGAACGGGATACGTATCTATAATTTCCATTTTTTTTTTTTTATTTAATTTTGCATATAAATTTTTTTATAATTTTCCACGGTTAAGACCACTAAGTGTTAGAATTATGACGTGACACTTTCATAGAAAATATTTTTACAAAAATATATAACAAAAAATAAAAGAAATGAAACTTTAAATATACTTATTTATTTTTCGACTGATAGCCATAACAATTCTTCTCTTCTATTTTAATTTTCCATTTGTGAAACTACTTTCTAAGATCAGAGAGAAGGGCTTTGAAATACAATAAATACAGTAGTTGGATCATTGTGGGAAGAAAGAATTGCAGTATCGTCATTGAAGGTAGAGATGGTGGTGCTATGGTAGAAGTGAATAGAGAAAAGAGTAGGGGTCTTAGAACACAACCTTGTGGTATGATCAAAAGGTGTGGAATATGAGAATAAAGTGAAATCAGCAGAATTAAAAAAACACTCTGTCAAGGAAGAAAAAGGATTGCAGAAGCATAAATTGTGTAAGAGGAATATGCGTTTCAATTTTCCATTGTAGGCCACTTGTGCCCCATGCTTTTTCAGTATCTAGGAAAATCGCAAATCACTATTTTTTCGCTCGAAAGTGACAGACATAACAGCCATTGTAGGATGACACTGTTGTGTATGGTGAAGTGATATTGACAAAATTCGAATTTGTGTTTCGGTATAACTTTAAGGATTTCTAGGATAGGTTTAATCCTATCTCAATTTTTTATTTTTATTTCCATTATAGTTAGAAATTTTATAGAATCATAAGGTGAAGAGTTTCTGATGGATTCGGGATGTTTTGGAATAATTTTAATTTCGGAAAGTTTCTAAAGGAGAGATAAATAAGTTTTTAATATAGCATTACATTGTTATATATTTATTTGATATGATTAATTATTATACGAAGTTGAATTATGTACACTCCTTACCAGATTCTTTTCTTAACTTTTAGAAATAACATATAAAGATTTTTGAAATTTTTTTCAATATGTCAACGGATCTTCTTTGGAAAGTGTTATCGCTTGTCTACTAGTAATAGAATTTAGTAAAGTTTGCCGAGAAAATTGACTGTGTTAGCAAGAAGGGTTAAAATTATTTTTCAAAGGGCGGCAGGCGAAGGTAGAAGGGAGACTTAAGTGCCTCTCCGTTGCTGTAGAACAATAGGCCTATGAGGAAAATCCTTAAACCGGCTTCGTCTAAGAAAATCGCTTTTCCCCATCGAAGCTTTTCCACTTCTAGCTATAGCTTTCTAAGCAGGAATTATAATGTACAGTGCCATACCTGAAATTGTGACATAGACGAAGATGGAACAGAAAAGTAAATTTAATTCAAACATAAAACTACACGGACACACAAATAGGCATATTAATAACATGGCCACGACTGTCATGCCATTCAGGTGGAAACTCAAAAGGAGCTGGATGAGAGATCTCCTCACCTAAATCAAGAAACAAAATTTTACTATCATAGTGAAATATATTTGTTTGGGGCATCAGGCCTTCCCTAATCCCGAAGTAGAGGGAATTAAACCTGGATACTAATTAGTTAATCAGAAGGGGGTGTTCATGCGGAATGTGAAATGAGTAAAATGAGGTTTAACATAAAATATATTAATAAAATAATAGATTGAAATAAACAGTGGTTGATGGGGTTTAAGATGTACATTTGGATTATTGTGTTAGTGAACTATTGGTTAATATGGGTTGACCAGATAAATGAAGATGCTGGCTGGTTGATGGTGTTGTTGAATTCTCCATTGAGAGACATGATTCTGAGAATACATCTGGGTATTGTGGTCTGGCATATTCTGTTAATGTTTTACTATGTTCTTTTTTTTTTTTTTTTTTTTTTAATCTATTTATTGAATAATAATACATGCAGCCACTGCTGGAGGGCTATAAGCATTAGGGCTAAAAGTTCTCATTCATACAATATATACAAATAATAAAGAAATAAATATAAATATAAGAAGTAAATAAATAATACTGATGAAGAAGATAAATAAAAAGAAAAGAAAAAATAATAATAATAAACAAATAAAATAAAATAAAAACTTCTAAACACAATCATAACTATATACAATATATACATTCGCCCAAGAATCTCCGAACCAGGCTTTTTCCCCCACACGTGGAAGGCAAAGCAAGACTCCGGAAGATCCCAGCGCCACTTTTCCAGCCGCATCACTAGTATTAGAAGCCAGTGGAGACTGGAAGAGGGCACTAGAGCCACAGACGCTCAGGACATGAGTGGAGAAGCTGGCCATTGCCAGGACTCCAAAGGCATATTTACAAAAGATCTCGAGGCCACTGCCGTTTCAACCTTCGAGGGGGATGGTATGGATGCTCGGAGCTGGATAGGGATTGGGCTAGAGGATTGGGATGATGTATGAGGTTCTGGTGAAAGTTGGAGAATCTGGATGGGATGATGTCATGGACATATGGGATGTTAAGGTCATGGTGTAGGGTCTTGTTCGTGACATAATATGGAGCATTGACTATTGTTCGAAGGACTTTAGACTGGAAGGATTGGATGCGTTTGATATTCGATGATTTAGTTGTCCCCCACAGCTCAAGTCCGTAGGTCCAGATAGGTTTCAGTATGGTCTTGTAGATTAATAATTTGTTTTCTGTTGAGAGATGAGATGTTCTGTTTAGTAGTCTATATAGCTGACCAAATCGTCGGTTAAGCTCTTGTCTTTTAAGTCTCGTATGTGGGTTCCAAGTCAGTCTTTTGTCCAGAAGGAAGCCAAGGTATCGGACTGTGTCTGAGTAGGGAAGAGGAATTGAATTAAAAAGGATTGGAGGACAGGATCTGCGTCGAAGAGTGAAAGTTACATGTTTACATTTTGATTCATTAATTTTGATGCGCCAGTTGTTGCACCACTGCTCAATGAAGGAGAGGTGTCTTTGCAGGTTCCGGGACGCAATTAGAGGATCCGAGTGGGAGGATAGGATGGCAGTATCATCAGCAAATGTTGCTAGGAAGGTATCAGGACTTGAAGGGATGTCAGCGGTAAAAAGGATGTAGAGAACTGGGCCCAAGACACTGCCTTGTGGGACACCAGCCTCAATTGGATAATGTTTGGAGAGTTCAGTGCCGCAGCGGACTTGAAAGGAGCGATTTGAAAGGTAGGATTTGAGGACTAGATACAAGGGTTGAGGTAAATGGGTTTTGAGCTTGAAAAGCAAGCCATCGTGCCACACCCGGTCGAAAGCTTGAGCTACGTCCAGAAAGGCACCAGTGCAATATTGCTTGTTTTCAAGTGCAGAGGATATGTGGTCCACAACGCGAAGGCCTTGTTGGACAGTGGAGTGTCTTGAGCGGAATCCAAACTGATGGGAAGGGATATTGTGGGATTCCAGTATGGGTAGGATGCGTTTGAGAAGGATTTTCTCAAAGATTTTGGAAAGGATCGGAAGTAAGCTTATCGGTCTATAGGATGATGTACAATTAACAGGTTTACCTGGTTTAGGAAAGAGGATAATTATGGAGTGTTTCCACACCAGAGGAAAGTGGGTTGTGCGGAGGATACAGTTGAATAGGTATGTAAGGAATATAATTGCTTTTTTGGGAAGTTGTCTGAGGATCTGGGAAGTAAGGAGATCGTGTCCTGGAGATTTGCGAGGTTTTAGGTTCTTTAAAAGGAATTTGACCTCAGAGGGGTTGACGGCTTTAGGAGGTAAGGAGAGAGGAATCGGTGAAGAGAGGAATTCTTTAACTTCAGCAGTATGGGAGGGATGGAGTTCAGGATGAGGAGTGAATGTGTACGATAGATGTTTAGCAAACTCTTCTGCTCTATTCTCATCTGACGAAGCCCAGGAACCATCATCACGGCGGAGGGGGTGGGAAATGGATTGGAATTTAAGGATTTTTTTAGTTACATTCCAGAGGGAGTTATCACTTGCAGATAGTGAGGAAAGATAGGAATTATAGGATTGGGATCTAAACGTAGCCAGTTTTTGTTTTACCTGCTTGGAATAATAGTTATATGATTTCCGATCATCAGGATGCCTGGTTCTTTGCCAGATGGTCCTAGAGCATCGTTTTCTATTAATAAGGTCCAGTAGGTCTTGGGGTAGAGGATTTATTTTGCGGTATTTTTTAGAAGGATAAGGTGAAGATGCAGTCCAAACTGCTTGTTGGATCAAGGTAGTCATGGAATATACTGCTTCATCTAGGTCTGCGGGTGTTTTTAAGGAAACTCTGAGGTCAATATTATCATCCAATATTTGACGGAAGAGGTTCCAATTAACTGGCCCCCTGATAAATGAAGGTGGAGGTGGTTTGGGAATTGGTGATGTGGAGACCGTTAGGATTAGGGGACTATGGTCTGAGGAAAGATCATCAAGTCTTGAGATGCAATAATGAAGGGACCCTAGACCTTTGTGGATGAAAAAATCTAGGAGATCGGGATTGCGGTTAGGATCTGTTGGCCAGTATGTGGGAGAATTGGGTGAGAGGATGTTGCTGTGATGGGAATTAAGTGCAGATAGCAATGTTCGTCCTCGGGAATTTGTGGTTCTGGCTCCCCATTGCTGGTGTTTAGCATTTAAGTCTGCACCTAGAAGGAAGTGGTGTCCTAAGGAGTTAAGGAAGGAAGTTAATTGGGATTCTGAGATGGGTATTTTAGGCGGGGAGTATGCTGCGACTACTGCTATTGGGTAAAGGGAAGTTTGGATTATCACGGCAGTGGATTGTAGGAAATTATGGGTTAGCAAAGGGAATAGATGATGGGAAAGGGATTGATGGATAATTATGGCAGTGCCAGCATGTGCTGTTCCATCAGGATGGTCGGTTCGATAGATATGATAGTTGGGGATGTTAAGTGGTCGTTTGTTGGTAAGTCGAGTTTCAGTTATTAATGCTATATCAATGTTTTTGTCCTGTAATAAGATTGTTAGTTCGTTGACGTGATTTCGAATACCATTCGCATTCCAAAGGAGAACGGAGAGGGATTTGATTGGGGGCATTTAAGGATTTCTCGACAGTGGGATGAGGTTGGATACAACATTGGTAAGCAAGGAAATGAGAGGAGTGATGAGTGACCTGAATTCAGAGAGGAAAGAAGTCAATAGGCTTGTGAGGTCAGTGGCATTGGGAGGAGGAGGAATGAATGTCTGGTTATTAGGCCTAGGTTCAGAGATGGGATAAGGGTCTTGTGGTTGAGATGTGAATACTCGAGGTTGAGGTTCTTGTGGCAGGGCCTGAGTTTGTGTGGGTGCAGTGTCTCCTTTGAACATCTGAGCATAGGACACTCTTGTATTTACAGTTCTAGAGGGTTGTCTTGGTGGCCTGGATGGCCGTTCTTCTCTTGGAGCTGCATAAATTCTTGCTTTCAGTTCCTTATATGTTTGGCAACCCTTGTAGTTCGCTGGGTGCCCTTGGTGGCATAAAGCGCATACTGCTGGTGTTCTTCTGGACTTCTGGCAGTCCTCAGTTTTATGTTGATCACCGCACCTGACACATCTAGGAATGTGGTGGCAATAGCGTTTCGTATGACCATAAGCCTGGCAGTTATGGCATTGTACAATGTCGCGCTTAGTGTAGGGCTTTTCTACAACAACGCTAGTGTAATAAAGGCGTGTGACCTTGTAGATTTCTTCGACCTGGGGCGTTCGGTCAAGGTCAACGAAGAATAGTGGGAGCGGTATTTTATTTTTTGTACCAGGCTGTTCTCTATCTTCCTTGAATATATTCACTATTTGTCGAACACGGAACCCCATCTCAGTTAGTTCTTCTTTAATGGCATCCAGCGGTGTTGATGGGTGTAATCTCCTGATCACCACCCTGAGCGCTCTCTCTTGGCGCAGTTGATATGTGTGATAATCCGCCTTAGTGTCAGATAAATACTTGACAATTTTTCTGTACGTATCTGGGGTGTCAGGCATTAATTTCGTGTCATTAGTGCGGCTTTGGCATACGTATTTACCTGAGCCCACTGTATTATTTAATTGTTGACACATTAATTGGAAATTTTTTATATTTCTAACGAATATTGGTGGAGGTTTAGGTTCACTAGGGATGGATACTGCTTCCATTTGTTCATTCTGTGTGTTTGACAGCACTTGGAATGGATTAGCTGTAAAAAAAGGCGATTCTTCTAGCGTACCTTGTATTGGTATAGCTTGTGTTGACATATTTTGTGATGTGCCAGGTTGATTTTCAACTTCGTCAACTGAGCTCTCTGGTGTAGCTGGCGGGGTATTTTTTTTAGAGCGTCTAGCCCTTTTCTTGATGGGTGAACTCTTTGTGGTATCGAGACTCCTAGATCTTAAAGTTCGATTGTTACCTTTGCTCGACATTACCATATGAAAATAGCGCATCTCATATTAATTTAATTAGAGGTAACTGTAATAATTTGGAAAAAAAAAAATGTCCTTTATCAATTACGTATATATTACGCGAGTTTGTGGAAGTCTAAGTAACGTAGATCTGCTTCCGCCAAAGGGCAGCAGCCCACTGGTCGGATTAACGAATGTATATGGCCGGCTTGTTATCTATCACTATCCTCAGGTCTATTTACATTGTTCACAATGCCGTTATAAATAAGTGATTACTCACCTTGTTTATGTCCAGTTTCAACTTAATTGTTAACTTAACAGTTTACACTACTTTTTCACATATAACATGAATTATTTCACTGTTAATAAAGTCACTTAATAAGAGACGAAATAAAGAGTATATGTGTAAGGTTAACGCATGCGCAGAACGTGTTTTACTATGTTCTGGCATCTTTTAATGTCTTGTCATGTGCTGGCATCCATGCTGCCTCTTCCTTCTGCTGGTCTAGCTAGACCTGTAATTGAGACCAATATATGAACATGCTTGATCATAGAGACCATTTTGTAGGCAGACTCAGACTCCGAACTCGCACTGGTGTTGTACTTTGGCCCTTCTGGTCCCAGGTCACCAGGCAGGGTTATACTTCTCCAGCTTGCCACTAGATGGCACTGTCATAATGGCCAATAGATGGCGCCATTGATGTACGCTATTTGACGCATTTAAATTATTAATTACAGTGAGTGGCCTTAACAATATTTGTTTTGCCCATGTAACGCACCTTAACATGCTTGTTTAAAAAAAATCGACTTTTTTTACCCATTGCAGGATTGAATGTATGCTGTGTATGGCTTATTTGATAAAACTGGAATACATTTTCAGCCGCAGACAATTCTATCTCAAGAAAAAAAAACTTGATGGAACGGTTAGATTTTCATTGTCATACCCTCTCCCATTTCCGTAACAATTCTTGACTAATAATAACTGTTAATTTCCTTTTATCACTTTCTTCAAACGAGATCATAATAAAAAATACTGACATCATCTTTGCTTTAATCTCTGCAAGGAATCTATCTCGGCACAATGCAATGACCTCAGTTACGAGCTGTACACTCCATTATTCAGAAGATCCTCTCTACTAAACAGGCTTCCCCCTCGCCGGACGTTTCATATTTCCCTCCGACTCAGCAGATTAAAAAGGTCCTTTGTGGTGTTAGGGATGTCAGAAACAGCCCCTTAAAGGATAATGCGGCAGAGCATTGTTCAGTGATTCGGGAAATTGTCTATTTCTCCCAAAATTGGCAGATGGTCGTCGAGATTGTAGAGGACTAAATAATAATGACAGTTAAAGACGGAATTTCGGCTTTAACATCTTAAGATCCTTAATGACATATGAGCTAGTTAAAAAACATTCTTTTTCTAAATAAATATGAAACTATTTTTTATAAGCATGCTACCAATATAATAACTAGGTAGACTACCAGTGTTTTTGAGTGGTTGGTTGATATGAAGTTAAGGCGTAAAATCTGTAAGTATCTGTAACCGTTAATTAAGTTTATATATTTTATTATTTATCGTTATATGTGCTAGTTATGAATAAAAATATTATACTTAAAAAAAAGGAAGTAAGGTTTCAGATATTTTTAAAAATTCCTTCCTTGGAGAGAAAAGATATGACTTTATCTGTTTCGATTGAACGATACCGCATGAAAACCACTAAATTCAATGATTTGTTTGGGAATAGGACTTGATCACATCACGAACTTCTCAGGCCACAGCTGCCCGGTTGACCCGAAGAAGATCATAAGGATTACACAACCTACTACTCTCAAAGTATCTGCTAATTGTCACATTCATAAACAGGGTGAGGGAGAAAATTTAAAGCGATAACACATCTCACATCAGCGCTGTAAAAGCACTCACTTAATCAAAGTAGTACATGCTTCCAATTTAATTTAATATAAATAGTACTTACATTGAGTAAGTGATGAATATTGTAATCAGCCACTATTTTTGTTCTGCAATGTCGATGACCTTTAATTATTTAATAGTATTTAATTATTTAATGGTATGGTATTCTAAATGATTTGTTTTTGGATTCCTCCTGTTTTACCAAACAATAGTTTGGATATCTTTTTTTGTGATTTTTTGTCTGTTCTATTTCCTAAAGCAATTTCGAAGATAGGTGGATTCGATTGGCTGCCAGCTGCTATACGATACCACATCCGGTCTGGTGTCGGATGACCATGGTATCTAATGAGAAAGCCCTGTTTATGTTGTTGACATCGAAACCGGCTTCGGCTAAGTCGTCGGACAAGCTCGATGACCAGTCCTGTTCTGATAGTTCGCAACATGTTAAGGGCGAGAAACCTCATACGGGATAATGTGCGAGTAATGGTTTTTTCGAGTCTACATCACGCGGCTGTATTTATCTGGTCCCTAGCAATATTTGGAAGCTGTCATAACTGAATAAAACCCCAAAACCGGAAATCTTAATCTTTGGGGTTTTAATAAAATTAATATTTAAAAAAAATATTATAAAGACATGGTCGTCCATATCCTACATGTAAAAAAATAAATAAAAAGTAGAATCTTCATGAAGCTCTATTGTACCTTTGTTGATTTTAAATATTAATTTTCTTTTAGGACTTATACTATTGAAGCATTTATAGTTGTGTATAGGCTTCCTGATGGATTGCTCCGAGGTGTATGTCCCTCCAATCTTCACTACATTGCATCCATATCATGAGATCCTGATTAACTAGATTGATAGATTATTGACGCCAGATTATCTGTCTGATATGGCTTATTGGTAGATTATTGAAGCCTACCTTATTGAAGTACCTAATCGCTTCGGTTATAGTGCGGAGTATTTTTCTCCCAAAATTTTCAAAATGTTTTTATAGGATATATATATACATATTTCCTATAAAAACATTTTAAAAATTTGGAAAAATTTGAGAGAAAAATCCTCCACACAATATCCGAAGCGATTAGGTACTCTGGCTTCAATAATCTATCAATAAGCCATATCAGACAGATAAAGTCATATCTTTTCTAATTTTTAAAAATATCTGAAACCTAACCTCCCTTTTTTTTATATGTTTTTATTATAGGGGCTGGAGTAGCATTGCGGGCTAAGGAGCTTGCAATAGATAACATAAGTTAAGCAACGCCGAGCGTGGCTAGCATTTGGATGGGTGACCGTCCACCAAGGAAAGCCACGCTGTCCGAAATTCCTCTCCCCCCCCTCTGGGTATGTGAGAACCGTTAGACTACTGGAGGCAACTCACACCGACAGGGCATTAATGACATTAATGAAACTATCCCGTACTTTAAATCGGGAATCGGGATGTGATCTAGAAGACTCGCGGTCAAAGATCTTCATGGTCTGTAGCGCCGACAGAAGAAAAAAATAAATAAATAAATAAATAAATAAATATATATATATATATATATATATATATATATATATATATATATATATTTGTATTTTTTTGTTGTAGTTTTTAGGATCAAACATAGGTTTGTTTAATTTATTATTTCAATCCCTTCCAAGGCTGTCAAGGATGTTGACATAATAATTATGCTTTTTCTAGCTGGCACAGAATTCATTGCTAGGACTATAAAATTAAGGGAGTTATTGGACTAAATAAATGGTAATATAAAATTGATTACTTTATTTTAACTAAAATTTTGGATTTTATACATTGATTAAATTTAGGTGGGTTGGGGTACTTGCGAATCTGCTTAACATCTGAGATACATCGTCAGTATACTCGAGATCGCAGCTGTGTTGTTTTAATCTTCATTTAATTTAAATTAAATTCGAATGAGAAGTTTGCTGCGTTCCCTTAACAAGTATTATCATTAAAAATATATATATATATTTTTTATAGCTCTAATCATGTATTTTTTAGAGTCCATAAACATTATAAAGTAAAGTATCAAATGTATGTATCATTTAAATATTTAGGAATACATCTGCGGTGAAGGGATATGTTATTGGGTTCCCGAGAAAGGTATACCTGAGTGCCTAGAGACCCAAGTCACGGCGGGAATCCATTATTTCCTAAAGGCACCTCAACAACAGAACAACAGCCACAAAGCTCTGTCTTCCTTCACCGCAATAAATTGTTCAACAGCCGGTCCGGGAAACAATAAGCATTGTTATTCTTTACGTTTCACCTCTGGCTCGCCTTATATATTTTTAGAAACAATATTATTATCAAACCACATATGAAAGAATTTATTAATGTTACTCCATTTGTAAATTGGAACACCCGCCTCTCCATCTGATACCTTCTCAAATTAAACGCTGCTTTTTTTTAACTGAATTTCTTACTTAACAGACTGTTTAAACGCAGGATGTTGTTCTGCCTTAATCAGAAATTTTTTGATTAAGTTCAGTGAAAGTGGTCAACTATTGCTTAGAGTTTGATAACCTTTATAACTTTTTTTTGGGGTTTGGGATAGTCAACTTTGTAAATGACATAGTACTTAAAAACGATTTTTTACCATTAAAATAAGATTTGTCTTAAATAATAAGATGAAGCGAACTTTACTAATAATTTGGGAGTACTTTATCATCTTCAAGTCGACTTGCTGAAATGCAAAACCACAACATTAAGTATTATTATACATTTAATGATCACGCAAATGTCAACTAGAAAGTGGTTTATGAATGAAATCCACACACAACTAGCTTGATTGTGTAAACACACATGACTGCTTAAGTTTATCACTCTAACGGCTGTTCGTCGAAACGGTACTGATAATGTATGTATATACTGGCTAAACAATAATCACAGGTCAAATACAGCTGAGTATATAAACGATGTTTAGCTGATTCTCTGTTTTGCCATTATATATTGGTTCTCTGTTATACCATATCGGGCATTAGAATATTCAGGGATTGTCAGGGCTTGAAATCATGAGATCAGAGAGAGCATCTCACATCAACAGTAGTGTTGCCCAAAATTGGTCTTGGTCTTGCAGTTTGCTAGACCAAGACCAGGACTAGTAAAAAAAAATCGATTTTTAAATATAAATCAAGACAAAATAGTTACTAATACTCGACAATTTTAGTTACTATATATTAAGAACTGGAATGACCAATATGCCTTTGCATTTAACTCTTCTAATTTTTCATTCGGGCTTAGTTAGGTTTCTCCTATCTAAAAAATTACAGTAATATCTCTATAGTAATAAGCTAATAGGTAACTGCAAGACTGTTGCGAGACTCTTGCGCAAGACCAAGACTGAGTTGGCAATACCAAGACTCATCTCTGTCTCGCATTTGGGCAACATTAATCAACAGTTTGAAAAAAATATCTAAATTTCTTTGATGAATCATTATATTGACAGTTGAAGGGATATGGAGCAACAGAGTTATAAAAAGTGAATCACGTATAAATCTGACGTATTTTAGCTAAGTTGATGTTGATATAACAAACAGGCAGTGTTTTCCTGGTGTTTTGTCCATTTATAACAATGGTTTTCATTAAATAGACTTATTTAGTCATTATACTTTATAGCATTAGACATCAAGAGAAAAATGGAGGTATAATAATTATTTTCTAGTGCCTGAAAATTGTTTAGACAAAAGTTTAAAAAATACGAGTCTACTACTTACAAAAATTAAGTATTGCGAAAATAATAAATTTGTTGAGAAAATGGGAAAAAATGACAAATATACACAATTGTAAAAGATTAATTTTTTTATATTAGTAAATTGTGAAGTATCCAATTTTTTTGTAGTAAATTTATTAAATTTATTTATACCCATCTGGACATACGCCTCTCAGATTTACGGTTAGCTAAAAAAACACACTTACAAAAATGACTGTCATTTCAATCCAAAACTTTACAACTTATAACAGGGGCTCCCTCGTACGTCAACAACAAAAATTTACATAGAGACTTACCACAATCTATAGTTATAGACCAACACATACGTGCTCTCTACTCTCGTTTTCAAACTACACGGGCACACAAATAGACTTATAAACGACATGGCTACGACTAAAATGCACATCAGGAGGAGACTAAAAAGGAGTTGGATGAGAGATCTCACCTACATCAAACAAGTAAACAATGACCAGGAAGCTGGTCTGGTTTTGCGGGGTACTATCCTTCCTCACATCTGCTGATTGTCAATACCATGACCGGTGCGGATAAATAGTTAAAGAGAAAAAAAAAATTATTGCCCACTTGACTATTTAAAAAAAAAAATAGTTTAAGATGGTTTATCAGGAATTTACAATGATTGTGAGATAAACCTATCTAATAGTAAAGTTAGTCTCCCCACCACTTTTATCTCAGTCTCCTCTCCACTCCTCATGATTGAGCCTTTGATTTTCGGAAATCTGCCTAACACGCCCGTCAGTACTTCCATTAGTGACTTACACGATCAATCAGAACGTCAATAGTTGCTTGAAATGCAATTTCAAATGACTGTGTAGGGTCCGCATACTAGTAATGTAAAATAGCTACGACACTTCCTTATCCATGAGAGAACAATAGGACTCATTGTTCCTCAGCGATCAATCGTTGTAGTATTCCTGGAGCAGGTTCGAGTGCTCTTCACATTGTGTGCCTTGGATCCGAGTATACTATGCAGATTTCCCACTTGTAAATCATAACTACATTGTCTCTGAGATAAGCTGTTGTTACCTTATTATTTTTGAGAGTTTTGTGTTTTCATAGGAAGCTGACAGAAGTTCAAGTCAGCTCCATTTTGGAAATAAATATTTGTATATAACGATTCCAATCAACAAATAAAAATCCTTACACGAACAAGTGAAAACAGAATATTAAAAAAACTTTCATGATATGTTTTCAGTTATTTTCTGTTTGAAAATTCAAATTATTTTTTTTCATTCATATAGGTGGCTCTGGGATCAGTATGCTCTTCTGGGACATGCTCACTTTCTATAAAGTAGATATCTGATTTTTCTTTGTGTTTGGATTTAACGTGGAAGTTGAATGTGGATGCTGGTCGCATCATTTCTAATCGCTGGACAAGAAAGTGTACTCTTTACCAAGTTAAGAATCTAAGAAACTTTTTTCCTCCAAGAATCCAAGAAACAGCTCCTTGCATTTTTTAAAAATAATCCTTAACGCACAATATAAAATTTAATTTTCTTTATGAATAAATATATTTTCAAGTAATAAGTACAGTCTTGTTCAGAATATACAATAAAATGGTTCTACACAAAAGATAATTTATGAAGGATTTCACCAGCTGAAAATTGATCTTACATTAATCAGTATTCGATTTCCCTTTGAGTGATATACTCTTATTAAAGGATTGAAAAAAAAATTCTGGTACAGTCTTATTCCATTATTTTTATGTGTTTAAGAGGAGCATCAAAAAGGAAATATACGACTCGCTGACATCTGAAATTCTGGTTGGGGACTCTGTACCCTCCCCCCCTCCCAATGGGTGCCCATCCAATCTAGAAGACAATCCTATCTTCTGTCCCTAGAGCCTCTTAACCCCAGAGAATAAAATATTTTAACCTCTTTGAAACATTTAACTAATGCTACTCTCTTCCTTGGGTCTCTTATTAAGAATTTAAAGCTCTTGTCTCAAAAGCATTAAAGCTTTTTCTTATTTATTCATTTGTTCTATACCCTACTAGTTTTTTGTCACTTTGCCTTCTTTGATTTCAGGTGGAGTGTCTTACTATTCCAAGTGCCTTCCCGTTCATATCGCAGTGACAACCATATGACTTAAACGAACACAGCAAATTAACATGGACTAATACTCAACAGAAGGATGATCGGAGGCCCAGATGTTAATATGAAAAATATTCTAATCAAACTAATTGAGTTATTGTACTCTCTGTTTTCCCAAATGTTCAAAATTAAAAACATGACTAAAATTAAATACATGCAAATTACTAATTGAACACATATGGACATAACTAAACAAATTTACGATTCAACTACTTACAAAAGCTACAACTCTTTCAATCCAAACTTTTAAGACTAATTGAGTTATTTTACTTTACTTATACCAAATTAATGCAATGTATTAGAAATTGATTATATTGAAGCCATCTTTGGTCAATCGGTATGGGTCCATTTTGTTCCATGAAAACGCCCGGCCAAATGTCTCAAGTGTGACGTCACAAAAACTGTTGGAGCTTGGATACGAGATTCTGCCACATCCGCCATACTCCCCGGACCGTTTGCCTATGGATTATCAATTTTTTAGACATCTGGACAGCTACTTACGTGACAAAAAAAATTTAATGGACAAAGGGAAGTAGAAAATGCGTTTTTGAAGTATATCAATTTATGGGCGGATCTATGAGGAAGAAGGGCTTTGGGCTGAAGCCCCTCCCCAAATGGTAAAATATAACCAAGGTTTATGGAAAAAAATATTAAAAAATTATCTCTTAAAGTATTATTATTCGTGTGATTAAATTTAAAAGGAATTACTTAAACACCATTTCATGCAGGTTGTTAGTTACTTTCTCTTTTTTTTCAAAGTAATTATCGTTATTTTTATTTAAAAAAAAAAGCTTCCTGGCTGAAGTCTCCCCCAAAATTTCTGGATCCGCTAGAGTATCAATTCTAAAGATGGAAAATTCTATTCGGAAGAAAGTTGCTAACACGTTGGCAGAAATATATTGAGAGTAGTGGAGATTATTTTGATTAAATAAGGCAGTTGTAAGTATTTCTTTTTTCTTTTTAAAAATCCTGAATTATTTTTCGGACAGTCCAATATCTTTAAGTTTGTTTTATTTTTATTTAATTTTATTATAATTTATTTATATTGTCTGCTAATATAGTGAGTGATACATTTGTAATACACTTGTCTGAAGTGTAAACATAATCCTATAGGCCTCTATGTGTATAATAAAGAGTTAGTATAATTATCATATCTGAGTTTAATTGATTAAATGCTAAATTTAGGTAATATTTTCGAGTGGGAAAAAAAAACTATTAATAAAAATGTTACTTGAACGAAGTGATTATTAAAAAAGTATTTTCTCTGAATCGAGAGTTTTCTCATTGGTATGCTAGTTATTTTATTTTAAAAAATGAAGTGTATGATAGTATTGAACTTACGACAATAGAAAAATATTCAAATTACGAAAACATGAAGGATGCTATCGTAGAAAGAAAACGAGATACAAGAGCAGATTGGAGATGAGAAAAGAAAGGGCAGGGATCCAATCAGATCTAGTGCTTTCTCCTGCTCTATATCTCAAATAGGATCCGCCAATCCTCTTCTTCATTTTTTCTTACTGTGGGGAACGGTCCCCCCCCCCATCTAACCTCCTCTTAACCTCTCTCCAAGCTTGAGCCATTTAACGTCAGGCAATGATAAGTTGAAGGACCGACAAGATATTATCAACCACCATAGTCATTTTTTAAATATATTATTTTAACTTGTATAGAGGATTCTGTTGAATGAATTTGAATTGAAGTATATTTCAATTACTAAAAATAAATGGTTAATCTAGTGCGGAGATATTTAGATATTTCCAACATTGCAGGCACATTTAGGATAGAGCAGTACCTAAGTTCAGTAACAGAGCCTGATGTAAATAGAATCATCAGAATGCCTGACGATCAGGTTCCAAAAAAAAATCCTCTTGGAAGAAATCTTTGGAAAAAAAGTAGGTGAGAACATAGTGGTTTATAACAAGAAGAAGAGAAAAAAAACGCTTGCTAACAATCCGCTTAGGGTATCATAATTATCGACTCAATTTAAAACCTAAGTCCTACTTTGGAACAAGTATTCGATAAATAGGAAAACGTAAAATAAAAATAGGAAAACATTGAACTGTAATATTATTGGATGGAGCAAGAGAGTCTGTGGGAGGAGTTCCTTGGAGAAGAATCAGAGAGTCAGGTGTTGTTGTGCGGTGTTAGGTGAGTGCTTGACAGAAGAATGTCTTAGGAAGAGGTTAGTTGTAGGTACTGGTAAGAGGAATTGGAAGCAGTACCTAAAAAGAAGGAAAAACTGGATACTGGGAAGGTAGAGGATAATTAGGATAAGAAGGTAGTTAAGAAGATACTTAGATATGACAACGGGACTGAAGAAAAGTAGAATACTCCTCCATATTTGATGTACAGAATGGTAACCGTCAGAGGGGTGGAGACCAAAGCGAAGGTGGAAAGATTGCTTTAAAGCCGATCTGAAGGGGCTGGATTTGGACGGCGAACGGTGGAGGGAGGTTTTTAATAAGCGATTGGTGGTGTCGGCATCGAACCTTCGAGTTACCTAATCCTTTTATTATTATTTAAGGCACTATATTTTCTTCTCGTATATTTGTCTGCTTTCATTCTATCCTTCATGCTTTAGTCTTGTCAGATAACGTAACCGAAATAATGGATGGTAAATTAGGAAGGTCCCCCATGGTCCACTTAGTCTTCCAGGAACAAGCATCTATCAAGAATGACAACATACCTTATGTTTGGCTTTTTCTCTGACAGGCCTGTACTCTTATAAATTTATAAGAGTTATACGTAGTATAATATATCTTAAAAATGGGACCATCCACTACTCTCTCGTTAAAATAAAAAAGTTCAAATGATTTAGATTAAATAATTTTTTAATTGTATTTCTTAAAGACATCGCAACTGTATTAAATAAATACATCTAGTAAATTTGAAGATAATGTATATAATGACATGAAAAACACTTGCTAAGTAACTACCCAATGATAGCACTCTAATGATATGTTTACATTAGGAGATCACGGGGAGATTAAATTAATAACAAATACATTGATTTCTATCGCCCTTTCTTTTTGGGTTGTTAGAAAAGAAAGAAAAAATTCTAACGCCCAAAACAGGTTCTTGACAGCTGTAAAAATTTATGGGTAAATTTAAATGTCAAAAAGAAATAAACTTAGTTTTATAATAATTAAAGGTATTTTGGGTTAATATCATTTTTTTTTTTGTTTCAATTCTTCATCCGCACCTATCATGGTAGTGACAATTAGCAGATTTGTTGTTAAGTAGAAAATGGCATGACGAGGAATGAAGCCCAGCAGCACCTTTTCCCTGGTCTGTTTACATCCTAAAATCAGGAAAGGAGATCTCTTATCCAGCTCCTTTTCAGTCGCCTCCTGATGAGCATTTCAGCCGTGGCCATGTCGTTGATAAGTCCATTGCAATGTCCGTGTAGTTTAATATGAAATCGGGAGTAGAGATTACGTATGTGCTGGTCAATGGTTGGTTGTCTTAGGTCGGTCTCTAAAGCCTTGTTGACATACCAGGGAGCTGCAGTTATTAGTCTTAAAATTTTGGATTGAAAATATTGTAGTTTTTGTAAGTGAGTCTTTTTGCTGAACCGTAAATCTGAGAGGCGTATGTCCAAATGGGTTTGAGCAGGTATGTATTTAGTTTTTGTCTAATTTTCAATTTTGATTTATAAAACAGTGAGTATAGTATTTTCAGTCGCTTGTTCAAAGTCTTTTATTTCATTTTGACGTGTGTTTATTTAAAATAACATTTTCACGTTGTGACTAGTAATATACTGAGAACCCTTTTGTTAACTAATTAATGGAGGAATAAGAGCTACTGCTAGGTAAAAAACTGTTAAAGCTAAAATAGTCGAAGCCGACCGACTTTTCTCAGTGTTCCTCCATTCAAATCACTTACGTCTATACACGGCTTTTAAATTGCTATTTATTGTTAGTTTACCTGACCACATATTTTGCGTACACATGATTTTCAAAAAAAATCATAAGGAATGTTGAGGATCTACTAATATCTCCCTATTATATAATATATATTATATTATATTCAAAAGACTTATGAATTGCTTCGTAAGATTTGTAATTGGAACCCCGAGACGCTCCCGTGTCTCCCACCACTACACTGAGTTAGGGTGGCTCTTCCCCTCCTTAAGAAGACAATATTTCCTTGGCACTTTCCTTTATCAAATCATTACCGATCATCGTCCTTCTTATGCCTACAACCTTCTCCAATTTAAGTCCTCAATCCATTCACTCACTACAAGATCCCGACCCTCTGACCTATACATCCCTTCTCATAAATCTGCCTCATTCCAAAATTCCTTTATAGCCCGCTCTGTCAACTTTTGGAATTCCCTCCCGATCAAAATTCGACATGCCCCTTCCCTGCACACATTCAAAAACCTCCTATTCCAATTCCTGTTCCAAAAACAGTCAGATACCAGCTAACTATTAATATTATATATGTATTGTGTAGCAATCATATAATCATAACACTTGGTAAGAGATAGTACATGCATTTCCTACTATCGACGTAGGAATTTCAATACATACATTTTTTTGTATTTTTTTTTTATTCAATTATAAGTAACTGTTTATTTTTATATATATATATTCAAGTAAAGTTTATTTTATTTTTTTTTTATGAAATGAACTCATTGTATCTCTTTTTCGTTCTTCATTTCTCAAAGTGTATGTTTATGTTGTTCAACCCTTAAATATAATTTTGTTCATAGTTCAAGTGATTCGTTCATAGTTTTAATTGTTTTGTTCATAATTTTAAATGCTCTGTACATAGTTTTATCTGTATTGTATATAGCTTGTGCACCTAAGGTTTTCTTTACTTTTTATTTTATTTTATCAATTTTATTTATTGTTTCAACGTTCAGGCCAGTAAAATTCTATTATTTTGTACATTATTGTTATTCTGAAGGAAATTAGTCCCAGAATAAAGTTTTTTTTTTCTATCTATTTTATCTATCTATATTATAAAAGTTTTTAGTGATCCTATAATATTTTATTTTATACATAAGGTGGAATGCCGGCAATGTACCACCGCCGTGCGGGTTTCCGGATACTGCGCCTTAATCCCATCACCAAGATAAGATGTATTTTATATATTCTGGATGTACTCATAAGTTTTCAACTATTCTATCAGTTTTCAACTAGACCCCTTTTTATAAAATTATTAAAACCCGCCTTAAACTTTGTAAATAGCTTCATCTTATCGTAATTTTATAAACGGAAACTCTTGGAATAGGGGCGTTTTCATTGTGAAAGTTAGCTAACTTATTCTATTTAATTAGGTATTAAAAATCATATATACATATTTGCTTTCCACTTGGATGGCAAGATAATTTGATCAAGAAATCGATAAAAAAGTAGCCTACAAAAATTTGGACCGTTTAGTCGATATAACCTTGTTATTTTAAGAATATGAGGGTGAAGGCCATGCCAAGCGGCTCAATAGTTTTAAATGCTACCTTTTTTTTTCTAGAATTTGTGATCAAATTATCTTACGATCTAAGTGGAAATGAGCATTTACGAATTTTCGGTACCTAATTAAACGGACAATGTTTGATAATCTCCAGATCGATAACAGCCCAATTTCAAAGAGTTTTCTTTAATAAGAATAGTTATCGACTATTATGAGATGAAAATCTTTACGAACTTTCAGGCGGATTTTAATAATTTGATAAAAAATTGGTCTGTACCATGGACTAATATGTTATATGATCTATAAAAAGTATTTTTACTCAAGGCAAGTAGGAAATTGAAATTTAATATGAGTTTGAAATTTAAGTGAGTTTTTTTTTTTGCTGAACCGTAAATCTGTGAGACGTATGTCCAAATGGGTTTGAGCAGGTAAGTTTATGTATTTAGTTTTTGCCTAATTTTCAATTTTGATTCAGAGAACAGTGAGTATAGTATTTTCAGTTGCTTGATCAAAGTCTTTCTTTTCAGTTTGACGGATCCTGGTCATCCTTCTGTCAAATATTAGTCTGAGGTAGCGTATAGTGTCCGATAATATCAATTTAAAACTAAAGAATTTAAAATTTCAACGCTTTATTTCGCATAATAATATCCTTGTTCTCATCCCAATCAGGTATAGGAACATACCTAATCAAACACTGTCAGCTACTGGTATTTTCTACTATTCTCTTAGTTTATAAATTTTTTTAGAATTTAGATGGATGTTTAATGGATTCGAATTGCGTCTTGGTAAGGTGATAAATAGTTCTATAAGATCAATTGAAGAACATAATAACATTAATATTTAAGTTTTTACACGTAAAAGTTGAAAGATTTTTTTTAACCAGGAACATTTAAGAGAGTTGATACAGAAAAGATGAAAAAGAATAAGTAAATAAAGTAAGCTATCAGATAATGACTTTTGAAACCATATGAAGATTTAAGCATCGAAGTTAAGGAACTTTAGCATGATAAGTTAGCGAATGCAAATAAGTTGGGTTTCATTGCGGCTTTACTTGCGAAGTCCACGCACTTAGCATTTTCACGCTAATTCCAGTCACGATTTAGCACATTACACCGTTTCCGTGACTTCCTCGACAGCTGCAGTCTGAGTATATAATTTATACGACAATCTTCGCATAATTTGAGACTGTGAGGATTTTTTTTTTTGTTACGGATGCGTGAATGGCATGCAGAATCGTGCTAGATGCCTTTAAAGTTCTATCAAGTCGTTAGAACAGAATTTTACTGCGAAATTATAGTCAAAATATCAGCTTTTGAACATTGTAGTGGTTGGAATATCTTGATGTTTAGCTAACACTTACCAGATTGGCCTATAATTTCTTAGATCGGTAACAGCTACTTGCTTCAGAGTTGATGAGGCTTCTACGCGATAATCTCTTGATGAAATTTATACAAGTATCGAATTTCGAATCCCTGTTTAGTCTTGTGGCCTCCTGATCTACTAACGATCTAATCAAAAGATATAGCTATTTTCAACAGTTATTTCAAGGAGCCAAATGGTTGCTAGATTTAATAAAAAATTATCTTGTCACTGAATCATGGATTATATAGTTCTGTTCGGTTAACGATTACTCTGATATAAAGAGGTACGATAAGTTAATCCTTTCTTGTAATTAAAAGCTTTTTAGAAAACTTGATGTAGAAATAGTAACTGAAATAAACATAATTATCGTTTTTACATAAATAATGTTAAATCATTATGAAAATAGGCAAACACAAAACAGTTCAGCTCCTTTTTCTCCTCTATTATTCAACCGATTTTGTTCCTTCTTTTTTTGTTTAATAACTATCGTCGAACTTTATTGTTATCAATAAATAAAAACATGAAATAGTATGCAAAATACAAATATAAATGACAGTTTGTTCAAAACAGCTAATCTCTGAAAATTCTTCACAGATTTCTTTGATATTTTAACACAATGTCGCAATAATATTTAGAAGTGTTTTTGTATACGTTTCATAATCATCAGGCCTTTCCTTTCGAATTTGTGTAATATTGCGACGTCCAGTAATTTTGCATGGACAATTACATGTGGCAGCAAGTAGAGCAGGTTCATTTAAAATTTTGAAATTTATATCTCCAATGGCAATGGGCAAGGCTAAACAATAACAGACCATTTAAAATTAACATTGTTTACAGAGAAGTTCTGCATAAAAGTGGATTTAAACTGAATTGAAATTGCTAATTAAAATTTATTCTTTACTTGCTTAATCATAACATTAATTCATTGTGATAATAACACACATAAATTAAAGTGGAAATTAATATTTTGAATGAGTCTGTTTTGTGTTACTTATAAATAATTTTAAGAAGTTTAACCTCGATTTTTATTTGAAATTGAAATTTGTTTGATATTAATGATTGAGGATTTTTGAATCGTGATTTATTTATTTATTGAATTTATTTTTTATTTAATTATATGTTCTCCTCATATTTTAATGGTTATGGTAGAATTTTGACCTCTGGGCGAACACTAGTAATATATAATTACGTTAATTTTAATGTTATTTCGATCCTTGATAAATCCAAAACGTTTACAGCTATAAGATGCAAGCGTTAAATATATATTTTTTTTATTCAAGCCAGAAATAATGGATTGAATATTGGATGTTTTCATGGAATATTCATAGAAATATATTTTTTTTAAATTTATTATGTTGTTTAGACAATAATGCTGGATTTCTTATTTTTTTTCTTCATAATAAACCTCTATACAGCAAACTGTTTACGTTTGAATGATTATTCTCTTGAATAGGTGTCAACTCTTTTTAATCCTCTTCTAAAGAAAAATGTTTTTTATCTTATGAAGCTTTTCACTAGTTTTAAATGGTTCAGTGTATACTAAGATATTTAAGAGGTAAAACTTTTATTTATCAAAATTCGTTAGAAAATGTATCTTCAGTAATAATGATTCAACACGTATTGACAATAATGAGCATATTACTAGTCTGTGGTACAGACCCCTTTTTATCCAATTATTAACATCCGGCTGAAACATAGTAAATTGCTTCATCTCATCGTAACCCACATATATTTTATTTAAGAAAATTCTCGGATGGGGACGATTTCAATCTGGAGGTCGGCAAATTTTGTCTATTTAATTAGGTATTAAAAATTCGTAAATATCCATTTGATTTCCACTTGGATCGTAAGATAATTTGTTCACAAAATCTATAAAAAAGGTGGCCTACAAAATTATTGGGCCGTTTGGTCTATATAACCTCGTTATTTCGACAATTTGGGTGTGCAGATCACGCCAAACGGCTCACCTTTTTTCTCTACTTTTTGCTCAAGTTACCTAACGATTAAAGTGGATAGCAAATAAGTATTTATGACTTTTTCGTACCTAATTAAATAGACAAAGTGACCGACCTCCAGTTTGAAAATATCCCAATTCCGAATATTTTCGTAAATAAAATATTTGTCAGTTACAATGAGATGAAGCTATTTACGAAGTTTCAGCTGGATGTTAATAATTTATTAAAAAGGGGGTCGGTACCACAGACTATACGATTAATGAAAAAACATATTTGTATCATTTATTTTTCGTAAAATTTTTAAAGATCATAAATATGAATTAATGTCCCCACAATTCAGTATAAAGATATATCTTTTATTTAGGTGAGAAAAATATTGTTTTTTTTAATTAGTATAGAAACAATGCATTATATCTTGTGTTCCATCAAGCTAGAATGTATATTGATTCTGGCTGATGAACTCTGGGATTCATTAAGCCTATTACACTGCAGCGTTGGTGAGCCTATATCCGAGATGAGGAAGTACAAAAAAAATTATCAGGGAGATGGCGGGATGAATAAGCCAGGGGTGGCCAGAAATTAATATAAGTTAGGCCTTTTAATAAACCCGCCCCCCCCTGCGGTGGGCCTGTGGTCATTACATTCCTGCCCTAGGGATAGGTCTATGTGAGCGGGCCCCCCTGGAAATTGGTAACCTTTACGATGCGTTCCTACCGCGTGTGAGAAATTACCATAATACAGTTTCATGCCCATATTCATGTTCACATAATGGAGAAAGCAAGGTATTAATGTTTGTTTATTTAAATAAAAAACAGAAACTTTGGTCCATATCACGCATAAAATTTATGAACTTTTCTTACTTTCCTACCTATACTAGGTAAGGAACGTATTGCAATCGAGTCAAATTTCCGATATGCATTTTTCGACGGATCTATACGTTTCAGAGCCTCGAGTCCGAAAAACTCATTTTTAGCCATTGGTCTGTCTGTCTGTATTTCTTTGCCAAGATTTTCTCGGGAAGTACTGACCCGATTTTGTAGCTTCTTTTTTTATTTTGTAGAGTTTTGACTACTGATGCCTGTGACAGAAATTCCGTGCTTCCGCCTGTCGTTTGAAAGGCAATGAAATTCACTGCAAAGCCATATAAAAATCGATCATTTTTCACAACTGTTTACGAAGTTACAGCTATTCAATTTCCAATGTAAGATCATGGGTTCATATCCTGGTGTTAGAAAGAGGTGAATGAGAGAGTAAAAATGACTAAGTGAAAGTAAGAAAATCTGTTGCCCGCATCGCACAATCTTCACTATGTCCCCTGCTTTTAACAAAAATTATTGTTTGACAATACTAAGCTATGGATAAAAGTTTTTGATCAGCAATATAAGTGAGTATAGAAATGTTTACACTGATCTATCTTAAACAGGTTTACATTGCTTTAATTTGTAAAATAAATCGTACTCAAATCTTTTCTTTAATCAATTTTCAGGAAAATAAATCTAGTTCAATTCTTTTTTGTTTCTTCATGAATATATGTAAAGCTATTTTACTCTCAGTTATCTGCATGCAGCTCTATTGCATATTTTTTATTTGATCTACCCATCTAATTTTTGGCCTTCCACATGGTCTTTTGTTTACTATTCAAGCATTCATTGTTGTGTAGAGACTTCCTGAAGGATTGCTCCGAATCTTAACCTCCTTGCCTGATTGTCATGACATATTGATTGAATTGTTTGTATAAGCAGTTCATTATTGATCTTTGTCCTCCATACGTTAGTACTCTGATCCCAGATCATTATCATACAGAGGATTTTTCTCTCAATTCTTCAATATTTCTTTCTAAAGTACTAAAGTACTGTTTTCACAGCCGTATATTGTAACTGGCTTTATCATACCGTTTTACACAGTTGATTTGGTATTGAAATTTTAACGGATTCCAATACCTTTGTAAGACAGATGAAAGCTCTGTTTGCATTTCTTATATGCTTACGAGTAATACATGGTCTACTTTCGTCCAGGACGCCGAATCTTCATTAATTCATCACCGATTCCACTGATTAAGCCATCATTTTGAAGAAAACCTTCTGTGTCGAAAAATAAATGAATTTTTCAGAAAAGTAAAAAAAGTAGGCATTACTAAAAAAGTAGACAATTTATGTTTGATTATTAAAAGCTGTACCAAAACAACCCATGAAGGGTCTTGGGTTCAATAATATGTAAAGAAGTAATGTTTCTCCTCGGTCAATGGTTGTGCAAGCAGGTGATTTGACCGTGATCACGCTTAAACCTTAGGTTTTTTTCTTTCTAATATCCTCTTATTTTAATTATTTAATTAATAATACGCAATTTATAGAGGATAAATGTGCCACTGGAAGGTCTACCGACTCCGGGTCAATCCACAGTTGATAAAACAGAATAAATAATTAACTGCCATCAGCCTGATACGGACACGAGAATTTGAGCTTTGGAAGTCAATGCCATACCCATTGATCTGCCCCGCTGTTTAATTATATCCACGATAATTTGAAAGGTACCTATGAAAAATTCAAAGGTACGTTAAAAAGTAGTTAAATTATAAAAATAATAATTATACCGTAGGGGAGGACCTTTTGTTGAAGCCATGTTACGGTGGTCTGAAGTAGTAATATTATTAATAATTAATATTGTTTTGAACTAATTGTAGGTTCCTTATTGAGTGTAATATATTGGTTGTTGGTGTAACCAACTTACACGGCGGTTGGTTATTGGCATGCTCTAATCCGGTTAGCTGTTCCCAGTGTCACGCTAACTTCGTATACTCTCTTCGCTCGATATTACAAATTGCTTTTTTTTTTTTTTTTTTTTCGTTTCCTTTTTTTTATACTAGTAACAGGAATGTTACGTGTTCTTGATTAGATCCAAAGTATATATCCCCATACAAACATTAAATTAATTAGGTTATTTAATATTTATGACAATACAAAGGGCAACGATTAGCATTAGAGTGCCGATGAAAATAATTCGCATGGTATATTAGTTAGTGTAAAATATTAAATTAAAAAACTGCACAATACTTAGAATAGAATAGAATAGAAAATAATTTTCTAAGAATATAGTAATAAACCTCTGGTTTATTATTCATCTCTCTTAAAAATAAACGATTTAATAACTTCATACGTGAAATACCTCTCTGTTATCAATAAATACAACTTAGAGACCTCCAGAAATGCCTTTTTATCAATGACTTCAATAAAGTAAATCACTGTTACTGTAAATTAAATCACTGTAGACAATTTTGTCTAATGTACGATAGTAAACATATAATTTAGTGGTTTCGAACAGTTCCTAGTTGCAAATTTCACAGTCCTGTTGTTTCTTCAATTAACCAAATTTCTATCCCTTTTGTTTTACTTATATATTTAATAATGACTTGATGATTTAAAGTTAGAATATTACTCCTGAAACAAATAACCATTATTTTACTAAACTAAAGGAAAAAATGAAAGAAAAATTAATGAATTGGTTTGACTTTAAAAAAAGCGTATAGTGGAAACGTTTGTATCGGTTTTTCGACTTTAAATTTCAAGAAGGCTTAAGTTTTTTTTTTTTTTTTTTTTTTTTTTTTTTTTTTTGCTTGAAAGGTTTGCTTTCTTTAAGGAATGGATTATGGTGATATACCTTTTCAGTCCAATTTTTCACAACTTTTCAAAAGAAGGATCAGTCACAGACAATTACCATGAATAATATGTTATTACAAATAGTTTAAAATAAAATTGATCAATTCAATGGAAGTAATAGTCTCTTCGTGGAGAACGATTTTGCACCGGAGCTGTACCTTGCGGTAAAATACAACCTTTGTGGTTAGGGAACTGAGAACTGATTTATTAAGCAGATCCTGTGCAGTTCTGTGGGAACTACTTCTAGCCAGGCCGCAAAGCCAAGATCAAAGGAAGGCAACTAAAGTCCACGCTGTCACGGTCGCCTCTCCTGACCTTTAATTTAGTTTCAGCCCCGGATAAGATTTAATTATAACTTAAAAATAGAAGTATAAAAATGGAATATTAATTATATTATAATAATTATGAAGTAATAAAAAAAAAATCTAGGGACGTAAGGCTGAGCAGTTGGATTTCTTAAAAATTATAACCTAACATCGGATTCCTATCTCTTGTTGAGTTTATTACAACGCAATAACTTATGAACGTTCGTAGACGACTTCAGTAGGAGTCTTGGACCGACGAAAAAAAAAAAAAATACAGCTCATATATTCGGCTAATGTACAAACAACGTGCTTCTTGTCACCTGTCGGCACAATAATATAATAATAAAAGGCTAAGCAAACCCAAAAGTTCGATGCCGACACCACCAATCGCTTATTACACACCTCCCTCCACCTTTCTTCTTCCAAATCCAGTCCGTTCAGATCGGGTTTAACGCAATTTTCCTATTTTCGCTTCGGTCTATCCCTCGGACGCTTTTCATTCGGTACAGGAAATATTAATCTTGTAGGCTACAAAAATATTAATTCTTTCGTTACTAATCCCAACAAATTTTACAAGCCCATTTGATTTGCCACGATGTAATCACCTCAATTATATTCACAGCATATAGTTCACGCGATTCGGCGTTGTATAACCGTCTAAGCTCTCCGGTTAACTCATTCTTCTTCTGAATATTTTAAATACCTTCTTACACTTGTAAATGTATCCAACATAGTTGCTTTTAGGATTGTTTGAATATTTTAGACCATGACCTTTATTACCTTCTCTTGTACTATTCAGCCTAGGGTGACCAGATGGGAGTTTGATGGCTAAAAATTTTTGAGGGAGGCTGGCAAATTTTGTTTGTATTTTTGATAGAGCACGGTTGGACGGGGTTATGAATGTACGAAAAGCTTGAAACTGTCTAGATCAACTAGTGTAATGGTGTATGGTCTACGATTTTGAAAATTATATGTTCGTTTGCACTGTTTTCAAAAGAAGCTTTCAAAACAATACAGTATCCTGGGTGAGGTTGAGAGGAGTTAATGTGCCATGGACCTAAGGAGGGATGGAGAGCCCTTTCTTCAGTATCGGACCATTAGAGGAAATGAATTATCGGAGTCACTGTAAGCTCTCTAGGTGATGTAGTGTTTTCAATTCAATGCTAAATTCCTGGTACTTTCTATTTTTTTAGGCATCATTTGTCAATGGGTTGAAATCGTCAGATATTGTATTCTCAATGTATTTAGCAATGGTTGATTCTTTTGTGCATAACCAGAATGTCTACGCGGTGATATAATACTATATAATTTCTGGGGACGGGGTGGCCGAATGGACTAACGCGTGTGCACTGCGTGTTGCCCGGTAACCAGATAACCGAAGTTATGAGGTAAAAAAAAATTACGAGTTCGCGTCCCGGTACTGAAAGGTGTTTTGAAATTCCCCAGCCACACCCTACGGCCCCAGGAATTATTTTTAATTATTATAAAACGATTCTTTCCTACCTGAATGTATAACAACGTTACAAATTTACCACTAAGCATATAAGAAATCTGGTTCAATTATTACCATTATCAGCTGTTCAACGTTATCCCACATTTTCTTCTTGGTAAGGTTGATTACCTCAGAAGTTCTTTCTTGTTTGTCAAAAAAAATGATGTTCTGACTCTTCTTTTTTTTTTCCTTTAGAATATTTTGCAATCAAATTTCATGAAAATTTACCTTTTTATGTCAATTGACTTTACGTCAATTTTTTTTTTCTGCTAGTTTTCGGGGCGTTGTATATATTTAGCCAAGTGGGCCTGCCTTTTCCATCTCTGTCTATCTCAAGCTATTACTTTCTATTTTTTTATGCATCCATCTTATTTTTGGCATCTCAAGTGGTATCTTGCTAGCATAAAAACATGCGAAAAATAAAATATACTGAAAAATACTTCCTTATTTTTTTTCTTTGCAATTGTATGTATTAATTTATAAGTTTTTATTATTTTTTCGGTTTTAATAAATAAAAGTTCGGAAAAAGTCCAAAAATAAATTATTTTATTTAGTTCAGTAAGTACATATCTATAGCTTATATTAATGTAGAAATCATGTAACATACATAAACAAATCTAATGTATAAAGTGATGAAATCATGTTTATTTATTCAATATATGTATTAGAGTCTGGTGTTGATTGTATAATTTAGATCGGAGACATGTACTGCTTTGCAACATCAGACGATTTTATAAAATAAAATATCCAATGACTCGTATTTGTGAATATTTTTTGTTTGTAGCATTTTCATATTGTATAATTTAAAATGATATAAATTCAATAAAACTATATAGTTAGATTTAAAATGTTTTCATAGTGATTAATTTTTTTTTAATTATTGCCCATTTGTTCTTTAAATTGTCAAAAAAAGAAATCATTCAAAGAAAGGGGATTAATTGATTAATTCATAGTTTTTCGATACATACCTTTATATTAATAGAAGATATAATATAAATGATATTTTCAATGAATATAAGTTTAGATATGTCTTTATTGAAATTATGTAGTTATGGGGATGAAAGATTGTGTAAATATAATTTTGATCGTTTTTTTTTTTTTTTTTTTTTTCTTTCTATTATTATACTATAGATATTGAAGTGACAGAAAAAAAAATCTAATTTGTGCTTTTATAATATCAATTCATCACAGCGTGCATTTGTGAAAAAAAAACTCACAAAAGTGGGTTTGTCTGGTTTTGGAATTCCAAATTCAACTAAATAAAATTGTTATCATTTTTATTTATTTTTATACGACTAATATCTAGGTGACAGGAAAAAAGATATTAATAGTTGATTTGTGATAATTCATCAGCGAAAAATTCACAAAATGGATTTGTGAATTATTTTGGAATTTCAAACCTTATTTTATTTAGGTTTTTTTCATTTAATTTATAATATTTAATTAAATTATATTTTTCAATATAACTCTGTTTATACATTAAATCAAATAGCGTGTTTCTCATTTCCTAAATTATATTTTAGCTTGATCTTACCCTGATAATTGCTATGAAGTAGATAATAATAAGTTCATATTTTACTTTCTGTATCTGCTCCCGCCACCCCAACTCTGTTTATGTTTGTATGTCTGCATGTGAGAGTGTGTATATTTATCTGAGTAGATAAATAATTTTTTAATTAGAGTACATAAATGAATAGACATGACTGGTAATACGCAATAAAATAAACAATTCAGCACTTATAAACTCTAAACCTGGCTAGAAGAACGTGAATGCTTCCATGTAACCAACTCCCAGCCCGTTGATGAACTCAGTGCCCTAGAGAGGCTCTACAATTCGCCCGGGATCGGCCAATCAGATTTCTCCAACAGTCCTTGAATTAACATTGGCATACGCCCTGGCCAATAGAGTCCCTTCCTAACCAAGTGGTTCAAGTTAAATTGGTTCGCTAACTAGACAACTAGGCTCAATATGGGGAGACAAGTGTGTGAACTATTCCCCAGATATTTGTTTTAGTAAGGACAGTTTAATTTTAATTAACTTTTATTAATAATTAAAAACAATTTTATCTTGAAAATAATTATTTATTTAAAAATGAATCTAAGTAACAGTAGTTTAATAAATAGTTGATATACAGGGTGTTTCGTAATTTCTCGGAACTATTTTAGATATGTGTTCACTAACACAAAATAAACAAAAAAGTTTATATTAACATATATCTCAAACTCATTTAGTAAATACATATCAAAGGTTAAAGATTTATTATTTATTATTAATTTTTTTAAATTATTAGGAAATTTTTCACGATATCTTCGAACAGCTGTAGCTGTTATGTAATGTAATGTAAAGCTTGTGTGTACCTCACCATAAGTTAAAAGCATGTCTGTTTGTTATGCAAAAGTGAATAAATTCATGGTATCTCCCATGGTAATCATAAATTGAACTGTGTCACAGTATTCACTCCCACTAAATAACACAGAACGAGAGAAACAGATGAACAAGTACTGTCGTTGCTAATGGTTCATATGTTTATCAGGTGATTAAAACCTGTTATTTAATATTAAACACTTTAAACTTTGTACAATACATCTTAATGTAGTAAATAAATAATAAATCTTTAACCTATGATGTCTGTTTAATAAATGAGTTTGAGATGTATGTTGATATGAACTTTTTTGTTTATTTTGTGTAAGTGAACACATACCTAAAATAGTCCCGTGCAATAACGAAACACTCTGTATATGTTAATAAATAATTTACAATGCTATGTAAAAGTGTTGGGGGATATTGGGAGAACGTTAATTTAATCGTTAATTAAATAGTAAATTTAATCAAAAAACTTAATACGAAAAAAAATTCTACTTTACGATGGTGTACTTAGAATTTTTTTATCTTGAACAGTTTTTGAACTATTCCTTCTTATTCAATAAAAAATGTGACCACAATAAGTTGGTCTTAACTTATTTCCGTTCTAAATCGGCCAATGCATCAAATGAACTTTTTTGTTGTAAACTTTATCTATAATCACCCTCCTTCCTCCCAGAGTTTGTCTATTAAAAACTGATATACCCTTTATATTTTTATCAATGCATACTTGATCGTTAATAGGTAGCCTAGGCCAAAGGCAGTATTTGTCCTTGTCTGTAACAATTTTTTTTTTTTTTTTGTAAAAATATGATTATAATAAAGTTATTCATAGCAATGAAGACAGTGCCTTGATTGTCGAGTAATTTCCCGAGACGAGAAGTGCCCCCTCAGCGCTAGGCTAACAAAGAGGGGCCTAACGATACCATCCCTAACTACCACCACTCTTACCATCCTTCCATCCTTACCGCAGCGCCACTTACCATTCTCTTCTCTTCTCCTCAGGTACGGAAGGAGTACTTCGAATTATTTTCAAGGTTTCTTCCTCTTTGTTGGTTCGTCAGTAACAATATTCTTTCTGCCTTGGTATACTCATAAATATTTTTTTTTTCATTCCTCTGATGAAAAACAGATTTCACAGATGAACGTGATAATGAGAAAATAAGCTAAAAATGATTATGGTATTTCAGGAATAGGAAAGGATAGTTCCTAAAAGCACATTTCTTGGTTTTGATAATTCTTTGATTTGATCATGAGTTTGATTAGTCTTTCTCATCCAACTTCTTTTCGGTCTCCTTTTGGTGGGAGTATCAGCCATGAACATGTCGTGTATTAATCTGTTATCATGTCCATATTATTTATTATGAACTGCGGAATAAAGAGTACAAAAAAGGTTTTTTTTTTATTATTATTTTATTGAAATTTACTACTGTAAACATATATACAACCAGTAAATCTGCTATAGGAATATATTACATGAAGGTACTTGTGAAGAAGCTACCCATTGGTAAAACTTCAAAGATAATTTAGGAGGTCCCTTGTCCATCTTCTTTTCAGACGACTCGGAGGGTTGTTAGGAATTGTTTTGGATGAAAGGTTATGCACTAGAGGGTTAGGATGACAAAGGAGTTTGGAATTAAATGAGTATCTTAGTCGGGCCAAGTCTTTAACAAAGGAAGTGTTGTGGTCTTTACGAATAATTTTATTTGTGACATAATAAGGAGCATTAAGGATTTTACGGAGGATTTTGGATTGTAAGGATTGGATAAGGAAAGAATTTTATGGTTTTGTGGAGCCCCAAAGCTCTATTCCATGTATACAAATAGTCCTGATGATGGAAGTGTATATGAGATTTTTGTAGAATATTGGAAGTTCAGAGCGTTTGTCAAGTACCTGATGTAGTAGTCGGAATCTGTTAGCAGTTTCTTGGCCTTGATTAAATCCCTCTTTCTCATCCAACTCCTTTTCGGTCTCCTCTTGATGGGCGTATCAGCCATGGACATTTAGTATATAAGTCTGTTGTGAACATATTCTTTATTATGAAATGGAGAATAAAAATCACGAAAAGGTAATTAAGAGATTCAGGGTTCCAGACAGAAGGAACTATATTAAACAAATAAAATCAAGTTTTGGGATTTGCCGATGACTTGTACATTGAAGGAAGATCCGTCAACGCAGTGAAAGAAGATTTTGAGTAGTTTTGCCCAAGGCTGGTAAAAAAAAAAAAAAGTAATTAAAATTGAGGCAAAATTGTTACTAATGCTATAGATATTAGCTATATCTATTAACTATAGATATGGAGATTTACTATATGTAAAGGATTGGTGTAACCAATATACTTTTCCATTTAACTATTTTATTTTTTCATTTAGACTTAGTTAGGTTTCTCCTATCTAAAAAAATACAGTAATATCTCTCTAGTAATAAGCTAATAGGCAACTGAAAGACCGTTACGAAAGTCTCGCTCAAGACCAAGACTGAATTCGCACTAACACTAATTTTGGGCAACACTAATCTTGAGGTACTTAAAAAATCAGCTGTAAGCTTGAGCCTAAGGATAAACTTTGATAAAACTAAATACCCGAGCACCCAACCGCAAGGTGAAGGTGCAAAAACAAGTATATGAAACAAAAATATGCTTAAAAAAAAGATTGCTTCTACAAATATCAGGAAGGCACTCAAAGCATTACCTTCGTACGTTAACATCAAAACTTTGCATAACAACTTAAGACAATCAACTGTCGACTAACACGTACGTTCGCTTCGCTACCGATTTCATATTAAACTACACGGACAAAATAGTAAACTTATAAAATGTATGGCCACGGTTGACACGCCCATCAGGAGCTGAATGAAAAGGAACTGGATGAAAGATCTCCTTTCCTGAATCAAGGAAGTAAACAAAGAACAGAAAGAGGCGCTAGTGGATGATATACTTCCTCATACCAAAGCCAATCATTCAATTCAACAATAAACGTCTGATTATATCTTGATACGTGCGTATAAATATTGAAAAAAATAAAATGAAATTATTAATTATGAATTGAAAACCAAGAGTGTATTTAAGTAGAAATATTCTGGAAAACATAGTCCATAAATTTATGGATAATTCATATTTTTTTATTTATTTTGTATAGACTTTTCTTTTATCCTCTTTCTCCGGAACAGAAAAAAATATATGCGAAGAACCTCAAGTTCTCTTCATCCGCCCTTTCTATTAAGCTCATGTTCCCCATTCTTTCCTTAACGATCGTCAGAGCTTAGTACTGTTCCTTCAAAGAATATTAAAATAAAAATAAAATTTTATCGACAAGGGATGAAGAATTTTTTTATTCCCTCCCACGTACTTTTCCTGGATAAAGAGGAAGTAAAATCAGGTCTCTAAAAAGGTGGAAGTTCTTTCAGGAGGCTTCTAGTGAATGGGATTTTTTTTTTATTCTCGGAATTCCTCTCTTTCGAACTCTTTCAGTTAATGATCTGCTTTATTTTGGATTTCTTAGATCAATGCAAAAAAACCTAGTTTTTTTTTTTTAAACTCGTCTATCGCCTTTTTTTCTCGAGTACTTAGCACCTAAGACCATTACGGTAATAGAAAATGGAAATAAAATTGGACCCAACTTTGGAAGTATAAGGATCTTTCCTCAAAGTTTAGTCGATGAAACCATGTAAGATTATTTTTTTGTTTGTTAATGCAATTTATAACGCCGAGATCTAATGCATTACAAATAACTTCTAATTCTTTGTAGGTTAGTTGCCGATAAAAAACTATTATTTTGACGAAACAGTTCAACAATTTTTTATATTTTTTTCAATAAACTCAAAATATGTTTTAGGTAAGAGAAATCCCGTACTTCAAGTTTTATATGATCAGTTTCTTGGTGGACGTGAGTGAACTCCAAATTTTTTTTTTTCTTTCTTTGAAACTCTCGCTAGGGTTAGTATCTTATCTAAATAAAAGAAATCTGGAGACTGTTCAGAATGTTTAGGGTTCACAGAGTTGGTTAAAAAAAGATATAGATAAACTGTGTTAGAATAAATCATTTCTGTATTTTCCTGATCATAAGAAAACAAAAATTTCCGATTCCATTTACATACATCTTGAATCTACTTCTGTAAATCACAATATCACTTATATGCTGACGATCTCCAAATCTATAAATAACTCCAAATATCTTCCATCCTACCAAGATATTGAGGCGATCCAAAGGCTTCAAGAAGACATTGATAGGATCAATACCTGGGCAGTGGCAACGATTTAAAGTTTAACGTTGAGAAGACCAAAGCCGCTCTCATTGGTTCCAAGCATCTGATTAATTCCGTACCTTATTATCCCCTTCTCTATCTCAATAGCCACTCTTCCGTATGAAATTAGGGTAATGCTTGATCAATATATGCCCTGGAATAATCATATTTCTCAAATAATGCGAAAATCCATTGCTACCCTCCAACACTTCCTAAGAATCCGTGATTCCATGCCTCTTAAAATCCGTCAGCTCCTAGTTTCCTCTCTCATTTTTACTCACTTCGATTTTGGCTGCCTTGTATACGGAGGACTGTCAGGTTGGACTTCAAAAAAAATAATAATAAAGGCTTAGCGAACCCGAAGGCTCGATGCCGACACCACCGATCGCTTATTACACGCCTCTCTCCACCGTTCGCCGTCTAAACCCAGTCCCTTCAGGTCGGCTTTAATGCAATCTTCTCACCTTCGCTTCGGTCTATCCCTCAGACGTTTACCATTCGGTACAGCAAATATTAACCTTTTAGGAATTCTCTCGTTACTAAGCCCAACAATTTTATAAGCCCATTTGATTCGCCGCGATGAAATTACCTGGATATAGTTCACGCAATTCGGCGTTGTGTAACCGTCTGAATTCTCCGGTTAACTCAATCTGCTTCGGTCCGAATATTCTAGGCAAAACTTTATTTTGAAACCTTAAGACACTGCTCATCCCTTAATGTAAGCGGCCAAGTTTCGCATCCATAAAGAACTGTAGGTAATATAATTTTTATAAAGATAAAAAGATAAAGTTTTATAGATTCTAATTTTTAAGTTCCGGGACAAGAGGTGCGAGCTAATCAGTTTTGTCGCAGAAAAATAACAAGCATTTCCTGCCTTCAGCACAACTTTAATCTCTTCTTCAATTTCGCTTTTTCTAGTTAACGTAGTCCCTAGATACCTAAATTTCTCATTCTGCTATTTTTCAACTTGCGCCATGAATCCCCTAAAGCAGTCCCCACCCGAAGAGTCGAGCGGGAAAATAGTTTACCTCCGGATAATGAGCGTTTTACTTTAGGGAGATCTATGACTATTTGTGGTGCATGGTGAACTAAAGATAAGTGAGTAGGGCGTTCAATCCTACGTCACACCCTCCAGCAAATCTGGTGGGCCCTTGCCTCCAGCAAGTCTGGAGGGCCCCTCTCATTGTTGGTCAGCGAGACCATCGGACTTAGCCGGGAGGAACTTCTAAGGAATTTTCACCGATCATCCCCACATCCACCACCCATGAGACGCTCTCCTTAAGCGGTAATGAGCCAACGTGAGGGCTTAAAAAATAATTTATAAGTTACACATCAAAATTAAATTAATTGCTATTAAATAATTTATAGATTATTTTAATATATTAAGGATGTTTATTTTAATTTTTATTTTGGAAGCAAAGTTTTTCTTTTATATATTTGTTTGTATCCTTTGTAAAATTAGAATTATATTTTTTTAGTATAATATTTAAAGCAAAACAAGGAATACTGTTTCTTAATGTGAGTTTATACAATGAGGTGAAGTGGTGAGCATTCTCTCCCAACCGCAAGGATTCCAACCTACCCCAATCAAGTGCTCTCACTTAATACAGGTTTATTGTGAAAGAGAAGGGTGCACAGAACCCAGAAACGATTCACGGTTGCTTTAACTGATATAATATATTATCTTCCACAACCGTGCTAGAATCTAACTTTTTATTTTAACTGCTCATTATTTTAGTATAATTATAATTTAGATTAAAACTATATTGCATGCAATAAATTACGCAGTTCGGTTTTTTTTTATTAAAAACCAACTTTATAAATTATTTTAGTGTATTCGGTAGTGTTGCCCGAAATCGCTCTTGTTCTTGCCCTTTGCAAGACTAAGACCAAGGTAGCCTAACTGTTTCAATACAAAGACCAAGATTGGACAAAAAATAAATAAATAAATCGTATTTGTGAATGCAAATTAAAGCTAAATAGCCACTAATACTTGACAATTTTAGTTACTATATGTAAAGAATTGGTATAACCAATATATTTTTGCATTTAAATATTCAAATTTTTTAATTTGGGCTTAGTTAGTTTTCCCCTATCTGAAAAATTACAGTAATATCGTAATATAGTAATAAGCTAATAGGTAACTGCAAGACTGTTGCAAGATTCTTACGCAAGACCAAGACCAAGACCAATACTGATTGCACAATAAAAATAGTCATATTGGTCTCACATTTGAGCAACACTAGTATTTGGGCTATTTAATAGCATAATTTAATATTCTTTACTGCATATTTAAAAACGTTTATATAAAGTAAAAATCGTTATTTTGTCACGTTCTAAAAATAAGAGTTGATGGAATGTCATGTTTAAAAATTATAAAAATTTAAATAAAATATTATCATTCTTTAGATATTTAAATGATTTTAGGTTTGATCAGTGGATTGGAAGAACTTCAAATGTATTTCTACCCATCTTTTGTTGAGTGTGGGAGTTGTTACAGTAAAGTTAAGTACTTTGTAGTGTCTTAAACTTGTTGAAGGTTCTCCCAGAAGTTTAGATCCAATGAAAGCTTCTATTGAGAGACCTTTATATACTGAAAGCTCTTTATGGTCTTATACAATATTGTTGGAATACAAACTAGTATAAAATTAATCCCAAATTAGACTTTCCTTAAAGATTTTAAATAAGAAAAAATATCAACAAGTTTTTTTTTATTTTTATTTATTTATTCATATGGACATTGGTTATAGGAATATAAGGTAACATTCGCACAATATGAACAAACAAAATATAAAATGAGCAGAAGGAAAATAACTAAATAATAATCAAAATGTATATATAATAAATAAAATAAAATAACTTAAAAGCTAAATAAATTAAAAAAAAAAACACATGCATACATTACTACAAGAGGCAGGCTTGTATATGTATAGAGGGAAAAGCAGGACTCCAGGAGATCTCTGCCCTAATCTGTCAACCGCTTCACTGGTACTAAAACCAATAGAGAGAGTAATGGTGAACTCTTAATTCCTCTACATTTTAGAAAACATTCAAGTATCGCATTTTTTTAATCATCTCCAGAATGACTAATATTGTTTAATTCGTTAATAATAAAAGTTTTGTTATTAATTCATGATATTTGTTTTTATTATTTTAATATCGTTGTTAGAAAAACAATATTCTTATCTCAGCAATATTTTTTAAAAAGTCTGTGCAAGTTTTAAAATTGGGCAGAATTTTCACAAAATCGATTGTAAAAATAATAAAAACACACACACACACACACACACACACACACACACACACACACACACACACACACACACACACACACACACACACACACACATATATATATATATATATATATATATATAATAATAAATATTTCACCTGCTATAAATTTCATTGAAAAACAGTACATTGAAATAGCAAATAATGTTGTATAATAGCTATATAAGAATTTTCATCGACCTGATAGTAATTTCAAGTTTATTTCTTTTTCGGTTTTAAAAAAGCGATGGTCCGCTCTGATAGAGACATGCAATCATTGCAATACCGGTGGTAACCTAAGTGAATATTCAAACAAGTGCCATCTGTAAGTTCCCAAACTGGGATGAAAAAATTCACAGCATGTCCAAACGAAGAGCAAATAGTGTTTCTATGCAAACTGAATTTTTTCATCAATTTTTGTTTTCCCTTTTTTTTTGTTATCGTAGAGTGAAGTACATTTTTTAAAAATTTATTTATTATTTCACAGAACTGAATCACACTTGAATTATATACAAAATTATTATAATATACATACATGGTGTCCCGTAAGCAGAGGTAATTATTTAAAAGGTTGATCGTAGAGATTAAGACTTACAAAAAAGTTTATATAAACCATCTTACATGAAAAATGTTTAACAAATAATTATTATTACTTTTTTTAATATTAAAATAAAATGTGTATTTAGCATATTATTTTTATTATAATTTATTCCGGATCATGGAAAAAAATTAAAGCTTTGTAACAGTTAATTGTAGTCATTTTTTTTACAGAAACCACGGGTACTTTTAGATGAGTGGATAGAATATCTCTTAATTTACTTTACACAACTTGGGTTGAATCGCAAACTTTTTCATAATAAACTTCACCTTAATTAATATGGACTTTTAAGCTTATTAAACGAGAAAGTTTTTTCTAAAAGAGGTGTAAATTTTGTACAGTTCAAGGGTGATAAAAAAAAATCAAAAATAATTAGTGACTTTTATTTTAATATTTTTAACAATGACAAACTCTAATTTCGTTTGAAGTGGGTTTTGTCTAGTTTAAAATGGAGCAATGTTTAATTACTTAAATCAAATGTTTTTTTATGTTATCGTGTTCTATTCAACAAAAAGACGTAAGTCACTTAAAAAACACAAATCTTAAATTTCCTATTTTCTGCTGGAAAATAGGTAATTATTTATATGTACTTTTTTGTAAGTTTTGAAGTCTGATATCACCCCTTTAAGTATTTTTCTCTACTTGCGGGACACCCTGTGAATGCACTTATCAATTCTCTTCCAAACAAAAATGTTTTTTTTTCTTCTGCAGGTTGGAAATAATTCAGTCTCTACTAAGTTAAATTATTTCATAAATAAATAGTTCATTTATATTACAATATAAACAATAATTAGTAGTAATTAATTAACATCCTAGTAGTATGTTATTTTTCTTGTTTTATGTTCTTTTCTTATGTTATGTTTCCTGGTGTGAGAATGTATGGCAGCTTCTGGTGTAGGAAATCGTCACTTTATAGTGAAAATATTCACATGGTGTAGTGAATAAACATGTTTACATAGACATTTTGAGAAGAAACTTGAAAGAAATTGAAAAAAATTTGGGCTAAAAAAAAAATTTGTTTTTATTAATATAATCATCCCAAACACTCTGTCATGTAATTTAAGGAATGGATACTTGTTAGCTTAAAGTTATAAAAATATCACCAAAGATCTTAATGTAATTAAGCACATGTGAGCAAAATTGGAAGTAGAAATAAGAAAACACGAAATTTCTAGAAAAGAAGACTTAAAAAAATATCTCCTCGAAAAATGGAACAGGATAATCCCGGAATCACAAAAAAACGTGAACTCCAACACAGACTGAAAGAACTAGTAGAAAATAATGGCTATCCTACAAGATGTTGAACTAAATTAATAATATTTA
This sequence comes from Nezara viridula, assembly GCA_928085145.1. NCBI lineage: Eukaryota > Metazoa > Arthropoda > Insecta > Hemiptera > Pentatomidae > Nezara > Nezara viridula. The sequence continues at coordinate 27,505,138 of OV725083.1, read as the reverse complement.
AAAGTTAATAAGAAGTGAGACATTTTTCTCATAGAGGTAAAATTATCCTGGTTTTTTATTTATTATTATTTTTTTTAAGAATCACAGTTGATTATTTTAATTTTATTGACGACTACTGCAGCACTTACTAGACAAACGCTCTAAGCTTTCAATCAATTACAAATGACTCATATATATGACAATAATAAGACCTATTTGGACTTACGGAATTGAGCACTAAGCCATCGAATTCCTCTCATATCCAATCCTTACAATTCAAAATCCTTCGTCAAATAATCAACGCTCTTTACTTTGTCACTAATGAAATCATCCATAAAGACCTTAATGTTCCATATGTTTCCAATTTGGCCCAATCCAGATACCTATCCTTTCATAACAAACTGCAGAACCATTCGAACCCTCTCGTTTCAAACCTCGGTTCCTCCTTGATCCCTGATACCCTAGTGTGAAAAGAAGATGACCTTGGGACCTTCTAATATAGAGGTTTAATTTGAGTTCTACCAATGGGTAGTTTCTCTTCATGTTGTACATGTCATGTTACCAATGTCACATTTACTTGTTGTATTTTTCGTGTAATACAGTTGTAAATTTCATTAAAATAAACAAAAAAATTTTTTATTGAATTTGTGCATATTTTATGTGAGATTATAAATAAATCTGTTGACGAGTTTCTGTTTTTTTCATATTTTACTGTAACATTGAATTGAATTTTGTTTTCTATTTTTCTATGGGGTATACGAATTGCATTGTGAGGTGCTGTCTATGTATGTATATATATATATATTTTATCGGTACCTATAGCATTAATTATAATGATTTCCTTAGCTTTCTTATTCTCTTTCACCTACGTAACTTCTTGATATTTCTCTCTATGTTATGCAGATGTTATTAGCATCGTTACTGTCTCATTTAGTTGCAACGTGTCATCAATTAATTATGTTCCATAGCTGACACAAACGTCCTGTAGGTTTGAATAGGGGCCGGACCACAGAGGAATGTCGGGTTCCTTCATGACCTGCCTCATTTGTCATTGTCCGTTCCTAGTTTCTGGCGGAGAATACATCTAGGAAATCTATTCAATTTGTAAATTTAAGTGTAATTTTCAGTGTCAACTACGTTACTAATATCGATGTAATGTTCATATTCACATGAAATAATTTCAATTATCAGGTGATGAAAATACAAGGACATACGTATATGAAATCCTTCCATATTCCTTGAGTTCGGGAGACATAAAAATCTACCGGATGCAACTTACACCAACCTGTACCGTTGACAATATTAAAACAGGACATATTTTTCTATAATTATAAATTATTGTACGGAGTGTCCATAGAAGTCAGCTTTAGATGAATATAGTAGATTCTGAACCTTCATAATCTCTGAATCAAGACCAATTTGTCACTGTTCTTAAACTCGGAGTTTTAAACGTACGTCAGTGAAGAGAACATAGCGAAATTGGTCCCAAAATATCCAGTTATGGGTAGCTTTTTTTTCGCAACATGGACAACATGATTTAAATAATAATAATAATAAGGCTTAGCGAACCCGAAGGTTCGATGCCGACACCACCAATCGCTTGTTACACACCTCCCTCCACCGTTCGCCGTCCAAACCCAGTCCCTTCAAATCGGCTTTAATGCAATCTTCCCACCTTCGCTTCGGTCTACCCCTCGGACGCTTACCATTCGGCACAGCAAATATTAACCTTTTAGGAATTCTCTCGTTACTAAGCCCAACAACTTTACAAGCCCATTTGATTCGCCGCGATGAAATTACCTCAATTACATTACCCGGATACAGCTCACGCAATTCAGCGTTGTGTAACCGTCTTCATCCTTCTTCGGTCCGAATATTCTACGCAATACTTTATTTTCAAAAACCTTAAGACGCTGCTCATCCCTTAATGTAAGCGGCCAAGTTTCGCATCCATAAAGAACTGTAGGCAAGATAATCGTTTTATAGATTCTAATTTTTAAGGCCCGGGACAAGAGGCGCGAACTAAGTAGTTTTGTCACAGAAAAATAACAAGCATTCCCCGCCTTCAGTCTAACCTTAATCTCTTCTTAAATTTCGTTTTTTCTAGTTATCGTAGAACCTAGATACCTAAATTTATCTACCTGTTCAAACATATTACCATGTATATCGATATCACCAGTAGTATCGCCATTTTTGCAGCTAACCATATATTTTGTTTTATCCACGTTTATTTCGAGTCCTAGTTCTTTACCGGCTTTCATTAACGTTGTCGTATTTAGTTTTATAGTTTCAACGTCTTCGCTTAACAGTACCAGATCATCAGCATAGCCCAGCACGGATGTTGTCCCGCCCAGATCCAACCCTTTCTCGGTTCGCATTACCTCCCTAATGGCATGTTCTAATGCCAAATTGAACAGGACAGGCGAAAGAGAATCCCCCTGTTTTAAGCCCGAACGAACCTCAAATTTTTCGGACACATTATTACCGATTCTAACTTTATTGAGTGTCTCCGTCAAGCACATCCTGACTAGATTTACTAGTTTTTTTGAAATCCCCTGCTCGATTAGAATATTATACAGTTTCTGGCGGTCAATAGAATCGTAAGCCTTTTTAAAATCTATATACAGCTGGTGAACAATACCGTTATACTCCAATTTTTTCTCTAATATTTGCCGTAAAGAAAATATGTGATCAATCGTCGAACGATTCCGTCTAAATCCGCATTGGTAGTCTCCGATAATTTCCTCGGCGTATTCCGTGATTCGACTGGTTAAGATTAAAGTGAATATTTTATAACATACCGGAAGGAGTGAAATTCCTCGATAGTTATTACAATCCGTCCTCGGACCCTTTTTGTGAATCGGAATAAGAATAGATTCTTTCCATTCTTCAGGTAATTTCTCGTTCACCCAGATCTTTTTAACCAACCGATGTATTTTAGAAACTCCAGCTTCCCCGCATGCCTTAATTAGTTCAGTAGGAATATTATCGATTCCCGCTGCTTTATATGATTTTAATTTTCCGATAGCTACTTCAACTTCCTCTTTACTTGGTCCTTCTATTAACGGTTCAGCACTTTGGTACTCAGAAGGAGGACACAGATCATAATTTCTCGTATTTAAAATACTGTCAAAGTGGTCCTTAAACTTATTCAATATGTCAACCGGATCGGTCAGAATATTGTTATTATCATCCCTAATTCCAGACGTCACGGGCCCTACATATTTACGTGATCTGTTTATACCTTTGTACATGTCTCTTACGTTATTTTCGATTCTATTAGTTTCTATTTCAATTATTTTGTTTTTAAGATACTCCCTTTTTTTATTTTTGAACAATTTTGTCGTTTCGTTCTTTGAGATTCGGAAGTATTCCAGATTGTCTTCGCTAGGATTATTTAGAGCTTTTTATTTAGTGGCTTTTCTTTTTTCACACATGTTTAAGCAATCTTCATCAAACCACGGTTTGTTATTCTTATTTTCCTTTTTTCCTAGACACGAGTTACCGACCGCTTTAATATTATCCCTGATCTCTATCCATAACTTGTCAATATCCTCGTGGTCCTCGTCAGGAAGCTCTAAAGCTTCAAACCTATTCTTAACATCTAGCTCGAATTGGTTTCTAATTGATGGATTTTTTAATTTTTCCAAATTAAAATTCTCAAAATCGAAACGGTTTTCTTTTCTCTTTTTTATATTAAGTTTTTGTCGAAGTTTCGCGATTACTAATTCATGATCCGACCCACATTCTGCTCCGCGATAAGACCGTACATTAATTATACTGCTTTGCCAGCTATGTTGTATCAAGACATGATCGATTTGATTTCGTGTTTGCGAATCCGGTGATGTCCAAGTATATTTATGAATATCCTTATGTTTAAACGTCGTACTTTTAATTATCAGGTTTTTCGAGATGGCAAAGTTTATCAGACGGATCCCATTATCATTACTATATTCGTGCAAACTTTCTTTACCAATCGTCGGAATATAAACTTCTTCCCTTCCTACCTTTGCGTTCGCATCACCTACAATTATTTTCATGTAGTTTCGCGGTAGTTTATCATAAACCCATTCGACTTTATCGTAAAATTCACTTTTGACTTCATCGTCACTGTCTTCGGTCGGACAATGTATGTTTATTAATGCGATTTTAAACCAACGTCCCTGAAATGTAGCTACCGAAATTCTATCACTAAAGAATTGTACGTCCCTCAAAGCGGATAGTAATCTACTCCTAATTAGAAACCCGGTACCTAAACAATGATTCCCGCTTCCTCCGTACCAAATAGTGTACTTCCCTTCCCTCATCGAGCCCTCCCCTGGCCAGCGAACCTCTTGCAGAGCCACGACATCCAAATTGTACCCATTTACCTCATTCGCGACCGATTTTAGCCCCCCTGCTGTGTTTAAACTCCTTACGTTCCACGTACCAATATTTAAATCCCTATATTTCAACTTGCACCATGAATCCCCTAAAGCAGTCCCCACCCGGAGACCCGAACGGGGGACTAGTTTACCTCCGGATAATGAGCGTTTTACCTTAGGGAGATCCATGACTTTTTGTGGTGTTTGGTGAACTAAAGATATGTGAGTAGGGCGTTCAATCCTACGTCACAGCCTCCAGCAAGTCTGGTGGGCCCCTACCTCCAGCAAGTCTGGAGGGCCCCTCTCATTGTTGGTCAGCGAGTCCATCGGACTTAGCCGGGAGGAACTTCCAAGGAATTTCCACCGACCATCCCCACATCCGCCACCCGTGGGACGCTCCCCATACGCGGTAATGAGTCCGCGCGAGGGGACAACATGATTTATTGCAACAAATGTTTATTTTAACCATTCAAATAAACATATTTTATTTCATGAATGTTTTGATTGAGATTTTTTTTAGGTATTCGTAGGTCTTTAAATCAAGGCTTTGTATTTTATTGCTTGACTTTAGAGAGTGGGGTAGCTCAGTAGTAGGGCACTGATCTTCCAATGCTCGCAGGTTCGACTCCCCGCTCATGGCAGACAAGTTATTTATTCTGTTTCATAAGCTTTGATGCTGCCCTTTGGTAAGAAGGCCCTCCTTGGGTTCACCCAGCCTCTATAAAGTGGATACCCTTAATTAAACATTTAATTAAATGGGGAAACCGTTGACTAAGAGACAGTACTTTACCTTAATAGTACTGAACCTAAGATCGTTCACGTTTTTTTTTTTTTTTTATATTATTTATTTTTTCATATTTTCCAACTATAGGTTTACAATTTCAGTGGGACTGTAAAGATTTATACAGGATTAATTTGTTTTGGGGTGAAATTAATTAATTAATTTTTATTGAAATATAGAAACATTTTATATATGTTATTTTTCGTGCGTTTTCTAATTTTGAATTGATGTGCTGATTAAATAGGAGTTTATTATCTGGTGGTATTCCTCAGTATTTAACTGACTAGCGAAGCGGAATTGTAGAGTCATTAAACCATAAAATTATAAACTATTCACAGTCATAGAATTGTCATTAATTCTAGAGCTTCCCTGAGCCTCTGTTGGAGTACTTAAAATGTAATTGAGTCGTAACCAGCACCAATTTCTTCTAGGACAATATTGGATTTGTAGTAAAATCTCGGATGGAGTGAACGAAGAAGATGTTACTGTCAGCTTAACTTTAATGTCTAATGTATTAAGTACCAAGGATGTTGCTATCCACATCACAAAAAAAAAAAAAAGAAAAAGAAAAAACAACAACAATAAAATATAAAACGGATACAAAAAATCGAAATTACCACTATGCTCAGATCATAAATAAATTAAAAAGTATAAAAACAATAGACATTAGCAGAACCATTAGAAGGAAGAGCAATCGATAGAACAAAGGATTAGGACAAAGTCTTATTAAATTACCAGAATGTGATGATGAATAACTGACTAAGCGTAGAAAAACATGTTAAATAGAACAGAAAAAAGACAATTGTTAATAAAATTCAGGAAATAAAGGAAAAATATCAATGAGGTAAACTGTAAGTACATTGTAAATTAATTGTAAGTACTTTTAAAGAAATATGTGTAAATATAAGAAAAAAAACTATAAAAATTACTGATAACATACGGTGTTCTAACAGTGATAGCCAATGAGTCCAAGACGTAAGACAGAATAAATTAACATATATACGGAAGAGAAAAGTTTCATGATTTATATTTAAAAAACCCATGCAGTTTCTTGTAGAGTTTTACTGAACGTTTCTTCTATAAATAATTCTATATAACCATCCCACTGTTGATTGTCTAAAGTTGATCAGTTTGGTCAACAATGGCTGATGAATACTTGAATTTAAAAAAATAAAATAAAAATATGACAGTGAAATGTTTGGAAACTCAAATATAAGATTTTTGTATTTTTTTAAATAATATCCGTGAAACGTAATTAAAATATTATAATTGATTTAGGATGGTGTTCAGTAAATCAATTTATATAGGAGATCAGGTATTGTATTTACAGTAGAAATTATGTTATTTTTACATCATAGCAAATTATTTTATTTATTTATTTAGTTTTTACCATACGAATTCGCATATTATATTTATTAATATTATGCTTACATTTTATCTATGTTATTCTATAGAGAATAACATAAGAGAATAACATAAGATAAGAAAAATAAAAAAGGAAAAAAAAAATATAACTAAAGCTACGATACTAGTTTACATTGAAATATTTTCATAGCGTATTATTTGAAAGAAGGAAAGTAAGTGAATTTTCTTCTAGGACATTTAGTCCTCTAAGAATAACTATAATGAACGACGAAATGACAATTATCTGGAATTATAATATAATTAAAAATAGATTAATTTACAAAGTTATCTTAAGATAATGAAAAAACATTGTAGTAGATATATGTTCTTGAAGATAAATATGAATTTATTTAGTAATAAACGTATGAATTTAAATATAAATACATACAAGTGAGTTCACGTGTTTGTACAAATAAGCAATATGGAACATATCTATTAATTTACTATGAATTATTATTATAAAATAAAATAAAATATTGATTTTAGACTAACTGATACAAGGAATAAAATTTTGTTGATTATCAAGTTAAACATTTGCTCGAGGTCGGTGTATTTATCAGCTGGTGGACCGGACTAAGCGTTGTCCAAATATTTGCCATAGATGCAGGATTGTTTGAACAACTCAATAGATTGAGGCGGATCATTCTCGCTGGGCCTTAAGTTAACATAATCAGTTGGAGCTTACACATCTCTTGCGAGCCCTCCCTCAAACAGAATCGATGTTGGATTAAACCTGTAACGACGATTTTGTATCACATATTTATGAGTTGGTATGGATATTTTGAATTCACTGGATATATTTAACCATGTAACTGCTCGGCTCTTTCTGGATTTCAGATCGTTTATTCAGTAAAGATAGGCTTTTAGCATTCACTTATGAGGACTGTATCTTCTCTAATAGGGTTGTAGGAAGTGTTTATATGTGTTTATATACATATATTTATCTATAAATCAATAAAATAATTGTAAAAAGGGTATACAAATTTTTTTTTATCTTTAAATTTTAATCTGTATCTGTCGACATCTGTTGACAATCAGCAGATGGTCAGATAGAAGTAATGAAACTGACATGCCAGGCATGGGGAAGGATAATACCCAGCAGAATCTCTTCCATGGGATATATATATATATATATATTTGACGCGAAACTGCACTGAAGAACTACGCGACTATGATACTGATTTCTTTTTCAATTTCTTCATTTCTGCCCACATCTGCTTGAGGATATCGCTAAATTTTGTCTTCCTCTCCTCTGCCCACTTATATATATATATATATATATATATATATATATATATATATATATATATATATATATATATATATATATATATATAGTGAAGATACTACGCGCATAATTAAAGCCCAAAAGTATAAAGTATTAAAAATGTGTAAATTAATAACGTATAGATACATACACATTATATTTTATTTTATTTTTGTGTAAAAGATGATTTTCATTTTCTAATCAAATTTTTTTCGATAGCAATTTAATAATTATATTTATGTAAAACCGTATCGCTCATTGAGTGTTCATTGCTTTCAATAAAATCAATAAACAATTTTTTATTTTTAAATCTGGCATGATTTTATAATTAAAACTGAAATGTAATAATTTATATATGATTTTTCGGAAATAATAATTATTGATTTTGAACCTTAGTAGGAAGTTTTTTTTTTTTTTTAAATTGTACTGCCTCATTTGCAAATCTAATGGTTGTAACACTTCATGAACCATCATGGAACTTATTTTATTAATTTGAGTGTGTTAAATTTGTTGTAATAATAAATTCTTAGTTCTTGTGTTGATTATTTTATCATGACATCACCTTCCACACAGTTAGAATATTTTTTTAATTTCTTAAAAAATTTATATTATTATATAATTATAGTTATCGTTATTGCCGATTCTTCGCCATAATAAAGGAGAAATAAATCTTATTTATATAAATGAATGAATGAAAACGTGTTTATTCTCATAAATCCAAAAAATTCAAAATATATTATTGATATAAATCTAACAATAGATAGACAATGGACAATTCCGTCTGTCGAGGTCTGTGTGATCTTTTTACAAAATATGTTCTTTTTTGTAATATACATATCCTCAACAAATTAATGAGCAATAATATTTTTATATTATTATTCAAAAAAACTTTTTAATTAATTTTAAATCATCTTGAAGCTGTGCGACAACTTCATTTACATACCTATTTTTTTTAATATATATATTTTAAGGTACAATACCACAATATCCTGGAATTTGTAAAGTTTACTTATTTTTATATTAGAGTTTTTACAATTAAATTAGATTTATTTATCTTTACACTTTCCTAGTTTAAACATATTGGTCCCTTCAATTATAAAACCTGTTGACCAGCATCATAGTTCAATGTTGCGTTATCGTATCTCCAGCTGCTGAAGGGGCAAATATAATTTTGATTAATATTGCTACCTATTTAAATTAGCCCGTATGTCCCTTTTTTCCACATAATGAAAACCAAAAATTAGATTGAAGGTAATTACATATCTCTCTCTCTCTCTCTCTCTCTCTCTCTCTCTCTCTCTCTCTCTCTCTCTCTCTCTCTCTCTCTCTCTCTCTCTCTCTCTCTCCTCTCTCTCTCTCTCTCTCTCTCTCTCTCTCTCCTCTCTCTCTCTCTCTCTCCTCTCTCTCTCTCTCCTCTCTCTCTCTCTCTCTCTCTCTCTCTCTCTCTCTCTCTCTCCTCTCTCTCTCTCTCTCTCTCTCTCCTCTCTCTCTCTCTCTCTCTCTCTCTCTCTCTCTCTCTCTCTCTCTCTCTCTCTCTCTCTCTCTCTCTCTCTCTCTCTCTCTCTCTCTCTCTCTCTCTCTCTCTCTCTCTCTTCTCTCTCTCTCTCTCTCTCTCTCTCTCTCTCTCTCTCTCTCTCTCTCTCTCTCTCTCTCTCTCTCTCTACTCTCTCTCTCTCTCTCTCTCTCTCTCTCTCTCTCTCTCTCTCTCTCTCTCTCTCTCTCTCTCTCTCTCTCTCTCTCTCTCTCTCTCTCTCTCTCTCTCTCTCTCTCTCTCTTCTCCTCTCTCTCTCTCTCTCTCTCTCTCTCTCTCTCTCTCTCTCTCTCTCTCTCTCTCTCTCTCTCTCCTCTCTCTCTCTCTCTCTCTCTCTTCTCTCTCTCTCTCTCTCTCTCTCTCTCTCTCTCTCTCTCTCTCTCTCTCTCTCTCTCTCTCTCTCTCTCTCTCTCCTCTCTCTCTCTCTCTTCTCTCTCTCTCTCTCTCTCTCTCTCTCTCTCTCTCTCTCTCTCTCTCTCTCTCTCTCTCTCTCTCATCTCTCTCTCTCTCTCCTCTCTCTCTCTCTCTCTCTCTCTCTCTCGTGGTAAGATCGAATTTCTTCCGCAGGGCTCAAGCGGATCGGTCTAGAGTTTCTTTCCTAGTTCCTACTATTTCTCTTTCCTTCCCTCCCTCCCCTTTCCCCACTTTTAATTTCATTTTTATTGATAATTAGAGTGCTATCAATAGGTAGTTTCATGTCATAATATCCATTTGTACAAATTTACTAAATGTATTTTTTATACAGTTGTAAATATCATAATAAATAAGAATATAAAATTTGTTATTTATTTATAATTTTTTTCCGATTTATTCCGGATTTATTTATTTCGGGAAAAGTCCTTTTCGAACAGCATAAATTAATAGAATTGTTGGTTTTTGATCCTCAAAGTAATTTACTAAAGAATAGAATTGTATATTATTAATAAAAAACTGTAATAAAACTATTGATATTAAAAATAAAATAAAGACATAATAGAGATATGAAAAAATAAAAAAATGTTTATAAAAAAATTAAAAAGGAGGGCATTGGAGCATCAGATGTAGAAAGGAATGGAATTCCAAGCGTACTTCAATAAATTGTGGAACACCACAATTATTACAATTATAAGTATAAGTATTTTAAGTTTTAATAAAAACAGTATCAATAATTAATTATAGATAAAAAAAATATTTTATGCACACACTTACACATAAAAACACACACTGATATATCAGGAACTACGTCTGTGTATTTTAATTTTTAAAATTAATATTTCATTATTGAATTTATTTAAAACCTTATTCGTTTAAAATTTTAAGTAAATTTGATGATCAAACTCGATAAATGGGAGCTTCAATAGTAATATCCATTAAGATAATTGCTGTGAAAATTCGTCTGAAACACTGATATTTGATTCTACGTCGTATTTTAAAACTCCCATTTCGAGGAGGAAAATTGAATTTGTCAAGTTCGAATTGAAAGAGCTTTTAGTTAAATAAATAAGTAATTCTGAAGTTGTTAGGAGGAGAGAGGGACGGAGAGAAAGTGTGATAGAGAGAGAGAGAGAGAGAGAGAGTGAGAGAGAAACAGATGGCTTATTGTAAGAGAGGAGAATACTCAGAATTGTTTTAAGTACCATTCATCTTTCGAGCCTGAGTGTACCCATTTTCAATTCCAACCTTCACATCCATCTCGCGGCAATTTTACCCTTATAGAATATTCAGCATGTAATTTTATTCCACAGCCTTGACTATAGATGTTAAACATGCGTTTCGTTATGTTCGAACTAACCACTCTTCATGACTTTAGAATAGCTTTATTGCGAGTCCTCGTGATGGAGTTATTACAGATAACGGTTAGAACAGATAACGACGTTATATAGCATCGTTGATGTCGGTTTAATAATGTGTAATTTATCTATGAGGTAATGAATTGGTTTGTCGATAAAACTATTATATATTTATAATGGGACCTCTATAAAGGATTATTGATTAGAAGTATGCACAGACGGATCAAGGGGGGAGAAGGTTTTCGGGCTAAAGTATCCCTCCCCAAAAATGGTAAAACGTAACCATGTTTTATGGTGAAAAATATTATAGAATTATCTCTTAAAATATTGTTGTTCGTGTGGTTACATTTAATAGGACCTCCAAAATCACTTCATTTCACATAGGTAGTTAGTATATTTTTTGTTATCTAAAGAAATTATCGTTATATATATATATATATATATATATATATATATATATATATATATATATATATATATATATATATATATATGAAAAAAGGAGCTTTCCCCTGCATCCTGTAGTGGAAGTATGCAAAAAAATTATGCATCCTTTAAGGTAAAGATAATTGTAATTTTATTTTGTTTTATTTATGAGAATATAGAAGAAGAAAAGCAAATATTATTCTGAGACATTTAGTCTCTCACACACACACACATATATATATATACAAATAATTATTTATAGATTAATTTTCATTACGACAATTTTACACTGACACTATATAGTAAAATTAAGCTAATTTATTTTTTATTTTTTCTATTTTTATCTTCATTCGGACCTGTCATTGATATGTTAATTATCAAGTGGGTTCTTGCTTTGGTTCTGCCATTTCAGTCATAAGGAAGTATGAGACACATTTAGGACAGGCAATCTCTCGTCCAACTCCTTTTCAGTCTCCTTCAGGTAAACATGTCAGATACGGTAATGTCGTTTAAAAATTTAATATTGGGGGGCGGGAGGAAAAGGCACAAACTTTATATACTAATCATATTATTTTTTAAAGAAATTTAGTGTTAGTGTAATATTGCTGTTATAGAAAGTTGGTATATTACATTATTTATTTATATATATTTATAAAGTATATTATATTTTATTTAAATATTAACTCAAAACATTTTATCAATAATTTATAAATTATTTATATATTTTTCTAATGTGCATGTACATACGTGATATTTACTTTTTTATTAAGTGCGGTGGCCTGCTATCGGATGGTGGATGAAATATTCCACATGTTTCGGCAAATGGCTCGGCCATACAGATATATAATATAAGCCTCCGATACAGTTTTTTTTTATGCTCTTCCGGCGATATATAAAACCTACCGGACGTGAAGAAAAAACTTTGTAGCTCGTACGTCATGTCGTATCAGAGGGAACACTGTCATATCGTTGATCCATCTACTGGCTCATCTCAAATAAGTCGAAGTAGAGTTTATTTCGAAATACTGCCCATTTTTGTTATTTGAATTATTTAAAATCTTAACCCTTAATTAATGAATATTAAAAATAAAACTTCATATGAGAAATTATGATGATTTATTATAATCATATTAAATGTGAAACTTTACAACACCATCCAACAAAACTAAATTATTTGTGCAAACTTAAAAAAACCCAACCAAGCCAATGCAAATCCCAACGCAAAACTTTTATTCTTCATGAAACCAATCCTTCTATTTACCTTGTAAATCCCTCAATTCCTCAAAACTGATAAAGTTCAATATCTTAGACTGATATTTGACACAAATATTTTTTGCAAAGGTTGGAAAATTCTCAATTGGAAATGCTATATTTTGCGTGAATAGTGACAAAAAGTCCACATCAAACATCGATTCGGATATTTTATAAACATTTTTTTTTTAAATAATTGTTTAACTTATATTACTTACTACGATTGAAAAATCAGTTTTTTAGTACATGAGTGGCTTAATATCAGGCACAGTCATATGTCATTTTCTGAAGATAGAGATAAAATTAATTTTTATTATATAGGTTTAACTCTTGATAACTTTTTCGTTTTATAAGTTTAATCATGAAAAAAAGTATTATTATTGGTTTAAATTAAAGCAATGTTACAGAAAATCGTCTATTTCTCGTAGTCCGTGGTACAGATCCCTTTTTTTCAAATTACTAACTTCGTGAATAGCTTAATCTTGTCCTAACCTACAAATATTTCATTTATGAAAACTCTTGAATTGGTGCATTTTCAAACTGGTTTTCAGGAAATCTTGTCTATTTAATTAGATACTAAAAACTTGTGTATACACATTGCTGTTTGGCCAATATAAACTCATTATTTTCACACTCTGGGATTGTTGCTCACGTCAAACTGCTCAATATTTTTTAAGTCCGCCTTTTCTCTCGAGTTTGTGCTCAAATTATCTTACGATCCAAGTGAAAAGCAAGTGGATATTTACAAGTATCTAATTAAATAGATGAAGTTTGTCAATGCTCAGATTGAAAATGTCCCAATTTCGAGACTTTTCGTTAATCTAATAGTTGTAGTTTACGAAGAGATGGAGCTATTTACGAAGTTTCAGACTGTTTTTAATAATTTGATAAAAATGGGTTTGTACCACGGACTATTTTAACAATAAAATAAAATAATTAAATTAAGACATTACTATGCATGAAGGAAACGATTACACAGCGGTATCTCTTCCTATTTTGGATTTAGTATTTAAATTTAATAGAGGGGATCTCTCATCCAGCTTCTTTTGAGTCTTCTACAGGTGTTATCTGGCATGTTAATTGTAACCATACTCTGTATCAGTGTGTTCCTGACAGAATGTCCTATCCAGTATATTCCTGTAAAATAGTATAAATTTTGAGCGTCTTGAAAGCTGTGGGTATAATAGCCATAGTCTTTTTTTTTTTATTGCGTAGGATTTAGCTCTGTTCCCAACCCCCAATCTAGAGGACCAAGTAGTTACGTTGTTGGACACAGGGGTGGCTCACCTTCCTGGTAATCTCAGGGTAGAGACGTTACCATTCCCATGCGGGAATCGAACGTATCTAATCGTAGTGGTCTAAGCAATCAAGTAGGGACTCTACTTATTTATTTTAATTTATTATTAATTATTTAAATATTTTTATCTTTTTTTGTTATTAAATCACGCGAACGACAGTTAAACTGCTAGCATAGAATTTTTACAGGCTTTAACTCGCTCGCGACCACTGCGGCCCATGAAAAAATATATAATAAATTGAGCTTCTCCTATATTAAACACTTGATAAAGTAAAAAGCTTGATAAAATATAAAAGGTTACTGAAACATAAAACCCCTTCGAATCGGGCAATTTCCCCTGTTTAGCGTTTAAGTAAGTGGTCCGTTGGGGATAAATTGAGTTTCAGAGGTTTAAGTGGTTAAAAGCAGTTTGAGGTTAAACGAAAGGCAACACTAACGGAGAGAGCTATGCATAATTACTATCTAATTGAACAACTGACTGCCTTCAGGTTTTTTTGAAGCTGTTTTTCTATTCCACCTCTGTCCTAGTTTGTCTAATTAAGTATTCTATATCAAACCGAAGGGTATCGGATTAAAAAAACAAATTATATATGTTAAATGTTTATTCTGAATTGAATCAACTTTGCGAGGGTAAAAAAAAAACAGGTATTGATTTATTTATAAGATATTCAGTATGTTCAGGTTGTATCTGTTCTTAATGGCCAAACAATGAGAAATGATTCTAGACAAAAACGTTCATTTGAGACATTGTCCGATTACGAATGGAAAAGGAGGTGAGACCAATTTTATGTATTTCTTAAAATAGACACGTTTATTATTTAAAAAGAAGAAATTGCTTAAAAACTGTTCAAGATAATTAAATTCTAAGTACACCATCGCAAAATAGAAACTTTTTTTTGAGAGGCCAATGAGTAAATTTAATAAGGTCAATGATAAAAGGGACTTTCAGGAGGTTTATTAATTCAGTGTAACTCGGTGTTCTGAAAAAACCAGTGAGCTTAAAAAAACTAATAGGATAAGTGAAATCCAAAAAACAATATTAGTTTAAACTTTTTTATTTAGGTTCATATAAAGAAAGAAATAAGGGTTAGAAAAAAAAAATGGTTCTACAGCCTCATGTATTTTTCTATTTCAAGAATAACTTTACTAAAGAAATGTTTTTGTTCTTTGTTGCAGGATGGCTTGTAAGGGAAGATGCGACGCTGTGATTACGTTCCTTAGAAAAATTGGTAAGTTTTGTTTTGATTTTTTTAAATGTATGTATATGTATATGTATATATAGGACCCCGAAGAACGAATCTTTGGACAATGGTCTCATATTTTTTTAAATATTATCAGACGCATTTCAAGACATTTGAAATAAAAATTCAGACTGAAATTGAACACATATACTTATCTACTTAAGTCCATTTGGACCTATGCTTCTGAGATAAACGAGAAACCCAAAAAGACTCACATATGTAAGCTACAGACTTTTCAATAAAAAACTTTCAGGACTATCACCAAGGCTCTCTGGCACGTCAGTAACATTACTTTACATGGCCTACAGATGTAAACAGTTAACGACCCCATACGAATATATTACAAAAGATTTCACAATAACTTACACGGACATACTAACTCACTGATTCAAGGCATGGGCACGACTACCATGCCTGACAGTACCCGAAGAAGGCTTAAAAGAAGCTGGATGAGGGACCCTCTCCATTAACTATAAGCATTAAATTCAAGACAGGAAGGACGCCACTGGGCACTCCTCTCCCTAACGCCTATTCCAAGACTAGTGGTGTCCAAATGCGAGACAGAGACGACGTCTTGGTCTTGCAAACTCAGTCTTGGTCATGGTCTTGGTCTTGCACAAGAGTCTCGCAACAGTCTTTCAGTTACTTATTAGCTTATTACTATAGAGCTATTACTGTAATTTTTTAGATTGAAGAAATCTAACTAAGGCCGAATGAAAATTTGGAGGAGTTAAATGCAAAAGTATGTTGGTGATACCAATTATTAACATATAGTAACTAAAATTGTCAAGTATTAATAACTATTTTGCCTTAATTTTTATTTAAATATCGATTTTATTTACCAGCCCTGGTCTTGGTCTTGCTACAGTTAGGCGGCCTTGGTCTTGGTCTTGCAAAGTGCAAGACCAAGACCGATTTTGTGCATCATTATCCAAGACCTATTCCAATCTTCTACATCTCGACATCATACTCGCTGGTTGTCGGAACTTCTGACAGGTGTGATTGAAAACACAAATTTAATACAAACAAATTTCTCATGTTGATAAGTTTTCGGAAATTATACCATTACAAACAAAATATTGAATATTGATGAGCGGACTTAAAAAAATGTCCTCGGGTATTATTTCATTCTCCAACCTCCTTGGTCCACTTAAGAAAAAATAGGTAATAAATATTCAGGACGCAGTTATTATAAAAATGTTTTATTTGTGCAGACGTTTCAACCCAAACATGTGAGTCATCATCAGGGCTGAACATTTTAAATACAATCAGAGATATAATATTATACGACCGATAATGGTAAATAATAAACTATAGTGATTGATGGTAAATGAATCTTAACTATTTTATATGTTACAATATACAATAGTAAAAATGAAATATTAAAAAAGTTATATAAACTTTTTTTGTAATAGAGTTTCTATAACTTTTTTAATATTGTGTATTGTAATAATAGTTAATATTCATGTAGCATCAATCATTATAGTTTATTATTTACCATTATCGGTCGTATAATATTATATCTCTTATTGTATTTTAAAATTTTCAGCCCTGGTGATGTTCCACTAGCTTCTTTGAATTAAGAAGTTAAAATTATTATAACCTTTGTTCAGAGAATCGATCGTTTCGTCCCACTGTGAGTGTTCTTGAAATTGTATTTTCATCTATTTCTCACTCTTATTTAGAAAAAAAAAATCATGTTGCAGTGCTGAACTTAAATATTTACTTTGTATCCGTTTTCTATATAGACATTTTTTTTGTTTGACCCAGATCGAATCCATACCTTTCCTGACAGAAGTACACAAGAAAGACATATTTCATCTAAGCAAAGAAAAAAAAACTCTCCGCAAGGAAATATCGGATAAAAAGCAAGGGCAATATCTTGAGTGGTCTCCTCCATTTTGGTATTGCATTTTAATAAAGTAGAGGTGAAGTCTGCGAAGGTGTACTAAAGTTTTGTACTATATTATAGTAGAATAGTACTATAGTATAGTAGTTATATATTAGCGAGTAGAGTTGTATAGTGGAGTTGATGGTCCCCTCTGTTGCATTGTCTGAGCTTTGCCTATTGTTGCTCGGGGCTGAAAGGAGTGAAGAATCACTCGTCACTCTTTCATTACGTTCCTCGTTCCTTGTCTTTGTTATTTTTTTTTTTTTTTGACATACTTCACGCCTTTGTTAGTTATCGAGATTGGGTTTTAATTATGATAATAAGTTCCAATAAAATAAATGGAAATGTTAAAAAATATATACATATAAAATAAAAATAGTCAGTGATAAGTGCATGCTTCTCTAACTGCCTGTGATATAAAAATTTGATTAGTTGCTATGAAATCAAGAATTCATTTATTTATTTATTGAATATTACAACATTCTGTCACTTGAGCATTAGTTTTAGTGATGTAAGATCACATTAACACTATGCACAAAGAAATATAAAATAAACAGAAGCAAAGTAACAAATTAATAATAATAACAAAAAGCTATTTTATCGCTCCCGCCGCCTACTCCCACAACCTATCCACAAGCTCCTTGTATCCTCTCTTATTTTTTCCCACTTTGACTATGGCTGTGTGGTGTACCGAGGCATCCCGATGGTACTCGAGGATAGATTGACGCGACTCATGAATTCCTGCTTAAGATTTGTCTTCGGTACATACAGGCGGTCTCATGCGTCCCACCTTTACGACGAGTTAAAGTGGCTCTTTCCTTCTTTCCGCAGACAATATTTCCTTGGATCTTTACTATTCCAAATGATCAACACCCGACACCCTTTCTACATCTACAGCCTCCTACAGTTTAATCCAGTGGTCCACTCCCAGAAAACAAGATACCGTCGTTCCGACCTTTATATCCCTTCCCATAGAACTAAGAGATTTGAATATTCCTTTACTGCTCGATCCACTGCCTTCTGGAATTCCTTGCTATCTGATATCCGCCATGCCCCTTCCTTGTCCTCATTTAAATATCATCTCTACCAGTTCCTTCTCACATCCCAAAATGAAGTTATACAACGAAATAAATATTGCGAAACAGATTTTGATTGAGATGAATGGTTGTTAAAATTGCTTATCTTGTTATGTGTTTTCGTTTATATAATGTTTGTTTTTCTTTCAAAATAGTGTTAATTTTACTTGTTTTAATATACTCTTACTGAAGATACTGTTTATATTCTTTAATATTGATTAATGTAATTTTGGTCAGATTTAGTTTTAATTTTTTTGTTCATAATGTTATTCATAAGGGACCTCGTCCCAGTATAAAGTTTATTTTCTATCTATCTATCTATCTAAATAAATTAAAATAACTTAAAAATAAGGGAATTAATAATAACAATAACACATACAGACCTATGTAATATTCTCAATTCATCGTTACATTTTTATCAGCCTCTTTTCGGAGAAGTATGTTCTGCACATAAATTAAGAGGGCTTCAAGTAGAAGACTTCGGCCAAGTCTCATTGAATTCGTTTCAGCCGTTTTGGCACTATTGTTTTTATTCAAGACGAAAAAAAATGCTTGTTGCAAATTGTTTGTTTGCAGTTGGAAATAACACAAAATTCAAGGCTTAACTCAGCTATTTCATAACTCAATAGCATCTCTCATTCAAATAACTCTATATATTAATTTCATTACAGATGAAACTGTTGGATACTGTACTTCTCTGACGTAAGATAATAATTAATTTAAAAAAAAAAAAAAAACCTGTACCACTACAACCCATGAAGGGTATGGGGTTCAGTACAGTGTGAGGAAGTACTGTTTACAAGACCATCAGGGAGGTTATAGGGCCAATATCCCGCTTAACGACCAGGTATTTAATTTTTCTCTTTAATTAATTATTTAATTAAGAGGAACCTTTTTATGTAGACTGGGTGTGCCCCAGGAGGGTCTCCCGAATTCAGGATCGATACATCTTGAGCTCTGGAGCACTCAGTTATCTAGACCGCTTCCTATTAATTTTTATAGCATATGCGAACAAGTATTTCTATTTAATAAAAAATGATATGATATGATAAGATATGATAGAAATGTATTAAATACATTTTCTTTTTTTTTTCTTAAATGATTTTACTTATTTCATACAATGCAGAAAATTATAGTTTGTTTTTTCATGTTAGCAATTATATGATTTTCTAAACAAACGTTTTACAATACAGTTTCATATTGTAAACATGTCATTAAATGGAGTGATAGAACGAAATGTTGGGCCGGAGAGACCGAAATGTTTTGGAGACTGAAGGTTGTGGTTTTAATGAGGAAAAATAGAAAGGAGTAATTACAAAGCGGAGCAGTCGCCTAAAATAAAAAAGTTTTTCATATTTTAATTAATTCAAGCCGTCTTAATTAGCTCTTCTCTTCACAAGATTATCATGCATGAATTTACGATGACGTCTAGTTTCACATTGAAACAACAAAAACATACGCATTAATTCTTTTATTTAAATTTAAGGTTTCTAACGTAACTGAATAGCTCGGCTAAAATAAATAAATCAGTAAAACAAACAGTTCTTCATTCATTGAGAACTTGGGGAGAGATCAATACCAAATATTACTTCAGGTGTTTTTGGATTTATATATGACCTTGCGAACATATAAACATGTAATATTTTCTGAGGAGTTGGTCGGGGGGGGGAGGGGGGAGGGGTGCAGTCAAATAAATACCAAATTTAAAAAAAAATAATATTTTTAAATTGTTACGCCGACGTTTCGATGCACTTTGTAGGTCATCATCATTTCATTTATCCTATACCTTTTTTTTTTCATCATTATAACCTCTTTTACATTTATACCTACATTATAAATTTTTCTTCTAAAAGTTTTTTTTATTATTGAGTTATATATATTTAATAATTCTATCCCAACGATATTACATCTCATGTTATCTTTTTTTTCAATTTCTTTATTTTTTAACCTTTAGTCATATTAACAGTTTCCTTACATTTATCAAGTGTAACCTCCACTAGGTTGTTATCCACTGATTTCTTGTTATTATGTTAACTTATTCTGATTTTAGATTTACTAAAAGGGGATTCCAAAGAAATTAGTAATTCTAATCATGGTGTGCTTGATGGAAACACTCAATAAAGTTAGAATCGGTAATAATTTATCCGAAAAGTTCGGGTTTGAAACAGGGTGATTCCCTTTCGCCTGTCCTGTTCAATTTGACATTAGAAAATGCCATTAGGGAGGTAATGCGTACCGAAAAAGGGTTGGATCTGGGTGGGATAACACCCGTGCTTGGCTATGCGGGTGATTTGTTCCTGTTAAGCGAAGACACGAAAACTATAAAACTAAATACGACAACGTTAATGAAAGCACACGTAAAGAACTAGATAAAATATATGGGTAGCTGAAAAAACTGGCGACATCGCCGGTGATATTGATATAGAAGGTAATATGTTTGAACACGTAGCGAAGTTTAGAAAATCTACCGTACCGTATCTAGTTCTGATCTAGTTCTAATATAGTACCGGTCTACGGTACTCGAAAAGACAAAATTGAAGAAGAGATTAAGGTTAGGCTGGAGGAGGGAAATGGTTGTTATTTTTCTGTGACAAAACTACTTAGCTCGTGCATCTTGTCCGGGAATTTAAAGACTAGAGCCTATAAAACCATTATCCTACCTACTGTTCTTTATGGATGCGAAACGTGGCCGCTTACATTAAAGGATGAGCAACTTCTTGACAACAACGAGGAATTTCTAATAATGATCTCTTCGCTGATAGTGATCTCTTCGCTTAAATGTAGATATTAAAATCAATATAGTAAAGGAAGTCGTTGAGTACTCCTCTCTCACACGTCTATCTCTTTCTCATTACTATTATATTTCGCTACAGCATACTCACTGACTGTCAGTATTTCTGACAGGTAAGAGTGTGTAAATAAACTTGAGAAAAAATCAGATAAATATAAATGGAATTTTGTCTTACATATTTACTCATTATTGATAACAAACAAATCTATTTACCTACATTTAGCTCAAAAGCTTTATTTTGATTCGATCTGTCCATCCGGTTTTTGGCCTTCATTGTCATATAGAGGCTTCCACATTAATAATTCCTAGCTCCTACGCAGCCCATCTTAACCTCTTGATTTTTTTTATCATGAGATATTGATAGACCGGTTTCTGTGAATAATTCTATATTGGTCCTTTTCCTCTATTCGTTAGTAATCAGATTTTATATCACTTCGTTTATTGTGAGGACTATTTTACAAATCTTTAAATACTTTTTTCTAGAGAGTCAGTTAGTGTTGAACTGTTTATATCAGAACTGGCTCTATCATAGCAATATAAATCGTTAATTTTAGATTTCAATACCATTGAAGATGATAAAAAAGATCTGTTTGCGTTTGTTATTCGCTGGTCTATTTCTGGTAGAATTTTCATCAAATCATATATAAGTAATTATTTATGTATATATATATATATTCAAGATGTTTGAACAACCTTAGTAAAAGGAGAAACCAACTATGCAGAAACTCTCTTGATACGACTATGGACAATTTATTCAAATTGTTTTTCTGATTTCTAGGTCAGGAAGCCCTCTCTCAACAAGAAAACTATATTGCTATCCCTTCTTTGAAACTATTTTACATAACTATTTAGATTAATATTTTTTTCAAAAATCTTTTTCCGGGTTTTCGCTTGTATCAGAAAAGCTAACCAACGTTCGACAAAATTTAAACAGATACAATTGGCAATTTGATTGATTATATACCATTTTTCGCTATATTGCATAGTTTCCGTAATATACGTCCTATTGCTAATGTGGGAAAACAATGTTTTTAATTATGCTTTCACCTATCATTATCAATATTTTTAACTTATTTTTTTTACTGTATTTGAATAGCTACCTCTTGACTAGTTTATTCTGCGATTAAATCATGAAGTAAAAAGTTTGTCATGATTAAATTCCCTTAAAGAATATATTCAAGTTCACTAGTTTAACCTCAATGGCTCAAAAGTTAGATCAATTATAACTATATTTCAATTCCGAGAATTTAATTCTTTATATATATATATATATATATATATATATATATATATATATATATATATATATATATATAAATATATATATAAAGAATTAAGAATTTAAATATATATATATATATATATATATATATATATATATATATATATATATATATATATACATTAATTTTTATCTTATAAAATTAAAATATAGTTTATATGAAAGAAAATAATCTTCTTGACCACTTCTTTGCCTGCGCGGAATGCATTCATCCCCAGGCAATATACCTCTAACCCTTCACAAAAGATGACCCTCCAGAGCGTCATTAGCCAAGAACTGGAGGATTTTCGGGCCACCCTTGGATTATTTATGTGACCCACTATCTGTTACACCTTCTGGTCGATAGCTGCCTTTCCTAAGACAGTTTAATCGATAATCCTCCGTTTTCTGTATTTATGATACTCCTACAGCATATGATATTTAGTTGTTCCTATTTGATTAGTGAGTTATAGGACGAACCTTTATCTTAGTCAGATGGTTATAAAGTTGTTCTGTATTTGCTGCTAGCTTAGAGTGTACTTGTAGTTTCAAAAAAAAAAAAAATGTTTATTTTTGGAGTATGTGTTGAGTTTTTGTGAGAGAGACTGTTGTTTTGCACTTATATGGCCTCTTATTATTTTAGTGCGTCTTTTTTGCCGATCATTATATCATTGAGGCGTATGTTCATATGCGTTTAAGATACTAGGAACTACCGACCATTTTATTTAGTGTTGACTTAACTGAAGGACTTAAAGATAGTAACCATTTTAAATAATAGATAAACGTCATCTGAACACACAACTTCAGTCAGTCCATTAAAAGCCGTTTCTTTCTATACGAATGTTTGAATTAAAGAGGCGAAATTTGACGTTTCATTTAACTTAACAACTGACGGTTGAAATTTGTATTTGATGTAAAGAATGTATACTTGAAAGATAACTTACCTTGACTGACGATGCTCTCAGTTGTATTTTGAAAACCGATGGCATCAAGTTAGTCCAGTTGAATAGTAATTGGATGTGGAAATATTTTAAATAGTCGGTTTCCTTTTGATTATTTATGACTTTTGAGGTGCTGAATTTTAATTTAAAGTTTCCAAATGAAAATTTTTCATCGCGTTCCGAGATATAGAAACAGCGAATTTTCCGCACTTCTTTTAGTTTTTTGGCCACAACTCAGAAATTATATATTTCATTGAAATTATCATGTTATACAATGTTAAAGAACCTAAAATTTACTATAGATTTCATACGTAGCTCAAATCTAGTGTATGAGTAGATTATCTTAAGTACATAGTTATTTTTGTTTGATTTTTCATTTTGATTTTGAAAAAACAGGAATTTTATAATTTAAGTCTCGTGTTAAAAGTCTCTCTTTTTATTTATATATTCCACATTAAATAAAATGTTATTTAGAAACTTTAGAATATATATATATATATATATATATATATATATATATATATATATATATATATATATATATATATATATATATATACACATATATGCTTACTTTTATTTTATATTCATTTATTAAATTTTAATTTTTAATTCTTTAATAAAAATTATTTATTAAACAAATATTCAGAAAAATAATACTAAAATCTCTAGTCCATATCCATCTATATAACTATCACGATACCTATTTACTTTTACGTATTGATATTAATTAATAAGTAATAAATACGTCACTTATTTTTATTACAGAAATGTTGGGTAAGTTTCTAAATTTAGCGGTGAGCATATCGATGGGATCGTTTAGAGAGAGATCCGATGTCAATGATGGGCTCAGATGTACTGTATCTCACTTTGGGTTAATTATTATGTATAGGAAAAAAATTAACCCCAAAATGTTTGAAATATTTTCATCAATTTTCTGATATATATCGCAATGATTATCGTACCACTGATTAAAAATGTATAATTAATGATATATTACATGATTAATTAAGCTGTTAATTATATTAATAAAAAACTAGACTGATGGTTTCTTCCTGACCTGTAATTAATTTTCTTATGATGGTCTAGCTATCAGCTTTCTTTTCCCTCTAGTTCACAATCCGCCATTCATATTCTATACTCATTAGATAAATAAAAAATATTTTAGTTGTTAAGTTTGATCTTTTATTTTTTTTTAAACTTATTTATTGAAAAATATTACAATCTGTCTCAAGAACATTTATAATAGTGCTCAGAGATCACACTCACACTCTATGTACGATAAATGATCTTTTAAATATCCTTATTTGATTTTGATAATAACTTAACATGTGGAAGAATAAAAATATATTACTTATTGTTTTGGAGATTCTTAATTTATCTAATTTTATATCCAGTGATTTTTTAAAAACTTTTTAATGTAACAATTTTATCTAATCAAAAATGAGTAAAAGAATTAAAAAAAGTGATAATTATCCCATTGACGATTAGAATTTTAGAAACAAAAAATAATCACCACTAATATACAACGACTAATTGGAAACTAATGATTATTTAAATCACATCAAACAAATAACTACGAAAATTTAGAGTACAAAATAACTTTAAAAAATAATTAAAAATTAAATTGAAAGAATATGTGATTGTGTGGTGATGATTACGGAGTAAACTAGAAAGAATTATGATGGAATATATTTGGATAGACATAGAAACTAGTTGAAATATTGCAGTCTTTTCATCAGTTTACATTTCTTTTCCTTAAATAAAAGAATGTTATTTTCAAATCTATAAGAATGTTATTTTTTTTTTTACTAAAAATGAATACGAATTAAGTCTTTTAATAATCTTAGTGCTTCAAAAGAAGTGTCTCAAGATGCTATGATTCCATGCATTTCTAGCTATTTTATAAGTTTTGAAAACTCCCAATATTTTGAATGATTTTTTTCGTAAAATTTTCAGAATTTAAGGTTAATTAATTTGGGATTCGTTGAAATTTCCTTTCATCAGATACCTCATTCATCAAAATCCATCCGAACTGAGAGACGGGAAAAGGATCTGTATGACCTTATTATATATTGTTTACATTATATGTTTAAAAAAAAATTATATTCATTTTATGCAGTCTTAAAATATAGTATTAATTGATCCTTTCAGTTGACAGAATGACAACTGTTATTTTATATATTGATGAACCACGTTAAATTGGTGAGAAAAAATAACTTATAAAGTAAATTATATTGTCACTGGGACCAAGTCCTAAGAAAAATATTAAACTTAATTAAATTTGTATTTATAAAATAAAACGAAAGAACAAAAAAAGAATTGAGAAATTTCTAAGTAAAAAAAAAAAACATTTATTACTCCCTCATTGCCAATGTAGTATTTGTGTGGAAAATTAGAATTTTTTTTGTTAATATGTTGGATATCAAGGAACAAATTGATTTCCAGATTTGACTGTAATCGATTTTTTTTTTTTGGTTCCTCCCCTTCCTTTAAGGCTATACGGGGTTTTACCGGACCAGGGAGTGTGGGCAGGAATTTAAAAAACTCCGCACCGGGACGCGAACTCGTGACTATTTTCATATCATTTATAATAACCAGGTTGCCGGGCAGCGGTGGTGCTGTGCACACACGTTAGCCCGTTCGACCACCCCGCCTACGTCTGTACTCAAGTTAATGTGACAGACATATCACTTACTCCCATAACCAGATTTTGACAACACTTTTAAGGACTGCGTGAGTTGGTATCTATATGATCCCATATCAATTTCATAAAAATCGGTACACAAATACCGATTTTAGATGCGTCAATGAAGCATAGTAAGCTTATATATATTATACTTGAAAGAATGACTGAATATGCAAAAATATATATATATATATATATATATATATATATATATATATATATATATATATTATAAGAATGCAAAAATATATACCTTTATTCACAGTTCCATATTTCAACACAACAATCACCTACTCTGGAATAAACTTACTCACTGTCTATACAGATATTATATAATTTTTCCATTTAGAAATATCTCTAAAATGACTTTAATCAAAAATCTTGAAGTTAATCATTCTGCCAACTGAATGGCACAATTGTATCTTCCATTTTACAATTATTAGAAATGAACCAATTCATATTTTTTTCCAATAGTATTTAAAATTTATTCAATCATACTAATAATTATTCCTGGTCCTGAATTAATAATATATACAATTAGAGTTCAGTTATTTATTCTATCTCGGTGTTAAATATGATATAAACGAAGAGGAGGCGAGAAATAAAGGAGAAAAGCGGATCTGATGATTAAATGTTTGAAAACAATGGCAGAGACTATCGAGTTAAAACCTCCCTTCCCAGCTTTTTCCGCCCTTTCAATTAGGGCACTCTTTTACTTAAAATAATCCAAGTTTAGCTTAGTCGCCGAAATATATATGAATTCGAATTTTTTTAAAAGTTTTACCTTATTTCTTATTTAATTTAAATTTTCAGAACCTTTCGTATCGAAAATTTATTTAACAATCATGTTTTTGTGTCGTTGCCGCAACCCATTTTCAAACCGAAATGCGACCTAAACAATGACGGCAAAGTAAGAAATAAAACTATAATAACCTTACTAATATTAATAAACTAAAGCAAGAGAAAATGAATGATTACATTAAAAGCCCAAGATCAGCAGAATATCATAAAATGTATGCCAAATGAGAATACCCACAATATTTTCGGCATAATGATTAAAATTTATATTTCATTCGGTAATTTTAAAGCGAGAGGGGAACTCTTCAATCTAAATTACCAGCCGTGGCAGGATAAAATGGGAAATTGTTCTTTGTGCAATATGAATGCACCGGAAGATAACTTTCATTTTATAAAGGTAGGCCCAATACTAAAAGACTTTTAGTAGAACAGCATTTTTAGGTATGCATCAACTAAATTTTATGGAAACGATAAAAATAACGGCCCAGGCTACATAAATCTTTATTTGTATTTAAGAACATTCACTAATTGTAGATGTGAATTAGTGAGATAATATAATTTAGAATCAGAGGTAATCTAGTTTATGTTCATTTGTATGTATATGAAGTTTATTATGGAAGGATAGATATCTGGATTGGGCCAAATCTGATACATAAGGAACAGTAAGGTCATTGTAAGTAAAGAGTATTGAGGATTTTGCAAAGGGTATTGGATTGTAAGGATTGGATGCGAGAGGAATTTGAAGGTTTGGTGGAGCTCCATAGCTCAATTCTGTAAGTCCAAATAAACCTTATTATAGTAATGTATATGAGTCTTTTGTAATTAATGGGAATGTTAGAGCGTTTGTCTACTAAGTGCTGAAGTAATCGGAAACGTCGAGCGGTTTCTTGTCGTTTCAGTCTGTTATGAGGATTAAAAGTTTGACTTTTGTCCAGGTGGAGTCCTAGGCAACGGATTTGTTCAACAGGAATAAATGAGGTGTTGTTAAAGGATACTGAAGGACAGGAAGTCATTGGTTTACGACGAAGGGTGAAGGTAATTTAATGGAATTTATTGGAATTTATTTAAATTCTCCAGTTTTGACACCATTCTTCACGGTTTTTGATGTGATTGAAGGTTTTGGGGAGAAATTGATGGGTCGTTTTTAACTGATAGGATACATGTGTCATCGGCATATTGTTCTAGAATAAAAATATTTATCGTGGCGAGATGAGGAGTATATATATAGACACACACACACACACACATTACATAATTGCAAACATACAATTGTAATTACCAACATCAAGAATTACTGCTAATTTAATTTTTCCACTCCTAATAAACTTTTATATACACTATTCAGAAGCAAATATTGAAAATTTCAATTCACAGAGAGTTATCTTTTCTCTTTAGAGGTCCTTTTTATCGAAGGGTGAAGAAAGGAAATTGAAGGTTTTCAACTCTAAATGGGTCCCCCTTTTTGGAGGAATAATAATATTGTCGCATTACGCTCCATTTTGAAAGGCTCTTCTCCTCATCTTCTCCTGCCCAATATTGTTTGTTTTTAAAAAAATAATCATCACATTGCAAATGTATACATAATGAAATTCAATTAAAGCTATGCGAACTTAATTTACTTATTATAACCGGATCAGTTAAAAAAAAAATCCCGATGTAGAGTGAACTAAAATAAAATCATAATACTGCGTTACATTGTTAACAGACACGGAATACTAATCCATCTGATTGACAATATCTAACAATTCAGCTTTATATACTTTGTGCATATAAATGTCATTTTTCGTTGTATTTATTTTTTCATCCTAATTATCCTCAATCCGGTCACTTGGATCCATAAAGCAATAACCATATTTAATTAAGCTGATGGTGAAGTATTTTCAGTGAGTCCAAAATAATGGAGTATGCCATACTCTGCATCTCATTACTTCCAAACCAAAGTCTTCGTACCGAAAAATTTCTCTTCCTAATTCCTCTCTCTATTCTTCTTTTAGGTTTGGAATGAATTTTTTATATATTTCCTACTTATCAATTTGTATTTTGAGATCCTACTGCTCAGTGTTCGTCTCATAACTAATTGTAGGATCAACTATAACAACCTCCTATCATTTTGCACTAAAGGCCAAGATGTCAATGAATCTTACTAAGTCTTCCGTATCCAGACAATAAACTTCGAAGAAGCAACTATAACGTTTCGTCCCCAGGAACTTGGATATTCGATACTTTATGTTATTGTGCCGGCGAGTGGCATGGGGCATGATATTGGAACATTTGCTGAATCATTGGTTAATTATTATGTAACTGAATATTTGTATTACTTTCCTACCTATATTATGTAAGGAAAGTATCGCGATCGGGTCAAATTTCCGATATGCGGTTTTCAACGGATCTATACGTTTCAGAGCCCCCGAGTCCGAAAAACATATTTTTAGGCAATAGTCTGTCTATGTGCCAAGATTTTATCGGGAACCGATTTTGTCGCTTCTTTGTTTATTTTGTAGGGTTTTGACTACTGATGCCTGTGACAAAAATTCGGTGCTCCATATGCAAAAAATGAAAAACACGATTTTGATGAAACTTTCCTATAATGTTCTAATAATTTTCCTTTCAATATTTCGTATATGGACTAAATTCTCGAGAAAATTTAAGAAAAAAAATGTATAAAGAAAAGAAAAATGTTATGGGGCCTAACTCGATAAGTATGTATTATACAGTAAAATTTATAATAAAATTTTGAAAAGTAATTAAATTACCAACAAAATAAAAAAAAATCATCGCAGTCGAACCAGTATTGCGTTGGACCAATGAAATAAAAAAACAAATCCTGAAAGTATTCCTTTTCTGTGAGATCCGCCTATGGCCCAATGACTACATATATTATCATTTACTTTATGTTTATTTATTTAGTAATCATTATTATTATTCTACATAGATGCAGTTGAGGAATAGAAATGAGGTATCGTGAAATTGCCATTACATTATTTACTATTTATATTATTTGCCGATAAAAGTTGGGAAAGTTTTAGTGATTTAATCTAAACCAATTACACTTGGCCGGACTTAGCCGAAGTAACGGGCGAATGGTACCGCAGAGGGACTTAACTCCAACGTTACCCTAGGGACCGATTAAAGTTACTGCAGCCAACATTGGTCCCTAAAAAGTACTTAAAAACAGCTCAGCTCCTCTCTAAAATATATCTTCGGGATCATCTCGGGCTTAGGTTAATGGCGAAAGGTGCTATAAGCGGTATTAAGCGATACATTTTACAACGGCAAAGTTACAAGAAATTATAATTTACTCAGATCTATACGTTTGTTGGCTTCCATATTTTATTTTATTTTGTTCATCTCAATTTGACCATAGTTTTTACTTGCTGCATTACATGCTTTAGAAAATTGCAACATCGTAATGATTATGTTAATCATGTCATTATAAAATGTTGTTTATGTATTTCATTATAATAAACATAGCTATTTACTGACTTTTAAGTATTTTTTAAAAATTAAACTAACAATAGTTAACAGATACATAGGTTGTAACATAAATGAGAAGTTTGCTATCAAAAGTGGGTGTCTCTATGAATGTTTCCACATTTAAAATTACTATTACAGCAATTTACGCAGACGATACAGGAATTCTGACAAGAATCTTAGACGTGAAACATTCCCTCCTATTCATCTTGACAATGCTGAAATTCCACAAACATATAAAATACAATGCCTTGGACTGACATTCTACAAAAGAATGACAAGGGGCTCACATATCAACAAGAAAAGAAAAAACTTTAAACCACAGACTACGATTATTATACTCACTTCATTCAAGACCCTCAAAATTAAAATTAAAACAGAAACTGAACACCTATATTTATCTACTAAAGCCTATATGGACTTACTCCTCTCAAATATACGGAACAAGCAAAACGACATACGGGAACTACAAACATTTCAGTCAAAAACTTTTAGTACTAAAGCACCGTGGTACATCACAATATTATTTGACATAAAGATCTAAACATGCCAACAGTTAACGACCACATACGGACACACTACAAAAAATTTCACAGTAACTTACATGGACATATTAACACTCTGATACAAGACATGGCCTCGATTACCGTGTCCGAAAACATGATTGGGAGGCTTAAAAGAAGCTGGATGAGGGGTTTCCTCACCTAAAAATTCAATGAATTTAAGTCAAGAAGGGATGCCGCTGGGCACTCCTCTCCCTCACACAGATCAAGCCGCTATTAGTATTTTTCCCGACTCGCTAATTGTCAGTATTACTGACAGGTGTGGGTAAAAAGAAAATTAAGTTAAAACATGTTAATTACTTTAATCCTTTATATCTGAATTTTCCTTAATTTTGTGTGATTTTGATAATTTGATAATAATTTTGATTGTGGTGTAAGAATAAAATGAGAATAATAATTTAGTATACAGTCACAACGCTTAAGCATAAAAGCTGATTATTTCTTTATGATACATTAGTATAATTTCATATTTTATTTCCCTCTGCTATTTTCCATAATTTCATACTTCAAAATGTCACACCTTTAGAACTAATAGAATAAGAATACAAAATTGTTACATACGACCTTTAAAAGTAGCGGTATGGTATTATTATTACGTTGTTACAGTTGCCAAATGTTAAAGATTTAAAAGGTCTGTATAAAAAAAAAATTATCTTTGTAAAAATTAATTAATAATGTTTTCGTGAAGAGTGGATGTATATTTAACCACCTATGGCACAAGATATCTCCATTTCCGCTTTTGTTCGAAACGTCACAGCAAAAATTGATTCTTTGTCAACATCAGAATCATTAAGCAAGGAGTTTACTTTGTCTTTTTTACCTTGATATATTTTTCACAGCGCTGTAATTGCATCTAAGTTCTTTATACCGAATGTTAGGGGATCTCATTAAGACTTTGAGAACATACGTGTTTCTCCCATGACATATACGAAAAACTAGTCTGACCAATGTGTGTTGTAACCATATGATAATAAAAGTATATATGAGCTACTTTTTAATATGTTGAATAAAAAAAGTGTATTCAATACAATTATAATACTTATAAAATCTTGTTTTATGATTCGACATTAAGATATTCCCAGGTGCTGAAACCATCCAAAATAGGCTAATGCTCTTCAGCGAAACGTCATAATTTGAATTTACTGCAAATATACTCATATGTTCAAATTTATCTCTAAGAAAACTAATTTCATTTTTTAAACTGTTCAAACCCACAAAAAAGTAATAAAATAAAACTGTTGCATGCCATTTCAAAAGGGAAAATAATGGACTTTTTTTGACAAATTAGGAATTCAGAAAAGAATTATAAAAAAATATGTAATATGCCTGAATGTACAAAGTACTCAATTTTAGGATTATGCACTCATAAAATTAGTTGTGGCAAATGAAAACAATATGTGAGGGTAGGGAATAGTTTTATGTTTATTTTTTTTTTCCTCATATTTTTTAATAGTGCTTGTTTGACAAGCAGGAGAGAACGACCGCCATCAGTTAGGTGATTACCATTTTTAATAATTAATTTATTAAGATTAGATTTTTTTTCTCTCTTCATACTTCTATCCACATTTGTCATAACCTTGACAATAAGCAGAAGTGATTTCATCATTTTGAAGAAAATTGGCATTTAAGGCATGAGGAAGATTAGTACCTAGCAGTACCTATTCTTGGTATTGGTTTACTTCATAATTTAGGAAAGGAGATCTCTCAGCTTCTTTTTAGTCGTCTTCTGATGGGCATGTCAGCTGTGACCATGTCGTTGATAAATCCGTAATGATGTCTGTGTATTTTAAGATGAAACCGGGAGTATAGAATGTATTGGTCGATAGTAGGTTGTTGTAAGTCGGTATGTAAAGTTTTGTTGTTTACGTACCAGGAAGCTGGTGTTATTAATCTTAAATTTTTTGATTGAAATGATTGTAGTTTTTGTAAGTGCGTATTTTTTGCAGAACCGTAACTTAGTGAGGCATATGTCCAAATGGGTTTGAGTTGGTATAAGTGTATGTATTTAGTTTTGTCCTGATTTTCGATTTTTATTTGGGAAAAAGGGAGTATAGTATTTTCAGTCGTTTGTTCAAAGTCTTTCATTTCATTTTGACATGTGTGTCCCAAGTCATCCTTCTGTCGAATATTAGCCCGATTGGATTTTAAGTTGTTAAATTAGGTTTTGTTATTATTTCATTTTTATTTTTGTTGTTAATTTTATTATTTTATTTTTTTACCTAGCCTGATGAAAATCTGATAAAGGACCGAAACCGGATGCGCTAAAGTGAAAAATAAAGGAATGTACAGGAAGACAATTTTTTTTTTTATTAAACTAATTTCAGAGAAAATGATAATAACAATAAAAAAACCTAAAGTTAAGTAGGGTGAAGGTATGTCGTGTGTCCCTTTTGCGTGTTAAAGGGCTTATTAGAGTCTTCTAGGGCCACGCGATGTCCGCTCGATGTCCAACGGGTGCGATCGTCCTAAGGGTAGGACTGCCCTGCGTGTCGATTGCTTCTTCTTCTCCTCCTCCCTCCCCCCCCCCAACCCGGAAGATCTAGCGCCTGACAGATGGCCTGCCTAGGATATATTGGATTACTGTGCCGGGGATTCCGAGGAGGATTTAGTGCCGGGATGATGCAATAAAAATAAATCCTCACAAATGGGCCTTCTTGCAACTTGTCTTTATTCCCAAGCGCTTAGATGAAACTTTTAGAATAGACAGTTAAGTTAACGTGATTTTTTTTTTCATTTTTATTATTTTTTAAAGACTTAATGTGTATTACGGATCATCGTTTTCATACCATATTTTAGATAACAAATCCTGCAAATAAAATGGATTAAAAACTTGTTTTTTTTATTATTATTGGAATTTACAACCGTATAAATGATGAATACAATAAGTAAATTTGAATGGTGTAGCATGGCATGCACAACATGAAGAAAAACTACTCATTGGTAGCGCTCTAATTATATTTCTATATTAGAAGGTCCCGATGCCATCTTGAGATTGGAAACAAGAGGGTTCGGATGGTTCAGAAGTTTGTTATGGAAGGATAGGTATCTGGATTGAGCTAAATAGGAAACGTATGGTACAGTAAGGTCGTTATGGATGATTTTATTTGTGACACAGTAAGGAGCATTGAGGATTTTATGAAGGATTTTGGATTGTAGACCTTCGATACGAGAGGAAAGATTTACGAGAGCCCTAAAGCTCGATCCTGTCCAATAGGTCAAAATAGGCCTAATTATAATAATATATATGAGTCTTTTGTAAATAATTGGAAGTTTAGAGCGTTGGATTAAAAAAAAATAAAAAAAACAAAACAATTAGAATAAGAAATTTAGTTTTTTGGCCAGTGAATGTGAAGCTCAACAACTTAAAAGTTAAAAATTACCTTCTGATTATTATTTATTTGTACGTTCCTGGGAATTAATTTCCCCCTCCTCAGCAATAATGTATTCTTCCAAAAAATATTAGGTAGGTCAATATAATTTAATAAGCTTGGTTCAAATTTTGATATGTAACGGCATTTTTAATACAAACTTTTAAATAAAGAGAAGAATAGTTGGGATGATCAGTCAAATAAGAAGGCAAAAATAAATGATAAAAATAAATATTATCATTTATTTTTGCCTTTTTATTTGACTGATCATCCCTAAATATATATATATAGTAAAAATAAATACAATTGTTTATTTTTACTATATATATATATATATATATATATATATATATATATATATATTATATATATATATATATATATATATATATATATATATATATATATATATATATTTTTTTTTTTTTTTTTTTGGTTGATCATTCCAACCATTCTCTTCCCTTCAATTATTCACTACAGTCAGCCATCAACCCACAACAATAAAATGTTAAATTTGGAAATATCCAATTGTATTATGATAAGTAAAACTAAAAAAAAAATTAAAATAAGTTTGGTCAATGAATTGAATAACAACTCATCAACTAAGTTCTTTAATACATATTTGCATTTATACAACTCACGTTCAAAAGATTTTATAAAAAGTTGCATATCAAACATTGAACCAAGCTTATTAAATTATATTGACCAATCCGATATATTTTGGGAGAATAAAATATTTCTGAGGAGGGATACATAGATTCTTTAAAACGTACAGGTAAATAATAATCAGAAGTTAATTTTGATTTTTGTTATTTCTGACCTATGAGGCATAAACTTAAGTGTAAATAGACATTATAATATTTAAAAAAAATAAATAGTACCAGGGAATAAAAATAACTATAAGATATTTCTTAAGTGAACATTAAGTGGGGCAATGTACATACAATGAGAACGTTGTAATTATTCTTACGGAAATTTCCCCAAACTAAAATTATTTTTCGTTCCACATGTATCATAAAATATTCTGTATTGATGCAGAATATTTTGGTTTTTTTTCTGAATAACTTTTCATATAAAGTCCACAAGTCGCGGTATTAGATTAATCTCTTCCAATTCCCTTTCGCTACAAAATATCCAAGTTCTAGATGAAGTCCGATCACTGATCAGGCTGACCTCATAGGAAACGTTCGAGAAACTTTCTTCAGGAAAGTACATTTACATGAGGTTGGCGAAACCACTGCTCTTTCGGGGACTTAGCCCAAGTTTTGAAAGCTTACACGACTCCCGTCGAATTGTTGATGTTCTCAGGTAGAACTAGGAGTACAACTCGGCTTGGAAAAAGTTTATTGAAACAGAGAGTGGGTTAGGAGTACAATATAAAAAGTGCTCATCGCCACACAGTTTAGGTATAAATATATAATTCGGTATACTTCATTATAGATAAATAACTGAAAATTAACCAACTTAAAAAAAAAAAATAATACCATTTTATATTAATCTTATTTAAGCATAAATGAAGATAAAAGCCTTTACATGAAGTCCTCATGGAATAATGTAGAAAGTAATGAATATGTTAAAATTAATCAGCATCGTTTTCAATGGAAAAAGAATTTAAATACCTGGGAGTGGCAGTGACTGACCAAAACAAAATATAATACTAATGTTGCACAAATGCGAGACCAAGGCGAGTTGGTCTTGCGCAAGAGTCTCACAGCAGTATTAGCTTATTACTATAATTTTTGGATAGGAGAAACCTAACTAAGCCCGAATGATAAATTAGAAGAGTTAAATGTAAAAGTATGTTGGTTATACCAATTCTTTACATATAGTAACTGTAATTGTCAAGTATTCGTAAATAACTATTTTGTCTAATTTTTATTCAAAAAATCAATTTTTTTTTTAAACATTTTTGGTCTTGGTCTTCCAACAGTTAGGCGGTCTTGGTCTTGCAAAGTGTTAGAGACCCAATTTCGTCAACCAAAATAATGCTATATAATTTATATGATATATTACAGATTCAGAGGTTTACGGTGTAGAGGAAAATACTGAAAATTATCGAATATTTTTTTGTTATTAATAATGCTTTCATTTTGTATATCAATATTATTATTGTATTTTATATGTCAAATGCTTAGAATTATAGATGACCTTCCTGAGGAAACAATCATTTTCCTTTCCACCAGTTTTTTCAACTTACTGCGAATATTTTTATTTATTTATTGAGTAACATCTGAATAATAATAAAAAAGGTATATACGATAAATAAAAATTAAATAACTTGAGGATAAGTAAATTTTGAAGAGAAAAAAAACCCAGACATACCTATATACACTATTTACAATCAGGCGAGAGAATCCCAAGTGAGACTTGTACCTCCAATTATAGAAGGAAAAGCAGGACCCTTGGAAATCTCTGCGTTATTCTCTGAATCGCGTCACAGGTGCTAAAGCTGGTAGAGATTTAGCGAGAGCGCTTTAGCTAAATACACTCCTATGTCTTCAAAATTACGAATATTTTTAAAAAGGTAATTATTATCCCCTCACCTTCCAAAAAAAAAAGTCTTGGGCGAAAAATATAAGATTATTATTTTTATAAATTAAGAATGGCGAAGACCCCCATCATTACTCAGCGAAAATAGCACAATTTGTTACATTTGCATGCAAATGATGGTTTGGGGAAAAAATGGAGGATTATGAATACCATCATTTCTCAGGTGGATTAGGCTATTCGTAGGTCAGCTACCTCTACCATCTTTATCCACCTCTGTTTTCTTCATTATTCTTTGTCCTCACTTTCTATTTTTCACCCCCCAGTGAATAATGATCGTAATAACAGATGATAGCACTTGTAGACTTGGAATATCTGTATGATATGCTTATATATATATATATTGATAAATTACTAAATTCAAGGAAGTAGCCATCCCAAAACTTACGGGAGGGCCTACTAATTAAATTTTAGTGAAATAATTCGTTCTTGATTAGTTCCTTTAAGTATGTTGAAATAGTAACAACTAGTTTGTCGCTGTTAATCATTTTTAGAAACTTGTTATTTATAGCAGTTACTCTTTTATGGATACGACCATGACGAATGATTTTTAGTTTAGTTTCTGTTTGAAGTCATTGACCATTTTACTGTATAGAAATATATGTATTATCAGTACTCACTAGTACGATTTTTTAAATTTTTTTTTTTTTTTTTTTTTTTTTTTATTTGTTTATTTAGCCTCTACCCCTAAGGGTCATTGGCTTAATGTTTCCATTTTATATTCGTTGATAATAGTGAATATTCTTTAGATATTTGAACAATTTTTCTATTTCATTCTCTTCATCTTGCAGAATTGTTTTCATTTCCGTTCCCATTTGAAATTTTTTCCTTATATTGGTGTACCTTCTACATTCTAATAGTATATGTTTTACTGTTCTGGGTACTAGGCAATGTGTGCAAGTTGGAGCTTCTAATCCTCGCAGGAGGTATCCATGGGAAAACTCACAGTGGCCAATTCTTAGGCGACATAGTATCACTTCTTCTCGTCTAGACTTTCTGTTTGATGTGTTCCATTTGATACATGTTGTTTTTATTTCCTGAAGTTTTGCCGAACTCATTTCCCATTCAATGTTCCATTTATTTTGAAAGGAGCAGGCAAGTTGGTGTGTCCAATCTTCTCGAGGAATAGCATCAATTATTGTGGTTTGTGCAGTTCCTTGACGCCGGGCAGAGTTGGCAGCAGCATCGGCTCTCTCGTTACCCAGGATACCACAGTGTGATGGTGCCCAGATAAGGACTATGTTTTTATTTTCTTCCTTTAGTTCACCATATATGTTAAAAATGTCTGTTATAACAGGATGCTGGTTCGTTGATTGTTCTATGGCTTCTATTACGGACATTGAATCGGTTACGATAGCATGGTTTTTGAAGTGGTTGCTGCGGATGTGTAAGAGTGCTTCTTTTATGGCCGTGGCTTCTCCCGTAAAAATAGAACATTCTCCTGAAAGTTTGTACAGGAATTCTTCACTGTCTGTAACGACTGAAAATCCCACTTGGTTTTCGGCTTTTGATGCATCTGTGTACAATATTTTGTAATTGCAGTATTTATTTAATAATTCTAGAAAATAAGATTTTTTTTCATCCGAAACTAGAGTTTTTTTTGAGATGTGGGACATATATTTTTCTGTAGGAATATTCGGAGGATTCCACCTTGGAAAATTTTTATCTGGGAGCTTTTGGATGCAATTTAGGTTCATATTGAATGCTAACGTTGTTTGGATTATATTTCGCTTGAAACTGCTATTGATTGAAACTGTTTCTGGATCTAATATGATGTCTCGTAAGGGATGTCGTGGAAGTGACATTATTTTGGCCCCATATTTTGCAATCATAAATGCTCTTCTTGTCTCGAGGGATGGTTCGGCGCATTCTGCATATAGACTCTCAATTGGCGATGTTCTATAAGCTCCTGAGCATATCCTCAAGGCAGCATTATGGATTGGGTCAAGAATTTTTAAAATACTTCTTTTTGAGGTTCCATATACACATGCTCCATAATCTATTTTGCTTCGGATCATCGCTTTGTATACCTTTAATAGACTGCTTCTGTCAGCTCCCCAACTAGAATGCGAAAGACACTTTAGGAGGCCAAGTCTTTTTAAACATTCTTGTTTAAGACCTTTAATGTGGTCAGTCCACTTTAAGCTTTTATCTAGATGGATTCCTAGGTATTTTTGGTGATCTTCAAACAAGATGTCGGCCATCCCTAATTTTAGTTTAGGATTCGTAGAGCATCCTCTAATTCTGCATATATGCATGGCCTTTGTTTTATTTATCGAAAAATTAAAACCGCTATTTCGTGCCCATTTTTCTGCTTTTCTCAGTGCTTTCTGTAGTTTCCACTCAATAAAATAGAGAGATTTGCTGCGAACTAATAATAATACATCGTCGGCAAACATTATGATTTTAATAGGCCATTTGAAATTCGGTGGTAGATCATTCATAGCAATCAAAAACAGAGTTACACTTAGAGGTGAACCTTGGGGCGTGCCATTTTGAGAAACGTGGATTGACGACAAGGAGGACCCAACTCTGACTTGATATTTTCTTTCGTTAAGAAAGTTCTCAATGTATGCCTTCAATTTTCCCTGAACACCATAATTATCTAAGATTTGCATTACGCGGCCTCTTAACATGGTATCATAAGCCTTTTCCAGGTCCAAAAAGACAGCAACCAAATGTTCTTTTTGAGAGAATGCTTCGTCTGCTTCATGTTGCATTAACAAAAGTGCATCAGTTGTGGAATGTCCTTCTCTGAAACCAAATTGGTGGGGGGTAAATAGTTTGTTTCGTTCCATGTAATCAACAAGTCTATTGTTTACCATTTTTTCCTGTAATTTAGAGAGGCACGATAGTAATGAAATAGGACGAAAGTCATTTGGGTGGGTTGGAATATCTTTTTTTGGGACCGGAGTGATAATTGAGGTTTTCCATAGCTTAGGGAGTTCACCAGCATCCCAGATCTCGTTGTATATTTGAAGTAAGTATAATCTACCTTCACCTGGTAAGTGTTTTATCATTTCGTTAGAAATTTCGTCTATACCTGTTGCTGACTTTCCACGACATTTTTTAATTACCATTTCCATTTCTTTCAATGTGAAAGGTTCATCATAGCAAACATTAGAACTTGGCACTTGTAGCCTTGGCATTACTCCTTGGTTTGCAATGTCCGCTGGTTCCTTATTATTGAGGCAACTAATCAATGGTTTACAAAATTGTTGTGCCAATGTCTCTGCTATCTCTGATGGATTTGTTATTATATTCCCTGCTACATCTATCCCTGATATTGGGTTTTTTTTGTTAATTCCACGAATAGATCTAATTTTGTTCCATACTTCTGTAACTGGTGTTTCACAGTTAATAGAGGAAACGAATTCTCTCCACGATGACTTCTTACTATCTTTAATAGTTCTATTTGCAATTGCTCGAAGTCTCTTAAATTCAACTGCGTCATTGAAACTCCTACTTCTTTTGTACCTGTTGAAAGCCCGCTTTTTTGCTTTCACTGCTTCCTGACATCTTTCGTTCCACCATGGAACTCTTTTCTTAAGGAGACCATTACTTGTGATTGGAATGTTGTCGTAGGCTGCTTGCAGAATAATATTATTCAAATTCGCTACCTGAAGATCTATGTTATTAGCTGTTCTTTCTAGATTATCCTTGGCCAATATAATTGATTTCTGAAAAGATTCCCAATCAGCTGCCTCATACTTCCAGTGTCGCTTTATATTTTGTGGAAGAGACGGCCCATTAACCTGTATAACGATGGGGAAATGGTCGCTTCCATATAAGTGGGTTTTAGTTCTCCAGATGCATTTGGGGGCCAATCTGACGTCCGCGATGCTTAAGTCAATGGCAGAGAGACTATTACTTCCTGAGCCGAAGTGTGTAAATGAACCGGTATTAAGAAGAGTAGCAGTGCTGCTAAATTCTAAAAATTTAATAACGCTGTGTCCTCTATGTCCAATGTCTGGTAGTGGGGAGCCCCAAAGAAAACTATTTGCGTTAAAATCCCCCAAAAGAAGATACGGCCTTGGTAGCTGATTAACAATGTGTTCAATGTCATCCTTTGAGAAATCGACAGCGGATGGTATGTAAATGTTACAAATTGTCAGGGGTTCAGCTCCTTTGATTACTGTTGCGACTGTTTCTATGTGTGTGTCTAAATTTAATTCCTCGGAGAATAAGTCAGCCCTCACAAGGGTTAAAACACCACCCCAAGATCTCCCTGCTCCTTGTCTATCCCTTCTGTAGGCTCGATATCCTTTGACATTTAAGACATGTTTTTCATTCAAGTGGGTTTCTTGTATGCAACAGCACAGTGGAGTTTCTTCATTCATTAATTTCTGAAAAAATTCTAAATGGCGAAATAACCCATTACAATTCCACTGAACTATTTGCTCCATGGAGTTAAACATTTTTTTATTTTTTGGCCTGAAGATCAACACTAGAAAGCGTTGAATCGTCAGCGTCTGAAAATAGTTCTGTGTTGGGACTAGAAACAGTACCACTTAGTTCTTTAATAATTTTTGATACTCTAATCTTCATTCCTCTGTTGGGTAACTTGTGCCTTACATCAGTCAGCATAGTTTTCAATCCATCGATATTTTTTGTAAACTGTGTGGCAAGTTGTTTGATGTTACTGGCTTTTTCATTATGAGCCATCTCAAGAAAGAGGCATAATTTTGAGTAAGCTAAGGGATATTTGTGGTCATTTGTGACTAAAATACGAATTGGTTCTAACATTTCCTTCATTGTTTGATTGTTGTTTTTTCGTTTTGCCATAGGAACTAATGTTTTCGTTATTTTATTACTTTTGTTCAATATTTTTTCTTGTTTTATACTCTCGGTTTGTTTATTTTTTAGTTTGCCTGTTTTTAATGAGGTTATACTGAAAGGAATCTCAGTTGGAGTAGCAGACATATGTTCTGTGATTACTGTTCTTAGGTTAGTTTTATTTTTAGTGTTACTTTGTTGTGTATTTTGGATTGTTGCACTGTGTTGTGAATCTTCCGATTTAGCAGGGCATGGGTTTGCTACAGGGCCATCTTTACTCAGGATTGTAAAATCGAGATGCTGAGAGATATTTGTATTATTGTCATTTGTGGTAAACGAAGTGTTTTCTCCCCTGTCCTCCATCAGCTCTTCGTGGGCTTCAACCAAACTGTTAACGGCTGACGGCAAAACGGCCAAGTTATTGGCCTCATCGGGATTTTTAACTTCGCTGAGTGGACAATTTTTGCTTATATGTCCCTCTTCGTGGCAAGAAAAGCATCTAACTTCGTCACCATCTAGGAACAACCTATAGGTATCTCCTTCGAATTCCACGAGAAAGTTAGCAGGTAAAGTAGGTAGTGTAT
This sequence comes from Nezara viridula, assembly GCA_928085145.1. Lineage (NCBI taxonomy): Eukaryota > Metazoa > Arthropoda > Insecta > Hemiptera > Pentatomidae > Nezara > Nezara viridula. The sequence goes on along the minus strand of OV725083.1, from coordinate 27,463,072 downwards.
CCGGTTGTGCAAATGTGTGTCTTCTGGAGCTGAGGATATGCTCATACCCGGGTATTTTGATCCCTGCGCGAAGGTAATTTACTGCCGAGTATAGCTTGATACCTATCTCTTTTAACTTATTTTCTATTAGAATACTGGGGAGATATGGAGGGACATTGGATATGACAATTCTTTTTGATTGTACAATAAGGGGGCGTGCTGGAATGAAATTACCATCGACTGTAATACCCTTGTGTACTTGAAGGAAGTCTAATACATGCTGTTTGTTTGACAGAAACAAAACGATTCGGTTATTAGAGATCTTAGAAGAAAAAATTATATTACCTGGGCCTATCAGTTCCCCAACTCCTACGATATATTTCAAGATGGAAGTTTTTTCAATTGCAGTGAATACAACACCCTGGTCTTTCTTTGGAGTCAAGGTTGATTTTGCAATTGAGGCAAAAGATTTTCTTGTTGTGACTTCTTTAGGTTTTGAGTTTTCAACGTTCATGGTTAGGACTTCTTCTTCGGGTGCCATTCTTCAGAATGGTTATACCCACAAAGTTAGAACAGACTTTGGAGGTCTGTAAATCTCAATTTCTCGAGTTTTAATAGGTTGAAATTGATAGAATTAAGTGAATAATTACTTAAGAATTAAAGTAAAATTTTTCTCAACATTCAACCCTATGTTCCTTTTTAAATTTATATTATTTATTTATTCGTGATATTTACAGCTGTATAAGAATATAAATACATCTAGTAAATGTGTACACAATGACATGAAAGCACTTGTTGTGTAACCACCCACTGGTAGCGCTCTAATAATAATATGTGATCACAAGGCCATCTTTTTTTTGCTGTTTGGATACGTAAGACTGAGTGGTTGGAATTTTCCAATTATCACCAAAGATTTAAAAGAAATATTAATATTAAAATTACATGTTTTTTTTTTTTGTCTTTAACGGTGAAACTAATCTCCGGAAAAATGGTTCCATCATGTGTTTTGATGAAATAATAAGGAAGATACCGTTATTACAATAAACACAACCTTAAGTAACAATATAAACTTAAGATATGGTACTCTCATCACATTTTAGTAATATGCCTTTTCTTCTCCGCAAATGTAAATCTCGCCTTCCACGAGTACTCCAGTACTTGTATCAGGCTTAAAGCTGAAAGCATTAGTAGTGAAAATCTCAGAGATCGGATTCTTGCCAAGAATCCTCGAGTTTCCATGGGATCTCTTGAGAACCATAGGGTTGCTCACATATGAATAAGTTTGTTCAAGAGCCGGAGAGAATTGCGGAATGTTTTCCTGTCCCTCGGCAAAACAATAATAATAATTTATGTTTCCAACCTATTTGTGTTTCATTTGTATGTTGTAATCTTGAAGATGTTCTGATTGGTGTTGTTAAAACTTCGTCTAGTATAACAGTATTTTTTGTCTATTATAATGAATTTTAATTGATCAGTAGTGGAGTAACACTTAATTGATTTGTATATTGTCTTTATCTAATGATTTTGCGTTGAAGTGAGTTTATAATTTTATAATCACATAGCTCTGAAAATGAAATATCCCTTGACCTGAAAAACTGCTTCTTTCCTCAGAAGTGGATAGGGCCATAGAAAGCGGACTTTCCTCGCCGGGTAACAAGAACACTTCAACTGCGAAAGTGAAGCCGAGAAGGAAGAGCCGGGTTAGTCTGAGAATTAACAAGACTTATTCAAGTACCCTTTACTGTCGGACTTAAAAGGACACTGGAATAATTACACAATGTAATTTTTCAGTTTCAAGAACATCCCAAAAAATATTTATTATACTCCAATTACAATTACTCATATAGTACTTCATATGACTTAAACGCCTAATTAACTGCGCAATACGTTTTGTTTTCGTAATCTCAAGGGAAACGCATATAACCCAGTATTACACCAAGTTGAAGTGGCTCTATCCATCCAACCGCCGTCTGTACTTCCTTGCTACCTTTCTATACCAAGCCAACAGAACTCAGCGGCCTTCCTATATTTTTCACAGCCTACAATTCAAATGTTCCATTCAATCCCGTCTTAATAGATCTCGTAACTCCGACCTCTATCCACCTCCCCACCGAACTGCAGCGTTTGACAAATCCTTTATAATTCAAGCCGTCTCCTTCTGGAATACCATCCCTCCCGATATACGACATGTACAATCAGTTTCCTCATTTCAATCTCTCCTTTTTAACCACCTATTCCTTCCGCAACCCCACTGATCATGAAATGTAGATAAGAGAACTTTTTAAAGTTCCCCCAGAAATGATTTTCTTTATTTATGCTATTTTTATTTTCCCACGTTTGTATTATACACATCAGTATGTTTTTAGTGTAATTGTTTTATTCTTTTTGCAAAATCCTAATCTTAATAAGAATTGTAAATAATTAATTTTAGGTATGGCCACACAGGCATTTATTCTGTATCTGCAATTTATCGTAAAGGGGCAACAGTCCCAGGATAGTAAAAACATATTTTCATTTCATTATAGTATTAATGAATTATTTGAGATTAATGAATTGTTTTATTAGATTCATCTTTGGAGTTTCCAGGCGCTCTGACGTCTCCAGTTCCTCTTCCAAACCTTTACAACCAACATATCTTCCTGATTTGTTTACTATTTGTTAATTTTTCCATTATTTAAACAGGAGATCCCAGCCCACAAGCCTGTCTACTTCTTCTCATAGAACTGTATCCTTTAAAAAATTCTTAGGCATGCGTATTACCTTGTTTTGGAATTCCTTACCTACCTCTACACGTGAATCATTTATTCTTCCACCTCCTCAGCAATCAATCTATCGAACATATGTAAGAATACACTTTTCTTATTTAAAAGCCGTCACCGACATTCTATTATTATCCCATAGACACATGCATACTACAAATGATTTCATATATATATTATCTATATTGCCTATTTGTACAAATATGTGAACAAACTCATGTATATTTATCTACAATTTAATGAGTTTAATTATGTTTTATTTTTTTTATTTTAGGTCATTAACATAATTATCTAACCTAAGGGAATACATATTCCAGAATAAAATTTACATTTCTTGTTCCTTTTAACTTGATATTACATAGGTTGAAAATTTGGTTACTTGCAGCAGGGCAGTTCATCATGTCGTCATTCTTCCTTAATTGCGAGAGGTTCTCTTTCAGGTCCAAACAAACTAAATTAAAAATCATTACTCAAGAAGTATAAGCTACAACAAGATACAGAAATATTACCTAACTTGCCGAAATTATGATTATAGATAACTTAGGTGGGAGCTTATATTCTTCAAATATCTGTTGTTGTTTTTTATCTAAGAAAATCTCGGAAAATAAAGGATTATAAAAAAAAATTTATCACATTATAGATTCTAAATCGCAGATTAAAAATAAGTGTTAATTTTGATAAATTATCGTATGCCAGCATCATAACCATTTTTGAAGGGTTAAATCTCGAATAGTATTAGTGTATAGTAAGGGGATCAACTATTGATTTTTTATTTCTTGTGTAATATAAATTATTCGTTTAAGTTGACACCCATTTCAGGAGGGAGTATTTCAAAATCATTTGGAATCCATTATGAAATGTGGATTAATTTAACTAAATATCAAATCCAATTTCGCTCCATGTTGGGATGAACAGCATTTATGAAATTAAGTTCTCCTCCAGGAAAAGAGGAAATTTCGCCGTTGCGGTGGAACTCTAAATGAAGTGCTTGAGGTGGAGCCGGTGCTAGGCGGAGTGTGTAACGAGCTGCTTAGGCAACTTGTAAAGGGGACTTTATTAAAGTAGTAAATCATTGTTGGGGCCTTCTCAGGCTCTCCCATTGGCCCGCACAGCAGCCAATCAACGTCCAGACATCCTGTTTAATATTTAATATTATCCAATCTCCTTCCTCTCTGTTAATTCTCGTCCTTCTCATTAATAATGCGTCTTCAATTTTTTTTCTCGAATAAAATAAATGAAAATAAAAACATAAGTATATATATATATATATATATATATAGTATCACATTAGCTATCTACTTTTTATTAATTGTTGAAAAAAGTATTTAAAGAAATATTTAAATATTATTCAAGTGAAAAGACTGATTTAAAACACGAACGAAAATTGCAGAAAAAGCAGTGAGTAGTAAATAAAAGAGACTAAAAAAAGAAATTTATATATTTTTATAGTTCGAGCAAGAAATAATAAAAAAAGAAAGAAAAGGGATACGAAAAAACACAAGTACTCGCTAAAGACCGACATTATTTCTCTGGTAATCCTCTATATATAGTATTAGTCTTTGTTTACCTAATCTCTCTAGAATTAAACACCAGACCAGACCGGTGAGCATCATTGATGTCAAAATCTCTTGAATGAAATTTGGCAAATCAATTTAGACAGGTGCGTTCGGTTAAGGTATCATCCCCATAAACACTGCACATTTTTCTATGAGCTTCTGCAGCACGCTTACCCTTCTTAAAATAATGCAACAAAGTATGCCGATAATGAATGATATTTTCTTCCATAATCACAATACAATACTAAGCCAAAAAGAGTTAATATAGTTGTTGACATATTATAAACAGAAAAGAAAATCCACCATAAAGTGTATCATAGTGACATAAAAATAAACAGAAAAACCGAAAGGACTTATTTAACAACCCAATACATATATAGCATATTCCTCTAGAAAATTGCACGATGTAGTGTATACAAAGTTTTTTTATTTGTAATTAACACAAAATGTTTACACTTTTAAGTTGTATACTTTGTTTAAGGCTATTTGAAAATTAACAAAATTTCTTCATTCGAATCGGAGGTTTTAGGACAGAGATACGGACTAATCGTTTAACATATGTTCTTCTACATAGCCGATTTCATTTGAATATTTTTTTATTACTGGAAAACTTTACATTATCTAATTCCTTTGAAATTTGTGTCTGTGTTTCTTAACACATCGTAATAAGAATATATTTTTAAGACGGCACAGATTATCAAACTTCTTTTATATTTAATTTTTCCAAAGTGGTAAGGAATGTATAATGGCACACTATAGATATTTGATATATAACCATTTGGAAATAATAAACCATTATTTAATAATTCCCAGCGTTTACTTTGTTCTTTTTTACAAATCTACAAATACACTTACTAAAATAAATTTTATTTTCGGAATGCATAAATTTACGTATTTTTTGAAATTTATGATTATTGTTTAAAAAATATTTTAATATATTCTGTATTATCCTTTTTTTATTTTTTTAAAGAATAATTAATGAAATGTCGATTGACACAACTAAACAGATTGAACTGATTGAAGGAGTCTTGTCGAATGCTACAGGTTCATTAATAAAGCAGCTGGGTTTGGGATTCACATGTTGAATTATACAGAGATAGGATTTAGTACGAGAATGGATGGATTACAGTCTGGTGCGTAATTGGAGTTGAGCAGTCCAAAGTTGTCCTGATTACATTTGACTTTGAGAATCCGAAGTTCTGAGTGCTTGCTCCGTGATTTTAATTTTAAGTAATTTTTATAAAATTAATAATTCATTATCGTTTCACCAATCTCTAAATATTCTTCAGCTTTGTGCCTAATTGAACGAGTCGTTTGAGGAATATCGGCTTATAAAATAAAATGCATGGATGGAATTCGAATTTACACGAACAAAGAATCAAACGCATCAAAGCATTACAATAACCTTCCCTGTAGCAACACTTTATAGGAACCTAGACTGCGTTAAAATTTAGAGTTAGACTAGCGGCCATATTCAATACACATTTAGAAAATAATTTTCTCGACTTTACTCATTTAAGAGGTTTACAATACTTAACCATTGAATCCAACATCCATTTATCCGATCATGATAATGGTTAGGGATTAAAATCGATAATTAAAAAAATAAAAATAAAATCTGATCAAAATTTTTAAAAATCATTTGATGATTTTTATAATAAACAATTTTTTATTTTAGAACACAAGTGATATAAATTATATCCTCATCATTATTTTTTAACGAAATGTTTAGAATTAACAATAATAATAATAATAATAATACTTGATTAATACTTTTTTAAAATAAGAAATATAATTTTTTGTGTTCTATATGATATATTCTGAGTCTGGAGTGTTAGGTAGAGAATATTGTTGTCATATAAGCCACAGAACATCTTTATTTCCGAAATTTAATGGAATTTTTTGTATGCAAAAAAAAGAAGAAATATATGTGTAAAATATATACATAAATATATATCGTGAACAATCAAAACGATTTCAGAAACATAATATTAAAAGATGTGTAAAATAATATTTAATTAATTAATATTTAATTAATAACGCATACACACATATTAATATTTAATTTAATTTGTATGCAAAAGTTGATTTTTATGTTTTGATCAACATTTTTTAACACAATTTAATCATTATTATTTATGCAAAACCGTATCACCCAATAAGTATTCATTATTTTTACTCGAATAAATAAACATCAAAGATCGATTTAAATTTTTATTTATATATCAGGCACGGTTATAAAATTAAAAACCCAATACAATAATTAATATCTGGTTTTGTGAAAAAAATACCGATTTCAAACTCTGATAATGATTAGTCTAAATGCCGAGTCGACATATTTTGAACTACTTGAAAAAACTCTTAATCATGCATATGTAGATAAATAAAAATGAACCTTATTCTGGAATCAATTTCTTTAAGATTAATAAAATTGTATAGATAAACAGAAAACATATCTAGCCAAAAATTGGTTTAACAATAATTCAAACAGTTTACAGAAAGTCTTCAGTAGCAGTATAAGAAAACAAAAAATTAAAAAAAAACTAAGATCTGTGCTTTAAAATACACGATACAAGTGAAAACGCCAACAAATTTAGATTAATAATATGAAATAGAATAGCTCAATTATAAACAGAATTAAATGCTGAATGTTTCTCTCGCTTATGGCATGCAGTTCCGATTTTTAATTTCTGGGATATTTTAATTCTTTAATAAAACTAGTAATCATTTGGTTTTCGACCCATTTTTTTCCTTTTCGCTTCCCTAACGCATTGAGATACAATTTTGAATAATAGCTCATTACAAATAGGATGAAATGCTGAACATTTCTCTCGCGAACAGTATACAGGTCCAATTATTATTAGTTTTTGAGATTTTTTAATCCATTTGCATAAACTCTTCAATTATTCGAATCCAGCCGACTTTATCCGAGCATTACATATCAAAGATCTGACTTCTCAATCCAATTCACTGTCTACAAAAAATAAACGCAAAACGCGCCTAAAGAGTATTCACATCAACAAAACTTTCTTAATTATAAATGTATCTGTAACGTAAGAAAAAAATAAGAAATTTAAAAAAACAAAAGGAAGATAGTAGAAAAATATAGAAATATTATGAACTGTTCCCTGTAAAAAAACTTAAAGTTTAAGAACGGTCGTTCACTTTTATAAAAATTCTATTGTTAAAATATAATTTCTTAAGAGATAGATAGATAGAAGCGTTTATTTGTATATAAAGTACATAATATCATTTTTTTGCATATAATTAAACGATTTATTGACAATAAACCTATGTTAATCTGTGGGGGTGTTCGCCTAGTTTATTCGTGGAGGGAGATATAATATCTTTTAAGAATTCACAGTTTCATTAATTTTAATTTTAATTTCATAATATTAGTATATACAGAACGTCTGTTCAGGATTGAAGAAGATATTTGATATTAAAAAAAATAATAATAAAATGGTTGCAGGGATGCTCCGTGTGGCCTGCTCAGTCCGGAACATCTCAAGCTATATTGGACTGATTGAGGGCGTAGTGAAGACGTGCTGTCTGGGCTAACCAGCCCTTTCGAGGATCACTTAGGTTCAGTCTCATCCATTTTAGTTTGCTTTACCGATTTAGCCCTCCGGCCCTAAACCGGCATCGATAGGGCTACTGTATTACTTATTCAACTCGATTAGCTTCGCTATTTATTCCTGAATGGTATTAGGTTTTTCAGAAGTTTTTCTATAACACCTGTGCAATTTAGACTAATCGTGAACAAAGCTTAGCAAAAAAATAAAATAATAATTGATGGACAAATTTCTTCAGAAATAATTTGTTTAACCCTCAGCATATAGCAAGTCGTACCCCCTTCATATCAAATTATTAACATCCTCCTGAAACTTCTTAATTCACATGGTATCCTACAAATATTTTGTTTGAGAAAATTCTCGTAATTGGGACGTTTTCAATCTGGAGATCGTCAAATTATTTTTATTTAATTACGTACTAAATACTCGTTAATACCCATTTTCACTTGAGTCCTAAGATAAGTTGAGCCCAAACTCTAGAAGAAATAAAAAAAAAAATAAAATAAATAAATAAATAAAAAAAAAGCGACCTTCAAAAATATTGAGCGTTTGAAATATTTCATACATCCAAAATACGTCAAAATTACGAGTTTGTATAGGCCAAACGACCTAATGATTTTGTAGGCGACCTTTTTTCCTGATTTTGAGTTCAAACTATCGTATGATGTTTTCAGTACCTACATAAATTATCATAAACCATACAATATAATTTTTTTTTACTTTATATATATATGTTTAAAAAAATGTTTGCCTCAATTAAGGGCATTGAGTATTTTGGATGTATGAAACACAATCACATTATATATACAATAAAAGAAAAACAAGGTTATAATAAAATAAAAGAAAAACAAGGTTATAATAAAATAAAAGAAAACCAACATAATTAGACAAAGTTTTCTGACCTCCAGATTGAAAATGCCTGAATTCTGATTGTCATTACAAGTAATGTCTGATTTTATTATTTAATGAGAGGTACTGTTTATGGATTTTTTTTATTATTTTTAATAACGAACCATTTTGATCGAACAATAAATTCAAAAAGTTAACCCCTTCTCAAAATTTTAGGTTTTACGTTTTAGGATACGAAGAATTCGAAAAAAGAATACAAAAATTTTTGCCGCGAATTTTCTCCTAAACTACTGGAATCACCTTTTATTTCATTTTATTTGTCACTAGGGAAGTAATGTTACTTTAGATGCATAATTGTTCGGAAATAATAAGCCATTGTTAAATAATTTGCAGGTATTTTTTTTTTTTTTTGCAATTCCTGCCCAATCCTCTTTATTTACTTTTCATGAATGTCACATCTTAGTGATTGCTAATATAGATAGCCCCATTAGTAGTCATCATTTCTTTTTTATCATAATAAAGTTTACCGGAAAGCAAGCAAGAACGAAGAAAATTACTACTGCGCTATCTCTCCTTTTGTAAAATGAGTTTTCCGTTATTATAAATGTTTTAATTGCCAAAATATTATTTTTTAAAACTTTAAATAATTATGCTGTATTGTACTTGTATAGATGACGAGCTTCAGGCGCAAAGATAAGTTTGTTGTTCTAATTAAATTTTAGAGTTTGTACCTCTTATATCTTACTGTTTTCATTTTTTCTGTATTAATTTATCGAACACAAAATCGGTTTCCAATCAATATAACTGTTGCAATATAGACCCGCTTTTAATTGACTTTTTTATTACTCCGACGTTCCATTAATTTCTTTCTCCTGCTCAAAAAAAAAAAAAAAGAAACAATTGAGTCACGTGAAACTGGTTTGTGAAACACAAAACTTAAAGAGGTACCTCACCAAGGTATTAGAATCATTAATCTCGGCGCCAAGTTAGAGACTGGTTGGGACAAAACATTTTTTGTTTTACTATTTTATCGTCGGTAGCCCCACGGTACGGTGGTTTGTTAATTACTAAAGAAATTTTAAATATATAAATTATTATTGTAAGCAGCTAAAATAAAATTTCGAAGGCCGAATTGCAAAGTATGAAGTGATAAATAGCCTAAAATAAGTAGAAACAGATCAAGGTAGAAAAATATCTACAAAGTAGATAAACACGAAACTAATATTGATGAATGTATTTGAAATTAACATTGTTTAAAACTTTATTTATTCCAACACTGATTTCAGAAATCCAAACCATATTCGTTAAATCAGCCTTTTAAATTTTACGGGAAATGAATAAAATTGGATTAATTTCCTCTCTTTATTCGACGGACACGCTGAGTGTTCTAAAAAATAAAGTAAATTAGAAAGAAAAAAAGGTTAAACAGACTCTTTAAATGGCTATTTGATGAAGGAACATTTAAACTAAATCCCTTCCTCATATTTCAGCAGTTAAATTGGCATCAACGTATGCAAATTCTTGAGACAGAAAATCTTTATATACTTCATGTTTTTTTATACTTTTTATAAAAGAATCTCATACTTTAATACAGTTACTCACAGTGCTTGTCTCTATACTTCTAAATTAATTCTGCGATGAATGGTCTCTTATTTCTATATTTACATTTTACTTCCATATACGGTTTATTTCATTCATTTTTGTTTTTATTTACATTGTACTCTTATCTATAATCTCTTAATTGTATTTTATATGTATGTGTATATATTTATAATTTATTATTTCATCGATATAGTATTTTTTCTCTTTTATCCATCCATATCTTCAAATTTTAGATACTGTAATGTTCTAGGTTTTTCCCCATTACCAAAACAGGTCAGCAAATTTCCCCAATACCTACCCTTACCTTGATTTTCCAGTTCTAAGTGAATCTGCTAGCTGAACATACCTGTAAGTCTCTATTTTTATTCTTCTAATTTTATTTACTTATTTTTTGGTTTTCTTTTTTCTTTTCTTTCTCCACACTCCTTTATGTCTGTTATTTAATATTATACCCTTTTCCTTTTCTTTCAATCTCTCCTATATATCTGTAGAAGTATATTCACATTTGCATATATTATACATTACACTACAACAATTGTTACCATCTATTTACTTCAGTTTAGGATCTTGTTACTTAGCTTACTCTGCATATATTTTGATGTACTTACTGTTTATAATTTTAGTAAGCTTATTCGCACTGTTTATAATTATCTGTCTAAATATCATGTAACTTTCCAATATTTTTTTGTATCTTGTCCGTTCTAGCCCTGAAGAAGACCTGCAAAGTCGGGTCGAAAAATTGGCTTTTAATAAAGTAGTTTTGCCGCTATTTAGCCTATTTATGACCGCAACCCCGGACCATCTCCTCCCTTTTAAAAAAAGTTAAACTAAATAGAGTAAATATAAAATCCTCAGATATACGTAGAAAGATTGTGCTAAAGAGGAATAAAATTAACAAACAAAGCAAGAGGAAGATAAAAATGAAAATGATAGGTCGTTTCATGAGAAATATCAGTTTTAACAGGAAAGATTATTTAGTAAAGCAACTTCAAGAAATCAAAACATTTTTCCTCATTTTCAATATTTTTTCACAGAATTTTTCAACTTTTCAATCCCAGAACAGAAGTCAGAAAACGCGTTTTTAATCTGAGCATGATTTTTTTAAAAAATTACCTTTAAGGAAATTCGCAACACAGATCGTTGGATTTCTTTACTGTCTGTCGTGAAACATGAGGTCTAGTGTTGTATTAGAGTATAGGTCCCTTTCGATTAATCAGTGATGGTTGTTTTTTTACAAAGTTATGGATATCTTAGCAGTACGATGTGGATGTGATAATTTCACCTCTGGGTAAAAAGAATAAAAGATTATTCCTTCCACACAGAAACCAATAATTAAATTAACTTAATCCAGTCCTCTGTTACCGCTGAGCAGTGTGAAGTTCCTTCTTATAGAGCCTGATCCACGAATCTCTATCCTGCGCCAGCTGTCTTCTCCTACTCCAGTCCATTCCTCTCCTGTCAAAGGCTTCTTTAACTCCTTCTTCCCACCTTTTTCTTGGTCTTCCCTGTGGCCTCCTTCCCTCCACTTTGACCTCGTAGGTAGCCCTGGCAATTCTGTTTTCAGCCATTCGCGAGATATGTCCAAACCACCTAAGTTTGTTTTCTTGGATTATCTCCTCTGCAGGCCTCAGGTACAGATTACCTCGTCACATTGGTCACATTCCTAACGCGATCTCTTCTTGTTTCCCCCTCTTTTTTCCTTAAATAGCGCATTTCCATAGCTCGGATTTGGCTTTTGTACTTGGCAGTGAGGGTCCAAGACTCGCTTGCATATGTCAATATATGGAGGAAAGTCTTCTTAAGACAATCTTCTTAGTGGTCTTTGAGACTTCCTTTTTGTCCATGAAGCCTGACTTGAGGGAGTAGAAGCATCTTCCCGCCGTCCTAATTCTCTCTTTAATGTCTCCATCAACAAATCCGAACTCGTTAAGGTGAGCGCCCAGGTATTTAAAATGCTTAACTTCTTCCAGGCGGATTCCACCCAGCCGAACGATCTGGTCTCCTCGGTCCCTTCTTCTCCCAATCCTCATAAATTAAACCAATAATTTATAATCTTAAAACATAAACGTAGTAAAAAACAAAAATCCACTAATTCCACCTTGATTTTACGAAATAATGAAAAAGGAAATTTTATATGAAATGATTAAATGGAGAATAGTAGTGCCTGACAAGGACACCTTTTTATCAAATTATTAACATCCGCCTGAAAATTGGTGAAAAGCTTCTTCTCATCGTAACCTACAAGTATTTTATTTACGAAAACTTTTGGGAATTGGGGCGTTTTCAATGTGGACATCTGCAAACTTAATTATTTAATTAGGCACTAGAAACTCGTATATACCCATTTGCTTTCCTCTTAAATCGTGAGATAATTTGATCTCAAAATCGAGAAAAAAAGGTGGACTACAAAAATATTGGGCCATTTGGCCTATTTTGAAGGCTACCTTTTTTATCGAGTTTGTGCTAAAATTATCATACGATTCAAGTGGAAAGGAATGGGTATTTGCGAGAGTTTAGAACCTAATTAAATAGACGAAGTTTGACGATTACAGAGAAATTAAGCTATTTACGAAGCATCAGGTGGATGTTAATAATTTGACAAAAAGGAATCTGTACCACGGACTATAATAATAGTACCACACAAACAATATTTATTTATATGGATCAGCGAGCAAGCTATAACAAAAAAAAATCTGAAATTATTATCAAGAAAACAGTGTTTATTTCAGATATATACATGACAGTAATCTTATAAATAAAATATATAGTATTTAACAAAGATAATGTATTTAAAAATTCTAAAATATTTATACAACTGTAGATAAATTCCCACTAACTGTGTAACAAACACAATTAACACCTGTTGAGGGTCAAATGTGTGAGGTCGTTTGTAGTCAAAGGTAAACCTCATTGTTTCATTTCACAACAGATTCTATTGAGCCCTCTAGCTTTAGTACAATTTAAAGTTTTGGTTCTTTAGTATTTTAATATTGTAATAATATTTTATTTTTAAATATTGATTTGGCATTGAAGTGTTTGGTTCCTTTGAATCCGCTTCGTCCGTACCAGTCACAGGCATCAGAGAACCATTTGCTTCGTTATAGATTAGAAGACTTGTATAGACTTCCTAGAAGAGGTCGATACCTTTGGAGGGTTCGAAATACTTCTTCGGTCCCCGCAGTTATTCGTTCAACCGCTCTGTTCGTTACGGTTAATCCGCTGGTACGGAACTGGGGGGGGGGGATGTAGCGGAAATGGCGAGGGCTTCTGCGGTTTTGGCTTAAATGCCTCAAATCGACCTCTATCGAAATACTGGTTTTGGGATAAATTGCTCGTTTTGATGTGTTATTTATTCATTGCATCATCTAGTAGTTTGTTGCCTTGGGAAAGAATTTGGCAGAGTTTTTATAGGGTAAAGTCACCGGTAGTAGACACTATTGTGAGACTCTTTCAATAATTTTAAATGTAACTCGCTAGGTTCTTTTAAAGTTTCCTTTTTTTGCTATATTTGTCCAACAACACTCTCATGTGACTTAAATTTCTTGTAAGATAACTTAAACATTGATATTAAGTCGCTTTTTAGATAATTTTCGAGAACATGTTTTTTCTCCAATAGTAGACATCAGTGTACCAGTAGTAGACAAGAAAACACACCAGTAGTTTAAATCAATTAATTAATTATATTTAGATTATTTCTAATCAAATATGCTGCTATATCAGCAGTTTTTACCAAGGAACTATGATTTAAGAAAATACAAACTTCGAAAATGCAAAAAAAAAACAAAAAATTTATTTTTTTTAATGAAATTACATTTGTAGATAAAAAGGAACAAGACATTTCCTGGGCAAAATTCGGACAGTCCCGTGCTCAGAATAGAACTATGAATGTTATTCAGTCATTATTACAAAAAAGTTGAGTTTTCTAGTAGTAGACACTTCTGTCTACTGCCGGAAAAAGAGGTATGATCAGTATCCCAGTATTAGACAGATCGTTTTTGTGCTCAATCCAACAAAACTAATACACAAAAACACGTTATCTAGTGAGTTACACTTATATACAGTATATGAATTCAATGAAACTGTTGTGCCAAAAAAAAATCACTTACTACTGTTGACATAAATATTCATACACTAACATAGTTATTTTTACAGACCTGGGGCCTCTTCTTCTAGACTACTAAAAGTAGTCCATCTAATATAAACAATCAGAACAATAATGTAAGATACTGTATCAAAATTTCACGGATTAAGCATGGAGGAAATTTATAAATTATAGAATGTACCAGTATAAATATTATATTAATAATTGATATATAATAATGCTGAACTCTTTTATTAAATAATTAAGTAAGGGGAAGAAACCTGTCGGTTGAGCGTGATCGTGGCCCGATCACTTCCCTGCACAACCGTTGTTCTTGAAAAAGTACTTCCTGACAAAGTAATAAACCAGAAACCTTTCATGGTTTGTAGTGGTAAAAGTTTAAATTAAATTGAAGGCATTTTTTTCGGATTTTTCTAATGAAAATGTATCATGAGATATTATACTGGAGATATCTTTTTACAAAGCAACTTTGGTAATATTGCCGAGATAATCTCGCTTACGATCTGGTTGATATTGGATGATTCTGCTTAACGACTATTGCTAATTACATTGTTAACTGCCTTTTCCATCCATTAATCTTCAGTCGTTTGCGGTTATCTTGAGCTCGGAAAATTCACTGGAAGATTTATCGTCGAGAACATTTTGTGAAACACCACTTCCCTATTAAATCCACCCTTCATACTCTAAATTCTTGTATTAGCTTTATTAAAACAGCAATTTAAAAAAAAAATATTTTATTTAATTTTCCTGCTTGCATGAATACAAACTATAAATAGGACCGATAGGAACAATATATTTTTTCCGCTGTGTATGAAATAGACAATCATTTGCTGTACATAAATTACTATTTAAAAATAAACTTATGTTACTGATTTAAAAAGATAATTAATATATATATGTGTGTATTTTAACCTAATTGTTGTTAAAAATATATAAAATGTGAGAAATTAAATATTTTAAATTAAATGTCTGTAATTTATTTTTTTAAATAAATACATAAACTGAGAAAAAATATAACTATTTTTTTAATTGAAGAAATATTATGAAACATTAAATAATTGAGAAATAAAAACTTTTCAAACAAAATAGAGATAGGGAATAAAAAAACAAAATCTCGTACTAGAAGAAAGAAAGAAATAATGAAAATAATTTATGTTATCTAAAAATATTTAAGTAAATTTATATAATTATAATCATACAATTTAAAGAAAAGGAAAATATCAAGTAAAAATATGCATATATAGTAATAAACTATAACACAGGATTGTGCAATGTGGCTGTCGATTTATAATATATATATATATATATATATATATAATATATATATATATATATATATATATATATATATATATATATATATATATATATATATAATTTTAAATTGATACTTAAAATAAATATATATTTATTTTACACGACCAATAAATTTTTCAGTTTTTTTTTAATTGTTAATCATTTTATTTTTGAACTATTTATTTTCTTTCTACATTACTCTAAATGCACGTAATTAAAAAATAAATTTTAATTTATTATCTTAAAAAATAAATTTTTAATATATTATAAAAATTCTAAAAATCATCTATAATTCTGTAAATAATATTGTAGATTAAACTGCGCGTATTTTGTGCATGTTTGCATATTAAAATTATACCAGGATTGTCAGAAATCATTTCACAATATTATTTTAGTTTGCAAAATTATAACCAAAACAAGGATGTAGTGTCCCGGACAAGAACCTTTCACTTTATTAGACCCAACTTGGCCAAGTACTTACTAATTCCTTAAGTAACACTATGGCTATTGTTCCATAATGGTAGATCGCTAGATCACAAAGTAGTTGCCAAACTTGAGCCAACTTTGCTAAGCGTCACTACAACTTAAGGGAGCTTATAGCGCCTTCAGTGAAGTAGCCTTAGGCAACCTGACGTAAGAATTTTTATATTGATAAAATGTATACATATATATATATATATATATATATATATATATATATATATATATATATATATATATATATATACTTATATACACAATTAAGTGTGATAATAAGTATGTATAATATAAGTACATAAAAATAATAATAATAATAAAAACTCTTAAACACCCATTTGCTTTCTAGTTGGATCGTGAGATAATTGGATCATAAAATCGATAAAAAAGGTGGCCTACGAAAAATATTGGGCCGTTGTTCTATTTAACTATATTGTTCTATATAACCTCTTTATTTTGACAATTTAAGGGGTATAGGTCACGCTAAACGGCTCAATATTTTTGAAGGCCACCTTTTTCCTCGACTTTGTGCTCACGTCATCTTGGGATTAAAGTGAAAAGCAAATGATAATTTACGTGTATTTAGTACCTAATCAAAAACATTAAAAAAAAATAGCATCACGATGAGATGATGCTATTTAAGAAGTTTCAGCCGGATGTAAATAATTTGATAAAAATGGGTCTGTACCACGGAATATTATTATTATTTGTATTACTTGTATACTCAAATTTAAAAATTCGAATGAAGATGATTAAACACATTAAAATATATATTATCAATATTAATTAGTAATTATATTACTTTTTTGTTGTTATTGATTAAAATTTTTATAAGGCGAGGGTTGTGAATTTGACAATATTTACAAATTTTAGTTTTAAAATTCCTTTAACTGTCCTCACTGAATTTACAAAAATGTTACTCATTTTGAAAAAGGAGGAAATTACAATATATATGACGTACACACTTCAACTAGACAAATGCCCATTAATTTATGTCAGCAACATCCTAATTTCTCTGACGGGATCAATACTTCAATTTGTAATAACATTTGTCAAAAGAAATAATTGTCTTTTTATTTTTTTTTATTTATTAAAAATTTTAGAAGACGAGGATTGTGAATTTTATTTGACAATATTTATATTTTTAATAGCGTGCTAAAAACAAGTTTGCCTCTGCAGTGAAGGGAACCGACTGACACCTTTAAATATTGGCAGATGTTTTTCGTCCTAGACATTTTAATCGCTGAATTCCACCAGACCAATCGTTCAAACGCTATTTTCTAACATGACATCATGAAATATTATTTTTCTTTTATGGATAAAATGTAACATAAAAGTTATATTAGTATTCCCAAAGGATATTCATAATTTATTATTAAAATGTTTATAGATAAGCCCTTATAATTTTAATATTCAAAACTAAACCTCTTGTAACTAAATATCTTTTGAGAAACCATTTATAAGTACATTATATTTATCACTACTACAAAATAATTCACAAAATCTAGTTATGCCTTAGTTATTATGATTTTTTTTTCTGTTATCATTACAGACCTTAGATCTTTTTTCACCTTAACTAGTCCTCTCCGTCTTTGCCAATTCTTGAACTATTTCTTTCAAGTTATCTCCATCTCTACAGCATCTTTGTTGATTCTATCTATCCATATGTTTTTTTGGTCTTTCAAATTTTACCTACTATTAAGATATTAATTGCTATGTAGAGGATTTTTGATATATTTCTACGAACTACAGGCCCATCTTAACCTCATTGCCTTCATATCTCTGGCCTGAATTTTTCGATATCCTCTTGATTTCATTCAGAGACATATCATCTGCATATAGTTTAATAATTATTAAATTATACTACGTCATAATTTTTAAATTGATGTCAAAACATTACAAAAAACCTTCAGTAGTATTTTAACATTTTTAGTATATTTTGAAAAATACATGGAATAGGCCTAGCTGTTCACATAATTTTAGAAGTAGCTTTGCAATGCAAATAATCAAGTTAATGATAAGGTTGAGCTTTATTGACTTAGTTGAGTTTAAGATGAACTTAGTGTCGCTGTGTACGGAGCTAAGATAAACACGAGAAGCGAACGGATGTAATCGTGCGACTTGCGACTTCTCCAGTGTCAAGTCAGACGTTGCTTTCCATCTAGTCTTCCTACTTCTGACCGTTCTCCAATCATCTTACAAGTTTAAAATATTCAGGTTTAAACATTACCATAAAAAGAGAGTTTTTTATTTTATTTTAAACTAGGCGTGCCCAACCTAATACTCAGCAGAGTTACCGGTTTTTAATTTTTTTTTGTTATTTAAAAAAAAATTCTTTTTTTTAAATGATTGGGTATTTTAAATGCGCCATGTTTGATATAAATAACAAAATTAGTATGAATAAAAGTCATTAACGGTTTTCATTATATAATTAAATTATCAAAAAATCACAAAAACTAAATATTTAAATATGAGAATATCAAATAAAACAGTTTGGGCCCTCCTTTTTTTAAACAAATAAGTTAAAGCTTAAAATATTTGTTTACAGACAAACAGACAAATAAATCAGAAAACCTCCAATTTAATCATTTTTTTTTAGTAAGGAGATGGTCCAAAGTCCGGCACTCATAAAAAACTGAAATAAATATTTTTATTTCAAGAAAACGTTTCGACCCAACTTTGCAGGTCTTCTTCAGGAACGAACAAGATACAAAAGGTTATAAAAATAATATATGTTACGTGATATTTAGATTAAAATTGCAAACGGTATGCCTATATTAAAAAAAATGTAATATAGCAGTGTGAATAAACTTATTAAAATTGTAATTGTAATTAAGAACGATAAACTATAAACAAAGCAAACGAACAGTAAACTAACAAACAGAGTAAGAACAATAAACTAATAAACAGGGTAAACAATAAATTAATAAATTGAGTAAACTAAGTATCATCATTTTTGGTTTTATTATTTATAAAATAATCAAGAAATATTAAAAAAAAAAAAAGCAGTTCTTATACACAATTCTAATTACTCACATAGATAAGTAAATAGTGAATAAAAAATAAATTTATACGGTATTGATATTTTTATATCCATGCATCAGGCGTCCATATTTTTAATTTTTAGAGAGAGAGAAAAAGAGTACAGATAAAATAATGATAGATACATTACTGATATATAGTTTTGTATTCTAATCAAATACATCGAATTTTCAATATATTTGTATAATTATTTATCTAATAAAAGTTATAGAGGACGTATTTAATATACACATATTATATAAACATTTATCCGGATTCAAAAAATATCGACCAAATTTTTTAAACATCTCTATTAAGCTGTTTATTTTGTATAATCTTTATCTATAGTATGCTATGGATTTTTCTTTCCTTTGTACATGTTAACTTAACTATTGTATAACTCGTAACGTTGATTCTACATTTTTTTAAATAACTCATAATGATCAACAATTTTTTGTTATGTCTCATATAGTGTTTCCGTTCTCCAGTCATAATTTCGGAGATGATCACTCCGTATAATGCAAAGAAGAACTTTAATTGTAAATAATGGATTGATTCAGTTAAAATTTGATTATGGTAATCGCTATTAAGTGAACAAATATGACTTACTCACACAGTTGCACAAGATTGGTCGAACTTGAACAATTGAACGATAATCGATTGCTATTAAGGATTATTATAGGGAATTTAGAATAATTATCCCCCTCCACTTCGAATTGAATATTAATTGACCAATTTCAGTTAATTGTTAATATCTGTTCACCTTGGTCTGACTACGTCAGATTCTGTATTCAGCACATCAAATGCAGTGCTCAACTGCCCTTTTATGAATGGCAATAAACTGTACAATATTTAATACCAGTAATAAAATTAAAATACTTACAATTAATAAAATATTGAATTGAATTATTCCTTCTATTAATTGTTTTTTTTATGAGATTACTCGTGAGGTAGATTTGCTGTCAGGAGTTGAGGATTTAATTTCTGCTTTTCTAATTTTACTAATGGATGTTTTGCCTCTTGATGGATCTGTCTCGTCCATGTTTGTTAATTCAATTAACTGAAGTTAATTGCTTAAAGGGTCACAGATGTTCAGATCAATAACCTTCAAGGGGTCACGGTGTTTATTTTTCGTTTTGTCAGCTTTGTTCGGGTGGTTATGGTTTATCAGAAAATAACATTATAAATATAAATTACGAATACCATATTATTCGTAATATATATTAACCAATGAGGGAATTGTCCAGGAGTTGGTTCGGAAAGCCAAAAAAGCTATGACTATTGTAGAAGTATACAAAATGATTAAATTAGATCATTAAATGATAGAATTAGAATAGAATAGAAAAGTCATCTTTATCGTGGGACAAAGTGCCTTAACACCAACAATGGTATATAGACAATTTTTTTTTTAAGAAATTGTTTATTAAGAAATTTTATGTGTATCAATTAAGGACATTTATAATAAGTTCAGGGAGTACATTCGCACTCTATGTACAATAAATAAATATAAATTAAATAGCAAAATAATATAATGAAATTTATATAAACATATTGCAAATAAACTAATCAAAATACCAAATTAAATATATGTTTCATACCAGACTGAAACGAAAAGAAACCGCTCGACGATTCCGATTACTTCAGCACTTACTAGACAAACGCTCTAAACTTCCAATTAATTACAAAATAAATAATATAATAAATGATAAATAAATAAATATATATATATATATATATATATATATATATATATATATATATATATATATATATAAAATAAATGACTATAATAAAGCATATTTGGACTTACGGAGTTGAGCAATGGGGCTCAATCCAAATTGCTTTGTAAAATCCTCAATCCTCCATCTACACTGCCATACTTTGTTACAAATAAAACTATCCATAATGACCTTAATGTTTCTGATATCGCTCAATCCAGATACCTATCCTTCCATAATAAACTTCCGAATCATCCCAACCCTCTCGTTTCTAGCATATTGCTTCCTCTTCAATTCCTGATAACCCTCCAAGGCCTCTGAAAAGAAGATGGTCCCGTGATCTCCTAATGTAGACATATCAATAGAGTGCTACCTTTGGGTAGTTACTCAGCAAGTGTTTTCACTTCATTATATCCATATGTTCAAATTTACTAAATGTAATTCTTTAATACAGTTGTAAATATCATTAAGAAATAATAATAATAAAAAAAAACATACAATTTTTGGGAGTGTTTTAATTTCAACAAACTTATATATATATATATATATATATATATATATATATATATATATATATATATATATATATATATATATATATATATGTATATATATATATTATGTATAATTTTATAAAATAATTACAAAATTCATTCATTTAGGGAAACTCCGAGCATAGCCTTGCTCCCCACTTCAAGTAACATTGAAACTGACATATATGGCCATAGTGAAGAATTATATTAACTGGAACTATTAAATATCTAACTCCACTGTTATAACAGTTTTGCGAAATAACGTTCAAGTTACTTTCCAGCAAAAAAAACTACCTACAAGACGTAGGTAGAGGTCAACTTTTATCGAATTGTTAATTAAAAAAGTCTACACTGCCATTCTTTCCAACACTTCATTTGTTAGGAACACAATTTTTTTAACTAAGGACACCCACCATTTCATTTGCTCTTCTCCGAACACAAAGCGGCCAAATCGATATTTCATTATATTCCGTACTCGTTCCATGTAGTATTTGAATAATGTGTTTTAATTTTAAATATACACGAACTGTATTGATGCGTATACAGCCTTCGATTAGGTTCGGCGGACATACATTTTCCAAAACTGAATAATGTATAGACTTATAAATCCATCGCATTGCTATCTATAATAGAATATCTGAAGAGGGCGTGGAGATGAAATATTCAGCCGGTAATATCTTTTGACTGGTTGGTAATATTTGTGGGCAAAAACGTGTAGCCGATCCCTTCCGTGCTGTGCACGATACATTAACGAGGTACGTAGTAGTGACTAGATAAATAAATACATAATATATTAATGCATCGACATAAATAACAAAAACTTAAGTTTGCGTTTGTTTCATAAAATCCACTTATATTCAGGTTGCCGAACATGCAATAAAACGTATGATAACAAAAAATATAGTTATATTGTTTATTTGATAGTTTGGTACATAATTCTATAACTACAAACCCACGCTTTAAAGTTAAATTTGGCGATATCTTCACCATTTTTACATTTATAATGGACATCGAAATTCAAGACATATAAAAATGTTACCATGGGTGATAAATATTCAGGAAGCAATCATTATAAAGTTTTTATTAGTGCCGACATTTTAACCCAAACATGTGGGTCATCAGAAGTGCTTGAAACACGCCCTGATGATGACTCACATGTTTGGGTTGAACCGTCGGCACCAATAAAAACTTTGTAATGACTGCGTCCTGAATATTTATCACCCATGATATGTAGAACAGTCGACTTAACTTCCTCCAATAACAATATTACGTTCCTAAGTTCATAATTAAATAATAATTTATAAAATACGAAATGATTTATAAAATAATAAAAATATAAATTTTTTAAAAACTATAAAATGTTATGATAGTTATTAATAGTTAAAATGAAATTTCAGTTTTATAATTCCTTCAACTGTCCTCACTCAACTTACAAAAATGTTTCTCATTTTGGAAAAGAAAGCAATTACAGTATATATGACAATTACACTTCGACTAGACAAATGTCCATTAATTTATATCAGCAAAAACCGAATTTCTCAGACGGAATCAAGGTATTTTATATTTTTTATTTATTGTAAATACTTTTTGAGTTTTATATCTTTTTTATTTTGCTTTTGTTAATTTTTAAATTGTCTGTATATATAGAGTGAATGTTGTCTTACCTCATTCCACTGACAAAATATTATATTGCACAATAAATAAGGAAAAACAATAATTACGGTCAAATATCTATTGTATGGAATAATAGATATGTTATAATGTTTTATAAAGCTTCGCTTCTAAAGTAACATGAGGGATTGCCTCGATTTACGAGATACATGTGTTGATTAATTATTAAGTAATTAACTAATTGAATTACCGCCCAGTATTGTACCTTTCTGTTATACCAATAACATAATTTGTGCTACCAGGAAGGGGAGGGCTCATATATTTAAGTGATATTGATCCGTATGTATATATATATATATATATATATATTTTATTCCAAAAATTTAAATTAACTGTATATTATTAAGGTATAAACAATTTAGAGATAATAATTTAAATAGTTTATAATTGTGGGTTTATGGTTGACTGTAGTGAATAATTGAAGAGAAAGATGATTATAATAAAAATTAAATTTATAATAAAAATTAAATAAATAAAATTATTTATTTTTTACCATTCCAATTTTACTGATCAACTCAACAATCCTTCTCTTAAAAAGTTTCTGGGTATTTCCGTGTTTTTTTTGTTCCTGATCGTATCTGGTTGACAGTAAAATATATTATGTTACTATTAAGAATACTTTGAGATGTATTTCCACACTTAAACGAAGCAAAAAAAACCATTGAATTATTTAAAATAGAAGATACTGTAATTTAAAGATAAAAAAATGTTTAATAGTGAAAATAAGAGTGGAATAACTTTGTAAAATATTCTTTTCTTGGTTTTTTATAAATTTAAATAAATAGCTGTTCTTTGATCATTTATTTTAAATCTAACTATTAAAAAAAACAAATAAATCCATTCAGTTTTTTTAACGCATTTAGTTTAAATAAAAACAGGGTTTTTAATTAATTTATTAGTGCGGTAGGTAAAATAAATAATACTTTATAACAATCACAATTTACTCATTCCTGAAATGCCATTTTCTAAATTTAATTACATGGGCACATCTTTAAGATTATGATACAGATTTCATACTTGCTGAATGGAATAATGTTTTAATATATTTTCTAAAATATTCTATGTCTAAAGCTGTCATCTTTACGAAACAATTTTTTTCCATTGCCGACCTATGATAATAAATGTACTTCATTTTATAATGAAATATAAACAAATCTTCATTAATCGTTGAAATTATTATTTATTAAAACTTAAGACTGTATTTTTTATTAATTATTTATATTGTTGGTCTAATTTCCTAAACTTAGTGGTGGTTCCATCGGTAGATTCAATCTATCGATGGCATCCAATAGCGATTAATGCTGAATGTGATAAAGATGTAATGGGTTCCAACGGAAGTTGAACACTCCTAGAATGTTAAGAAACCCATGAAAAATAAAAGATATATATAAAAATACTACCGAATTGTTGAATTTAGAACTGAATATAAATATTTAAAGTAAATTCATAAATAATAACATTGCATTTATAAAGACGTTCCATCCATCTATTCAAAATACCGATACATCTACACAGCCATCGGTTATTTATTTGATGAACAATGAAACGCGCAGGTTCTTATAAATAAAATGATATAATTTTGACGATGGTATTTCAGCTAAAATTAAAGAAATTATCAAGCCTGAAAAAGTTGTAATAGATTTTCTTCTACCAAGAAGAAAAAAAATACACTTTTGAGATGGATTTTAACCAGTGTTTGAAACAGGAAATTCATCAAAGAGATGGCAAAAACTTTGTAACTGTGAGAGCGATACCATATCCGTTTCTATCGGGTAGCTTTTGATCAGTTCTCGAGTGTCGTTAGCTGTTTATTTACCTTGTGGTGGGCTCAACAAACATTGTCCACCAAGGGAGGTCTTGTCGTACTAACGCCATGTTGATCCGGTCTAACGAATTTCTAGTTTCGAAGTCTAATTGGGCTTTTGCAATTTGCAGTATTTGGCGATGGATTTCACGAGAAGGGGTAAAGATATAAGAGGATTAGGAAGTGTTATTTTAAGTGCTGGAGAGTAATAGTTCAGTACATTTTTATCATCTATTTCTCAATTGATTTTTTTTTTTTTTTTTTTGTTTAGTAACTATTGACGATCTTCAGTGTAATAAAAAAAAGGAAAAGAATGTAAATAGATAAAAATGTAAATATCAGTTTGTGCAAAACCGTTAATCTACAATATTTCTTCACCGATTGATTTGAAATTTTGATACAACGTTTGCAATCAAATTAAGGAGTGTTTTAATAAATTATGACTATATATTAAATATATGTATAATATACGTGGTAGGATAAGAATTTTAAGGCCCTATAATAATAATAATATATATATATATATATATATATATATAAGATAAAGACCGGAGACCGGCGATATCAGCCTTAATACCGTCCTGAATGTAAATAAACATATGAAATGTATATAAGGAGGATTACTAAAGGAATAAATCAGTATCTTTTCTGAAACCGTGAGTGTTGCATTTCAAGCCCTTTCCTTTCTTTTTTTTTATTGTTAGAGTCCGCCGACGCTTAACTGGTGCCGAAACCCGGGACTACGACAGGAGAACAGAGAAGTAATTTTTTTTTAAAGTCATTTTTTTTTCTCTTGGTTTTTTTTTCTTCTCCTAGTCATAAGGAAAGAGTGAAATGCCAACAGAGGGCTTAATCAGGCCGGGAGTGTTGAGCGCCCCGGAAATCCCTCAACCTCAAGAAATTCCGCAGATACCTCAGATCGCGCAGGCCCCTCAGGTGCCTCAGATACCTCAAATACCTCAGGTACCGCAGATTCCGCAGATCCAGGAGATCCCTCCCTTACCGAGGGACACATTGGCAGAAGCGCACGCTAACGCGCTGGAATGGATGAAAATAAGAGCGGCGACCACGCAGGACCTTCGAAGAGCCATTGCGGACCTGGAACGCTTCGGTGGCGAGGTAGGTGAGCTCAACCATTTCCTGAAAGGCGGAGACCGCCTCATGTCTAGAATAGAGGTAAAGGTGGCGGAGGACCTGGTAAACCTAGGGGACGCGGAAGCGTTGAAAGCGGCTCTGGTGTGCCGAGTAAGGAGGAGCATCCTGAACCAAATTCAGGCGGATGAGGAGACACCATGGCCGGTGATTAAGGAGCGACTGAAGAAGGCCTTCGGAGGAGGCAGATGGACGCCGGAGGAAGACATCTTCCAAATGTTTAGGGAGCGCCGGTCCCAACGTCAGACGAGGGGCCAGTATGCGGGGGTACTAGTGGCAAAGTACAACCGCATAACGGAGAAAATGCGCGAAACAATGAGTGTGGGAGAGGTGGAAGCCAGGATGGAGTTCCTCTCGACGATACTCAAGGTCCAGTTGGCGAAGGAAACGGGAAGGAGAGACGGATTGCCCAGGGAGAGATCATTCCTCGAGTGTGCCCAGGAAATGATCGACCTAAGCGCAAGGGAAGAAGAGACTCGGATGGACGTGGAAGAACCAGGGTGGATCCGGGTGAATGACAGACGACCCCGGACAGCCCCGATGGGTTGGAAGAGGAGAGAAACGGTACAGCCGAGCGGAGAAAAGGTCAGGATGGGTGAAAAAAGATCCGGACAAGTGAGGCCGAGGAATGGACCCCGCAGGGAAGACAGGAAATGTCATGGGTGCGGAAAGCCAGGACATTTAGTTGCACAATGTCCGCGCACTAGATGTTTCGAGTGCGGTACCGAAGGGCATATTGCTAGGCAGTGCCCGTACATATTCCGGAGGAGAGAAAGAACTCAAGACGAGCCCATGGAAGTAAACACGCAGAAGCTGACAAGACGGGCTAGGATACAGCGGAAGGACGGATCTTCGGGAGAGGCAACCGAGGAGTCGGGAACTTCGGGGACAGAGACGGACGAACCAGGTAGCAGTGGAGGCGAAGGAGGCAGGAGCAGCCAACGGACCGAGCAGCGACGAACGGCGGCGGGGAGGAGGAAGCTGGGCGGCATCTGAGGAGTGTGGCAGCAGAGAGGCGACCGCACAGCAACATGCAACAACATCCGAGGTAAGCCATGCTGGTTGCCAATTATCGAGGTAGACGGGGGAGTAAAGTGCCTCGTGGATACCGGGAGCTCGAGCACTATTATGACCAGAGGGGCGTTAGGGAAAGTGTGCGGGAGTGAGAGGGCACTCCGGATCCAAAAATGCGATTGCCAACTAATCACTCTGGGTGGCCCCTGTAGCGTAGAGGGGGAAGCGACAATAAGACTTGATCGGTGGGCAGGAAAAGAGGGCGAACTGAAGGTACACGTAGTAAAAAACATGACTCGGGAATACCAGGTCATAGTGGGGTGCGATTTGTTGGGGCAGGTAGGGGCGAGCATTAGGAATCGTAGAGGAGCCTGGAGTGTTAGGTTGGGAAAGAAGAAGTTCGGATGTATAGGGGTCGCGAGAGAAAGAAGGGTGCGGATAGGGGCGGTGAACAGAGTGGAGGACTGGAGGAAGTTGCTACAGGAGGAGTTTAGGGACATTTTCTTCAGGGAAGGTGAGGTATTAGGGGTAACAGGGAGGACGGTGCATGAAATCCCACTGAAGCAGGATAGGGTAACTTACGTGAAAGAGAGAAGATACCCGCAGGCGTTGAGGCAGCATATTCGAGAGGAGCTAGATAGTCTAAAAGAACAAGGGATCATAGTTGATAGCACCTCACCATTCAATAGTCCCCTGTGGGCGGTGAAGAAGAAGGCAGCACCGGGGGATAATAAGGAAAAATACAGGGTGGTAGTAGACTATCGTAAATTGAACGATAACACGGTAGACGAGAAGTACCCGATCCCCAGATTCGAAGATATACTGGATAGGTTGAGTGGAGCCGTGGTCTTTAGCACGTTGGACCTTAAGGCGGGATATCACCAAATACGGATGCACCCGGAAGACCAACACAAAACAGCGTTCACATTCGAAAGGGGGCATTATGAATTCACAAGAATGCCGTTTGGTCTGAAGAATGCGCCCATAACATTTCAGCGTCTGATGGACGAATTTTTGAGGGGTATCGATGACTCGGTATGTCAGGTATATATGGATGACCTGCTGATTTTTAGCAGAACGGAAACCGAACACGTGGGACATCTGAGGTCAGTATTCGAGAGGCTCCGGAAATTCGGGCTGAAATTATCAAGCGAGAAGTCTCTGCTGGGACAAACGCGGATTAATTTTTTAGGCCACACTATCTCTAGCGAGGGGGTCAGACCGGATGCGGCAAAGGTGGAGGCGATCACAAGGATGGCGGTACCACGGGACGTGAAGGGGATCCGTAGGCTTCTTGGGACGCTGAACTACTACCGGAGATTCGTACCTGAGATGGCAGAGTATTTGGTACCCATTAACAATTTGCTGAAGAAAGGCGCGAAGATTGTGGTGACACCAGAGATGGAGAATAATATCCGAAAATGTATGAATAGGTTGCTGACAGAGCCGGTGTTAGCGTTCCCGGATTTTGAGAAGCTCTTTAATATAACCACCGATGCGAGCGAATACGCGTTAGGGGCCGTTTTGTCCCAGGGGGGGAGTGAGGGTGAACGACCGATAGCATACGCGAGCCGTCGGCTTACGGGTGCGGAATCGCGATACAGCGCTTTGGAGAGGGAGCTACTCGCGATAGTGTGGGCTATCGACCATTTCAGGCCATACGTATTTGGGAGGAAGTTTCGAGTCCACACCGACCACAAACCCCTGCAGTGGGTAGGGAAACTTAAAGAAACCTCAGCTAGGGTCACGCGATGGAAGGAAGTCCTTAGTCAATACAATATAGAGGTGGTGTATAAGCCGGGAAAGGAGAACGTGGTGGCGGACTGGCTCTCGAGGGCCATCATGATCAACGCGGTAGAAGAGGACGGGGGAGGACCATCGCGAGACGTGCGCCAATTCTTGAGTGAATGGACTCCCGACGGCGAAGGAGCGGAGGATATCGTCGGTATAGATGACAGGGGAGAGTCCCCGGAAGAGGAGAGCTCAGCGGAGGAAAGAGCAGTGGAAATGGAGGAGATAGACGACATCATCAATGACAAGCATCGTCAGGTAATCTGGAAAACGAGAGTAGCAGGGATGATGAAAATAGATTATCGAAGATATGGGAAAAGCAAGATTCGCGTCATCTGGTCGCAACCCGGGGTGAGTGAAGAGCAAATTTGTACGGCACTGAAGGACGCCACGGAACCTGGAAAGACGCACCATCTTTATGTGGGGAATAACACGGTATGGGATAAAATAAAGCGGATGTGGAGATCCGAGCGAATTGGTGTGGACAGAACACTCATCCGTTGTAAGTACGCAGTGGAAACTATACAGGATGAGGAACAGCAACAGGCAGTCACATTAGCTTATCACCAGGGGAAAACCAACCACCGAGGCGTGAACGAGACACTGCAGGCATTACGTCGAAAGTATTTCTGGTGGGGCATGAAAAAATCCATCCAAGAGGTCATAGGGAAATGCGAGGTGTGTATGCGCACGAAATATGATCGACACCCCCCCAGAGGGATTCAGGAAGAGACACCGACGGGGAATATGCCACTACAGGACCTCCAGATTGATACATTTACCTGGAGAGGGTTCAAGTGGGTCACGGTCATCGACGTCTTTAGCAAGGTAGCTATGGCACACCAGGTCATGGACAAGTCTGCCAACGCAGTTGCGGAAGCCCTACAAACCTGGGTGCAGTTCTACGGGGTCCCCGAGAGGATCACATCGGACGGTGGTAGGGAGTTTGACAATGCCGCGATTAGGGAGGAGGTGAAACGACTAGGGATTCGTTGGCATTATAACACCCCGGGACATCCTAAGGGTAGAGGCGGCATTGAGCGGTTGCACAGCACGCTGAGTGATCACATCCGGGTGTATCAGGGGGAAAAAGGGTTGGAGCCGGATGTTGCAATGAAGAAAGCGGTAACAGCCTACAACCACTCGATTCACTCCGTCACGGGATTTTCGCCCGTGGAAGTACTATTCGGGATGCGCAGGCCAAGGCGAGATTGCGGGGAAACAACGGTTAATGAACCATTAGTCGAGCAAATCCAGAGCAATAGGGTGGAGATGGAAAAGACGTGGGGAAGAGTAACGGCGAAAATTAAGCGGGAAAAGGAGAAGCGGGTAGAGAGGCAGAATGTTCGCGTACGTGACCAAATGGGTGATCTAAAGATCGGGACAATAGTGTACCGTAGAGTAGGGACCAACAGAGGGAAACAATTGTTACGATACGAGGGTCCATTCAGAGTGATTGCTATTAGGGAGCATAATCTACTAACGATCGAAAGCGTTAATGAACCTAGAAAGAGGAGAACGGTTCACATTGAACAATTGAAGCTCCCAATGATAGAACCGGAACATAAACTAACGGATTCGTAGTACCCTCACCACGTTATAACAAATATGTTTTTTTTTGGTTGTCTAAGCAAAAATATGGTGTATTTTTTTTTATGTGTAAATAGAATCATAGCAATACAGTAGAGGAAAGTGTATTATTTTTTTTTCTTCTCTGTTTTTTTTAGGATTTTAAGAGTTCTGTTTTTGGAAGCAAGTGTTGTGTTTAGTTCTGTTTTTTTTTATTTCTTTGTATTATTGTATGTCTCGAGTGAGTTTTACTTTCTTTCAACTTTATACTTGTAAAAACAATTGTAAGGTGTTAAGACTGATAATCGTTAGCTCCGATCTAGGAATATCTAAGTTTCCGAAAAATCCTATTCGTAAACTGGTGGGGGGGAGATAAAGACCGGAGACCGGCGATATCAGCCTTAATACCGTCCTGAATGTAAATAAACATATGAAATGTATATAAGGAGGATTACTAAAGGAATAAATCAGTATCTTTTCTGAAACCGTGAGTGTTGCATTTCAAGCCCTTTCCTTTCTTTTTTTTTATTGTTAGAGTCCGCCGACGCTTAACTTATATATATATATATATATATATATATATATATATATATATATATATATATATATAATGTCGATGATATATAATCCCTAG
This sequence comes from Nezara viridula, assembly GCA_928085145.1. Lineage (NCBI taxonomy): Eukaryota > Metazoa > Arthropoda > Insecta > Hemiptera > Pentatomidae > Nezara > Nezara viridula. The sequence goes on along the minus strand of OV725083.1, from coordinate 27,431,970 downwards.
GCGTTCATACATATCCGGTCGTTATTCCGCGTTGATGTGGCTATATCCATCGACGGCAATATTTCCTAGTTGAACTAGCGGATCCAAGATTTAATTTTGGGTGGGCTTCAGCCCGGAAGTTTTTTATTTCATATATATAACGATAATTACTTTAGAAAAACAGGAAGATACTAACTACCTATATGAAATGGTGTTTAAGTGATTCTTGAAGTCCTATTAAATGTAATTAAATGAACAATAATAATTTAAGACATAATTTGTTTATATTTTTTACCATAAAACATGGTTACATTTTATCATTTTGGGGGGGTTTCAGCCCGGAAGCCCCCCGTAAATCCGCCTGTGCCTAGTTGTATTCCTTTTCCGAATCTTTACAACCAGAAAACCTTCTTACCTTCTTGACTTGTTCACTCCTTGTTCCTCTGTCCATTCTTTCAATACGAGATCCCAGCCCGCAAACCTGTATATTCCTTCTTATAGTATAGTTTATTTTGAAAAACCCTTTATAATATAAAAACCGTGCTACTTTGTTTTGCTATTCCTTACCCACCTCCATACGCAAAACCTCATCATTGACTTCATTTAAAAACCAATTTTTTCTCCATCTCCTCAGCCACCAATATTCCAAATATATATAAGAATTAAATATGTTACCAATTTTATTCTACTGTTAATTCAAAACTATTATTTATATTTCTATACGTATGCAAATATGTAAACCACAAACTTAATTTTACCTATAATTTCATTACATTTACCTTTGTAATCTAATTATTATTTGCCAGTTATTATGTACCAGACAAACTCATGTTACAATGTAATTGTCATAGCACATATTTGTTATTCTTAGGAGACTAAACTTACCAGAATAAAATTTACTTTCTTTTTAAATATACATTTCATCACCATCCGGCACGAATAATAGTTAAACTAGAATAGAATAGAATAGAATAGAAGAATCAACTTTATTCTGGGACTACGTCCCTTGAGAATAACAATATTGTACATAAAATTAACATTACATCCGGCCAAAATGTACATTATAATAAACAAAAAAAAAAAAAAAAAAAAAAAAAAAAAAAAAAAAAAAAAAAAAAAAAAAAAAATAAGGGATAAAAGAAGTATTTACATAACTGTACAGATATAGTAAGACTTAATATGAGCAATAAGCTCAAATTATTTATTCTTAAGCATTTATTAACACAATTATGTATTAAAATCTAGTAATGTATGAAGTTTAACGAAGAATTTTCTAAAAAAAGTTCTATTAAAGTCACAAATTTCGTCCAAGCAAGAGAGGACTGGCGCATTAGATGGGCATCGACTAACAAAAGACGACACTTAATATCGCAATAAATCTTCTTAGAAGATTACCCACTCGATCAGGAACGAGCAATCTCACTGAGGCTTGGGATGGAGTGGGGGGAGGGAGGAGGTTTAAGCTGGATTCGATTCTACGAGAGATGATTGGAAAGGAAATACCGAGATTACGGTAAACCTTCCTGTGTTTCTACCGTTTCATATTTTATCTCCCAAGGCGTACATTGTGGTAACCTCCTTAATGAGACTATTTTCTTTTAATTTTTTTTGTTGTTGCTTTATCTCAATAGTAATATTAATACTAAAATTGGAATTATTCAGGAAAGAAAAACTCTCATATAAATATAAATTTACATTAATATTTGCAAACCGCGGTGATCTGTCTGATGGATTAGATGGTCAAGTGAATTAATTTCTTTTTTTTTTTAGTTCAAAATTATTTTTACTTGCAAGCTATGAACGTGAAGTTACCGATTTTAATGGAACTTTTTTTTTGGTGATAATAGGTCGAAAAATATTAGACACATGCCCGAAGATTCTTGCCAATGCGCCCTAGAAAACGAGAAAAAATATATTTCATAAAATTTCAGCATTTTTAAAAAAAGTTTTTCTTTAGTTGGCAATGTCCGGTGGCTATTCAGTTAATAAGTTTGTAAAAAAAAAAAAAAAATAAAAAAATATCAGAAATATATTTCTCATAATCATAACTGCGTTGTATTTTTTTGTTTCAATTATTTTTTGCAATATAAGGATTATTATAAATGTACTATTATGATGGTTAAAATACAGTTATATTTGCATGTTTGTGCACTCTCTTGTCAGTGATTTTTTTTTGTTTTTTGACTTCAACATTATCAGGAGTAACTAATGAAGTATTTGGTTAACGTTCGTATCTAGTATTTTAATATCTATTCTTTCGGTCCTATTTGTCTGTGTGTTTGATTAAATTTGTTGTTTGTTGCAGGTGGTTAATGCCAGCTTTGAAATTTACAGTTATGCTATCGTTTTTTTGTGATTTAATGGCTATAGTTTTCTATTGGAGTTGTTTTTTTTTTCAGTACCTATTATTTTCAATTTTTTGAAGTTGAAGTATTTTTATGCTAATTTGTGGTGTTAATATCTTTTATGTTTGTGTAATTTGAATTATGTTGAGCTATTCTTTTTATTTAGTTTTTTAGATAATTGTCCTATCTATATATCTGTTTAGGTTGATTTTGTCTTTGCTATGTATTGATTTATAGGTCGTAATATATCTATCTATTTTCGATTTTGTTAAAAAAAATAAATAAATAAAAACATATTGCAATATTAGAAACTAGAGAACAAATTTCAACCTAAAGATCTCGGCTACAGATTTACTTAAACGACAAGATTGTATACGCTGTAACTCACGAGCCTGATGGTATCTAATTAACGCTAATTATGTACCTAATGATTCATGCATGAGTTTAAGCTCGGAATACCAATAGTTCCAGGCCAAGACATGCATCTTAGCTATTAGCGCTATCGCTATGGAAAATCAGAGTTTGCTAAGCCGTTCATTATTGTCATGTATAGGCACTTCGCTCTGAACAGTAGACAGAAGACGTCCTTCAGTCAGAAGATGTCCTAGGAAAGCGAGAAAAAAAGGAAAAATTCAAAATACCGAGAGTGAATCTTTTTATGGAAAATATTTTTTTATACAAACATTGGTATGTATTACAGCTTATGGATTTTTTTTCTCAAATAGAAGCAATTTTATTTTAGAACATATTAACTTTAGATATATGTGCATCCCGATGAATTATTCTAATCCCGATGAATTTTCAATATGAATTAGTATTCTGATGATGTATTTCATCGTAAAACATGGCTTTTAAATTCAACTTAAGTTATTGGACGACTTGTTTTCGTTCGTTATCCTTTAAACCCCCCAAAATTATTGCGTCTCCGAAAATATGACAGTGAACTAATACAAACCTGTCATATTTAGGTTGTCAATATTTTACTCAGGCTGAGTTCATGTTTAAATTATTTTCTTGAAAATTCCATTTTCCCATCCAATGGGAAAAAATATAGAAATAAACCTCTCCTTCTAAAATTCCAATTTTCTCTGAAGTAATACATAGGTACAAAGTTTGAACATACGCTACAGAGTGTCTGAGTTCTTAATGGCCAAACACTGGGAAGGTGGTGGGGGGGAGGGTTGATGAATCTAGAATAAAATTTCAACAAAAAAGTACCATTGATACATGGGACAATTCCGAGCGGAAAAGAAGTTAAAACCAATTGTGTGTGTGTGTGTGTTTTTTTTTAAAGTGGTAAAGGTTTTTATCGAATAAGAAGGAATTTTTGAAAAACTGTTCAATAAGAATGTGATTTAATGATGTGTTTTTTTAAATTGACATAAAAGTCATTGGTTTTACCTAAGTCGTTATTGAAAATACAGCAAAGAATAATTTTTATTCATTGTATTTTCGTCAATCCTCACTTCTAATCTCTTGAAAAAAATCTCTTGTTTTGACTGGAGCTAATAGTCAACATTTAAAACTGTGCAAATATTTTATACCATCAAAATTTACTCTTTATGTTAACTTTAAACATAGATTTTGAATTTCGAACGTTACCTTTAAAATATAATTCTCAAAGGCCACTTTGTTATAAAATATTATTTCTAACATCACCATCGTTAAGTAGACAAAATTGTTTAGAAAAAAAAGAGTAATTAAATTCACTAACGTCAATGATAAAAGGGACTTAAAGGTCTAATAACGCAAAGTCTACCATTATACCGAATTATTTCACGAATTACGAAACTAAACGAGATGTGCTGCTCAGGTTTGGGTAACAACAGCAGTTCAGGGGCCATATTAGACCTCCTGAAAGTCCCTTTTGTCATTGACCTTTGTAATTTTAATCACAGTTTTCTCAAAGAATTTTTTTTTTTACTTTACTATGGTGTACTTATAATTTAATTAACTTAGAGGGTTTTTTTTTTTTAGTTGAAAGGTTTGGTGCAAGAAAAAGGCAGCTCCACTTTTTCTAGTATGTAGCAAATTATTAAAAAAAACGTTTTAAAAATGCAGTTTTCACCGAATCAAAAAAATATTCAGTCTTGTGTTAGTTTATGCGGTATCAAATACAACTGACCAGATTACACGCAAATGCATGTTCTCAGGTAAGTGCAATGGAATTATGAATTTTGGAGCTGCCTCCGTTTTGCTCCAAAGTGAATGAAAAACTTTGTAGGAACATTTTCTCCAGAATTAACCATATTTCACATTACAAAACAATTATTAACAAAGAAAGTACATCATTGGTATAATACATCAATATGTACAGTTCTTCTTAAGGCTTCCAGCTCTCCCTCAGTCTCCTCAGGATCGTTTGAAGCATCTGACGTCAACTGGTCCTAAAACCACATTTCGTTTTGCCCAACATACTTTCTGGCCAGCTCATTGACATCTTTTGACTTTTGGTCTTTAAGCGGGAAGAGACAACCATAAGCTTGATGATAGTGGTCCAGTGTTACGATAGCTGCAAGTCCTTGGTTGCGAATTTGCGCATTATCGAAAATAGTCATCCCTACGGTCACATTGCATTTAATAATCCTTTAAAGATATATGGCTGTTCATAGAGGAATATTTTGTGCTTAGTGATTAAATATTTATTGCTTGGAGGAAGAACGACCCAGCTCCATTTGTCGGATTTTTCTGGAACTAGCGCGTGGAGCTCCTTCATTCTTGTACCAAACGAAGCGGATTTCTCTTTTGTATGTGATAGGATGTGCAACTCAATAGGGGCACAAAGTGGAGCTGCATCCTTCTTGCACCAAACCCCTCAATTCCATCTTATTCAATAATAACCGTGACCATATAAAAAAAATGTTCGTAACTCCTTTTCTGTTCAGAATCGGCAAATAAATCAAAGAAACTTTTTTGTTAGGAATTTTACTTAGAATAAATCCCTCCCCAGAGTTTAGCCTTTAAAAACTGATAAATCCTGTATATTACGTATTTCTATTCTATCGTTGTTTGTTTTATTATTAGTTCTTATTACTTTGTAATATTTTACTATAAAGTGGGCACCCTTAATTAAATAATTAATTAAGGGGGAAAACCTGGCGGTTGAGCGTGATCTCAGTCAAATCGCCTACTTGCACAACCGTTGACCTAGAAACAGTGCTTTCCCTAAATAGTACTGAACCCAAGACCCTTCATGGGTTGTTGTGGTACAGTTTTTTTTTTTTTTTAATTTACCATGAATATTGAAAATTAAGCATGTTTATTTGTTTGTATTTTTTTTTATAGGCATGAAAACTACTTTATAATTATACATAACAAAGATTATTAATTACCAGGTCCTTCCCCGTCTCCATTATTTTTTATTTATTCTTTCAGTATTTCAATAATCAGTATTGTCATTATTATTAATATTACAAGTATAGAAAATACTTTAAGCCGAGTCTATATAAATTACTAAAAGGAAAAGCCGGAACGCAGCCATATCTCTTATCTACACAGCTCTACCCAACCTGTTACATATTTAATTTATTTTGACCAGCTCATTGCATTCCAAATTCCTTTCCATCACTCTATTCCGACATAAGCTCTCTCTAAGATCTTTCGCTCCACGTGGAATATTACTCACCAAAGATTGTAATAATTTTTTAATCTCATTCTTGATCGTATTTATTTTTTATTAAAATATAAAATTTTATATCAATTATTTGAGCCTCCCAGATAAAAATCCTCTCAATATTCACGCTGTTTTAAAATTGAATCTGACCAAGCCATCGAATCTGTCGCATCTGATACTCGGTATCTGCCCCCGGAACTCTAATCTCGTTGGTCCATTTCGATATTCTAGACTACATAAATGTCACTTTTGTTCGAAATCAAATGTCAGTTATCTTAAATATCAAGTGAAATATTGTATGAAGGACTTGATTTTGATGAAATTTCTTACAAATGGTGAGATACCATATATTACACCTCTCTACTTTTTATTTACTCAAAATTGTTTTTTTCCTGGAAAAATGTTTCTCCAATTAATAATTATCAAATTCTTTCATAGTTTATATTAAGATAATTCTTATAATAACTAACCACGAGAGACTGTTAATTATTTTAGAGAAACCATATTAAAGAAACTTTAGAGGAAGATATTTTAAAAAATAACGGGCATTGAAGCTTAATTAGACAATATACATGAGGGTAAGACCTACTTTAAATAAAAAAACCATTCAAAGGTACATTGGCACAAATTTGATGAAAAAGTTTCTGTAATATTTAGAAAAAGAAAAAAAAAATTACTTCTGACCAGAACTATTACATTAATAAATAGAGATATAGTAGAACTTAACTATACATAATATATGAAAAATCAAACAATGAATCTATTTAAAAAAAAAAATTGGTGTGTCCACTCACACGACTTTCCTACCTATTTCAGAAAAGTTTTTATATCTTCACATATGTCCATCAAGAAAAAAAAAAAAAAAAAGAATGAATTAGATTTATCTTCCTGAAAATTCACCAAAGAAAAGATTTGAGTACAATTTATTTGATAAATTAAAGCAATGTAAACCGACTTAAGGTAGATCAGTGTACAAATTTTAATATCCTTTAATATTATTGATCAAAAACTGTTTGCCATAGGCTAATTTTCTCAAACAATAATTTCTGTTAAAAGTAGAGGTAATAGTGAAGCTTGTGTGATGCAAGCAACAGATTTCCTTACTTTCACTAAGTTTCTGACACCAGGATATGTACCCATAATCTTACATTGGAAATTGAATAGCTGTAACTTCGTTAATAGTTGTCCGAAATGAACGCTTTTTTCATAGTTTTGTAGGGAATTTCACTCACTAAGGACCAATCGCTAAAAATTTGTTTTTCGGGCTCAGGGGGCTCTGAAACGTATAGATCCGGCGAAAACCGCATATCGGAAATTCGACCCGATCGCAAGAAAAAATAGAACTACTTTAACATTGATAAGAAATGAAACAAAATAATTGCTACTTAGCTTTATAAAAATAAAAAATAATAATAAAAAATTAAAAACTATAGGAGGAAAACAGTAAATGAAAAATATATTCTTCTGATATACGAACACCGATTAAAATAGATAGATTAAGAAATTAAAGATAAAGGATTAAACATTTATACACAAGTAACAAATTCCTTCCACTAACCGAGGACAACATATTTCTGACAGAATAAATTTGATATATACCAGTGTATTTTGCAAATATGATATCGAGGACAGGGTAAAACCAAAAGAAAAAAAAACAGCAAAAAAGAATGTGAATTTCAAAACTAGTAAAAAATATAATTAAATTTAAACGGGTTGGAATGGCCGAGCGGGTTAACTCGTTTCAAAATAAAAATATATAGATCTATGAAAATAAAAATAAAGTGCTTCTTTTATACTGGGATAGTATATTCGAACTTTCGAAACTTTATACAATGACGTTCCCCACAACATTTTAGCCAGTTAATAAGTCATCATACAAAATATTCTAAATCGTATACATTTGGTTTTCTCTTTAACTTTTTACTATATCTTGTTTTTTAACAACCCGATGTATACAGACTATAGTCAGTATACTAAGGCAGGGTTGTTGCCATGCTAGAGATTCGAGCTTTACGAGACTAGTTTTATGTTAGGTGGTAAGGTGTTTTTATGGGATAGTTATTAGTCCCATAATCCTCAACGTGGAAGATCAGGATAGACTGAGGGGTCTCTCACCTCTCTGTGAATCTCTGGACGAGAATGTTATCTTTCCCATGCGGGATTCGAATCCGCGCCGTATTGTTCAGTGTAGTAGGACAGCGCATGTCCTTCTTTTTTATTTTTTAGTTATTAGGACGTAGCGAGGTTGGCTGAAAATATAGTCCTCGACTCCGTGGGAATCATTCACCACCACTTGCATGGCTAGGCCGAGAGTTTTAATTTATTTATTTATTTCACTTCTCTCTCTTATGAGATAAAGAGAGAGAAGTGAGAGAAAGTGAATGTTAACTGTTAAAAAAAAAACAAAAAACAGCATGAACAATGAAATGAAGGGGAAAAAAAATGTAAAAATGTATATATATATATATATATATATTACTAATATAAACTTCTGTATATTTATATATAAGTTCATTTATTGTCCTAAGGATTGAAGAGTATGCTGTGTATACAGCAACCCAATATAATTTTATAAGCAATCTTTTATATTTTATATTTTCATGAAAATAAAGTGTTTCTCTCTGTCTCTATTTATTTTATATTTTCTGTAAATATTTTTGGAATGAGATATTACCCCATTATAATCATTGCCCACGTGGAAGAATTTTATATTAAACAATAAATAAATCAGTTATTATTATTTCCTTTTTGTTACGAAAATTTCCGATTGAACTTTTGGTTAAATCTTTACAAGTAGCAAAATCATACATTTTCTGATTTTTAAAAAAAAATTGGTGCTCGCATCATACAACTTTTATTTACCATCCTCTTGTTAGCAGAAATAAGTATTTTCAGACAAAGGGGAAGTGAAAGCAAAAATTATAAACGCTATATTTATTTACATTTCATTGTGGGTATTTTTATTTGGTTAATTACCCTTATATATACAAAATTTAATTTTTACATCGCTGTAATGTATTATATTAAATATTAAATAATGCTAAAGATAGCATTTATGAAAAATGTATATGTATAGGTACATAATATTGTCGCAGTCCGTGTTATATTAAGCTCATGTTACGTATAGAAGCCTTTTCTAATCTTTCGGTTGAGCTCGGGCGCGCTCGTATACATTTGGTTTCTCCATTACCACTGTTTTTCCTTTACGATCTTTTATCTCTCCTTTTGTTAATTATCAAAATCTTTCATATTTTATATTTAGCTATTTTTTATATTAAAGATTAATGTGAATTGATTCAATATTTAAAATAAAAAAAATTAAATGTACCATAGAGGAAGCTAGTATTGAAAATTAGCCATTTAAGCCATGTTCATTTAAGCCATGAGAACATCGATGGGAATAAAATCTCCATTATATATTATAAACTGCTAAATAGTAGACAGATATACTGTATTTTATCAAAATCGTTTGTATTGTTTTTGAGAAAATTTTAAAAAGGTGTTAAAGCTATGATATAAAGTACCACTTCTGGTTTGCCGATTTTGACAAAACTGCTGCTGTAACATCCCAGGCTTATTAAAATCTCAAATGCGTAATTTTACAAGTTTCGTACTTTATGTTTTTGGACTAGGCTGTTCACATACATACTCACTCACACTCTATTTTGTGGGGGTAATTCATTTGGATTCAGAGGAACTAAAAACGTGTATTTCAGTAAAAACAACTTAGATTCAAAAATTTTTACGATCGCAATACTTACCCTTACTATATATTACATCTAAGTTAAGGTAAAAAATAAAACTACTGACCTAATACGTTATGCGATACAGGAAGTTTCTTTTTCCTTATCGGGCAGATTATTTGGGTCAACATCTGTCCAGCTGTTTAACAATTCATGTTTCATGTTCAGGGTTTAATGATCTTTGTCGGAATTAGTCATGAATAAAATAGCAGGGTATCTTGCGTTTACGAGCTCATGATAACGGACAAAACTAATTGGGATCAACCTTAGTAATCTTTAAAACCACAAGCACCATAGTAGTACATCTATTTATTTTGTTAATGTAAAAAAATATTATTGATTGAAGGTAAATGATAAAATCAGCAACAAGATATTTGTTGTTTTCCTCGATCAATTCGTTCAAATAAATAGATTCAGAATAAAAAGCAACGTTAGTCTAGAGAGTTGGAAGAACACATTAAAAATAATATCTAGAATTCGTTTTCGTTTTTCAACTCCCTGGACTGGAGTAATGCAACTTTTCATTCTAAATCCATTTAAATCTGTTTTCCTCTTTAACATAGTTTTTACTTTTACTGTATATGAAACATATAAGTAAAAAGTAATCGGATTGTGATAAATTTTACAATCACATTTTAAGTAAGTACATTTTAAGTTTTTTTAAGTCCAATTAACCAAGTCTCACAAAATGGTCAGTGTCTATGTAAAAACCTTAGCTCAAAAAACAAAACAAAAAAAAAACATTTAAAATGAAATTTCATATTTCAGATAGGTTTATTCCTAGGATATCGGAGCGGGAAAGCTCGGTGGGTAAACACTTACTTCTAAAGCTCAATTTCCAGGTTTCGAACCTGGCTGAGAATAAGTAATTTTATAATACCTTTGGATCAATCCGTGGGCCGGGAGACCCGTATTGAGAACCTGGGTTCAAAAAAGGAAGAGTAGTGATGTAAATGTATAATATACCGTTGAAAACCAAATATTTTAGAAAAAATAATACTTGAAACATTAGCGATCCTAAGTGAAATAATCGCCAGGTTTTCTTCCTTAATTATTTATTTTATTAAGTGTACACTCTTTATAGAGGCTGAGTGTGCCTCACGAGGGTTTCCAGATCCTAGATTCGTTCCACGGCTGGTGTAACAGAATTAATACTTACATGCCACAACACAGGAGGATAGGATCACAGTTCCTTCGTCACTACCCTGCTTTAATTTAATTTTCGATATAACTTAAATCGGTAGATTTTTATCTTATAATATTTTTCCAATATATAGCTTTTCCCCAAAATTATTATTTTTTTAATTTCTTAATGATATTTACAACTGTATTAAAGAAATACATTTAATAAATTTGAACTTATGCATATAATGACGTGAAAAGAATTGTTGAGAAACTACCCAATGATAGCAGTCTAATAATTTCTACACAGTTTACGGAGTCATCTTCTTTTCAAGCACCTCGGAGGGTTATCAGGAATTGAAGATCAAGCAAGGTTAGAAACGAGAAGGTTGGGATGGTTCTGAAGTTTATTATGGAAGGATAGGTATCTGGATTGGGCCAGATATGAAACATCAAGCTCATTATGGATGGTTTTATTTGTAACAAAGTAGGGAGCATTGAGGATTTTATGAAGGATTTTGTATTGTAAGGATTGGATACGAGAGGAATTCGGTGGTTCAGTATAGCCCCATAGCTCAGCTCCGTAAGTCCAAATAGGCCTTATTATAGCCATGTATATGAGTCTTTTGCAATTAATTGGAAGTTTAGAGCGTTTGTCTAGTAAGTGCTGAAGTAATCGGAAACGTCGAGCGGTTTCTTGTCGTTCCAGTCAGCTATGAAAAGCATAAAATTATGAAAATTGTTTCGTTTCCAAAATTACCGATTAAATTTAGTTAATATATAAAATAATTGAATAACTTAAACATAGCGTAGATTCATTTTATTAAATCGGAGTATTAATATACGGTTAGGTCCTCTACAATATATCGATTAATATCGACTTGGGTAAAGAGGTGCCTGCCCAATTAGGGGTGACTTGATGAGGATAAATGCACTGATGCTTGTTAATAGACATTAATTGTCTTCGCTTTCACCCAACCCGGTATTCGGCCTGTTCTATCCTGCTCAGTTTAGTGTAGTATGGTTTACCAACCTCTCGTTTAGAAAATAAATTTAATATCATTTTTAAAAATATATAGGTATATATAAATAATTTTAAAAGTAAAAATTTCAAAGTTATCTGTATTAATGATAAACTAATATCGTTTCCTCTTCAAACTTAGCCATTTTTAACGTAATAGTCGCATTATAGCACGTGGTACAGACCCCTTTTTTATCAAATTATAAACATCCGCCTGAAGCTTCATGAATAGCTTCACGTCATCGTAACCTGCATCCATAGTCCAGTAAAATTAGGAATTGATACCCAAATTTAAAAAATGAAGATGAAACGACAGAAATTATTTGTTGACCTCAATATAATAACTGTTAAAAAGTCTCAAAGAATCCCGAGTCGGGTTTTGATGGGGAGAGGTGAAGAAGGGCAGAAAAAATTATTTTATTTTTTTTTAGAATATCTTAAAAACTATGAGATTTTTCACAAAGATTATTCAGCATAATATTAAAGTAATTTCAAATCTCTATAAACATGACTCTCTACATTTTTTAAAATAAAATCATAGTCTGTGGTACAGACCTCTTTTTATCGAATTATTAACATACACCTGAAACTCCGTAAGTAGTTTCATCTCATAGTAACCTACAACTATTTTATTTACGAAAACTCTTGGAATTAGAGATTTTTTCAATCTGAAGGGGGGGGGAGGACTTTGTCTATTTGATTAGTTACTAAAAACAAGTAAATACCCATTTCCTTTCGACATTTCCTGCTCATAAGATAATTTGAGCATAAAAACGATAAAAGGTGGCCTTAAAAAATATTGAGCCTTTTGGCGTGACCTACACCCCCAAAATGTCTAAATAACGAGTTTATCTAGGCCAAACGTTCCAATATTTTTGTAGTCCACATTTTTTCTCGATTTATTTATCAAATTATCTTACTATCCAAGTAGAAATCAAATGGGTATGTACGAGTTTTTAGTGCCTAATTAAATAGAAAACCTTTGCGGATCTCCAAAGTGAAAACGACCCAATTCCAGAAGTTTTCGGAAATAAAACACAAGTCCAGTAAAGTTAGGAGAAAAATAGTCTTACTCCAGCTTTAAAAAAACAAAATGATACGATGAGATGAAGCCATTCACGGAGTTTCAGGCGGATGTTAATAATTTGATAAAAAGGGTTCTGTACCACGGACGATAAATAATGCCATTCTATGGGATATCAGATTTTTTCCCTTCAACTTACTGTCGGAACTTAATCATTTTTCGTAGGATGTTTTGCGAAGATCCAGCAATATCCGTAGATCGGATGGGACACCTGAAGACTGACACTTTGTACAGAGGGTCCCTAAAGTTTAGATTAGACGGATCCAAGTTCAAGCCCCCCCCCCCTCCCCTTCCTCGAAACCAGCTAACTTTAAGACAATTAGGTAATAACGTCAAGCCAATGTGAAACTTAGCTCCTAATGTTTATCTATTGATAATCTAGTGTCTGCTTCTAACTTTTGACCGCTTTAAATTTACAATGAGCACTTAGTTTCTGTCCGGAGTGGAACCTCATGCCATACAATTTCATAACTTTATTTCTTAAGTCTTTTAAATATTCTTCCACAAAAGTAACCGCCAACTTAATAAGACAGTTTAAACTATTCTATTTTAAATTAATATTCTTCAAAAAGACACAAATACCTCCAAACATTCCAATTAAAAATATTTAGAATTATTACACACTCGCCCTCGTTTTCCCTCAATTTGAATACGGTTGCTAGTTACTGTTTGAGAGACTGGAGGTGAAATCGAAGAGACTTATGAACTTTTTTATAAGATTCATCTTTGGAATTACCAGGGGTTCTCATGTTTCCCACTGGTTTATCGATTGAAGTGACTCTGTCCTACTTCCTTACGAAAATCCTTCTTGGTGATTTCTTTTCCCAGGTCCCATGAACCAAAAATCCTCACTATATAATGGAACTCCTCACTCTATAATCCTCTGTCCTCTCTCTTAATACCAGATCTTAACCTATAGATTTATATATCCCTTCTCATAAAACTACATCTTTCAGCAATACCTTCGCCATTCGTGCTATCTCCTTTTGGAATTCTTTACCCACCTTCATTTTCAAACTTTTGTGCCTATGTAATCCTTAACGGATTCTGTAATTACATCTGCTCACTAACAATTAATCGACAAGTTTCACTTAATTGTATTTGATTTTTTTTTCTTTTTTTACATGTAATATATATAAAATGTACTAGTGTTAATTTGTCTACTCTATTGTCCAAGTATGATTGCAATATCAATTAAAATTAACATTCAAATGACAAGAACCTGTTTGTGTTTTGTCAAGTCAGACTAATGGACTAATTTTTTGTACCATGTTATTGTTATTCTTCGGGGATTTAGTCCCAGAATAAAATTATTTTTTTCATTTCAAGTGTCTCGATATGTTTCTAACACAACATTACATACTGTCCTAAGAATACCAAAAATACACGAATACAAAACATTTCATGACAATTTATGGGGACATAACAATCATTTAATATGAAGAATGGCTGTGGTCATCATGGTGTGCCATGAGGAGTTTGAAAAGCTCGTATATGAAAGAACTTCTGTAAAATTATTTTATTCTTGTCTGAAATAATACCACGAAAGACGTATTTTTCTTCCTCCTACCTGACATCCCAATATTATTGTACTACTCAAACAAGTAATTTGGCAGGTAATCCACTGATCGTCAATGTTGTATTCGACACGTGTGGAGAAGTATATAAAGTTAAAAGAAAAAATACTCTTTAAACTTTCTTCCTTTACACTTTTTTTTTTTTTTAACGGAGAATACGATTGAACAAAGACACCAGGGTAAATAAGTTGCATATACTAAATAATAGTTGAATAATAACTATCAACAATGTTACAAAATCATTTTTACTTTCATCAAGCTATGCATAATGGAAGCCTACAGTAAAGAAAAGTTTTTAAAATCTGAAAAAGTTGAAATTCAAGTTGTCATAGAAAATATACGTTATAAAATCTCATGAGTCAAAATATCCAAGTCTCACCTAAATGGTTTGAGTTTGAGTAAAAGTAACATAGCCCAAACGAAAAGTCGTACGAAGTTGAAATGTCATATTTAAGTTAATTACATGCCTGGGATATTACAGCAATTATTTCGTTACAAACCACTTTCCGGTTGTGCCAGCTTGTTAATTTTACCCAAAATCAGTCTTGTACACTTTTGCATTTAACTCTTCTAATGTTTCATTCGGACTTTGTAAGGTTTCTTCTATCTAAAAAATTACAGTAATATCTCTATAGTAATAAACTAATAGATAACTGTGAGACTCTTTCGCAAAACCAAGACCTAGACTAAGACTGAGTTTGCAAGACCAAAATTCGTCTTAAATTTCGTCGTAAAATTCGTCGTAAATTTGGTTTTACACATTTCTCCAAATTTTCTTAGTAATACCTTTAACGATCATGACTTGACTCGTTAAACTGTTATAAAATTAAATGAAAACGTTTATATTGAAAATAGTAGATATTAAAATTATCATAAATTACCAGTGGATCTTATAATAGTCAATTAGAAAGAATACCTTTGAAATTAGATGAACCATACTAACCAAGACATCAGAGAGTGCAAATTAAACTGTATATAACTCATTTTATATTGCGCACTTTGAAATGTATTTAGTATATTTTATTACATATATCTTGGACTTTACAAGTGTGTGAAATATTCGCTAATACTGTTATTTATGGAAAAACCCAAACTACCAAACCACGAGTCTCTAAATATACAAATGAATAGTTAATTTTCCAACGTTTTGCCAATCCAGGCATCAACAAGACCGAGACAACTAAGATTGCTTATATGCAGAAAGAAAAAAGAATAATAAGAAAATTATATTATGGCTGTAGACATCTCACGAAGATATCCAAATACATACTGAAGGAAAGATAAGGTTCTATTAATATTGCTAAAGAAGGTTATATTGAACAGTTGATTAACAGGAATATAATGAAGAAAATAAAATATATAATAGTATATTCCTAACTAAAATATATTAATAAAAAATGTGTTGAATTCGCTTTATAATTTGCTTTGCGAATTGTTTTCAATAAACTTTCATTTATTACAATTATAATAGTTTATTAATATTTTATAATTTTTATTCTGAATCAACGGATTATAATATAGTTTGCATACCATCTATAAAAATGTCCAAATTTTAGAAGATAACTCTTCCCAAAGTGGATTACAGACGCTGAAATTAATTGGGGAAGTTTGTCGGACAACTGGTCCCGAAAGTTTCACGGGAAAATAAGTCACGTTATACCGAAAGACACGAACTTCCGAAAGTATAACACAAAGTTATTTAAAAAAAAAACTGTTAAGACACTCGAAGACTGTAAGAGAGAACGGTGACAGTCTCTATTCATGTTATGGATAGGCTAAGCCCCGACTGTCGTAACATTAATATGCAATACCATTGATCCCTTGATACTGAATTCCATCCAGTGTTGAGGATTAGCAGGAGCGATAAATTATATAATGATCTCTAACTCGCTAAATCGTCATCCTATAAATTATTCAACCTTAAGCTATCCAAAGGTATTTAATAACAATGATATAAAAATATATATTCAATATTTGATAGTTGACCGTTGCATTATAAAGGAAGGTGATGATCCGGCAAAACTGTTTTTTTGAAATCCAACATTTCGACCCGACTTTGCAGGTCTTCTTCAGGGTTAGAACGGACAAAACACAACAAGATATAGAGAATTGTAGAAGTTACATAATATTAAGACAAAAAAATTATAAACAATGTGAATAAATGTATTTATTCACATTTTTTTTGTCCTAATATTATGTAACTTCCACAATTCTTTATATATGTTTGTATCTTGTCCGTTCTAGCCCTGGAGATGACCTGCAAAGTCGTATCGAAACGTTGGCTTTTGACAAAATAGTTTTGCCACTATTTAGGCTATTTATGACCGCCACCCAGGAACATCTCCTTCCTTTAAAAATATACATGTATTAACAAATTAAAAAAGAATTAAATAATAAAAAAAATTGTTCGTGAATTCTTCGCAAAATAGGATAACATGACAGAGTACAAGTGCTTAATTATATCTGTTGTAATCACCATAAAAACTTGTAGAGAATTTTAGTGTAATCTTTACAATGGCTTCGAAACCTTTAACTCTTTCTCTATTGGATTATTGGATGAGGAGAGTAGCAGACTCAGGATTTAATTTTTATTATTAAGCCAAATAGGGCATGAAAAAAATTTTGTCAACAAAGATAATGTGATAATTTGGATGTGTGCGTTAACCGACACCTTAAAAAACAGATTTGAGAGGTACAAGATAAATGTCATTAGCATGAAAGTCAGAACTATCTTGGATTTGAAACTTAACGAATAGAGGAGAATGAAAAATAAAGAACAGATACAAGAAACTGGTCAATCAAAATCTTATTATATGAACGGAACGGTGGTTAGGATGGGTGGAACATTAACTCGGAGCGATCCGTCAAGAATATGTACTGTGTAGTCCATAGATAGGTAACCTTTACCATTTTTAGGTAATCGTCAGATGCCGCATTAAGGTTAGGCAGTAATAATTTAGTCCGCCATAATTTTTTATATTTTACTATTTTTTATGGGCTTAACCGAAAGACATGAATTAATGAAAGTGTAACACAAAGCTATTTAAACTAACAAACTGCTAAGACACTCCAATTTGACAATATTTTAAATACGAGAAATTATAATATGTGTCCTCCATCTGAGGACCAGAGTGCTGAACCGTTAATAAAAGAACCGAGTAAAGAGAAAGTTGAAGTAGCTGTCGGAAAATTAAAATCGTATAAAGCTGCGGGAACCGATAATATTCCTAGTGAACTAATTAAGGCATGCGGATAAGCTGGGGTTTATAAAATACATCAGTTGGTTAAAAAGATTTGGGGGAATGAGATGTTACCTGAAGAATGGAAAGAATCCATTCTTATTCCGATTCACAAAAAGAATCCGAGGACGGATTGTAATAATTATTGAAGAATTTCACTCCTTCCGGTATGTTATAGAAAATTCACTTTAATCTTAACTAATCGAATCGAGAAATACGCCTAGAAAATTATCGGTGACTACCAATGCGGGTTCAGACGGAACCATTCGACTATTAATAAATTATTTTCTTTACGGAAAATATTGCAGAAAACAGTAGAATACTATTGTTCACCGGCCGTATATTTCAAAAAGGCTTACGATTCTATTGACCGCCAGAAAATGTATAATATTCTAATCGAGCAGAGGATTGCAAAAAAAAAAAAAAAATACTAAATCTAGTCAGGATGTGCTTGACATAAACAATAAAGAAAGGAGATTTATCCGAAAAGTTTGAGTTCAAGCTGGAGGATGTTGAGGACGATCTGAGGCAGCTGGGCGTTCGAAGGAGGGAAGTAGCCCAAGACCTTGGAGATTGGTTGGCTGTAGTTGAGGAGGCCCGGGTTCTTGCTGGACCGTAGCGCCATTACAATAATAATAATATATGAGACAAGTTATATTTCTTATTCAAAAAGAAATAATAATAATAAGGCTTAGCGAACCCGAAGGTTCGATGCCGACACAACCAATCGCTTGTCACACACCTCCCTCCACCGTTCGCCGTCCAAACTCAGTCCCTTCAGATCTGCTTTAATGCAATCTTCCCACCTTCGCTTCGGTCTACCCCTCGGACGCTTACCATTCGGCACAGCAAATATTAACCTTTTAGGAATTCTCTCGTTACTAAGCCCAACAACTTTACAAGCCCATTTGATTCGCCGCGATGAAATTACCTCAATTATATTACCCGGATACAGCTCACGCAATTCGGCGTTGTGTAACCGTCTGAACTCTCCGGTTAACTCATCCTTCTTCGATCCGAATATTCTACGCAATACTTTATTTTCAAAAACCTTAAGACGCTGCTCATCCCTTAATGTAAGCGGCCAAGTTCATAGGTGCTTTAGTGGATTCATGGCGCAAGTTGAAATTCAAAAAGAAATAACTTGTCATATTTTTTTTTATCTACACAACTTCATTCCTTGGTCCCTCTATCAATGATTCGCTTATTAGCAATGTTTCCAGACACGAGACAACTATCTGTTCTCAAATTATTTTAAATTTAAGCTTCTATGTTCTCTGTTAGACTTATAGTTTTGTTTTCTATTGTTGTCGCAGACGCTTGAAGATGAGCTCTAAGGGCGAGGAGCCGAACTCGGGCTACGGCTCGGGGGACGAGAGCTCGGCCCTCCTGGCCAAGAACAAGCCGGTGCTGATGCGGCAGGACTGCACCACCTCGCTGTCTGTCCAGGCCGCGCCGCACCTTTCCGGCCTCATGGGCACCTCCGACGAGAGCACGGGGCCGCCCGAGGAGGCGCGATCGGTCCCCGACATCGAGATGCACTGCCGCTCCAGGCCGCCCCATCTCGCGCCTCACAGGTAAGTCGAGTTCATGTATACATATATATATATATATATATATATATTATATATTTTTTTTTTTATTATTATTTCTCTATGTGGAATCCCACGCAAGGATCGTTTATTTGATTCAGCTTCATGCTCCATGCTTTAAAGACATACTACATGGATTACATTTGTTTAAAAAGTTTTCTTTTCTAGTTTTAGATGATACGAATTTTTAGTTCAAATTTATATGAATATACATAACAAAAACATAAATAATAAGCACACAAAATAATAATAAATCGGAACCAAGCATATTAAACACAGAAATTCACAATTCAGCAAAGCCAATAAGAAATCACCTACGCTGCCCATCACTGGTAAGTAATTCGAAGTCGATAGATCTAATAAATTTAAGGAAGTCTGTCTTGAATTCATTGAATAACTTTTGTTCCGTCCCAGGCCAATTTCCAATTTTGATAACTTTTTATTAACTCAAATCGACATAAGTCTGTTTGTATAATGATGAATCTTTTAAGATATTGTTTTGTATTCCCATGTAAGTACTTGCGTAAGTTTGTAGTCATTGCTGTGAATGCGTATGTAATTGTGAAGTGAAATGTGTGGTATAAATCTGTGTAAGCTTGGTGACATAGCTGAGGTCACCCATATGCGATGACATCTTTTGATGAAATCCGATTTTAAATTCATCTTAATATAGAATAAAGGAACTTGATGATACGATAGCGGCAAATCGCTTTTAGCTGCTTCTCTTGCAAGGCAATCGGCTCCGTTCATTACTCTCCCATAATCCCACTATATATATATATATATATATATATATAAGATAAAGACCGGAGACTGGCGGTATCAGCCTTAATACTATCTGGTAATGTAAATAAACAGGCTAAGTGTATATAAGGAGGCTTATGGAACGAATAAAGCAGTGTTATTTCAGAAGTCGTGTATGTTACATCTTTTCCCTTTTCCTTCTTTTTTTTTGTTTTCTAAGTCCGACGACGCTTAACTGGTGCCGAAACCCGGGACAACGTCAGGGAAGTAATTTTTTTTTAAGTAGATATTTTTTTTTGGTGTTTAAGGAAAAGGTGAAATGCCGACAGAAGGACTGATTAGACCGGGAGTACTAAGCGTACCGGAAATTCCTCAACCTCAGGATATTCCACAGATTAATCAGGTACCCCAGATCGCGCCTCAGGTACCTCAGATACCTCAAGTCCCTCAGGTAGCACAGATCCCTCAGATCCAGGAGATCCCTCCATTACCAAGGGACACGTTGGCAGAAGCACACGCCAATGCCTTGGAATGGATGAAAATAAGAGCAACAACCACGCAGGACTTACGGAGGGCCATTGCGGACCTGGAACGATTCGGAGGCGAGGTAGGCGAGCTCAACCATTTCTTGAAAGGCGGAGATCGTCTTATGTCAAGAATCGAGGTGAAGGTGGCGGAGGACCTGGTGAACCTAGGGGACGCTGAAGAACTAAAAGCAGCTCTTGTGTGCCGAGTAAGGAGGAACGTCCTGAACCAGATCCAAGCGGACGAGGAGACTCCGTGGCCGGTGATTAAGGAGCGGCTGAAGAAGGCTTTTGGAGGAGGTAGGTGGACACCGGAAGAGGACATATTCCAAATGTTTAGGGAGCGGCGGGCCCAACGACAGTCAAGGGGGCAATATGCGGGAGTACTCGTGGCGAAGTACAATCGCATAACCGAGAAGATGCGGGAAACAATGAGCGTGGGAGAGGTCGAAGCCAGGATGGAGTTTCTGTCGACAATATTGAAAGTCCAGCTGGCTAAAGAAACGGGGAAGAGGGACGGACTGCCCAGAGAGCGATCGTTCCTCGAATGCGCCCAGGAGATGATCGACCTAAGTGCCAGAGAGGAGGAGACACGGATGGATGTGGAAGAACCGGGTTGGACCCGGGTGACGGATAGACGACCATGGACAGCCCCGACAGGTTGGAAGAAGAGGGACACCAGGCAGCCGAGTGGAGAAAAAGCCCCGACGAGGGAAAGAAGATCGGGACAGTCGTCGAGGCCGAGGAATGGGCCCCGGAGGGAAGAGAGAAAATGTCACGGGTGTGGGAAGCCGGGACATTTAGTAGCGCAATGTCCGCGCACCAGATGCTTCGAGTGCGGGACGGAAGGGCACATAGCAAGGCAGTGCCCATACATATTTCACAGGAGGGAGAGACCTCAGGACGAACCCATGGAGGTGAATGTGCAGAGGATGAAGAGACGAGCCAGGGTACATCAGCGGGACGGATCTTCGGAGGAGGCAACCGAGGAGTCAGGAGCGTCGGGAACGGAGACGGACGAACCAGGCAGCAGCGGAGGGGAAGGAGGTAGGCGCAGCCAACGGAGTGAGCAGCGACGAGCGGCGGCAGAAAGGAGGAAGCGGGACGACATCTGAGGAGTGTGTCGGCAGAGAGGCGACCGCACAGCAATATGCAACAACATCCGAGGTAAGCCATGCTGGTTGCCAATTATCGAAGTAGACGGGGGAGTAAAGTGTCTTGTGGACACGGGTAGCTCGAGCACTATTATGACTCGAAGGGCGTTAGGAAAAGGGTGCGGGAGCGAGAGGGTACTCCGGATACAGAAATGTGACTGCCAGCTGATCACTCTGGGTGGTCCCTGTAGTGTAGAGGGTGAGGCGACAATTGGGCTTGATCGGTGGACAGGGAAAGAGGGTGAGCTAACGGTGCATGTGGTAGAGAACATGACTCGGGAATACCAAGTCATAGTAGGGTGCGATTTGTTAGGTCAGGTAGGGGCGAGCATTAGAAACCGTAGAGGAGTCTGGAGCGTTAGGTTAGGAAAGAGGAAGTTCGGATGTATAGGGGTCGCGAGAGAAAGAAGGGTGCGGATAGGAGCGGTGGACAGAGTGGAGGACTGGAGGAAGTTGCTACAAGAGGAGTTTAGGGATATCTTCTTCAGGGAAGGTGAGGTATTAGGAGTAACAGGGAGGACGGTGCACGAAATCCCACTGAAACAGGAGAGGGTAACTTACGTGAAAGAGAGAAGATACCCGCAGGCGTTGAGACAGCATATTCGGGAGGAGCTAGATAGTCTAAAAGAACAGGGAATCATAGTTGATAGCACCTCACCATTCAATAGTCCCCTGTGGGCGGTGAAAAAGAAGGCAGCGCCGGGGGATAATAAGGAAAAATACAGGGTGGTAGTAGACTATCGCAAATTGAACGATAACACGGTAGACGAGAAGTACCCGATCCCGAGATTCGAGGATATACTCGATAGGTTGAGTGGGGCCGTGGTCTTTAGCACGCTGGATCTCAAGGCGGGATACCACCAAATACGGATGCACCCGGAAGACCAACACAAAACAGCGTTCACATTTGAAAGGGGGCATTATGAATTCACCAGGATGCCGTTTGGTCTGAAGAATGCGCCCATAACGTTTCAGCGTCTGATGGACGAATTTTTGAGGGGCATCGATGACTCGGTATGCCAGGTATACATGGATGACCTGCTGATTTTTAGCAGAACGGAAACCGAGCACGTGGAGCATCTGAGGGCAGTATTCGAAAGGCTCCGGCAATTCGGGCTGAAATTGTCAAGCGAGAAGTCTCTGCTGGGACAAACGCGGATCAATTTTTTAGGCCACACTATCTCTAGCGAGGGGGTCAGACCGGATGCGGCAAAGGTGGAAGCAATCACGCGGATGGCGGTACCAAGGGACGTCAAGGGGATTCGTAGGCTTCTCGGGACGCTGAATTATTACCGGAGATTCGTACCCGAGATGGCAGAGTATTTGGTACCCATTAACAATTTGTTGAAGAAAGGCGCGAAGATTGTGGTGACACCAGAGATGGAGAATAACATTCGAAAATGTATGAATAGGTTGCTGACGGAGCCGGTGTTAGCGTTTCCGGATTTCGCGAAGCTTTTTAATATAACCACTGATGCGAGTGAATACGCGCTAGGGGCCGTTTTGTCCCAGGGGGGGAGTGAGGGTGAACGACCGATAGCATACGCGAGCCGTCGGCTTACGGGTGCGGAATCAAGGTACAGCGCTTTGGAGAGGGAGCTACTCGCGATAGTATGGGCTATCGACCATTTCAGGCCATACGTATTCGGGAGAAAATTTCGAGTCCATACCGACCACAAACCCCTCCAGTGGGTAGGAAAACTCAAGGAAACCTCAGCTAGGGTCACAAGATGGAAGGAGATCCTAAGCCAATACAACATAGAGGTGGTGTATAAGCCGGGAAAGGAAAACGTGGTGGCAGACTGGCTCTCGAGGGCCATCATGATCAACGCGGTTGAAGAGGACAGGGGAGGACCATCGCAGGACGTGCGGCAATTCTTGAGGGAATGGACTCCCGATGGCGAAGGGGCAAATGACACCGCAGGGATTGAGGACAGGGGAGATTCCCCAGAAGAGGAGAGCTCAGCGGAGGAAAGGGCAGCGGAGATGGAAGAAATAGAGGAGATCGTGAACGACAAACACCGTCAGGTGATTTGGAAGACACGAACAACCGGAATCATGAAGATCGATTTCAGAAGGTACGGGAGAAGTAGGATCCGCGTCATTTGGTCGCAGCCCGGGGTCAGCGAAGAACAAATCTGTACGGCACTGAGGGATGCCTCGGAAGCGGGTAAAACGCACTACCTATACGTAGGAAACAATACGGTATGGGATAAGATCAAGCGAATGTGGAGGTCCGAGCGAATAGGCGTGGACAGGACATTCATCCGGTGTAAGTATGCTGTGGAGACGATACAGGACGAAGAGCAGCAGCAAGCAATCACAGTAGCATATCACCAGGGGAAAACCAATCACCGAGGCGTTAATGAGACGCTGCAGGCATTGCGTCGGAAGTATTTCTGGTGGGGCATGAAGAGGTCCATCCAGGAAGTCATTGGGAAATGCGAGATATGCATGCGCACAAAATACGATCGACACCCCCCCAGAGGAGTTCAGGAGGAGACACCTACAGGGAATATGCCGCTACAGGACCTTCAGATTGACACGTTTACCTGGAAAGGGTTTAAGTGGGTCACGGTAATCGACATATTCAGCAAGGTGGCGATGGCATACCAAGTGATGGAGAAGTCAGCCAATGCAGTTGCGGAAGCCCTACAAACCTGGGTGCAGTTCTATGGGGTCCCCGAGAGGATTACTTCGGACGGTGGTAGGGAGTTCGACAATGCCGCGATTAGGGAGGAGGTGAAGCGATTGGAAATTGCGTGGCATTATAACACCCCAGGACATCCTAAAGGTAGAGGCGGTATTGAACGGCTGCACAGTACGTTAAGCGACCACGTCCGTGTATATCAGGGTGAAAAAGGGTTGGAGCCGGATGTGGCAATGAGGAAAGCGGTAACAGCCTATAACCACTCGATCCACTCCGTAACGGGGTTTTCACCCATGGAAGTTCTATTCGGGATGCGCAGGCCAAGGCGGGATTATGGGGAAACTACGCTTACCGAACCGTTAGTGGATCAAATTCTCAGCAATAGGGTAGAGGTAGAGAAAACATGGGGAAAGATAACGGCGAGAATTAAGCGGGAAAAGCAGAAGCGGGTGGAAAGGCAGAATGTACAAGTTCGCGACCAAATGGGGGAACTAAAAATAGGAACAATAGTTTACCGGAAATTGGGAACCAACAGAGGGAAACAATTGCTACGGTACGAGGGTCCATTCAGAGTGGTTGTTATTAGGGAGCATAACCTGGTAACTATTGAGAGCGTGAATGAGCCCAGAAAGAGGAGAACCGTTCATATCGAACAATTAAAGCTCCCAATGATAGAGTCGGGACATAGGCCTATGGATTCGTAGTACCCTCACCGCTGTAGATAAAACAGAGGAATATGTTTTTTTTGTGGCTGTCAAAACAAAACAAGTTGTAAAAGATTTTTTTTTTGTTTTTTTTGTTGTATTATTTCATGTATAGAGGAAATTGTGTTTTTTTTTGTTGTTGTTAGGAGTTCTCAAGTGGTAGGAGTTCTAAAGTGCTGTGTTTAGTTTCAGTGTTTTTAATTATTTCTTCTGTATTTAATATTTTTCCAGTTGAACTATTTTATTTTCTTTTAAGGATATACTGTAAAACCAATTGTAAAGTGTTAAGGCTGGTCACCGTGGGCTCCGATCTAGCAATATTTAAGTTTCCGAAAATCCTGTTCGTAAACTGGTGGGGGGGAGATAAAGACCGGAGACTGGCGGTATCAGCCTTAATACTATCTGGTAATGTAAATAAACAGGCTAAGTGTATATAAGGAGGCTTATGGAACGAATAAAGCAGTGTTATTTCAGAAGTCGTGTATGTTACATCTTTTCCCTTTTCCTTCTTTTTTTTTGTTTTCTAAGTCCGACGACGCTTAACTTATATATATATATATATATATATATATATATATATATATATATATATATATATATATATATATATATATATATATATATATATATTGTTCGTTTTATACTGAAATTACCATATATTCCTCCTTATTACCGGAGATTGGTGTTTTATTTAAAAAAAAGTTATTTATTTATATTTGATATGTATATCTATGATCGGAAATTCTCATTTATATATTATTTGTATTTATTTAACTATATACTTAAATCGTATAGTTAAATCAAGTAGCTCATTCACAATAAAATTAAAAAAAAATAACCCAGCAAAATACTATAAATCAATGTATATAAACAAAAAGAAATTATTCAAAATTACAACTTACATACTTTTATAAAATTCATTCAATGATGGCAGATTCTCAGAGCTTCTTATTCAGCAGCATCACTGGTCGAATGATATGTAGAAATTGAGCCTTTCCACGCTTTTGGTTTGATCAGTCCTGGTAAAGGCATGAACTTCGGGCAGAAACGTCGGCAAATGTAAAAATTAATATTATTATTATTTATTTTTGCTATTTTTTATTTTGACTGAGCACTCCAACCTTCCTTCTCTTCAATTATTTACTATAATCAACCATCAACCCACAAATATATAGAAATAGTTTTGACATAGAAACCTGGTGTACTCATGATCTTAATTTAACCATTTTATTTGTTGTGTTATAATTAATTGTAGGTAGTTTGTATGGGACATTCCACGAAAGAAAAAAAAACAAATTTTTATTATGAAAACCCTCAAATACATAATATATAACAAAAATGAAAAACGATAACGAAAAAAAAATCTTCTTATAGAAATAAAGTTTTTCTAAATAAAATAAAATAAATTAATTAATACTAAAAATAATGAAATAATACGGTAAGTATATTACTCATAGAGTTTTTTTTTTGTTCTGTTGGCATTACAGACCATGTAGATCTTTTGCCACCTTAACAAGCCTGCTCCATCTCTGCCTGTCTTGGGCTATTTCTTTCCATCTATCTGCACGCAGCTCTATTGTATCATTGTTGTTTCCATCTATCCATCTATTTGGCGTTCCATGTGGCCTTTACCTTCTATTGTAAGGTATTAATTGTCACTTAGAGCCTTCCAGACGGATTGCTACAAGCTACAAACTCCAATCATCTTAACACCCTCCTTCATATATTCAATATTCAGTCAATATTAACTAGTAATAGAGAATTATAAATATTAAATATACTTAATTAGAAAAAAAATTCAAATCTTGAGTACACTTTTAAACATGTGTTTACTCATTATTTTTCGATGTTTCCATTAAAAAAAAAAGAATATTTTAAAACATTATTATATACCACTTTATTTAATAATTATAGTTAGTTATGAAGTCTAAAATGCCAAATCTGATTTGAAATTTTTTTTTCTTTCACATTTAAATTTACAACATCCCTCTTTTATTTTTGTATTTTCTAACACATACTTTCGTTTTTTATACTTATTCAACACTTGAGACCATCGGATCATTGTTTATTTTATTGCATATTGACTTGGACAAGATGAGCAGTCAAATATACTTACACTGAACAAACAATGTTTAAATATACTCAGAGGAGGGGATATTAACAAAGTAAATATTGTTTCTAATTGGAACAGAGTTTGTGCGGGTATAATGAATTGCACAAACAGTGCATTCCATCTTTCCAACATAACATCGATTCTAACAATTGTAATTATTTTTTTTAATGAACTGATCAAACTGACTTGGTTGATTTATTGATTTGTTCTTTTTTTTTTTATTTAAACTTATTTGCACATTTCTGTGTTATTGTAGGTATTTGAAGTATGAGTATTTTCTTCCCTGCATCAGTCCTGATCAGCTGTTTTTGTGTAACCTTTCTCTTATGTTTTTTTCAGTGTGTTTTTGGATGGCTTAATGGTGTGATGGCGAAACGTTGGCAAGTTAACTGTTGATGAGTGGCTTTACAGTTTGGATTGTTCCATTCATAATGTATCTTTCCCAGCTTTTTGCTTATTTTAGTATATAGATAGATAGATAGAAAGTAAACTTTATTCTGGGACAAGGTCCCTTATGAATAACAGATATGAACAAAAAAATAAAAATTACATTAATCAATATTAAAGAATATATACAGTATCTTCAGTGAAATTAAATTAAAACAAGTAAAAATAAAATACAATTTTGAGAGAAAACGAAATAAAAAAAAACATTATTTAATTAAAAATAAAAATTAAATAAGCATGGGTTGATTTTTAAAATTAAGACTCAATAAATTTTATCAACCATTCACCTCAGTCAAAATCTGTTTCACAATATTTATTTTATTGTATAACGTCATTTTGGGATGTGAGAAGGAATTGGTAGAGATGATATTTAAATGAGGACAAGGAAGAGGCATGGCGGATTTCAGATGGCAAGGAATTCCAGAAGGCAGTGGATCGAGCAGTAAAGGAATATTCAAATCTCTTAGTTCTATGGGAAGGGATATAAAGGTCGGAACGACGGTATCTTGTTTTCTGGGAGTGGACCACTGGTTTAAACTGTAGGAGGCTGTAGATGTAGAAAGGGTGTCGGGTGTTGATCATTTGGAATAGGAAAGATCCAAGGAAATATTGTCTGCGGAAAGAAGGGTAGAGCCACTTTAACTCGTCGTAAAGGTGGGACACATGAGATCGCCTTGATGTACCGAAGACAAATCTTAAGCACGTATTCATGAGTCGCTTCAATCTATCCTCGAGTACCATCGGGATGCCTCCGTACACCACACAGCCGTAGTCAAAGTGGGAGAAAATGAGAGAGGATACAAGGAGCTTGTGGATGGGTTGTGGGAGTAGGTGGCGGGAGCGATGAAACAGCTTAAGGGTACCTATTGACTTACGGGAGATGAGGGCGATATGGGGTTTCCAGGAGAGGTTTTCATCTATGGTGATTCCTAGGTTTTTAACGGATGAACTGAATGTGACAGGATGATCGTTGATGACTAAAGGAGGAGGGAAGGAGATGGATTTAAGAATAGGACTGGAACCTATAATAATGGCCTGAGTTTTCATCGCATTTAGATTTAAATTATTCAGACTTGCCCAGGCACTGATCCTATATAGGTCTGCCTGAATATTGGCGAACGCGACTAGTAGCTCAGAAGGATGAAAGGAAAAATATATTTGGGTGTCATCAGCATATAAATGATGTGAACAGTGATAGATGGATTTGGAAAGATCATTTATGTAGGAATTGAAAAGGAGAGGGGAAATGCTCGAACCCTGGGCCACTCCAGAGGACAGTGTAAGAAAGGAAGATAGGAGTTGGTTTGGAATGCTGACTGCTTGAGTTCTGTCGGATAGGAAAGACTGCAACCAGAGGATAGAGCTGTTGGAGAAGGATAGAGATTTTAATTTAGTATAGAGTATAGAGTGCTCTAAGGAGTCAAAAGCTTTGGAAAAGTCGAGAAGTATTAACACAGTTTACATTTTTTCGTCCATTGCGGTATGTAAGTCATTGGTAATTTTTAGTAGGGCGGATTGTGTGGATATATATATATATATATATATATATATATATATATATATATATATATATATATATATATATATATATATATATATATATGTATAAATTTCATGATCCATGGTGTAAAATAATAATGGTATTTAATTTCTTTTTAAACGTTTAACTATTTAAAAAAAAATGCTGAGTTTTTCTGTAACTGATAGAAGAAAAGTAAGTAAATTTTTCTCTTGGATATTGAATCCCCTAGAAATAATAATAATTTATAATATAAGTGACATCTGTCTTGCGAAAAATGATAAGAAATGATTAAAATACATAGTGGTGTAACATAGGGGTAGGGTGGCCGAGCGGGCTAATGCGTGTGCACAGACTGCCCGTTGCTCGGTAATCCGGATCAACAAGTAATCTGATAAATAATTACGAATCCGGTATCGGGGGGAGGCGTTTATCTCTGGTGTTCCTCCGCCCTCATCGCTGGCCCGGAAAAACCTCGTATAGCCAAAAAGGCGAGGAAGATAATGATTCAAAAGAAAAGTTTAATAATTAAAACTAACTAGTTATGAAAGGACATTAATCCTTTTAATAATTAATGCATTCCCTAACCTGATTTTTTTTTTTGTTGAGTTAAATCGAATTTCAAAAATTTAAACAATGGCCTTTTTTCCAAATTTCAGATTTAATTTAAAAATAGTTAAAACGTTCAATTGGAATATATTATAATGAGTGAGTTTTCTTTAGAAAAATAAATAGGTTCAGTTTAGACTAAGTTAAAAATCTTCCCCATTCACTTGTTCTAGTGTAGAATTAAAAAAAGAAAAAGTTCTAAGGGTATTGTTAAGCAACCTGCATAAGCTTCAAAGATAAAAATGAAAGACGAAAATATTCAAAAGAAATCCTTTAAACGAACGCTACTTCAATGAACTTACTTCCATCAATAATCTTTTTCACTTTTTTCTTTTGTATAGAAATCCATTCAAGAACAACCAATTGTCTTTAAAATGCAATATCAATCCTTTAAAGAAAGTATTCTTAAGTTTTACTAATTTATGTTTAAGAATCAGAAGATCTTAAAATTTAAAAATTAAGTACAAATTTTATCCTACTTGAAGACTCGTTAGTCGTTATTATTGTAAATTGTTGCTATAAGAATTAATTATGTATTCATATTATTTTTTTCACAATTATTTATCATTGAAACGGAGTAGCTAGTGGTAGGGCACTAAGCTTCAATGCTCAAGACCCAGATTCAGATAACGGCTCATGCCAGAAAAATTATTTATTCTGTTACATTTAACGTGAAACGACCTTGAGGTGGAAAGACCCGGCCTCTACAAAGTGGTTAACCGTAATTAAACAATTGATTAAGGGGAAAAAATGGCAGCTGAGCGTGATCCTAGCACGATCTCCTCCCTCCACAACCGTTGGCCTTGAAACTATACTTTCCCTAAATATTATTGAACCCAAGACCCTTCATGGGTTGTAGTGGTACAGGTTTTTATTATTTATTAGTTCGAGTTAATTATAGGATGAACAATATTTAATGAAAACCTGAGGTTGTACTTTTATGAAATTAATTTTTAAAGACTTCCATTCTAACAACTTCTGTGAAAATTTTTAGAAAAAAGTCCTAAAGAAGTTTTCACTTCAAAAAGTTCCATTTTAACAATTGTAAGAAACTTTGTTGCAAAAAAGTTCCAGATTTATAGTAGAACCCTTATTTAAAAAAAGAAAAAAAAAAAGAAATTTCAATAAAAAATAAACAGTAATTGGGCTAAAATCGTTATAATTTGTTCTAAATGAATTACAAATGATTCTAATGCGTCGTTTTTTTGAGCCGGTGTGAATAAAATTTTTTTTTTAGATATACTTTTTAGCGAAATCGTCAGCACTTTTAAATAAAAGTTTATTTATAAATAAAAGTTCTGTAAAACATTTACTTCAAAATTTGCAAGGGAAAAAGTTCTCGCTCCAAAACAAATGAAAAATTATCGATAGTAAAAATTCCGATGATACCTAAACTTTTAAAAAATAAAAAAAAATTTCCCGTTTCAAGCCCTGATAAAAACAAATTGAATTAATTTGACTAAACGGCCCCATAGTTATGAATAATTAATGCACAAATCTTTTCACTATAAGAATTTTTTCTTAAAATTTATGATCGTAATGGAACGTCTATATTTACTGACGGATATCAAATATGTATGAAGGGAATCGAGATATGGAATTCTGTTTCAGCTCGTATCTCTTTTGTACAAACATGATAGGCCTTAGGATCCAATTATTTAAATGTTCAAGGAGATTGGATTTCTTTTTTTTTTTTTTTTTTTTATTGTTTTAGCTTTATTATTTCTTTTTCTTTATGGAAGAGAATTCTGATAGGAAGAAACTTCACAATCATTCGAGTCTCTAATTTGATTTAAAATATGTATTTTCTTATATAGGCAATGAATTAAAAATTTTAATTGAAAGGAAGAATGGTTGGGTGATCAGTCCAAAAAAATATATTAAAAATAAAAAAGTATATTTATTTCGTTTTTTTATATATTTATTTGACGTTTCGGCCGAAATTTCAGGACGTCATCTGGGCTAAATAATTTAATAATCTAAATTTAAATAATGTTTGTTTTTTTCAAAATGGTGTTACTTTTTTATTTGTTTTAATGTACTTTCACTGAAGATATTTTATATATTCTTTAATTTTGATTGATGTAATTTTTGGCCAGATGTAGTTTATTTCCTATTTCTATTTTCTATATATATTGTAAATGTGTAAGTGAAATTAAAAAACATAAGTATCAACACATAACCAAACCATCATTATACGTAAATAACAAAAACTAATTGCAAAATAATATATGGATTTCCACCAGCTAACATTTGACCAAAGTATAAGTAATCTCTAAGGATTCACAAGGCTATACAGACTAATAAGAAGTTTTATTTTGCGGTTTATATGTGCCTCCGAATTCGAGGAACAGACAGAAAAGGTGGTGGATGAGATATCTCTCTCAGCTAACTATGGTAACTATATTACGACAGGGAAACGGTATTAGGTATGAATGAACTCCTGTGTCATTAACGTCCTTAGTTGTGCCAAAATGTAAAATTACTCAAAAAAGAAGATGTGTAGCGATGTATAATCCTTCTCTGTTCCTGGTTTCTTATTATTTTATTCAATTTTGTAATTGTAATTGTTTACTAACAGATATTAATTCATATCAAAATTGGTAAAAAAAAAACCAAATAGATGTGAAAACAAGGCGAGATTAAAAAATACAAAATAGAAGTTATAAATAATAGCCCATTACAGAGAATATGAAATGATGAACAATTCCCTCTCTTACAGTATGCAGGTCCGATATTTATTTTTTGAGATATTTTAATCCATATACAAAAACATTTAAATTAGTCGACTCCAGCCGACTTTACCCGAGCGTTACACGTTGGAGATCTGACGGCTCAATCTAATTCTCTCTCTTCAAATAAAAAAGTGCAAAACGCGCCTAAGGAAGTTTTCACTTTGAAAATAACTAACCTCTGAAAATAATTCAGTAAACAAAATTAACATCAGAAATTCTTTCTTCCGACTTTTCTTAACTAGTTTGTGGGATCTTTTATTCAACGATTTTAAAAACTTTCAAAAATTAGCATCAAAAAAGGGAGAGAGAGATCCAATTCATAAATTTTATCAAGAATTTAAAATTTGGCATTACCCGACATAGATGTACTTTTTTAATGGTTAATTATTTAAAAGGTTATTCCCACAATAATTTAAAATTTCGATTAACTACTCTAGACAAACTACTAGTAATAATAAAGGCTTAGCGAAACCGAAGGTTCGGTGCCGATAGGAATAATCACTGCCTACATAATCCCATTCACCGAGCGCTGTCCAAAACTCAACCGCACCAGGTGAGTCTTAGCGCAATACTCCCATCTTCGCTTCGGTCTACCGCTCGTGCGTTTACCAGCAAGAAAAGCACATATTTAACTTATAGAGATTATTTCGTTACAATGCTCAACACTCTTAATCCTTCAGGGTAAAGCCACCAAAAATAAAAAATAAAATTTTTCATTGACTCATATTTGTTTATCTATTTGGAAGAGATCTTAAATACTAATACTAAGCTAAGTACTAGTGACAATAATGAACCATTGTAATCGACCGAAAAATTCAAAAAGATAACTAACTCCCTCTCCTCCCACCCCTCCTTCAAAATTTGAGATTTTGCGATATGTAGAACTCGAAAATCGATTTAAAAAATTTGTCTGTTAGCCGTCAGCGCATTTTCTCTGTGTCTGATGGACCGATTTTTTTTAAATTTGGAATCAGTTAGACGTTCTCCAAGAATGATCCTCTTACCTCAACATTACTATCCGACCTTTCCTTTCAAGATGATGGTTGAAAAACTTGTGCTGCAGCGCCTAAACGAATGCACCGATGCCAATGAAACTTGGCTAAAGTTTAAAGAATAAACTTTATTTTGTTGATGTTATGGTCATTTGAAAGTTTACAAAATTTCCTAAAATAAAAAAAAATCTTTGAAATCGGACAATTCTGTGCAAAGGTATGTTTTAAAAAAATATTTGTCGTATGTTCCAATGCAAAGCTTATTCCCTATGTTTTGGTGTTTAATATCCTGAAACTGTTACATTAAGTGAATCAATGTGTTTAAATTATTTCTGGAAATATTAGAAATTTCCTTCTATTAATTTTTTCTTATATTACAAAAAAAGTAATGATACTTTTGAAGGATGATTGTTTAAAAAGTATAAACCATTTTGTAATAATTTGCAGGTTTTTTTAAAAATTATAATGCAAAGTACCATATGTTTCCGATTTAGCCCAATCCAGGTACCTATCCTTCCGTAACAAACCATCCGAACCTTCTTATTTCAAACCTCTATTCCTCTTCGATACATTATAACACTCCAAGGCTTCTGAAAAGAAGGTGGCTTCGTGATATACTTATATAAATATATTATTAGAGTGTTACCAATGGGTAGTTTATCAACAAGCATATTCATGTGATTGTATTATTGCTGCGTACACATTTACTAGATGTATTTTTATATTAATACATTTGTAAATATCATCAAAATAAAAAATATTATGTACACACCGCTACTAAGTACAAGCACATTTCAATAAAAAAAAAAAAAAAATATTTATCTCTCTCTAAGATTTATTGTTTCTGTGAGTTCTTTTCAATTACATTTATTTTTTTAAAATCCCCTCCCGGAAAAAGGTCATGTGTGAACATTGATAAAAGTGAGGTTAATTTTTCTTTGAAAATCTTTTTGACAAAATCTTAGAGTAAATTAACAGTGAAAACTTTTCTTTTTGTTGCATTCTGTTGTTGAAACCAATTAGCTCCAAGAAATAGGAACTCCACACCTCGGTGTAGCGGTTTCACCGCAAACGATGTCTGAGACGTCGATATCTGCCAGTTCTACAGAAAATGTGGACGCTTTAAACTCAAACCAAACTACTGAAAATAATTGGGAACTCGTTACAGGAAGAAAACGCTCAATGGACAATAACAGAGACCCAAGAAAAGCTAAAAAGGTAAGTGAAGTTACAACAGTAACCACTAATAGTTTTGAAGTTTTAACTAACATTAGTGACGAGTCTGATGCTACCACTAAGCAACCAGTTTCTGTAAAACCGCCCCCTATCCACTTGAATGATGTACAGAACTACACCGAACTGGTCACATTTCTCCAAAATGTAGGAGGTTTGAACAGCTTTAACCTAAAATCCACATCAAGAGGAGTAACCGTATATCCTGAAAACTCTGACACATATAGACGTATAGTAGCTAACTTAAGACAGGTAGGTGCCGATTTCCATACCTATCAGTTAATAGAAGATAGAAATCCAAGAATCGTAGTAAAAAACTTACACCATGCTACTCCAATTGAAACCATAAAATACGAATTAAAATGCCTAGGCTACGATGCCACAAGTATTGTGAACGTTATTTCCAGATACAAAAATCCACTTCCCATGTTCTTTATCGATATCTCTAAAGCCACATTTAATGAAAAAATTTTTGATATCAAATTTTTATACTATACTAGAGTGAAAATCGAAGAGCCAAGAAAGAAAAGAATGATTCCACAGTGCACCCGTTGTCAGCAGTATGGCCACACAAAGGCTTACTGCAATCACTCCCCGAAGTGCGTGAGATGTGGCCAAGGACATGATAGCACCGTCTGCACAAAGACAAGAGAGACCGCAGCAACATGCGCGAATTGTAGCGGATCCCATCCAGCAAATTATAGAGGTTGTGCAACTCTAAAACAACTGAGGGAAGTACGCAATCTCCGTAAAAATATACAAAGTCCCCAAAAAGCACAAACTAGCGCACCCCCAGGTATAGACGAGTTTCCTTCTCTTCCGCAAAGTCAGCATACCGCAAATTCAGGTTCTTCAAAACCCGATTCCCAATATCTAGGACCAAAACTGCGAACTTCTCCTACAGAAGTCCCAGAAAATCACCTTCACCAGCCAAAGCATCCAGAAATGAAAAAGGGCATTACTCAACCGCCACTACCGACTTACAATCACCCGGCTTCAGCTCAGCTCTTCAACTTGGTAAGTGGATTGAATAACCTCATCCAGCCTCTTTTCAGCCTTCTCCAAGAACTGTCTCACGTTGCACAAGCCTTATCCTCCAGTTATGGCTACTAATCGGCTGACAGTGGGCTCCATGTCCGTTCTTCTCTGGAACGCAAATGGTATAAACCAACACAGGACTGAACTTGACATGTACATACATGAAAAACGGACTGACATTGCTCTCATCACTGAAACACACTTGACTCCACATTCTAAATTTTACATTCCAGGCTACAAAATATATAGAACTGACCACCCTGATAAGACGGCACATGGCGGTACGGCAATACTGATTAAGCAATCACTAAAACACAACCCTTTACAATTACCCATTACACCTGACATACAATCCACAGCAATTACTCTGTATACCCAGCACCATACCATTACCTTCGCTGCAGTGTACTGCCCTCCGAGATACGTGCTAACATCTGCAATGTTTTACAATTTTTTCCAACATCTCGGTCGGTGTTTTATTGCAGGTGGTGATTATAATGCCAAACATCAGTCCTGGGGAGCACGACTCTGTACTCCTAGAGGAAGAAATCTAAAGTCTGCCATCGATCAGCTTTCATTAAACACGATCTCACCTGATACACCTACTTACTGGCCAACTTCAAGACAGAAAACACCAGATTTACTTGACTTTTTCATTACTAAAGGACTCAGGACAGTGCCGTATACTGTAACTGCAAGCTCTGATCTTTGTTCTGATCATTCTCTTCTCAGTTTGGTACTATGCGATGAGCCTCGTACTGCATCAAAAAAACCAACACTTACAGATAGGATAATCGATTGGAAAGCTTACAGCGACTACTTAAATTCGACACTATCAATCCCAATGTCCCTTAAGACCGAAGAGGAACTCGAAAAAGCTGTTGATAAGTTCACAATCAGCTTACAACAGGCTGTATGGTCATCATCTGTACCAAGACCTAGCAGAAATACGTCTCTTCCAATCTATCCGCAGTACATTAGAGACCTGATCAGAGCAAAGAGAAGAGCGCGCAAAGTGTGGCAGACTGGTCGACTTCCATCTGACAAACGGACTTTCAATAGACTTAACAATGAACTTAAACGACAGATTCAGAATTTTAAAAGAACGAACTACGACAATTACCTCAAAAATCTTTCGACTGACGATGGAAGCTTATGGAGACAGACTAAGAAACTTGTAAAGCATTGTGAGGTGTCATCACCACTCCGAAACGTAGATGGTTCCTGGGCTGTGTCAGACCTTGAAAAATCTGAGCTATTTGCCAACCATCTTTCTTCTGTTTTCATACCACATACTGACTTCTCTAATACTGATCACGAAAGACATGTACAAAACACTTTAGACATTCCTTTACAACTGTCATTACCTCCACTTTGCTTCACTCCCACTCAAGTTGCAGAACAAATCAGACAGTTACCTAAAAAGAAAGCTCCCGGTCATGACCTGATAAATGCTCAAGTGCTCCAGAAAATGCCAAGGAAAGCTCTAGTATACCTAACATCAATTTATAACGCAATACTAAGAACGACTAAATTCCCCTTACAATGGAAATACTCATTCATAAAAATGATTCACAAACCTAACAAAAACACTGACTTTCCTTCATCATACAGACCCATCAGCTTGCTCCCATTATGCTCTAAAATCTTTGAGAAACTTCTCTACAAACGACTTCTTGACATACTGACTACTGAAAACATAATACCTGAACATCAGTTTGGATTTCGTTCACACCACTCAACCATTCATCAGCTACACCGAGTGACAGACTACATTGCGACAGCACTAGAGCACAAATTATATGCAACACGAGTATTTCTGGATGTTGCTCAAGCGTTCGATAGAGTCTGGCATCAGGGACTTCTTTTCAAACTTAAGACTATACTCCCTCCAACCTACTATCTTATTCTTCAATCTTTTCTTTCTGACAGATTTTTCTCTGTTTGCCAAGGTACAGAACTATCTACCATTAAACCAGCCCTAGCAGGGGTGCCTCAGGGGTCAGTACTCGCTCCTCTGTTGTATATTATTTACACATATGATATTCCAGACCCTCTCTATACTCTGACCGCGACTTACGCAGACGATACAACAATCTTGACAAGACATCAAAATTCAGCATACGCCTCACAGACTTTACAATATCACCTAAACAATTTCTACGACTGGTGCAAACTCTGGAAAATTCGACTCAACCTTGACAAATCACAACATATCACTTTTACCCTTCGACGTGAAACTTGCCCCCCTATTTACCTTGACAATATCCAAATTCCTCAGACAGACAAAGTTCAATATCTTGGACTGACCTTTGACAGAAGAATGACATGGGGCCAACATATCAAAAACAAAACAAAAACTTTAAACCTAAGACTACGCCTATTGTACTCACTCCTTGCAAGAAATTCTAAATTAAAACTTAGACAGAAATTGAATACATATACTTACCTACTCAAGCCTATTTGGACCTACGCTTTACAGATATATGGGACAGCCAAAAAGACTCACATACGTAAATTACAGACTTTTCAATCTAAAACTTTCAGGACTATTACCAAAGCTCCCTGGTACGTCAGTAACATTACTCTACATAAAGACTTACAGATGCCAACAGTTAACGACCACATACGAACATACTACAAACGATTTCATAATAACTTACACGGACATACAAACTCATTGATTCGAGGCATGGCCACAACTAACATGCCCGATAGCACCCGAAGGAGGCTTAAAAGAAGCTGGATGAGGGATCTCCTCCACTAACTAGAAATATTACGCTCAAGACAGGAAGGACGCCGCTGGGTACTCCTCTCCCTCACGCCTATTCCAAGACCAATCTCTTCATCTTGACATCACACTCGCTGATTGTCGGAACTTCTGACAGGTGTGAGTTGAAGAATCAAGTCAAAAAAAAAAAAAAAAAAAAAAAAAAAAATCCCCTCCCTCAAAATTAAATCTTGTATCGCCTACTGCCCTGTCCAACATTTTCTATTTAATCCCGTTAACATTATTTGAATTTTATAAACCAATTGAGAACTACTCGTATCATACGACTCTCTGCTTCGCGGAAATTATTATGATGGAAGAGTCTAGTCATTAGGGGAAGTATGGCTAAAGTAATCTGGAATTAGTTTAGAAGGCCGTTAATTTCAACTTTCCCGTAACGGTGACAAGAATTACTAAATTGAGTTCAAAGGCACTGCTCCTCTAGAACAAGTTCCTTCCGCTCTAGCCAACTTGATTTACTGCTTTCCTCTTCCTTCACCACGTCTTGATGGGATTCGATTGGATCGTGGAGCACTTCTCTCATTTTTGGAAATATGATATTTAAAAGAAAAGAAATTGTATAAGAATATTGCTAAGAAAACGAATATATTTTACAATAGAAAATAAATCCTTTCGGTTTTTCAGGATGAAATAAAACTCAATGTATTATAGACATAAAATGTATGTCATCTTTCCACTAACTGCATCATGCCATGTTCATAGAATATTTCATAGAAAACTGAGCCACCTGGCTTTTGATATCCGCTTCCTTTTGGAATTTCTTTCCATTCGTGAAGTTCTGCAGAAACCGGAATAGTCGGTAGTCACTTGGAGCTAGGTCTGGTGAATAGAAGTTCAATAATTAATTGCGAGTGACCAATGAGGTGTGGGGCCCAGCGTTGTCTTGGTGGACCACAACACCCTTCCGGTTTGATCCAATTTTGTTAATTATGAGCAGTATAGAGTTGAATAAATTGTTTGTCCTGATGTCAATAGCACATAGAAAACAACACACTTGAAATTCCACCATATGGAAAGCATTAACTTCTTTGGATGCAATCCGGATTTTTTCGTTCTTCTAGGAACCTCATTACTATCTCAGGTTCCCAAGTTTTTCTACGGACTACAATATCGTAAAATATCCATTTTTCATCTCCTGTTATCAACCCTTTCAAAAATGGATCGTTTTGTTGCCGTTTTCATAGTGAATCAAAAACAGAAATGCATGTTGCCAAGTTGACTTTGGCTAGAGAGCGAGGGATCAAAACATTAAAAATGAAAACATAGCCGAGCTTAATCAAATGGTTTGCTACGCTTGTGTGCGTCACATTTAGGGCCATATCAATCTCTCGCACTGATTGGGTGGGATTTTGATCAAAAACGGCCTTTGATGAAC
This sequence comes from Nezara viridula, assembly GCA_928085145.1. Taxonomy (NCBI): domain Eukaryota; kingdom Metazoa; phylum Arthropoda; class Insecta; order Hemiptera; family Pentatomidae; genus Nezara; species Nezara viridula. The sequence continues at coordinate 27,392,027 of OV725083.1, read as the reverse complement.
ATTGTTCGTTCCAATTTCATGTAGGCGACTCGACCGTTAAACATCATTGCTGTCAAAATTTCCTGAATAAAATTTGGCAAACCAATTTTGACAGGTGCATTCGGTTAAGGCATCATCCTGATAAACACTGCAAATTTGTCTATGAGTTTCTGCAGCACGCTTACCTTTTTTAAAATAATGCAACAAAATATGCCTATAATGAATGATATTTTTTTTCCATATTCACAGTGCAATAGCAAACAATACTAAGCTAGTTTCATCAAGAGTTAACAGATATAGTTATTGACATATTACAAACAAGATAAACAATCTATCTTAGGGATTAATTCATCAGTTAAGAAGTGTATCATAGTGACAGAAAAATAACATAAACAGAAAAACCGAAAGGGCTTATTTGCCAACCCAACATATTTCAGACTACATAATTATTTTTATAAGAACTTTTTATTTGGTGTGAGCTCTTTCTAGAGTAAATTAGAGCATGGATCTATAGCATAGAATAATTATTATGATGTTATCTTAGAGGTGTTTCTGTTGGTGTATCTAAGAGGATCAAAATGGTATTAAAACAAGCATCGAAAAGATAATTCTTTTTAAAGTATCGAATTCATTGTCCTTAATTTGTCCAAAAAACACACACACACACACGTGTCCACCACGCTACTAAGAATCATGGTCTCGATGGTGTTGAGGCATACCACCTAAAGCCGATTAACATCGGGTCAATCTGACTCGAGTGCACTTCCCACTGACTCACTGAGGCTCAAGGACAGTAACAGATCTTTCTAGATCCACGGATTATGGCGGCTTCAGAGTCAGCTGTCTGGCTTTGCTATGAATGTTATAAATGTTTACTTATACTGAGTTATTTACTTCCCCTTTTCTCGTCTCTAATTTTGTATTCGTATTGTATAGTTCCTCTTTATTTTGAATAACAGAGTCATTCTTATTCTTTGTATGAATAATGGAATAATTGGTCTTTCTTCCATCAATCCTGATTTATTTCTTGATAGCATAATTTAAGAATTGTAAAAAAATGCAATATTTTCCTTATAGTTACATCTTTCGTTTATTATGCAATATATTACGTGACGGGAAAAAAACTTAGTTTTTAAAGATAATTGGATTATTAATTTCTTTTTATTCATATATTTTAAATTACGAAAAATCTATTATTTTCCTATCTTGCATCTTCCTCAATTCCTCATTTTTTTTCTAAGGGCCAATAAAGAATATGGCCTCCGATCTTCTAATTTAAAACTATTATTGGATTTGAGTTTTCTTGGTGTAGTAATAAAAAAATCTTGTTTTCTGTCCATATTTACTTGCATTTTTATTTTTTTACTGTTGTAAATATCAATAAATATAATTTCAAAACTTTAAAAAAAGATAATTTGATTAATAATGTTTAAACAATATCTAAAGCATTAAAAATAAACATAATATTGCATCATTGATTTTTTCGCATGGTGATATTATTTAGAAACATATTCTTGATTTGTTGGGATACCATTCTTTGTTTTAAATGTAGCTTACAAGACAAAATAGGTTTGCAATTTATAAACTCATTTATGTATCTATCATATGAATCGATTGTTTTCTAAGTGAACCATATCCGATGGTGCAAATATTTGATTTAAAAAACGAATCGAAATATTTAATAAACGTCTTCCAAGTAAAGTCAGCATAGCTTCCTAACCGTTTTCATTGGTTAAATAATATCTGTATTAAAAGGTCTAAAATTTTTCGTATGAGAATGCAATCACTGTGAGGAGCTGTTTTAGGAAACTCAGTAATCCCTCAACATATTCAGGTTTGATTTCCACGGGTTTTGTTCAACAGCGAATATTAAAATGCGAAAGGGTTCCGCATTTGCAGATTGCATATTTGATGATTCGTGATTAATTAAAGTGCATACTGAACATTAATGTATGTAAAAATTGAGTGTTTTACATGAGAGCATAAAAACTTATTGTTTATTTATGATTTATTAATATAATTTTTATATTTAATTGCCCTCTGCTATTTTCCATCGTAGCAGGCTTGCATCATATCAGTTGCAAACTATAAAATATCACCTTTAGCACAAACAGAATAAAATTTAAAAATTTTGACATACAATCTTTGTGAATGATGTACACTTAATAGGTATGTTTTTACTTGTAAAATGGATGGAACAAACATTACTATTTTTATTACTATTGAAATAATCAGTGATTTTTGGAAGTATGTGCTACAAATAAAATAAATACACAATTCAATTAATTTTAATTTTAGAAAATATTAGTTTTGATATTACAACTAGCATAAAAAATATCGTTTTATGGATTTCCTAAAAATTTGTCTATGAGGATGGTATGCTTTAGAAATAAACGATTTACTAAAAAAAAAAAAAATAATAATAATAAATAAAATAAAATTTTTGATTCTTTCTCATCACTATTGTACTTTTATATATATTTTACATAATTTTTTATTTGTATAAATATATATTTTTAATATCCTACAGAAACATAAAATATAGGGAAAAATATTCTAATATTGATTGAGTAATGTAATTGTTTGTTGAAAAAAAATTGAATAAGTAACATTCTCGAAACGTTACTAATTTTACGATAAATAAGTAAAATATACTATAATATAATAAATGAAGTTTATGGTGAACAAAGAAAACATAATTTTCCTCTAAGCTAAGCTACCTATTAAACCCATTTTTCATACTAAGAAAATAATTAAGACGTCTCTATAAAAACGAATACTGATTAGAGCTTTATAGGAAGTTAAGATAAAGTTCTCTTTACTTAAAACTTCTTTATTATATTTTCTCCCTAAACTGAACTTTATCTTTGTACATTATCCGAGCGTGGATGAATTTATATTGTAATAGCTAATAACGATTTAGCAGACATCTTTTTCATATTAAAAATATTTTTTTTATCTTCATCCACACCTGTCATAAACGTGACAATAAGCAGATGCGTTGTCAATGTTTCAAAAAATGACATTTCAGGCATTTTTCTTCCTTAATTCAGGAAAAGATATTCGGCTCCTTTTCAGTCTCCTTCTGATGGATATGTCCATTCATATACATATGTCGTTGTTGCGTCCCTGTAGTTTAATATGAAATGCGAGTTAAAATTACTTATGCATTTGTCGACAGTTGGTTGCGTAAGTCGGTGTACTTATAACTACATTGATGAAACTAGTTTTTTATATGTCACATATAATAAAAGAGAAGATACTTACTATAAAAAATTAAAACAAAAAAGGAGCTTTCGAAGTCTCTCTCATAGTTCATTGTATGTGAATGAAGAGTATATTTTTTCTAATGAAGTAATTATGAATCTCGATCAAAAATATTTCAAAATATTGTTCCAATATTGTGAAACATCTACAAAAAATAAATAAATAACACCATTCTAAAATGACAGACATTACTATAATATTTTCAATAATGCACCATTGTGATCGAACAAAAAATTGGATTTAAAATTAGAATCCACCCGAGGATGATCCTCCTTCACCGACATTTCTATCTGCCTTTTCCTATCAAGATGGAGACCGAGAAACCTGCGTTGAAACCAGATATATCAAAGACTGTAGCTCCTAAACGAATGTACCGATTTTTTTAATGTTCCGTCCTGAAATATAGAAATGTAGACCACTTAACAACGGACAAGCAACTAACGGATGCAGAGAGCAAATTTCAGTAATCGAGATAAATATTAACCTGCTTCATCGGGAACGAACAAAATATGAAAATTAAGAAACTATATTTACATCTACAGTCTCCTTCAGTTCAAACCCGTGGTCCACTCCCAGAAAACAAGATCCCGTATTTCCGACCTTTATATCCCTTCCCATAGAACTAAGACGTTTGAATATTCCTTTGTTGCCCGATCCACAGCCTTCTGGAATTCCTTGCCATCTGAAATCCGCCATGCCTCTTCCTTGTCCTCATTCAAATATTATCTCTACCAATTCCTTCTCACATCCCAAAATGACATTATACAATAAAATAAATATTGCGAAACATATTTTGACTGAGGTGAATGGTTGATAAAATTGATCGAGTTTTAATTTTAAAAATCAACCCATGCTTATTTTATTTTGTTTTCTTTTCATTTAAATAATGTTTTTTTTTATATTTCGTTTTTTCTCAAAATTTTATTTTATTTTTACTTGTTTTAATTTAATTTCACTGATGATACTGTATATATTCTTTAATATTAATTAATGTAATTTTTGGCCAGATGTATTTTTTATTATTTTTTGTTCATATCTGTTATTCATAAGGGAAATTGTCCCAGAATAAAGTTTACTTTCTATTCTATTCTATATAAATATATATATAGGTAAATGTAAATCAAAGTTGAGTATGAAGATTAGGCATGTGTGAATTGCGAAGGAGTGACATTTTATGAATGAATAAAAAAAAAGGTTTTATTCATTGAAAACTATTTTTGGAATAAATGGGTGTACGAGTTGACAAGAAATGGCCCATATTATTTTTCTTTGCAAGAATAACTCGATGTTGACTCAGGCAAAGACCTTTCCATTGAATTAAAAAGTAAACGAATCGTTACGACTGTCCCAACTACCCTATTCTCGAAATGAGACTTTGCAATATTTACTTTCGTCTCTAAAAATACTTTTAATATCAATACGATTCCATTTGTACTTCAAACAGGTCCGTTTTTATTTTTGTATTAATTTTTATATAGAGAGAGTAGCTTTAACAATTAAAAATCCCGCTATATATAAAGATTTTTCTATACAGCATCAAAACTATTTCGGTACATACAGTATATCGATAATAATAATAAAAAAATCTGGTTCGCGCAATACACAACTTTCACTTACCGCTCATTTTGAATTGAAACTATTTTCTGGCCATGCTTAGTCCGTGGTACAGACCACTTTTTATCAAATTATTAACATTCGCTTGAAACTTCGTATTTATGAAAATTCTTGAAATTATTATATTTTCGATCTGAAGGTTGGCAAACTATATTTATTCAATTAGGTGCTAAAAAATCGTAAATGCCCAATTGCTTTCCACTTGGTTCGTAAGAAAACTTGAGCAAAAATTCGACAAAAAAGATGGCCTTCAAAAATATGTAGCCGTTTAGCGTGACCTACACAACCAAATTGTCAAAATAACGAGGTTATATAAGCCAAACAGCCCAACTTTTTTTAAGAGCATTTTTTTATCAATTTTGTGATAAAATCATTTTACGATCCAATTAGAAAGCAATTGGGTACTTACGAGTTTTTAGTACGTAATTAAATAGACAAAGTTCTTCGAAATTCAGATTGAAAACGCCCCAATTTCGAGAATTTTCGTAAATAAAATATTTGTAGGTTACGATGAGATGAAGCTAATCACGAATTTTCAGGCTGATGTTAATAATTTGATAAAAAGGTGGCTGTATCACGGACTAGTTGGGCTATTATAAAATTTTTGAATTGTATTTTTAACCGAGCTAAAGCTAAAAGTTTACAGCTAACAAATCATAAATACAATTAAAATTAAAAAAAGGCCTATTTGTTATATCATCGCTTGATTATGGATTGTACGACTATTATTTATTAAACTGTTAATTATATTGCGAAGTTGACTAAAACGGATTTAAGAGATTTGCATTGTCTGTCATAGACAGGTCAAAAGTTGTCACACTAATTATAAGTGAATACTGTTGGAATATCGCAAAGGGAAAATTCATCAAATTATCACTAATTTAATTTTCTAAAAAGTTTTTCGGAATAAACGAACGATAGATACCTAATTATTTAAATATAATATCAGATCTAGAATTATTAAACCACAGTAAATATATTTAAGGTTATTAACATATCCATGTAATATTTTTATATTTCACTTCTTCTTTTACACAAGTGAGTTTCTGGAGTATTTTGGAGAATTTTTCCTGTTATCTGGACCGTTTGTTGGTTACATAGAACTGTGCATCGACTTTTGAACGTTTGAAGAACTTTGGATTGAAACGATTTGATTCGTTTGATGCTAGAAACTTTTTCTGTACGACACAGTTCTAGTCCGTAGTTCCAAATAGGTTTTACAATTGTCTTGTAGTAATCAAGACAATCAATCAGTGTCAGTAATCCTCTTGTCACTAGCGGATCCAGCATTTAATTTTTTTTTTTTTGGGGGGGGGTGCTTCAGCCCGAAAGATTTTTTTTCATATACATATAACGATAATTAATTTTTAAAAAACAAAGAAATTAACTACCTATATGAAAAGATATATGAAATGATATATGTTTAAGTGGTTCCTGAAGTCCTATTAATTGTAATTACAGGGACAAGAATACTTTAAGAGATAGTTTTCAATATTTTTTTTTGTTAAACATGGTTATATTTTACCATTCCGCCTGTGCCTCTTGTCAACTGGAAACAGAGATTTTTAAGTCAGTAATCTCTATAGTTGGCCGTATCGTTAGTTAATTTCTTTTCTTTTGCCTAAAACTTGAATTCTACTTATGGTAGTGCGATAATTGAATATTTTATAGTTACTGACTAATTTCAGATTTTTTTACAAATTTAAAAACTTCGAAAAAACTAAATTTATATATTTATTTTCAATATTTTTTATGCTGTAAATAAATAATATAGAAGGAGCAGTGACGCTTAATATTTCCAAAAGGACATTAAACAAGTTCGACGAAAGTCCCCCGAGTGCCACAGCTGTGACCCTTCTAATACCACCGTTGTAAAATGGACAATTTAAAGCTTCAACAATTTATCTAGGCTTACAACGGAATTAGCTACCTTTAAATCAATCCATTCGTTTAGGTCGGCTTTGTCTCCATCAGGGATGTTAATCCTATATGTTTATTCATTTCGTATCAGTGTATCCGGGTCCGTAATACTGTTTTCCCTTAAAATCTGAGCAGGTACGAATAAATTTATAATATATATTTCAAACAGAACACATAAAAATACTGAAAGAAATCAATTACAAAATAAAGAGTTTAGCGTTCTTATGCACCAATGCTTGAAAATGCGAAACGTTGATAAGGTAGATTGCTAACTGGTAGTGTTGCCCAAATGTGAGACAAAGACGAGTCTTGGTTTTGCGCAAGAGTCTCCCAATAGTCTTGTAATAGTTACCTATTAGCTTATTTACAAATAAAAGATGATCTTAGGAAGGAGATTATAATAAGTATTAGTAAAAGAAAGCCTTTTCAGTCTCGATGAATAAAGCTTTATTTCAAATTTATCCAAATGTTCTCCTCTTCAGGCATCTTCAGGAATAATCTGGTTTTACAAATAATTTAAATTAATTAATTAATTATTGTAATTTAATTTGATTTTACGTTTAGTCAAAGAACACTTCGGTGTTGTTCTTTGACTAAGTATGCAAATGGGTGCACTGTTATAAGCGAGTTAGTTTTTATATTTTGATATATATATATTTATATATATGCTTTTTTTTCTACATTTTTGCGTTACATATATTATGCGTTTTTACCGTTTTTATAATGCTTTTTCTGACCACTGTGCGGTGTCGCATTAACAAAAAATTTTGAATAATAGCTCATTACAGAGAGAACAAAATTATGAACAATTCCCACTTCTACAGTATGCAGGTACGATTTTTAGTTTCCGAGATATTTTAATTCATATGCAAAAAACTTTATCCGAGCGTTACACATCGGAAATCTGACGAATCGATCTAATTCACTCTCAACAAAAAAAGTACAAAACGTGCTTAAATAAGTTTTAACTTTAATAAGAAACAAAAATGACATCATAGTGAAATAAGCATTTATGTATTTGTTTGCTACATAATTTGTGAAATGTCTAAACTCATCTCAAGATTTAAATATTAATTTTTAGTATGTAAAATAACACTGTTATCACCACCTATGCCAATGACACGTGTTTCTTATCAGTTAATAACGGTCCATCTATTGCATCCCAAACTCTTCAATCACACATCAAAATGGTGTAAAACTAGAGAATTAAAATAAATTCTAATAAATCCCATCAAATTAACTTTACTCTTCGTCGTAAATCTATGACTTCCTATACTACTGTATCCTTCAATAATAGCCCACTTATCCCTGTTGAACAAATCCGTTACCTAGGACTTTACCTGGACAAACGATTCACTTGGAACCTCCATAGCAGACTGAAACGACCAGCTTCCAACTATTTACAAAAGACTTATATATGTATCACTATAATAAGGCCTATTTGGACTTACGGGATCAAGTTTTGGGGTTTAACTAAACCATCAAATTCCTCTCGTATCCAATACTTACAATCCAAAATCCTTCGTAAAAACCTCAACGCTCCCTACTTTGTCACAAATAAAATCATCCATAACGACCTTAATGTACCATATGTTTCCTATTTAGCTCAATCCAGATACCTATATTTCCATAATAAACTTCTGAACCATCCGAACCCTCTTGTTTCCAACCTTGCTTCTTCTTCTATTCCTGATAACCCTTCAAGGCGTTTGAAAAGAAGATGGCTCGGAAACTTCTAATACAGAAATATGATTGGGTTGCTACCAATGGGTAGTTTCCCTTCATGTTGTACATGTCATGTTACTGGTTTCATATTTACTTGTTGTATTTATCATTTAATACAGTTGTAAATTTCAATAATAATAAAAAAAAAGTATGTAAAAGTAATGGATATGTCAGTTGGAAGCATGTCGTGGACATTTTCGTTAGCTTCGTTTATGTCTGTGTTATGTTAATTATATATGTTTGGACAATGTTCGGAGATGTTTACTGTAATACCATTAACGATTTGTTAATGTAAATATATATTATGAATCCTGTTACATCGGCTTATACTTACGTATTTAGGCATCAGCAGTTAAGTAGGCTTATGAGAGACTTATTCGATAACCAAAATCCTTTTAATTTAAATTTCTCATTAGAGACGGTTTGATAATTTTAATATTATTATTAAACTATTTCAAAGGGGTTTAGGGAGATTTTCGCATTCAGGGAAATGTACATCTGAGCGAATTCGCTAATTAAGCCGTAATTCGTAGACCAAAGGGATGTCCGTCAAAGGACTTGGCCGTAGAATTATGTCCCGTTTTAATGAGCTTTACATTTTTCACTTGCGAGCACACGTCATAATTAAAAATGTACATATGTATATATTCTAGGTACCTACTTTGATATCGTAAAATTATTTTTTAATGAGAATCTTGAATCTTTAAAAAATAACTATGTCTTATGTATGTTAATGCTTTTGAACAGTTTAAATCAAAACGAAGTATTGTTTCATCAGTCGGTATATTTTGATCGAATGTAACAGTTAAATCTTAAAATAATAATTAAAAGTAAAAATTTAACTTTTATCAACAAACACACACACACACACACACACACACACACACACACACACACACACATATATATATATATATATATATATATATATGTATATATATCTTTTACTTTTATTGATACATGCCATTTAAAAACAGTTATTTTCAAACTTTATTAATAAATGTTTTTATATAACAATTTTTATAAACCATTTACTTAAATAGGTTTTAATGGAAAAAATTTTATTCTTATACGTTTTTATAAATATTTAATATAAAAATAATTATATAAAACATTGTAATAATCTATGCATTTAGCACAGAAAATATTTACAGAATTTAAAAGGCATGGAACAAGACAGTATGCATTACGTTAATTTAAAAATATTAAAACATTTATTCTTCTAATAAAATAATTCAAATCATCAAATGAAACTTTTCATTGAATAATTTTCTCTAACTTAAAATTTAAATATTTTCTAGGATCACCAGAATTAATTAGCTTTTTACTCAGCAGTGTAACAATTATGAACTTCTGTTATATATTGTATTTTTTTGTACTTATAATTTTTATTTTTGAGCGAATAAGTAAAAGTTTAACAAATACTTTTTTAAAGACTAATACGAATGAAAATATAAAAATATTTTTTTAATTTAACAGTTTTGAAAAAAATACTTTCATCTTTAACCTCTGATTGACAGAATGTTTTTTCAAAGAGTTACAATTTTATTCATAAAAAAATATATATAATTATATTATATATTATATTATATAGATTATACTATAAACATATATGTACATGTATATTCCATATTTTAATTTACTATTCATTAGATAATCGTACATTAATTGAGGACCACAGTACCTCAGAATTTTAGAGGGGAGGCATATATATATATATATATATATATATATATATATATATATATATATATATATATATATATATATATATATATATATATTGTAGATTAAAAACATTTAAAAAGTATAAATATAGAAAATAAACTAATAAAGATATGTACGTAGATACCTATAATATTAACGTTACTGACCAGTGGTTTACAGCACCTCTAACCCGCACAACTGTGCGGTATTGCAGGTACTGTATAATACTTTTTTTATACCGTTTCCAATTCGAATTACTAACATCCGCCTGAAATAGTTTCATAGTAAATAGTTTCATCTCATCGTAACCTACAACTATTTTATTTACGAACTATTTGAATTGGAATGTTTTCAATCTGGAGGGGAGCAAAAATTGTCAATTTAATTACCTAATTAAACCTACCTAGTACCTACAAGTACAAAAGTAGTACCTAGTACCTACTAAATACACGTAAATCCCCATTTACTTTCTACTTGCATCGAAAGATAATTTGATCACAAAATCGAGCAAAAAGATGACCTTCAAAAATATTGAGCCGTTTGGCGTGACCTACATCCCCAAATTTTAAAAAATAACGAGGTTACATTGGAAAAACTTAGGTATAATTCAATATACAAAGTTTGTTGCTTCCCTCCAGATTAAAAACGCCCAAATTCAAAGAGTTTTCGTAAATGAAATAATTGTAGATTACGAAAAGCTGAAACTATTTATAAAGATTCAGGCGAATGTTAACAATTCTATTAAAAGGGTCTGTACCACGGTCTATAAACAAAGCGGAACCATAATTAAAAAGAGATAAATAAATAATGTTTTTTTTTGTATTTTTATGATTCTTAAAAACAAACGAGATATGTTTAAAATAATTATCGTATAATAGTCGTAAGAAAATATGATCATAAAGACGAAAAAAGGGTGCCATACAAAAATATTGGTTCGTTTTGCCAATATTTTTGTAGGCCACATTTTCTTTTTAATTTTTTGATTGTATTATCTTGCGAGTCAAGTGGATAGCAAATAAGTATTCATGAGTTTTTAGTACCTAATTAAATAGACAAAGTTTGTTCCCCTCCAGTTAGAAAACACCCCAATTCCGAGAATTTGCGTACATAAAATATCTGTAAGTTAGGATGAGACAAAGTTATTAACGAAGTTTTCGGTTACGAAGTTTTTGTTAACAATTTGATAAAAGAAGGTCTGTACCACGAACTATTAACTATCGCACCACGTCACACTTATATTTTTAATGAGTTGGGATGATATTTTGATGGAGTCGATAGTTTTACTGCCAAGGTATAATTTATTTTTATTTATTCGGTACTACCTGGTAAGGGGGGGTGAGTTGAGAAGGGGGGGGGGACGTATACTGAACATCACGACCTTATTTCGTGACCGTGAATAAATGTACATATATAAAGGCTCAACATCTTTTCAGGTTTATCTGCGTATTTTATCAGTATTCATGAGAGAAGTGCTGTATGCATTTCCGTGGAAGATAAACAAATTTGGCGCGGTGCGTGCGTCACACAACTTTCACTTATCAATCTATTTAGAATAGAAATTGTTATTTCCTGCAGTCGTGAGAAAGTCCTTATTAAAAAAAAATCTGGCGCGGTGCGTGCATCACACAGCCTTCATTAACCACCCCTTCTTAGCAGAAATAAGTTTTTTTTGGCCTAGGAGAAGTGAAAATAAAAAATTACAAACGCTATATATTAAACTATTTGACCCAAATTTGGACAACAGTATAGAAATAACTTAGTATCAAAACAATCAATTTTTACTTAGATATTTTGCACTAACAATAGTGAAATGCATGTTCAGTATGCATTTTTTTAAAATTAAGAATAATCAAATATAGAATTTTCAAATACGACACTGTTTCGCATTTTAATATTAGCTGATAAACGATATTCGTGGATATCGAACCCGCGAATGTTGAAGGGTAACTGTATTTCCGAATCGGCTCCCAGAGATTTTATTCTCATAAGGAAAATTGTATACCTTGTAATATTTTAATATTTTAGCCGATGAACACAGTGAGGAAGCTATACTGACCTTACTTGGCAGACTTTTTTTTTTTTAATTACCACTGGCAATGAAAGACAGTTAATAAATTTAAACAGTTAAAATAAAATAAGTTATACAAAGGGGGAAAAGATTTTACGGCTAATTATCGTCACATTTATAAATCGGATTTATGAATGTGGGGATAATTCAAAAGTAGTGTATAGAAATATCATTAACTTTAATTTATTTCGGTAATAAGGGGACAATTGCATAATTATGTTGTTGTTTCTCAAGACTTGTTAATGTTCGTGTTGTTCGACGAGAAAGCAATTTTATAGATACTCCTGAACTAACATAGATTGCTTTGTCCGTTATGTTATGGGAAAAACCAATACCGTATGTTATCTACCTACTGTTGGCATAATTTTGTAAATATTATTTATTAATAATTAAAGTTATTCTTGTGTAATGTAGATGTTATTACTATCGTAATTAATCCATTGTGGCATAATATAACTTATCTAAACCTAAAAGAACATGTTTCCGTATTGCACCATATTTTACAATGCAAAAACTCATTATACCATCAACTTGAATCATTGTTTTGACTTATCATAGTTTTTAGCTTCCTATTATAATCAAGTCAATATTTTACAGCTTACAAAGCGCAGTATGCCCTATTCAGTTCAAATATTTTTTTTATTTAGTATAATTTAAATAAATTATATATATTTAGTTTTTGTAACTTTCTTTAATAACTAAGTTAATTTTATATACTTAATTTTTTATTAGCTATAAATATTTTTACTTTGCTGGAAAAAAAAATATTTTAATTTATCCAATGCTTTTAAATACAATAAAAATATTTATTTGTACAATTTACTTAAGAAACCAAAAAAAAAAAAACTGACAGAACAAAAGTTTACTAAAAAAATTGTATATATATTAAATTCCTAAATTATTGATTATTTATTAATATAAGTGATGCATTAATAAATCAGTGATATGTTAACTTGTAAAATGGTTTATAATGGAAAATCTCTGACCATGTCAATTTCACTGCCATCATCATTGCTGCTCCATATAACGTTGCTGTTATCATCTGTTCTAAGTTATCTCAGACATTTATTGAACAGGCCCTGAAGGTTATATTTATTTCGAACATATTTAAAGAAGATAACATGATATTTCTGGATTGTTCAGTTAATTACATTTCCTTTCATTAAACAAATACAGGGGGGGGTACTTATTTCCGTCACTTGTCGAATTAAATGAAAAATATTTGTTTCTTGATTTCTATGGAATATAATGGAATTTAGCTAGGCACACCTGTAAATTTTATAACTTTTAGAAACTGGAAATATATATTTTAATGTGTTACTAAAGGTTCCGGTAATGTTACAGATTTTTAAAATTTTCTCAGCTGATCTTCATTTTAAATTTCTACCCATGGTGTCAAAACTAGAGGATTAAAATAAATTCTAGTGAATTCCATCAAATCACCTATACCTTCGCCGTTAACCTATGACTTCCTGTCCTACAGTATCCTTTAATAATACCCCACTTATCCCTGTTGAAGAAATCCGATACCTTGGACTCTACTTGGACAAACGTCCAACTTGGAATCCTAATACCAGACTGGAACAAGAAGAATCCGCTCAACGTTTCCGAGTAATCCAGCACTTACTAGACAAACGCTCTAAGCTTCCAATTAATTACAAAAGACTCATATACATGACTACAATAAGACCTATTTGGACTTACGGAGTTGAGCTTTGGGGCTCCACTGAGCCATCGAATTCCTCTTGTATTTAATCCTTACAATCAAAAATACTTCGTAAAATCCTCAATTAAGCGGAACAGTTTAACAAGTAACCGAGCGGCTGGGGATTCGATTGATCCATTAGGCCCGACGGTCGCCATTACGAGAGGATTGTCTATCACCATAAAGCAAGTCGAGTAGTCTACCAATCTAGCAGTCTACTATACTCGACTCGACTCTCTTTAGCATTCCGTTAGCACGGCGCACTACGTCAGGGCTGCCATTACGATACATTTTTAAATTCCATTTGTAGTCCAGTGATTCATTTAAAAGGAAACGAGGCGTCGGATAAAAGATTAATGAAAGGAATAGAGTCAATGTTGTTCAATTAGATTATATTTTCAGTAAATAGTGTACTTGATCCAGAGAGAACTCTGCATTTTAAATCTCCTAAAATGTAACATAGTATTACTGATAGTGGAAAAATTTGTATGTGAAAATTGAGTTACGTATTTGTGTATTCTATCAGTGAATAACGTTCCATCTATTGCATCCCAAACTCTATAATCACACATCACAAGTCTTTAAAAATGGTGCAAAAACTGGAAGATTAAAATAAATTCCAATAAATCCTATCAAATTACCTTTACTCTTTTTATTAAACCCATGACTTCCTGTCGTACAGTATCCTTCAAATAGAAACAAATCCGCTACCAAGACCTCCACCTGGACAAAGTACTCACTTGAAACCCCCATACCAGGCTGAAACGACTAGAAACCGCCCGACGTTTCCGACTACTTCAGCACTTACTAGACAAACGCTCTAAGCTTCCAACTATTTACAGAAGACTCATATATATTTTTATAATAAGGCCTATTTGGACTTACAGGATCGAGCTTTGGAGCTCTACTAAACAAAAATTCAAAATCCTTCGTAAAATCCTCAATGCTCCCTACTTTGTCACAAACAAAATGATCCATAACGACTTTAATGTTCCTTACGTTTCTGACCTGACCCTATCCAGATAACTATCCTTCCATAACAAACTTTAGAACCATCCAAACCCTTTCCTTTCTAATCTCGCTTCCTCCTCGATCCCTGATAACCCTCCAATGTGTCTGAAAAGAACGTGGTCTCGAGATATCCTGTTGTAAATACATTTTTATCCCGTAGTTTCTCAACAAGTGTTTTCATGATATTATATTCTTGTGTTCACATTTACTGAATGTATTTTTATTTCTAATACAGTTGCAAATATCGTAGATAATAAAAAAAATTACGCAATTGCAAAAATACAATTTATAACTCAACCAAAACTTATAATGAATCATGTTCAAACATTCAAACAAGGTTTACTTCTATTTATTAAACTCATTTTCGGGGAGAAAAAAAAATTAACTGAAATCGTAAAATATATTTATTGTTCACTCTGACAATCATATCAGTACACTTTATAATTAAAAACTGGTTCTCAATTTTTGATGTTTGCCAATAATTTTACATAGATGTCTTTTTTATTTCTGTCTAATTCTTCTTTTTCTATTTACAAGGATGTACAAATACAAATTTAATGTAATTTGATATAAAAAAATCTGTAAAACTAGATAGACTGAGACGGCCCACTGTGCGCAGGACTGTGGATGTAAGCATACAGACAGCTGTTGGTGGTATCGGCTTCGAGCCTTCCGGTTCGCCAAGCCTTTTATTATTATGATATCCGCAAGAAAAGAATATGGTTGACAACACCATGTCTCTATAACATAGAAATCTCAATAACAACCTAACCAGAGACTATTATTTTTAGTTTCCAATATCAACCAACAGATTTATTACCTATTTGTTAAAGTGATCTTTACTTTATAGTTGCACTTTAATCAACAAAGAGATAAAATACAGAGTCCGAGTCAGTTCAATCTTCTAGAAGCTGTAAAATTAAAGTAGGCTGAAACTGCTCCCCCCCCCTCCAATCTCAACGAGAATATGCAAATTCCTATAACAAAAAAAAATGGCTAGTAATAACACATTTTAAGCCGCGGACATTCGCATCGTTAAACTTACTGTAAAAAATTCTTCTTTTTTAATGTCTTTTCACACTTTTATTTTTATACCCATCAATTTACAAGAATACCTAAATTGAGTATTTTATTTTTCATTTACTTTATTATTATTATAATATTAAGTTTACAATATAAAAAGTTCTGAAAGACATAAATAGAGACAGATTAAATATAAGCTTCTTATTGAATACAAAATAAAAATTCAAAGCTTCGAGTCATCACTAAATTCAGACATCATCAATCTTGAAGACCTGAAAGTAAATCCTTTGAAGAAATTACTTTTTCTGAGTAAGGAGAAAGCTGTAAGCTTAAGAACAACTCAAAAATGTTTATTAGGAACATAATGGAGTTTATAAAAATATAATAAAGGATAAGGAATAGAAGTATAATTAGAATACTATTTATTTACTTAAAAGATATTTTTTTTCTTTTTCGAAATAAATATTTAATTTGATTTTACTTGAATAAATATTTTTATGATGAACTAAATTTTCATATGAGTCTTTTTAATTAACCCCGGGCATGCCATTACTGAATCGGCCTCACTAAACTCGAGAATTTTAAAGAACTTTCGGCCATCAGGAGTTCTTCTCATATAAGACTATTAATTTATATTAATTAATTAAGAAATTAATTATTATTAACTATTAATTCTAACTTTATACATTATAATTACACTATTAATCACTCATTTAAGAAGGGTGGACATTCGGGCTGAAGCCCCCTCCAAATGGATATGTTTTTCATTGGTCCATATTTGTTAATGTGAGTATTCTAAGATAAATACTTTAACAATAACTATATGTTCTATTTTTAAATATTTATACAATTACTAAATATGACCATATAAAGTATTATTGTTAATGTGATTATATTTCAAATAGGACTTCAAGAAACACTTAAACGCCATTTCATATTGGTAGTTTCTTTCTTTTTCTTCCTAAGTAATTATCGTTGTATGTATACAAAAAAAAAAAAAAACTTTCGGGTTGAAACCTCTCAAAATTAAATTCTGGATCCGCAACTGCTGTTATAAATATTTCAACACATTTTTCGAGCTTAATTACTTCAGCAAAAATGCTTTTCTATCTCAATGATTCACAAACAAAATACTGATGAATTCATCAGATTTATTTCAGTGTATCAAGGTGGAAAGTTCATTAAAATAAGATAAATTACGTATACGTATTTATTTAAACTTTTCATGTAACATATTTAAATCATTATTTTTATATATTCATTTAATTTTTAGTTGGTACTGTGGATTGCATAAAAAAATAATTTCATTTACTGTCTTAGTTATTTATTTTATTTTTTGTAGTAAATAAATTGTTTCGCCACTGGCTTTTTTTTTCTGTTTTAATATATATTTGATAACTATGTTTATGTTTATATTTACAACTTATTTATTGTAATAGCTCTATGGTTAGAATTTATGTTTATTTTTCTATACTTTATTATTATTAATCCTAAGGAACTTTAGAATAAAGTTGATTACTCTATTTCAATATATTCATCAAAATTAGACGTCATTATAGCACTTCAATGAATTTCTTGATACAACGACTTAAAAAAAAAAAATGTTTACCATCTAAAGAACAGTTACAAATTAGACATCAGTTTCTTAAAAAAAAGGCCCCCTTGTCAAATTTTAAATTCTAGAGTTAATTTAATTTTGTAAAAAAATAAGATTAATAAAATTTTCTATTTGACCTTGCTAGAACTTAACAAAAAGTATAGTACCGATTCGCACAAATTTGCTTGACTAATTCTTACAATGGAATTTCCACGGATATCGAATCAGAAAAACTGTCATTCCCTTCGGAAAGAAGTCCGATCTGATTCCATCAGCTCTTCCATATCGAGTGCATTTGTATTCATGGGAGGCTGGAGCTGTACAATGCTGACCTTTCTATCTTTTGTGCGGGTTTCTAATTCCATTCCGCTGGTTCTGTCTATGGAGCTTGATGACATTACCTAACAATGACTCGTTCGTTGAGGCAAGTATGTCTTTTGTATATATATGTATCTAGTAAACCGAGATTCTGGAATTGATGTATTCAGTTTTATACTTGGTAAATACAGTTTCATATACCTTTCCTATACCTCACTACCTGTTCTATAAGGTCAGATTTAATTCCTTCAAACCTCCTTTCTGATAACTTTTTTTTCAATGTGAGGGCAGATGGTAAAGAGATAAAGATACCTTCCTTATTCCCTTTAACTCGCTTTAACACTCTTTTATTCTCTTTAACACGCACTACAAGTTGTATTTAACTGATAAGAAGTGTTATTATTATTTTTGCTATCGTTATACTTTTAAAATATCAAAATAAAAGAAATTGGAATTGGTTGGTACAAATATTATTTCGAAATATTTAGAGATAGGCTAAAAGCTAAACAAAGATTCCGAATATATATATATATATATTTAATTGGGAGTAAGGTCACTTATTAATTATTCAATAAACTACGAAATGTTCATTGCTTCTGTTTTTATTCGACGTTTTGATCCCGTTTTTTAGTAGTAGTTTAATATATGTGCAGGTGGACGGTGCTGAGACTGTCTGTATGTCTCTGGCCTGAAGTATCGAAGCTCTATATTAAAACTTTATATTAAAAAATATATTTTAAAAAAACCGGGATCGAAACGTCGAATAAACACAGAAGAAATAAACATTTAGTAGTTTATTGAATAATTAATAAGTGACCTTATTCCCAATTAAATAATTATGTTTAAATTTAATACTCAAATGTCGATTAAAGAAAAGTTGTGGACCGACTATATATATATATATATATATATATATATATATATATATATATATATATATATATAATATATATATATATATATATATATATATATATATATATATATCTTCCTTTTTTTTCTGTTGCCATTACAGATATTGATGATCTTTTGCCGTTTTAACTAGCTTGCTTCATCTCTGCCTGTCTTGGGCTATTTCTATCCAGTTATCTGCACGCAGCTCTATTGCATTTTTGTTGATTCTATCTATCCATCTGCTTTTTGACTTTCCACGTGGTCTTTTGGCTTCTATTGAGGTATTATTTCTTACCTAGAAGCTTCTTGATGGATTGCTACGAGCTACATGCCCCGCTCATCTTAACCTCTGTGCCTTCATATCATGGAATATTGATTGACCAGTTTCTGTGAACAGTTTTTTATTGGTATTTCCTCTCCATGTGTGAACATGTATTTCCTGATCCCTGATAGCTC
Source organism: Nezara viridula (assembly GCA_928085145.1). Lineage (NCBI taxonomy): Eukaryota > Metazoa > Arthropoda > Insecta > Hemiptera > Pentatomidae > Nezara > Nezara viridula. The sequence goes on along the minus strand of OV725083.1, from coordinate 27,372,743 downwards.
CGATTATCGTGCCGTGGATTTTTCTCTCAAATATTTCAATACTTTTTTCTAGGGTGCTGGTTAGTGTCGTGCATTCTATATTAGAACTGGCTTTATTATGGCCTTTTACACCCTTAATTTGATATTTCATGACGTTTTTCGGGATTTTAATACGCTTAAAAGGGAGGAGAAAGCTCTGTTTGCTCTAATTATACGCTATTCTGTTTCTGACCGTTGGTCATTCGTTGAGGATATTGTGGAATATTTTTTCTTCTGCGCAGATCCTGTTATTGGGGTGGAATTTTCGGCTTATTATCATATATTTTGTTTTGCCTTCATTTACTTGTAGGCCGATATGCTCTACCTACCTCTCTTATCAGAGTCATAGCAAGTTTTTTCAATGTCCTCTTGGTTACTTCCAAGGACAACTATATCATCTACGTATTCAGGGATTTTATAATTCATTCCGACGTGGACTCCTCCGTTTTCCTATGATGTTGCTCTTATCTCCAGGTCTAAGCTGAACAACATCGGTGATAGTTCATCTCTCTGCCATAAGCCCATTCGAACTTTGAACTGTTCACATACATCTTGAAAGAATGAACTCTGATCTCATAAGGCAATTAGTGAGAGGCAGGAAAGGTATAGAAAAGTGTAAAGAACGACTAAGCATACACTCCTAAGTCGATGTCAAAAAAATTATTTCCTTATAGAGCATGTATTGCATTGGCAGATAAGTCCTTTAGATTTTCGGTTATATCCATATAACGAAGCATCCATATAACAAAGCTGTAATATAACAAAGCATTCCTACTAAATTTTGTTACTTATTATCACAATTCAATCAGCTATAAGAGTATAAGCAATACTAATAAATGGGGGGAAATTGACCCTTAAAAAACGTTTATTTTGAGTTTAAAAAATAAATCACTCATTCATTGATTCAGAAATATTTGGAAACATTTTCTGAAGTCCTAACAGTCGCCAAACGTGTTAAAGGCCAACTTGAAACATTTCTCAAGTTCCTTAAACTTCGTAATGCTCTGCATTCCGTTTGATAGTTAACTTCTGCCGGCATGAATATTTGGCGAACAGTAATGCTGTCTTACAAAGATATCCAAAAATAAAAAAGTAGTTTTTTACATGTTCAATGTACCATGGATTTTTAGGCGTTAGGTTTTTTGAACTATGTAAAGGGGTATTCATGGGATTTACACTATTGTATCATAAATAAAATGGCCAATGCTGAATTAAAATAGGACGTAAATTGATTTTTATAATTTGAGATGTAAGATATGCTTTATAGTTAATAGCTATAGCTATGGCTATATCACTTATTTGATATAGTGGTAAAAAAAAATAAGTATTTCATATAGAGTGTAAGCAAAAATAATGCTCACTGACTTGGTATACTCGAAAGCATTACATTTTACGTCAATAGCCTTCGTATTCACTTTCACACCACTTCCAAACCGGAATCAATTCAGATCAATACTCTCATACAGAATAACCGTATTCCTATTTTCTCCTTCTCAAATATAAGAATATTAGTTATGCCAAAGACTTGTTGGATCCAAGTATCCTCTTTTACATCTCTTAATTTGGATGAGGTTTTATTACTGATGAGTAAGGTTAAGATGAAACTGAAGGGACTATTCCTACACCATACGTACTCTCTTAATGGGTGGCGGGGTAGACGAGTGGGCTAATGCGTGTACCCTCGCTCAGATCGAGAAAACCCCCATGTAGCCTAAAATTCAAGGACGAGAAGGAAAATAAAAACGCACTCTCTTAATATCCGTTCCTATCTTACAAACAGATACTTCAAAGTAAATAACAATAATGCTTATTCATTGATCTTTTCTCAGCCTGCTGGTGTTCCTCAAGGTAGTATCCTAGGTTCTATTCTTTATATAGGTTATACAGCTAATATCACAACCTACCATTAACACGTATAACAATGTATCTCGTCATTTAATAATGATCAATTGCACACCAAATTCTTCAATAACACATTACAAACCTTGAATGATATAAAAACTAGAGGATTGAAATAAGTTCCAATAAATTCTATTCAATTCGTCGTAAAGCTATGACTTTCTGTCTAACAGTATCTTATGATAATACTTCTCTTATCTTTTTTGAATAAATCCTGTTGGGGCCAGGAGTATTTCAAAATTGAAAATAAAAACCTTTCTCTGGTTAGTTTCCTCAAAGGTGAGGAAGAAGGGAAAAAAAGAGTAAAAATGAGACCTTGAACATAAAAAATTCATGCACATCAAAATATTATAAAATCACTCAATCCATTAAATAAGTTAAGACAAACAAATAAAAAAAATCCCCTTCTAAATGTTTACAATATTTATTGAATTGAAATAAAAGAGATGAAATATATACATACAAGATTTAAAAAGAAATAAAGACAATACTCAATGAAAAATAAAAAAAACTGTCCATAAAAATAAAACATATATAAAATATCTCAAGTTGGAGGCTATACTTCCAAAGAGGTTACCTGTGGTCTTCAGCTAATCTTAAAAGCAGTCGATGGTGGGGGAATCGATATGCATATCGAACCTGATCGATGAAACAGCTGGACTCTTCAAAATGGCGCTATGCTGGCGCAGGTGAGGTGAGACGATACTGGAGCTGGGTTGGGGTAAATGTCCAATACGTGGACCCAACCTAAGCAAAGGGTAGCTCCAGACTGCCTTTCCAGCAGTATTATCACATTATTTTGATGTCTTAATCCCTAAGACTGGGTATTACTGCCGGGCTGGGGCATATAAATAAGCGATAAACATCGCGAATAATATTCAATATTTAAATAATATAAACTTCTGGGACAATTGTTTCTTAAACATTTACAAAGAAAAAAGATAAATAAACATTCATAAATCAACATTAAAAAAGGGATGGTGAGAAAAAATAATAATAAACAAATAAATAAATGAGTGTATGCGGCGTTAACAAATCCGATAATTAGGACTTTATCAGGACATAGTTCTAACCATGAATCGTCTTACAAGAAATCGCTTGACGTCTCCGGTTACTTCAGAATTCACTAGAAAAACGCTCTAAGCTTCCACTTAATTACAAAAGACTCATATCCATAAAGGCCAATTTGCTTTTACGGATTTGAGCTTTGGAGCTTCATCAAACCATCGAATTCCTCTCATGTTCAATCTTAACAATTCAGAATACTTCGTAAAATCCTCAATGATACTTACTTTGTCTCAAATAAAACCATCCATAATGATATTAATGTTATATCCCTCATGACTCCATGTGTACTCTATATCTGTAATTGCAATGATGTATCTTAAGCTGTGTAGTTTATAAGAGGTTTTACAGATGTTATGTTGGTCAATTTATGTTGTTGCAGGTGCTATTGCGAGCGGAGGAAATCCCACGGCATGGCGCGGTCGGTCTCGCGGGAGAGCGTGCGCTCGAACCAGCAAGTGCCGCCTCCGGTCCTCCTGACTCCTAGCTCGAGGATCATCCGGCAGAGCTCCCAGCCCGAGGCCTGCCACTGCTGTCCCCACCACGGGCCCGCCCCCACCGCCTCCCTCCGCCAGCTCAGGGAGCCCGGGGACGGCATCGCCATGATCGCCGCCGACTCGCTCAGGATCAACGGGGCCATCCGCCAGTTCAAGCAGGTCAGTCCTCCTCCTCTTCACGGCGGCGATTGGTCCAGGCTTATGGAACAGAGATACTTGCGGCAAGCATTAGTGTAATCCCAAACAATGGATAATAATTCACAAAACGAGTGACAAATTATTTTTCATTATCAGAAAAGAACTAAAATGACCAAAAAGATAAATCTATTATAGATAGATAGAAAAATAACTTTATTCTGGAACACAGTCCCTTGAGAATAACAAAATTAAAAGATTACGTCTGACCAAAATAAAATCAATCGAAAAAAAGAAATAATGTAAAGAAAATATAAGGTAAACATTCTATATACAAAACAAACGAAACTATATACAAAACAATTATTACTATGACAAGACACTTAAAGCTATTTGCACTGATAGACCAGTATACACTTTTAAGAAAATAATAAAGAATTAAAAAATAAAAATATATCAAATTCTCTATTAAAATCAGCTTTGTGTTTCTGTTGAGAAAATAGAAAGCTGAATCTGACAATATAACATGCCTGATTTATATATAAATACATTATCATTTAGCATTGATATTTGACAATGAATGGCATGAAATAAATGTATGTTGTCGAATGGTTAGCAAATATTTGACTGTTTTTGGGATAGGAATTGGAATAGGAGGGTTTCGAATGTGGATATGGATGGGGAATGTCGAATTTTGATAGGGAGGGTGGTTCTTCATAGATGAAAAGTTTGTATAGCACAGAAGTCCCAAAAGGGGGTTTTAGTGTTCAAGGCGTTGAGGGATTTAGGATAAATTGGCATAAATTGATGGGGTAAGGAATTTTTGAAAGCAACCATATTTTGTGTAGTTTGAAATAGGAAGAACTTTCAAACCAGGGAAGAAGGGGAGAACATGGAACAGACAACCATGATAATTGATTAGATTTACAATTTTTGTAATTGTATTTTCTCTTGCATTATTTTTAAGAAGAGAAGAGCTATTAAAGTTCTTGGAATAGGAGTTGTGCCATCGACTTTGTGGGAGTGGGCCACTCTATAATGATGTACCAAACCATTATAAAAAAATTGTCTGAAGTCTGCCTCAAAATATCTATTGGCTTTAGTCTATTTTATTGTTGTATACAAATGCAAGCAGAAAACAGTTTTTTTCTTTTAGGTTTTATTTCATCTAATGTATCAGTCTAATTTTCCTATCTTGAAGTCTGCCTAATAATTTTTCTTGCAATTTAAGTAAATTATTTCATTTATTCAATAATAAGAAGCTACATTCTAGAAAAGGCTAACAAAAAAAAATTGAAAAGATATGAGGATGACAAATAATACGAATTTGCAGTCTGCAAGGTTTATCAGGCCTGTCGTTTTGACCCAACCATTTGAATCTTTATCAAGGTAACGGTTACTTCTAGCCAGGTGACAAGAACTGTCCTTGTTGCAGTTCTTCAATGAAATATTGGTTCTTTTTGCTAAGCTTGACAGTAATCATTGCCTGATCTGATGATTAACCACAATGACGGCAAGCCAAATACACCATATATAGACTGCAAATACTGACTATTTGTCATCCTCACAATTTTGAAATAACATTCAGAAAAATATTTATCTCTAATTTAAAAATAAAATATATTATGTTACAGTTGTTACTATATTTTTCTTTATGTTTATACTAAAATTTGTATGAATACATAAAAATAATTAACAAGAATGACAATTAAAATAATAAAATAACAAAAAGACAATTTTATATTTTAGAGGGTATTAATTTATTTTTTATTTCTAAATGCATTTAACGCTCTGTAGACTGTCATACAACATCTGATAGTCAAACATAACTTATAATGTATGAAAGCAACAATTATGAACTGATGTGTGTGAAAGATATGGAAAAAATAAAATAACCCCAATTGGAAATATTTTGAACAACTTAATGCAATTTCATATTGTGATCGATGGTATACTCGTACATTGTATAAATTAATATCTCTTCAGATCCTTACATTTGCCACGAGGCTTTGTTAATGCAAAAATCTTTAAAATAAATTGTTCAAAGCTGTTTGGGATCAATTAATTTTATTTATCATAAAAAATGTCAAAATGAACAATTGTCCAAACAGTAGCTATGGCAATGAGCTCTTGGTAACTATAGAAAAAAAAAAGAGAGATAGAACTACCCAAGAAAGGAAACAATTAGGGATCTAAAAGAAGTAACTTACTTGAAGAAATCTTTATATTAATATCTATAATACTTTAGACATGTTTGTCTGACGAGTGGTAATAAAGAATTACAATATATAATAGAAGCTTAATCACCAGACTATTCAGAAATATCCTCTCTGGAATATATAGAAAAGATTGGAAAGAATAGAGAAGAAACCCGTTATTAAGTCTAATTATGAAAAGATGTATGCTTTTCCTTTTCTTTCTGTTAGTGTTCGTAGTCCGTTAGAAAAAGTAATTAATTCAGGCAATTTAACCTTAACAATTTAATATTATTCTAAAAACATACTTGGTTTTTTCAGAAATGTTTTCACTTATATTTCAATGGTTTGATTTTTCACCAAAAATATGGTTCAATGACCTCAAGTCTTCTAGATTCCTACCCAGCGACTTAATTTTATGAATGGGTTTTGCCTTGCCTTTATTCTTTCCAATCTTATCTACAGAAAATGACAGACAGATATTCCTGAATAGTCGTATGGTCAAGCTTCTGTTCATTAAAATTTCCTACAGCCAATCATTAGACAAACATTTGTAAAGTATTTTAAATGTCAGTATGAAGTTTTCTTCAAACAAGGTTACTTCTTATAGATCCTTAATTGTTTCCTTGTTTAGGGAGTTATCTTTCTATTTTTCTTCTATCGTTACCAAGATCTCACTGACATAGGTACTGTTCTGGCAACTTTGCATTTTCATCTTTTTTATGATAAATAAAATTTATCAAACCCACACAGCTTTGAACAATGCATTTTCAGATTGTTGTTTCAATGGCTCGATCATAACAGGCTCAAAGCCAAAAATAAGGATCTGAAGAGATATGCATTCATGTAATATACATCATCGAGCTCTATATAATATTGCATAACCAAGTTCAAAATGTTTCAGGACTATTTAATTTTTTCTTACATTTTACACACACCAATAAAATATTTTTTTTTTCTTCTTGATAGCATATCATTTTTCAGTACTTATTATTTTTAAAAAAATCCATCCATAGAGACTATTGCTGATGTGATGTTACAACTGGTTTTCTGTTGAGATCATGTTTACTAATTCTTGTTCTGTCCTAACTGTTCCGTTTTCAATAAATCCTTCTTGGAGCAGCACATTTAAATTAAACAACGAATAATTAAATTGTATCTTTTATTTTTCTGAGGTTGGAAATTATGATTATATATATTCTTAGAAAACAATCTCAATGAACTGTAGTTTAAACTAAATTGAAGTTAAAAAAGTAAACTTATATGTATGATAATTTTGATATTTATATAATAAGATTAAGGGATTAAATAATTTTATTTTAAACTGCTATTATAGATTTTATTATACAGGATGTCCTGTAACTAGAGAGAAATTTTTATAGAAGTGATAGTGCACCTCAAGAACTACAAAAAAGTTCATATAAGCAATGGGCCAATTCTCAGCAGAAAAGTAGGAAATCCAAGTTTAATGTTTTTTAAAGTAATTTATGCTTTCTGATAAATAGGAAGCAATAACTAAAGAAACATTTAATTTAAGTAATTGGCAATTGTTTCACTGTAAACTATATACAACTTTCTTCAATCAATAAGTGATTGTAGATCTTGTCATTATTTAAACCATTCAAAGAGGAATTTTGAGCGGCTAAACTTGGCTATGTTCGGTTTTTTAAAAAAAATCATAAATTATTGGCTATTTTGTTTTATCATTATCCAACTGTACCACAGATTTTAGAAAAATTGCTTTGCTTAATAAGTTTCAAGTCTATATTAATTAAATTGAGGTTTATTAGAATAGAATAGAAAATTAAACTTTATTCTGGGACTAAGTCCCTTTAGAATAACAATGATGAGTTAATACAAAGTAAAGTACAAATCTGGCCAAAAACTAACTTCTAAAAATTTTAATATTATATACATTATTTAAAAAGTATTTAACCAGTAAAACATAAAAAATAAAATATATATACAAATGAACATAAAATCTTCTAAAAATTACTTAATTGTGATGAAAAAAAAAAAAAAAAGAAGAGAAATTACATATTTATATATACATAACTACACAATTTATAAACAATAGGCTATCTAATAGAAAACTAACTTAATACAAAATGAAACAATATCTACAGTGGTTTATATAATAATATGCAGACACTAAGATAAAATAAAGTCTTACGATACTTGTGGTGTAACGGAAAAAAAAAAAAAAAAAACTAAAAGGAACTATTTATACGTACATTCTCATATTGCCACACATAAAGACAAAGATATAAAATATGAACATATATACCCGAAAAAAAAAAGCACAACCTGAGGAGAAGAGAAAAATAAATAAATAGTAAAAATAATAGTCAAACTAGGTGACAAAGATCATTGCTGTTTTATGTTAAAACTTAAACAGTAGGCACCATTATTTACTTCACGCAAATTCAGTTCATAAAATGATGGTGGTAAATCTTCTGTTTGGGATGTAAGGAGATATTGGAAAAGGAGGTATTATTAGGCAAATTCTTGAGATTCATCTCAATTTTTGTAAAGAAATGTGATTTTTCATCTTGTCACCTAAAAGTACCTATATTTTCAACAAAATTCATTACAATTAACTGTTGTAAAGCTTTACTTTCTTGTTTTCCATGATCTGAGATATATTATAATAAAAATAATATGCTAAATACACTTTTTATTTTTAAATAAAAAAAAAATAGTAGATTTGTTAAATACTTTTCATGTAAAGTGTTTACAAAACTGTATTTTTCTCCCGGATCTCTGTCAAAGGAGTTGATCAGTATTTATTCCCCCCCCTTTTTCTCGCCTCTACCCTAAAGGGTCATTGGCGTTTTATATAATTTATATTCTATTATAGTAATTTGCTATTTTTAAAAATTTAAATATGATAGAGACTCTTTCTTCATTATCTTGTAGAATATCGTTTAGTGTTTTTCCTGGATATATCTTTTTTCTGTGGCTTTCAAATTGGGGACATTCTACCAGAAGGTGTTTCACAGTTTGAGGTGTATCATTGCATTTTTCGCAAGTAGGAGCTTCCAGACCTCTTAATAGATAGCTATGGTAGAAGCTTTCATAGAGAGAGGTTGCCCTCAGAGATCAGTGGTTGGTCCTGCTCTATGGAAGCTAGTCTTTGATGAGTTACTGGGAGTATTAGAGGAAGAGTGGTTTCCTGCCACTGCCTACGTTGACGACCTAGCTGCTGTGGTGGCTTCCAACAGCAGAACTGGAGTGAAGAGAGAAGCCGAGCGATGCGCCGGCCTTGTCGCTAGATGGTGTAAGGGAAAAAAGATGATGATGGCTGCTGCCAAGACTCAAGTCATCATCCTTAAGGGAAAGACTGATATGGCACACCCTATAATGATGTACATAGAAGGCCAGAGGATATGTCCAAATGAGGTGGTAACCTACCTTGGATTTAGGTTAGGTGTTGGCCTGAATATGACGCCTCACTTGGTATATCTGACAGGTAGGGTGGCCCTAGCAGTGAACGGTCTAAGTCGCGTGGGGGGCGCATTTTGGGGCCTCAGGTATCCAGTCACTATCAATAATTATAAAGGTGTTGTGGAGGGTATCCTGAGGTATGCGTCTCACTTCTGGTTCCGAAACCTCACACTCAGACAAAGAAATAGGCTAGCATCGACTCAGAGGACTGCTTTGCTTCGGCTTCGGGTCATCAGAGCATATACGTCGCATGAAGCAGTGCAGGTTTTAGCGGGGGTGGTGCCTCTTGACCGAGAAGAAGTGATCAGGTACGATTACAAGAGGGAGGGCTCAACAGGTCTATCGGAGAACATACGGATGAGAATTATTGTTAACCCAAATAAATGGCAAACGATTATTCGGGAGGAAACAATTGAAGATTGGAGCAGACCGTGGGTGACGACTCCGAAAGGCAGTACCTTGACAAAATATTTCCCCACTGTTGAATCTCGGCTACAAGCAAAATGGATACTTCCGGACTATTGGGTTTCACAATTTCTCATGGGGCATGGGGGTTTCAGAGCTAAACTTCATAGCCTCGGCATTTTTGTTGAGTATTTCCCTAATTATAGAGTTTCTAGGATATGGGTTATCAATGGCAGTTTAAACACTGTATGAGTCCATCACAACTACCTAGTAGTTCCTTTTAGATTCGCTTATAAGATATAAAGCATTCATGATGGCAGTCGCCTCTCCTGTGAATACGGACCATTCTTCAGGCAATTTAAACAGTAGGTGGTTCTCTTTACTCACTAAAGAACATCCTACGCTATCTCCTTCTTTGGATGCATCCATATATAAGTGACAAATTTCATGTTTCTTGTCCTACATTTTTATGAAAATGATTGAAGTAATCAGTTTTTGTGTTTGTGTCAGTTTATTTTGTGTAGTGAAGCAATGGTTTTTATTAAAATAAATCCCAGAACATGAATAAATAATAAATAAAAGCTTTGCAACAGTTAATTGTAGTTATCTTTACTGAAAACACGAACACTATTAGGTGACAGCATAGAAGTTTACATCATTTCGCTGCACAACTTGAAGTGAATCTCAAGAATTTGCCTAATAAACCTCATTTTAATTAATATGAACTTGAATCTTATGAAACAGAGAAGTTTTTGTAAAAATGGAGTATCTGCAGTATTGTTGGATCATGATAAAACAAAATATCGAATAATTTATGATTTTTCAAAAACAGAACGGAGCCAATTTAAGCCGCTCAAATGTCCTCTTTAAATGGTTTGAACAATGGCGAATTCTATTTTCGTTGCAAAAAAGTTGTATTTAGTTTACAATGAAACAATTTTTAATTACTTAAATTAAAATTTTTGTTAGCTCTAGCTTCCTATTCATCAAAAAGTATGACTTACTTTTAAAAAATATAAAAATTGGATTTCCTACTTTTCAGTTGAGAATTTGGTCCATTATATGAACTTTTTTTTAGTCCTTGAGGACCTCGTGTATATAATAAAATCCTAACACCATTTAAAAAAAAGAAACTTAAACAGAGAATGAATTGAAGATTGAATGTTTTAAACAAAAGAATCATATTGCTGGTTTAATTCAATCAAATTTATTAAAGAAAGTTTAAAAATGAAAATAAATTATATATTATTAAAAATAGATTATATATAAAATAATAAAAATAGCCAAAATTATTAAAACTTTTTAATTCATTTAATATTTTATTTTATATTCTATAGAATATGTATGGAAAATGTTATGTATCGACACAGGATCTAATGGCCTCTCTCCTGTATTAAATATTCAAATTGCCTGAAAGGAACTCCCACCTCCCAATCCTTTGGGCATTACTAATCATTTTGACACCGTTCTCAGATGTGCTTCTTTTTTTTTCACTCTCCTGATTTTATCTTTAGATAGACTGTATATTTATAGTCGATATAGTAAATCAATAATTTAAAAAAAATATATATACTTTTGTTTAACTCAAACGAAAAATTGTTACGAACTTGTATCACTTTGTTAACTATTAAAATTGTTGAGCTTACATGAATTACTTATATGTATAAAATTCATATGTGAGGGAGAGAGTGATTTAAGTTTATTAATTTATTTGAAGCCTATTTAGTTTTTTAATTAGATTTACATCTATAATGTATAAATTAAAACAATATCCTTTATTTGCCTTACAAAGACCCAGATGAGAATTTTTAATTAGGGTTTCAAATTCTTAAGATCATTTTCTTATACTTTTATGATTTCTGTTATACAGATATTTCATTAATAATATTAATTCTTCTAGTAGGTAAAGAAAAAAAAAGTATAATAAATCATGATAACTCACAGATGTAGGAATTGAAGACTAATCCATTTGACAGGTTAAAGCTTTAATTATAAAAAAAAAAACTTAAAACAGAGGAGAATCAAGCGCAATGAGATAAAAAAGAAAATGAACCCTACTTAAAGAATATTCAATGATGTAAATAAAACTGTCTAAATACAAAAGAAGTCTCCAAAACAATTAATTGACAAATTTGAATTTTGCAAATCCACATTTATCTCAAAACTAAGAGAATCGGCTACAACTTTTTCAGTGGCTATAAAGAACAGAAGTGGGATATAAATATAAGAAATAAATTTCCTCAAACCACATCAATAGGTTCATTACATCAAACTTTGTTAATCCAGCCAAAAATCTTAGTGATGAAAACTGTCTTAAGGTGGTTTGAACACCTTTTAGGATGGAAACCAATTATGATACCCAGATTTCATGCAAGGCTAATGTGTTGATGAGCCAGGGGAAAAGAATATGGAAGAGATAATTGCAACAGAAAAAAAAAAAACAAATGGTTGATGACAGTGAAGATTGGTCAGTGTCATAGTAGTACCGAAAGCTCCCTCCTTCCCAAATAATAATGTATTTACAATATTAATTTAAATAATGCTGGCAGTAGCTCATTTTTTCTTTGAATGGAAAATTCTTTTGCCACTTTATTGAAACCAAGAGCTCTTAGAGTATTTATTCTTCTATTGCTCTTCTTATTCCTCAATTGAAATCAAAAATCTCTCTCCCCTCCTCTAGAATTCATATCCTCCCTTATAATTAGTTACTTCTTTGGATCAGGGAACTCCTCTCATTCCCATAGACTTCAAATTGAAAAAATATTAACCAAAGCGATTTGAACACAGAAATAGAATTTAATCATTTCCTATTCCAAAAACAGTTACTTAAAAATCCAAGTATGCTCAACAATTGAATCGTTAAATTCTTTTGAATATAAAAAGTTTTATTATTTTTTAAATCTATTTTTTCTAAATTTAATTATGATTTTTTTCAAGTTTTGGACTGATTTATCTCACTTTTCCAGTATTTGTGAATATTGTAAACATGATTGTCCAACAGAAAATGTAAGGTTTAAAATAATATATTTACGATTTTCTCATCTTAAGTTTGAATCATCAGCATTTTCATAATGCGGTAGTAAAAAGTTTAAAATACTTAAAACATCTCTTCAGTAAAAGCTTTTTCAAAAAAATTATTTTAGATTTTTTTTTTTTTTTATTCATACAATTGATTCCCAGAGTTTGACTATTTGGAATTGAAACAGACTATAAAACTTGGTTGATGATAAATAGCAGGAATGTCCAGAAGAGCGCAAGATGCACCAACAAAATGTTTGAGGGGTGCACATTTTAATAGGGTTTTAAATTTTTTAGTAAGGCTCATTTTGACCAGGTTATGAATTTTTAGAGTAAAAATTTTAAAATAGAGAACGAAGGAAAAACATGGATAAAACCCTTACAATTGTAATTGTACGTGATTTATGATTATTCTAGTTCTACTATCGCCTTTACTGTTTTTAAGATCAGGAAGGGCCGAGGGAGGTCATGTGCCATTAACTTTGGGAGGAATGGGCATCCCAGATAAAAAAAAATGTTTTTAGAGTACTTAGCACCGGCAAGTGGGTACAATTGAAAATTAGCTATAAATATTTATCAATGCTTGTGTTATTGGATAGGTGTGAAGTGGGAATTTTATAGAACATTTTTTAAAATTATGAATAGTAATTTCAAATTTGTCATCAGGAAATTTAGAAAATTTATTATTTTACAAAACTTGATCACTTTAGTACAGTCTTTCGGTTTCTTTCAAAAGTATCTGTTTTGTGTTTTCTTTAGGATAATAGGTTTGAATTGAATATGTAAAAAATATGTCTATTCATTTAATATTGCATTATTGAGATTATCAAGAAATGATAAATGAGTTTTAACTCCTTTTAAATATGTTTTTAATGAAAATACTTTTCTGAAATGAAAATGATGTGATTTATTTAGGTTTGATTTATCTAAATATAAAGAAATATTTGGATGGGAAGAGGAATATTTATGAATAAGTTACATAAGCTTGGAACAATTTCTGTATTTTGTTTTTTCTTCTATTATTCTATTTGAATTGTTTTTAGCGCATATGCGAAATGGCTACACAGCTTTGACGCAGCCACATAGTCACTGCTTAGCCCGGTAGAGTGAAGCACAGGACACACCTCGAGTAGTTCCTTATTCCACCGCTAGGCACCGTCCTTATTAAAAATCCTACATTTTTAGCTTTTCTATTTATACGCATATTTTTTTACAATATAAATATTTTTAAAATATATATAATTATTAATTTACATAAATTATTTTACATGAAACCAATCAAAATAATTTTTCTTTTAAAATAAATTCTGTTGAAAAAGTATTATACTACTAAAATCATATACAGTACTTCCAATTTCAAATTTTTAATAAAGTGAATTTTTTTTAAATTGTATCGTCCTACTACCATTTTAAAATGTATTTTCTGTTGTAAAGCGTTGGGTATTGTATTTTAATGTTATAGGGAAGTTGGATAATGTACCAATTTTGGTATTTTTGGATCAAAATCAGACAGTATATTGACTTAAGTAGTTCTTTAAGTTCCTTATTATCCAATAGTTATGGTGAACCGTTAAAACTAATTTAATCTTTCGATGTTCTAACGAATTTTTACCTTTATCTTTCCACATTTGTCTTTCTTTCACTTTATACAACTAATTTATGTTCAAAGAAGATTGAAGAATGCATAGATTTCTAGTATTCATACTAATTGGGGTCAATTTTAAGGTATGAAACATTATTGCTTATATGTTATGTCTTTTAACAAATGTTTGCAATAATAATTACAATATTTTTCATTCTATGTTACATAACTATCAAAACCACATTTTGATCAATTATATATAATTATTTTAATTTGAGAATTCTAATGTTTCAAGTTCACTTAGTCAGTGTGAAATGTAATAGGATTATTAATGAAAGATTCATATGAAATAATTAAAGTTAACTAATTACATATCGCACACCTATTTCAACAGTATCAACTTACAAATGAAGAATTTTACGTTAATCATTCATTTCATTTTTATTGAAACCAATGCCCAACACAACTTTCATGAAACCTGAATATTCAAACCAAAGCTGCTTTTTTAGGAAGTACTATAACTAGTACTGTAACTATCTACATACCTAATTGGATATAAAGTAATTTTGTGCCTATCTTCACATTTTGTTTTCTTATATAATAATTTACTTTGATTCTCCATATGAATCTGAACCAACTAAACACATTCATCAATATATTGAAGTACAAATTATGAATAATATTCTCATTCAATTTTGTTGATGAAATTTAAACTAAGCAAAACTAAATTTCTATTGTCAAATTGATACTGTTTTTGCATAAGTGTATGATATATTTTATCGATTATAATTCAGTTCATTAATTTTTTTTAAGAAAAATCTTTGATTAAGGCATTGTAATATTACTTTTGTATATTAACCTATTGGTATATTAAACATTTTTAAATGCTGTTGCATTGATTTTACTGCTTTAATATTAAGTTTTGAATACTTTTTCAAATCATTTTTAGTATTTTCACTCATTTATAGTTTTTGTGTATTAATGAACACTAAACATGTTTAATTAACTTTAAATTAAAAGGATGAGGAGGGGCGTCAAAACATATTTATGGATTCTGGCACTACTAAATACTTGTATTTATTGGTTCACTGTCCTTGGAAATAATTCTTTCTTTTTTTTCATGGCCCCACAAAATTTTATTTATTAATTCCAATAATCCAATATAAAATATTTTTATATTATAATATTTTATATATCAAATCCAATATACAATATTTTACAAAACTTCCTTTCTTTGCCCAGGGGCATTTTAAGATAAAAAGTACTCAGCGTGCGGTAAGCGTATGTTACATTCTGTGGCCTTTGGCCTTAATTTCTTCACTGGGCGTGGAAGGACTGCTCTAAATTTTTAAAATCTACTAATTTTTTTTTCAATAAATCATATTTTACTACCATTTATGTTGGGAATAAGTGATATTAAACACTTAAATATCAGTTACATCATAATCGTAAAGATAATTTTCTTTAAACATCTCTATCTAATTATTAACATTGCTATTTTGTTTATAATATTTCCTGCTAGTTTGTTTAATAGCTCTTTAGTTTATGCAGATAACCATTGCATTTCATTATTTAAGTTTAGATTACATTTTTTGTTTTCTTTCTTTTAGTTTATTTTGAAAACTCATTATAACAGTCTTTCCGAAATCTCAACGATACTTCTATATTCTTTTAATTATTGATTTGTTCAACATCAACTTATCAGGCCCTTCTGTCTACTTCCAATTCACTTTTTACCTATAATTTCTGAAACAGTTACAAATATTATATATTATTATTGTCCGTAATTTCACTAGCTTGGTTTGACAAGGTTCTAACTGGTCAAAACTAAATTTTAAGAAAAACAGATTTTAAAATTGGATATGCCCACACTTTTTAAAATTACAAATAGAACTTATAAATTTTTTCCTCATTTCATCTAACAGTTATAATTCAAGTTTAATGAAATAATGCTTTACCTCTGTTTTTTTTATCTTGGAATATGGTTAAAAGTCACACACAAAACGAGTAAAAATGAAATTGACAAAGTTGAGATTAAAATTAAAACTTTTTAATTTTATAGGAGAGTTAGAAGCATATTTAACCTCATTTTAGCCAAGAATGTCAGTTGCATTCTTGTCAAACCAAGAATCATAAGTCAAGATACATTTCCCAGTGCTCCCGAGAAATGAATCCTGACATTCCCACTCTGGTAAGTACACAACAGAAACCGCAAGGTAGTCCATGGGGAGAATTGAACTCGCAACGTTCAGAACCGGGCACTCTTGGACCCACAAAGCAATATGCTCAGTCATCCTGTCCTCAGATTTTATCGGTAATCTGGATTTTAAGGTTTCTGATTACTTTTACTAGGGTGAAGTTAACGATGCAAGATATTATCCTTTCCCTCAACCACTTTTAAAGGGAAATTTTTAATCTTTAAACTATTTAAGTTAATAATTTACTAAAAATATATTTTTTAAATTTGTTGTAGGTGGGCCATAATGTAAGAAACTTTCAAGTTATTAGACTTTTATTTTACTGATAGCAATAAGGTAAAACCCATTTTTTTTTGTTTGGTTTTTTTTTTTGCTTTTATGACTTTTTATTTTTTCTAAATATATATGGCTTTATGTCAATTTAACAAAACTAAAATATTGCTGGTTACACTTTAGATCATAAATATTTAGAGAATATAAGATTTTCAAATTTGAATAATAACACATTGAATTTTAATTAGTCATTATTATTTTTAATACTTGTTTTATTTTCAATATTTATTTGATTTTAAAGGTTAAAATAAAATTACAATTGAATTAAGTATTTTATTGTGTTTATGTTAAGCTGTGAGACTTAAAAAGTACCGCAAGGAAATGAATATGATAAGAATAAGTATTTGGACCACATTGGTGTCCTGGAATTGGGAATTCCAGGGGAACAGCTCTTCATCACTGCGGATCCTCCATGTATTGGAATCATTGTCGAAAATTGGTCCATAAATCTATCTTAATATTTTTCATTCGAAAATCCTAAGGCTACTAATCATTAAGGCAGTGATAGTTCAAGTTTCAGCACCATGAGTAAGAACTGGTCTAACACGCGTCTTATATAAACACATTTTTGTGTGACACGATAAGAGTTATAATCTGAAAATTTTGATATTTGCATACCATGCTCGATTGGCTGCCATAATCCTTCTATTTACTTCGATTTTATTTTCCTGGTACAAATCTGCTCCCAAACTGTTCATTTTTTCCAGTTTATATCCATCTATGGTCGGCACATCAGTATTTTGTTCTGGGCCTCCAAACTTTGTATATTTTGTCTTATTTTCATTAATTTGGAGCCCCATGTTTTTACTATCATTATTCAAAGTAGTAAATGACTCTTTGAGAGTTCGAGTATTCCGGGCTTCTTGACAGATGTCATATGCTGTAAGCAAAAATCTGAATACATGAATGAAGGATATAGCCGTTTATGTTTTAATTGCCTACTACTTCATGTAGCGCTGGATTGAACAGTGTTTCAGAAACAACGTCTCCTTGCCACACACCAGTTGCAATAGAGAATTTATTACTGAGGTTAACTCCAAATTACCTTCATTATTTTGCAAAGGCAATATAATTAACCTAATTAACTTGTTGGGAATTTTAAATTCTTTTAATGCCTTAGCCATACATTTTCTATTGATAATGTCAAATGCTTGACAATAATCAATAGACCTTAATCTATTTTATATTCCCAACACTTTTCAATGAGTTGTCTCATTACAAATATCTGATTGGTTGTACCCCTCCCTACAAGAAAGTCACATTGATAATCATGCAATATGTTTTGGTGTAAATTTTAAACTTTTTTATTAATATATTTGAGAATATCTTGCACCCCACCACTAGGATAGATACCACGATAATTTCAGCACTGCAGTTTATCGCCATTTTTGGGACATATTAGGCTGCTGCTCCATTCATTGGGCATTCTCTCGTTTCCCCACACATCTTAGATTAGAGAGTATAACTGATTTAATACATGGTGGCTCTAAATCATTTTCATTATTCACCGTGAAGGTATTTAAACTTGTATTCGAGTCAGTCTGTTGATTCATATTGTCCCTATAATCTACTAGCTCACCAAAGAATTCTACCTATCTGTCTTTCGCCTTCACATTTCCTTCAATATCATTTTCATTCTTGTCTTTACAAGCATCAGTCTTATAAATATTTAGAAAATAAAATATTGTAGAATTTGAATTAGAACACGTTAAAGTTTAATTAGTAATTATTATTTTTAATACTTGCTGTTTACAATTTTATTGAATTTTAAGAGTTAAAATCAAACTACAATTGAATTAAGTATTTGTTTGTGTTAAGCTCTAAGATTTAAAAAGTACCGAAAAGGAAATGAATGTGATAAGAGTAGGTATTTAAAATAATTAATAGCTTAATAATTAACAAGATCTTTGTTAAATCATTTTCATTTCACAAGATAATATTTGACAATGCATTCCATTGAAAATGCAGACTTATTGAAATAAAACAATGTCTTGAAATTATGGAAGACTTGGAAATTTCTCAGTATTACTTTCCTGTTTCCCGTGCTTCTGAATACCACTGTAAGTTTGGTCACAGGTAGATCTATGAGGGAACTTTCTGACTGAAACATCTCCTCTACCCCCCCAAAACATAGTAAAATATAACCATGTCTTTTGTAAAAAATATTAAAAAATCATCTCTAAAAGTATTATTGGTTGTATAATTGCATTTAATAACATTTCAAGAATCATCTAAACACCATATCATATAGATAATTAAGATATTTCTTTTTCTTCCAAACTAATAAATATAAAAGCTTCAACCCGAAAGCTTTTATATATAAAAGCTTTTGGGCTTAAGCTCCTTCCACCAAAATTAAATCCTGGATCCGATGGTGAGATTGGTGAACAACATTACTCTCAAATATTTGAAGTAACTGTTAGTTTAGAATTCTTATCATTCGTGGCGAAAGTACAATGCATATGTTGGATCGATTAAGTCTTCTAAAACATTTAATTATTTTTATTTTCATTATTATTCTGATAGGATTTTTGTATATTTAACCTTTTGTTAAAAGGTTGTTTGGTTTGTTGATTGCTCAGGAATATTGTGCTAACTTTGTTATAAATGAATACTGTAATATAGTTTTTCTCATTGTGATTTAATGGTGTACTCTGATCAAATAAATCCAATGATGACTTTACATGTACACAGATATCTTTGCCTTTTTTTCTTTTTTTTTTTTCATTTCTTTTATCTTTAATAGTGGAGAAAGTACAATAATTAGTTAAAACTGTTGAGACCGCTTAGAAATCCTGGGATTTGTATTATCTGAGTCAATATTATTATGTTTATTATTTTTTACCTGAATCTCTTCAACTCATTGATTCATATGTACTCTTGGTAATTGGTTCATTACTTTATAAGAAAGTGCTGTTTCTTGATTATCAGTTATGGAAGGAGTTGATTTAACCAATATCACGCTCAACCAGCAGGTTTTTTTTCTCCTGATTAATTATTTAATTAAGAGAATCCTCTTTAAACAGGCTGGGTGTTGTTCAGAAGGGTCTCTTTCACGATTGGACCGTTCTTAGGCTGATGTAACACCATAATCACTTGCCACAGATAGATTTGAACCATGATACTGGAGTATTAGAGTACAATTTCTAAATCACTGAGTTTTCTCTCTCCCTATCTCAATTTTTATTGTGGCAATCTTTAAGAATTCTCCTTTTTAGCATAAATTGATTTATTGTTTTTTGATGTTTTTCCAATCAAAGACTGAAATAATTCTGTTACATAACACCACCATGAATTTACTCAAACTATATTTTACCTATGAGTAGAATCAAGAGCTGTGTTGCTTAGGACATATTCCCCTTAAACAGTTAATTTTTTTTTTTTTTTTTTTTTTTTTTTTTTTAGAATTCATGTTAAAAACCTGTCCTTGAATAGTTATTAGAAAAAGAATTGGGCATCACTCAACAATTTGGGTAGTGTAGGACCATCACGTAAGTTATTGGAGCCCAGGGCAAAATTTTATGAGATTTTCACCTCACATCCTTTCTAATGGAACAATGTTTCAATGTTTGCAAACTGTGTTTATTCATAAATATATATTTTCGTCTCTGTCTATGACTGATAAATATCGAAAGTCAACTTGTAATTTTTCTACCAATAGCAACTGGAACTAACGTTGCAAATAGTAATTTCTACTCGACACCTTGTCATGCACGAAGGTTTGAACATAGATGAAAAGGGATGATCAGAAATCTCAATACTTATATAATTGTAATATAATTAAAATTACATGGTTATACACCATCATCAAGAATATTCTATATTCTATATATTTTCCCTTACTTGTGGGATACACATGACCCCAGCCTCTTGGATGACCACCCTGATTATTATATAAGTAACAAGTTATTATTATATAAGTTACAAGTTCTTATTATAGAAGTAACAAGTTATTATTATATAAGTAACAAGTTACTTATTCTGTTAAATTGTGGTTATATCCAGAGATATTTAGTCTCTTATGCCTTTTCTAGCTGTTTATTATTAATATTTTTTACAATCTGAATTCCTGAATTCTTATGCCCAATTTATTATGGATTTTGATATGATTCATTCAAATCTTGAAACTTTCTTGCCAATCCATCCCTGATAATAATCCTACACAACTGAAAAGCCACATGCTTTTAAGGAATGCTTTGAGTTCAGGATTTTTTTACCATTGATGGTCCATTTAATTAAAAATTTATTTGTAGAGAAGTTTTCTGTTCCCATGCGCTATATTTTATTATGCACTATAATACTCCAATTAGTATAAATTAACAGTTAATTAATAACACTAACAATATATGTATTACATAATTATTTGAATTATGCAATTATTACGAGACCATATCTTATATTAGTTTATATATTTTTAAAAACATAAATCATGAGAACAGCTTCCTTGTTGTTCATTCGTCTCATGTCAGCTTTCTCCGTGCATAGGACTCCTCTTTGTCGAACACCATCTTACTGAGTGGTGAGGATTTACTGATGCACCCTCTATGTTATCGCAATTATTTGGTAACTAAAGTTACCCTACGTTATTTAATTTAGTATTATTTGAATTTTTATGGTTGGCTATTATTTGTGAATAGTATTGTGGGATGTGGGGTGCTTTCTGTTTTGAATTTAGCACATTTTTTTTCATTTATTGCTATATAAATGGGTTCTAAAATTTTTAGCTTTAATCGGTGATTTTATTTATGAAGTATTTTAATATTTTCGAAATCTATTTCATGTCTGTTTAAGGGTATTTTTGTGGTTATATATTCTGGTTTTGGTATTGATTGATGTCATTCTTATATATGATTTGTCGCAATTTTTACAGGGGATATCATATATTTAATTTTTATTGTTTTGATAGGTGTTGGGTCATTTGTCTTTGTCAGTAACTTTCGTATAGGATCTCTGAGTGTGAGGGGGAATGTTTGTTCTATGTCTAATTTTCTAAAGGTTTTTATGATATTATACGTCAGTTTGTTAATGTACGTTAAGGATTTGAATTTTTAATCATTATTTTTTATGGAAATGGGTTCGAGTATATTACTATTTTCTGAATTTTGGTTTGGTTCAGTGTCTTTTGTATTACTTATTGAGTTGGTGTTGAAGAATTGTTTTAGACTGGTTTGCGTTTGGGGTAAATACATATTTAAGTTGATAGTAGGTTCATTACCATCTCTATTTTCTGTAAGGATATTGTGAGTTGTGTTATTTGCAGTATGTTTTTAAGTTACTGTTGGTAATTCCTTTTGTTTATTTACTGCCTTATACCATAATTTTGTTATTAATTTAAGCTTTGTAAAGATTTTTGATATTTCTTCAATGAGAATAATGTAACATCTCTCTCCTATAGTTATTCCTTTATAATCAGAATTCATATGATAGTTCCTGAAATTTATTATTTGGGCTTACAATATGATTTTGGAAAAACGTTAAATTATTCATAAAATTTATTCTTTCAGATGTTTGCCAATTTTAAATGTATTATTACTATGAATATAAATTTAAGTACTTATAAATTCTGCAATACGCCAATGAATTTTCATTCAAGACCACCAAAGGGTAAATTGTTATTAAAGAGGGTTTTAACGATTGTCATTAGATCTTTGCATTGAATAGTTTATTTTCTGTACTGCTATAAAAATAATAATGAACGTAATGCCCCCGAAGATTCGATTCTTATACCATCAATTACTGTTTGCATCCTATTTTATGATTTGACAAATACCACATTTGTCTCATTATTTTATTTCTATCATTAAAACTATTTGTTATTGTTTTTATTTAATATGTATTAGAATGTTTTAGCTATTATTAACCATTTCCAAATAATTTAAAGTAAAACAACAGTTACAAAACATAACTTTAAAAACCTACTTAGTATAATAACTCTTCATAGTGATAGTAACTCCTAGGTTGTTCTGGTTATGTTCATATTTTGATTAAAAATTATTATAGAAAGTAGTTGTTTTCTTTTTACACTTTTTATCCAAATTATTTTGTCTTTTATTTATTCTGATAAAAACAGCTATTTAGAAAATTACTTTATATTACTTATAATGCTTAAAATGGTTTAATAACCTATTTCAACAAAAAATTCTTATTTTATTTTCTTGTATTAAATTTTTTTTAACAGAAAGTATACTTAATAAAATTTTATTAAAAACACACACACAAAAACAAAACAACCTTTATAAAATGGAAGTAATGTGGTCTTTGTAAAATCTACTTCTTCTTTTTGTTCCACCAGTTTGCCTTTCAGCATGGGGGTGCTTATAACCACAAGTGCCATGAGTTTCTGTCTCTGGCAAGGTTTCTCATTTCTTCCAGGCTCTTCCCTTTGGGTCTCCTTATTCGTTCCAAGTTTGTAAAATAAGAGATTCTTGGGCATCCTCTTGGTCTTTTTCTAAAGTCTTGCTTCTATTGTTTTAATTGGGTTTCTTTGGTGATCCATTCGGCAGACATTCCCATACCACCTCAGTTGTCTCTCCTCTGGGATTTACATTAACGAGCATATATTCAGCTCTTCCTAATCCTCTCATTTTGAACAAATTTTCTCTGTGTTTTTCCCATAGTTCTCCTAGTGAGCTTCATTTCTGAGGCAGTGAGACGACTTAGTAGTCTCTCATTCATAATCCAGCTATCCGCTCGATAGAGAGCTACTGGTAGGAAGACGGAATTGAATAAGTGAGGCTTTACATTCTATCCCACTTCCCTTTTTCTGGTAACCGAGTTACTGATCTATTTTTATTTATTCCGACTCAACAAAGAATTCTTATTTTTGATAAAAAGTATAATTTAATAAAAAAAAAAAAAAATTGGTCTTTGTAAAACATAAATCAGTTATTGGTTACAATTTCTTTTGGCATAAAAGATTTGTAGATTTTGTTTGCACCTTAACTAGCCAATTCTATCTCTGTCTATCTTGGTCTATTTCATTCCATTTATCTGCTCTACAGTATCTTTGTTGATTCGATCTGAGGCCTTCCACCTGATCATTTGTTTACTATTGAAGCATTTATTGTTGTGCACAGTAGCGGATCCAGGATTTAATTTTAGGAGGCTACATATATATATAATCAGGCTGTAGCCTCCTAAAATTAAATCCTGGATCCGCTACTGTGCACAACAATAAATGCTTCAATAGTAAACAAATGATCAGGTGGAAGGCCTCAGATCGAATCAACAATTTAATAAGACTATATATATATATATAGATATATATATATATATATATAATGATTATAACTTTCAAAGAAAAAGGAAGAAACCAATTACCTTCGTGAAATGGAGTTAAAGTGATTCTTGAAGTCTTATTAAATGTATTAACCCGAACAATAATTCTATAATAATAATAATTTTAATTGTTTGAGACTTATTATTTTTTATTTTATTTTTCTTCCTACTCTTCCTTTAAGGTGATTTGGGATTTTACAGCAGTGACTTGATACACATTCCTGAGTAACAAATCACTGCTGCAAGTTTATCTTTTTACATTGTGATAAATTGCTGTGCACATAGCCTGCTTGATTCATTTTTCTTTCTAATCTCTCCTGGCTCTATTATCTTCTCCTGTTCTTTTCAGTGGTCTTCCTTGTACTGTTTCTTTACGCATACACCTACACAGCTTTTAAACTGCGGGTAGTTTCGTTGAGACATCAATTGAGGGAAGTTGCTTTCTGTTAAAATATGGAGACCTGTCTCCCTCATCAATTTGGCCCTTAGTGCCTAATTTTAGTTTTAGAGGTAATTTTTTAAATATTTTTTTCACAAGACATGGTTATATTTGACCATTTTTTGGAGGAGTGAGAGAAGCTTCAGCTATAGAAAGTCACCCGTCCCTCATCGATCCATCTATGGTTGTGTAGAGGCTTCCTGATGGATTGTTCCGAGCTACATGTTCCATCCATCCCTTTAAGCTCTCTTTGCCTTTATATAATGAGATATTAATTAACTAGTTTCTATAAGCAGTTCTTTATTGCTCCTTGTGTTGGCAATCTGATTTAAATCGCATTGGTTTTTGTGTAATTAAATTTATAAATTGATTAAATATAATAAGTAAATCAATTTATCTCTAAAATGAATAACAACAATAAAGTTGTATATCATAAATATTAATATATATATTATTATAAAGGAAAACAAAAACATGTTGTAAATGTCATATTAAGAAATTTATAAATTTAATTAGTGTTATCCTCCGATAGTAAAATAAAATAACATTGTCGTTGTTAACCACCAAGCTGGCCACTGCTATCTAGATCTTAGCCTGGCTAGGAAGGACGAAATATATGGCCGTATTATACAGAGCCCTCTTCCTATCTTTCGATGCTTGCTGAATTTACTTCCGATATTCTATTCATTGCCAACCTTAGGCTATAATTTCTGGCTTTTAGTTGCTCAATATATTTATATCACCTGTTCTCTCCTTATCGAAATATTTGCTAATGCAGCTATCCGTATTCCATTTATTGTTGGATCTAATAATTGGAATCATATTATACTTGCCGTGCTTTGCGGTTTAGCCAGAGTTAAATTTAGATAATAAATGCCTCTTTCATACTCCTATTAACTACTAAAAACATCAGAAATTTATGTAAAAGATGTGACAAAGAATAAAAGTCAGGTTAACAGGGTTATTGTAAAGTCTAGTTCTCCAAACGTTGCATGCAGGAACTCGCCAAATATGCAGTAAGACATCTAAACCATTTAAATAAATTAATGTACCTACACTAAAAAACTATAAAAAAGATATTTTAGGAAGGATTTAAAATTAAATGAAAAAAATATCAAGTTTAGCAGGCAGGCCGAAACGGCTAACGCGTTTTCAATTGACGCGTTGCCTGGCAACCTGATAACCTGATGATTACGGCATATATTTAATTCTGGCACTAATCCCTCGCCCTTTCTCCTGGCTCAGAAAACCACATTTAGCTGAAAAGAGTCAAGGATCGTATGAAGATGTCGAAGATCTTGATTAATCAATGAGGAATAGGATATTGAAAGCGGAAAAGGAAATGAGTGAAACATTGACGGAATTTCGGGCCAAAAAATAATTATATACTCTCGATCCTTATCCTTATCGCGATGGAAAATATAAACGTTTTAAAAAAATTATTTATCATTAATAATTATGTTCATGTTTTCCTTAATTTTAATCAAACTGAGAAGATCCAAAGATTAATCATATTCCAATACCACAGTGACTAGTTGGCCCGTGCGTATAATTCTCAGAAAATTTTGCTCAGTAAAGAAATAGCAAAACAATATGGAAATAAGTAGATCCGATGTATTACGTAATTTTTCCATTTATCATGGCTACCACCAAGAAAAAGATGCATACTTTTTGAGTTATTCGCGAACAAAGTTTCTTTTCCTTCATAACTTTTTCCCAGAAATTTCGAGAGGATAGGACTATTTTTTGTATGTGATGGAGAAGAATATCTTCAGAATGAGTGGTCAATCATTGGACTTGATGTTGAATTGACGAAGTTATGGCGTAAAAAAAAACAGCTTTCAATAATAATATATACGATTATTATTTTAATTATTAATGATTTTAGGTAGCTTCGAACTTGTGCTGCCCAAAATCGGTCTTGGTTAGGGTGGCACTTTGAATGAAAAAGACCAAGACCACCTTATTGTTGCAAGACCATGACTGGTAGAAAAAATCGATTTTCGAATACTAATACTTGAAAATTTTAGTTACTATATGTAAAGAATTGGTATAATCAACATACTTTTACATTTAACTTTTTATTTGGGCTTAGTTAGGTTTCTTTTATCTAAAAAAATACTGTAATATCTCTTTAGCAATAAGCTGATAGGTAACTGAGACTTGCGCAAGATCAAGACTCGTCTTGGTCTCACTTTTAGCAACACTTCTTTGATTTTTTTCTGAAATGCTCAATATTTCAAGATTGCTTTGTTCTGGACAGTTTTTTCTTTTCATTTGCAAAAACTTTGGTCCCTATGGGGTTTCTCTTATCTCCGTCTTTCTTAGACTGAAAAAAAAGCACTGTGTCCTAATTATCCAATAGTGGACATTATCTGTGAAGACGATCAGTTCTAACTTGCCTCATAAATTACTCGCTAAAACAGTCTAAGTAGTTTTGTTTACCTCATTAGCTGCCCGATCGGTAACTAGGCTGTTCGGCATAGCAAGGGTATACATTGACATTTGCTAAACTAATTTCTCCCGATTCTATTAACCTTTCGAGGCTGACATCGAGTTTGCAAAACAGTCGAGCTCTTGTTGGCCGATTACTTAAGCTCAGTAATATCGAATGGTGTGACTCATCGATAATGACAGGTACACGGCGTGACTCGAACCCAACCCACGCGGTGTTGTGTTCTGTGATTTGTGGGTATAGAGTTTTTTTTTCTTCTTTCATTTGGAGTTCCTCTGGATCTACTGCCTCCTTTACAAGCATGATCTAACTATTATGGGCTCTTGCACAGGCGGATCTTCGAGGGAGGGGGGGAGAGAACTTTAGGGCTGAAGCCCCCCCTCCCTCCACCAGCCAAATGGTAAAATATAACCATGTTTTACAGAAAAAAATACTAAAACTATCTCTTAAAGTATTATTTTACGTACAATTACATTTAATAGGACTTCAAGAACCACTTAAACACCATTTCATATAGGTAGTTAATTTCTTTCTTTTGTTTTTTTTAAAATTAATTAGCGTTATGTATACGAAAAAAAAAATCTTTCGGTCTGAAGCCCCTCTTCCCAAAAATTAAATCCTGGACCCGCCAATGGGCTCTTGTATTACCTCCGCATTTTCGCATATTCTATCAATTTGATTTTTTTTGTCTTTCGTTAGTTGGGTTTCATGATTGCTGATAGAAGCGCTTCTATATCTATATCACCGAAATTGTCGCGTTTCTTGCAGCTAACCAAATATTTTGTCTTATTCTTATTTATTTTCAGACAAATCTCATTACAGGCATTCATTAACCTTGTAATATATCTGATACCTATGTAATATCTATATTTCTTGTTAGTGCAAATATATATTTATCTATAATTTCATATGTTTACTTGTTCTTTTCCTTTATTTTAAATTTAGGATTAGATTAATATGTAACTTAATTAATTCTTGATTGTTTTCTAATGTCACTTCATTATTCATTATAATTATTAAAAAATAAATAAATTTTATTTGTTTTTGGGCGGACCCATACAAATATAGTTGCGTTTATATTCATGAAATCAAATTAAATACATTAATTGTAAGAACCAATAATATAAAACAATTGTGTTTGGTACAAATATAAACTATACAAACTATCTTAAGTAAACTAAAATATTATGTAAAAAATATTATTATTTACATATAATCATAAACCTAAACTTAATGATAAGATTATTCATTCTTGAATAAACATAAAAAGATTCCTTAGTTTTAAACAATCTTCGACATACCAGTATAAATCACCGAGTTCATATTTGTTTTCTATAAGTAATAATTTTACTATCTGTTCTTTATCATCAGAATTACCAACATTCAGCGCTTCTATCTAGAAAACTATTTTGAAAATCGTAAGAAGTTCTCCGGTTGGCACAGTCTTAGTTGGCTAATCATTCTATGATTTTTTATTGACCCATTGATTTTTAAATAATATTCACCATCAGTGAATTACTATTACTATTTTTTCTAAAGTTGTGATTGAATTTTGAGTTCAATATAGATTAAATATCGAGGGAAAAATTTAACATTTAACTTTTCAAAAACATTTTTATATTCCCCTTCAAATAATTCTTTATTTTTAATGTTTAATAATTCAACCGAGTCTATTGCTCTCAGCATATGTATCAACTGTAGGTACCAATTATATTTTGCGTTAATTAAATAATTAGAGGAATGAAGAGAAGGATAGTTGGGGTCACTAGCGGATCCAGGATTTAATTTTGGGGGGTCTACAGCCCGAAGGATTTTTTTTTCATATATAGAACGATAATTAATTTGAAAAAAAAAAGAAAGAAACTAACTACCCATATGACATTGTGTCTTAGTTATTCTTGAAGTCCTATTAAATGTAATCACACTAACAATAATAATTTAAGAGATAGTTTTTAATATTTTTTTCTATAAAACGTGGTTATATTTTACCATTTTGGGGGGGGAGGAGCTTCAGCCTGAAAGCCCTCCCCCGTAGATTCGCCTGTGGTTGGGGTGATCAGTCAAAAATAAAAATGGCAAAAATAAATAATAATATTTTTTATTTTTTATTTTAAAGAACCACTGCTTCAACCCATTCCTGAATAAAATTTACTTTCCTTTCTTATTAAAAAAAAAATAATAAAGTATTACACCTTTTTGCTTCATCTTATGAAGGATCGTTCTCCATTTATATTTAGTTTATATTCTATTAATTTTTAGTTACCATTTTAATTTTGACTGATCACCCCAATTATCCTTCTCTTCATTATTCACTACAGTCAACCATCAACCCACCAATTAGAGAAATGTTTTGTTAAAATTTGTAAACATACTTTTGGTAACCAGTTCTCTTCCATTAGTCTGCTTTTCGGTTCTAGCGAATCATTATTTTAAAAATGATTATTTTCAGTGATTCTAGACCCGTTTCTAAACGTACATAATTATAATTATTCTAATGTTCCAGAATAAAATTAACTTTTCTTTCATTATTCTTTAAAAAAAAAAAAGTTTAAGCAGAACACCTTTCTGCTTCATCTTGTGAATGATAGTTCACTATTTATATTTAGTTTATATTCTATTAATTTTTAGTTACCTTTTGAAATAAAGTATTAAATAAACCCATCACCCTGGATGCATATACGCGCGGAAACTGCCTAAACTTTTCGCAGTTAGGATAATCCTCTCGGAAATAGCTTGTTTTAATCTGCATACATTATTTTCAAGTGTGTAGCTGGCAGCAACATTAAAATCGGATCCCGTGCATTCTGTATAACTTTTTGCTACCAGCTCGTCGAGCACAAAAAGCGTGATGAATATATTATTCCTCACGAGTGTGATTTATGATCGAAACAAGGCAGTGGTTCTTTAACATCCCTTGTTCTTGTAGCAAAAACCAGGATAACCCCCTAAAAAAAAAGCTTCTTCTAACTGAAATGTATTCATTAATCCTCGAACTTCTAATTGGTTACGGTCGTTATTAAGAGGGATACTAGGGTATCTTTCTTGAATTAATTAATATAAATAATTTGTTACCGCCGGGTTGAATTAAACATAGATCTATAACAAGAAATAACATTCAATTAGAGACCATCTTCCAGATTATCAGTGGCATTTCAAACTACAGAATTTAATACAATAACACCAAAATTGAGGATTTTCGGTATGTTTCACATCGAGTCCAAATCCTACTTATTGATTCTTTGTTTTTTTTTTAAATATTATATTTAAAGGAATCAGACCAAAGGTCTAACACACAGATGCAAATTAAAGACATATTCATCGTTTAAAGCCATCACTTAATCCAACTTCTATGTCTCTGTCTCAGTACATTTTCGTTATAATTTGTTGAGTGTGAATAAATTACTTAAATTACAAATATTTCTGGTAAAATAAAAATTTTTATATAATTATATTCTGAAGTTTCGGTATAAGTTTCAGGCTTTCGTCAAGGCTTAGGACAAGGCAAGTACAATAAAATTTTTAAAATAAAATATAAAAATAAAATATATTTCATCTGCCAAAATTTATCTTAAATACCAATTATTTATCAGTAGATAACATTTTTATAATGTTTTTCTTGTTATCTGATCTTCCCAAAACCTTCATGCAGAAGATCTGAAACTTCTGCTGAAACGTCGGACCAAAAAAAAAAAACAAATTAAAAAAAATCCATCCATACTACGTACAGTAATTTATTTCTTCACTATTAAAAATAATCCTGTTCATAGATGTTTGTACGGTTTATTAAAAACCACTTATACATTTACATCAAATCATTAATGGGTGCGAAATTTTCTATATATGTTATTTCTGATAGAGTTATCGGAATTCGTTTAAAAAAAGTAATTTCTAAATTTTGAGTTTAAAGGAATTGATGTACCATGGGCAAGGGAAAAGTGTGTAATTTTTTAGTTATTCGCAAATAAAGTTTGTTTTGTTTCATAACTTGTTTGCCTGAATTTTCGGGGTGATTGAACTATTTTGCCCGCCTGAAGGAGAAAGAAGCCTTCGAAATTGGTAGCTCAATCTTGAGACTTAGTGAAAAATTAACGATGATATGGCTTGCCGATCAAAAACACCACCGATAAATAATATAAACTCCTCCTCTCTTGATCATAGAGACCTCAAGTCGATGAAATGAGACATGTATTCAATGACAGAATTACAATTAACGTAAGGTTATATGGATGCGAACCCTATACCTTGCGTTATCTCGAAAATAGTACGTTTTGGGGCTTAAAAACGCAGGATCCGATAGTCCCGGAGGAACTATCCGGGTCTTGCTGTAGGCATCAAAATCTTCAACATCCAATTTGTCCCGTATCGATCTACAGACCTACCACCGTTCCAGTATTGAAGCCTAGCAAAATGTTTGTATCGACTTTATTTATTTTAGAAAGAAAAACAAAAGTGGAGAATACGATTCGCTAACCCCTCCCCTCCCCCCCGTGAAATTCTGAATCCAACGGTATCCCATTCATGGTATTTGAGCATGACAGGAGCTTATATTTGGTACAAAACCGATTTCGAGCCTTACTGTAATAATATATGTGTGGATGTGGATGTAGATTATTCACTAATGGTTCGAATTTTGTTCTCAGTGGATTTTTGTTAAATTTTTTAACAATTTTTAACATTTTTGTTAAAGTTTTTCGGAAAGTTGATTGATTAAAATCGAGGTGAAACTATCTTATTAGCTTCATAGCACTAATATTAGACTATGATTGAAATAAGCTCAACATTACACACTTCAGACACCTACTGGTGAGCTTTAGCCATTTTGATCTTTGAAAATAAACTTACGGTTTGTATTTACCTTCAATCTCCTCAGTGTCGGATTAAACGACCCACATTAGCAGTTCGCAACTCTCTTAGTAATTGTAATTCCTGAGTAGGTTCCAGCCTGTTTGGGGAGTACTCGTCTAAATCCTGTGTCTCTGGTTCCACAGTCCTCCAGAAGATGAATAGTCTATTGTCCATGCCTGTCAATGCATAGTCTTTCGGAGAGATGACCTTACGTGTCTTAACTAAGGGCAATTCAATAATAAAATTTGTTAAATTAATCGGTTCTTAATGTACGCACCAACATTAACATGTCGATACTCCATGAACAAGTATGATCGTAGTGATTGTGAACCACGCGTAACCCGTGCTGTCTTCTAAATAATTACATTTTTTCTAATAAAATTGTAATTACTGGCATTTGTAGAGTGATTGTCAATATTTTATATAATTATAAATTAAATGCACACGTTGAAATTATTTTCTTGTAAACTCAATAATTTGAACTTTAGACTCCACCTGTAGGAACATTGTATTTTTCCTTCTGTGTAGTCTCAGCTCCGTACTGATGCACTTCGTGATTATAATTAAATTTATTCTTCATAAAAGAAATTTATTACCTCTCCAAATGAATAAGGGTTTTAAACTATGTATCTGACAAACGAACGATAATTTATTTTTGGAATTTAAAATAAGGTACTGATATGATTTTGAAATAAATACAATAATACTGCCAGTTAAATTAATCGCTCGTTATTGTACACATTCATTATATTATGTATATTTTTAAATTATAATATACTACTTTGAACTTTAGACTCTACATGTCTGTACAAGTTCGAATATTGTACTTCGCCGTTAGTGTAGTCTCATCTCCGTTACGACATACTTCGCTATAATTATTTAAGTTATTCTTCACAAAACATGTTGATTTGATCTCCTAATGAATATTGAACTATCTGAGAAACGAACGCAGAAGTTTTTCTTCAATTTACCATAAGGTATTGATATGATTTTAAAATAAATAATACTGTCTGTTAAATTTATCTATTATTAATGCATGCCCAGATATATAGATAACTCTTTCAACATTTCACTACGAACTATGAGAATATAAATAAAATTCGTTATAGAACTAAATTTTTGATATTTTGATTCGAAATTGTTGTGTAGGTTTAGATCTAAAAGCAAAATATGTTGATGCATGATATTAAAAATCAATTTATATCTTTATATCTCGAATAAATTTCCTTTGAAATCCCTGTTAGTAATTTTACAAGGTAATTAAAGGCGACTATTAAACATTTACTGAATTATAAAATATTCTGTTTGAACATGTCATTGATTAATTTATGAACGACGGAGACCCTTCGAGTTAAAATATTTGGAAACGTATCAATATTTTTTGGATATGTGAAATATCACTGTGACTTATGACTTAAAAGTGGTTACAATCCATATATTATTTTATTTATCTGCTGAAGCAAAAGCTAAACGATATTCTTCTAAAGTTTAACGATATTTTGAAGCAAACGATTCAGTAGGTCAATGCATATCAATATGGTGTGAAAAAATAAATAAATAAAATTATATTAAAGTTAAATAAAATTAAGTACAACAACTCCGGGACATTTACGGATTGTATATTCGTGAATTTTGATTATAAATTAATATTAAAATGCAGAAATATTTCACATTTGGAATTTCCTATTTGACTAGAGGATTAAATAAAACAAAAAGTATAATGAACTTACATATTTACGTATAGAGTGGTGTATTTTCACTGGTAAAATGGATGAGATAAAAATCCGTTGAAAAATTATTTTTTTTTTATTTGTATAACCAGAATAAATTTAAGATTTAATCATAAATCCAATTTTTTTAAGCTCATAATTTTTATATCTTCGGAGTGGTATGTGCTTAGCATTTTAATTCAAACAGAGATTGCTTAACTCAAACATAAGTGGAGAGTTGAGGCATGTTGGTACTCCCACACACGAATATTATTACTGTTCTTTGAATTTTTAATCTCATGCCCGCTTTGAGGTTTTCATTTAATTATAATTGAAATATTATTGTTTATTTATCTTCTTTTGTATTATTCTTAACGTTTTAAATAGATTTGAAACCTAGAGGAAATGTGTAAAATGTATGCTGGATACCTACATTAATTTAGAGTTGAAGTTTATTCTATGATATAAAGAAAAGGGGAAAACAAATTCTTGCCAGGGTTTATTCTATATGATATTTCAGTAGTTCAGTAGTTCAATAAAATGAAGTACGAAGGGAATTAAACTATTTTTATTTTCTGTGATAATCTCAGTCAATTGGTCACCGAATTCAATTAAATATTTATTGCTAATTCAACATAGAAACATATGATACACGGTGTTCATATCAGTAGATCTTAGAAAAATAAATTATATATTATTCAAAAAACATTTATATTATTCCTCTTTACCTTTCCTTTACCAAGATTTCTAGGTTATCACATATCAATCTATTCCTTTTTTGTACAGAACAAAAAAAAATATTGCAGATAATACTTAATGGGTTGTCGGAAATAAAGTATTTAAAGGATTTAAAACACTATAGATTTTTCGAAATGGCAAAACCCCTAAATTAGAACCAAATATATAAAATAAAAACGTTTACATTTTTTTTTTCTTTTTCTACTGTTATACATTTATTAAAATTAGTCGAAAAATCTGTAATTCACTTTTTCAATGGTCGTATTAATGTTGGATTTAGAGAAAATCCTGAGAAGTTATAAATTATTTAGTTAATGGTCGGGAAAAAAAATCTTCAAAGAAAATTAAGTATTAAAATTTTGTGAATTTTTATATATAAACAAATTCGTATTTAAGAGTTATAAAGTGAAATAAAAATGAATCTAACTTTTTTTTAAATAAAAATTTACTTGGCGAACTTTACTGGAAGCGTCTTTGGTTATTACAAATTATGTTTTATAATTTATTTAATACTTTAGTCAATATTTTTCATTTACCTTGCACAAAAAAAAACCCATTGTTGTGTAATAAATTATAATTGAGGGTAAAGAAAAAAATAAGTAACATAAATTTTGTTTGAAATTGTATAAAATATATTTTTTTTTCCGTTTTTTTCGGTTGGAATGCTTAGACGTTTGTCTAATATTTTTCGATGTATTCATTATCACAGAAAAGAAAATAGTTTAATTCGGTTATTTCCTTACTATAACTTTCTCTTGTCTAAAATAGTCTTTCGTGACAAAAAGAGAACTTGGATTGAAAAATATATACATACATATGTATTTATGTATTAATGTTGGATTTCTAGAAAATCCGGAGAAGTTGTAAATCATATAGTTAATGGTCGAGAAAAAAAATTCTCCAAGAAAATCAAGTATTGAAATTTTGTGAATTTTGATATCTATGAAAATTCGTATTTAAGAGTTATAAAGTGAACTAAAAATGAATCTAAAGTTTTTTTTTGTTTATTTTTAAATAAAAATTAACTTGGCCAACTCTACTATACGCTGTTTAGAATATTTAACAAAAAAATTAACGAAATAAATTCTTTCATATACCACGTAGGGTAGCGATGGACATAGCTAAGAAATTTTTTTGTCGTTTTTTGGCTTATGCCGCCTAATTATTATAGTTATAAACTTCTCTGTTAGACAGTGAGAATCTTTATTGTCTTCTTTTTACTTTCCTACCTATACTAGGAAAGGAAAGTATTGCAATCGGGTCAAATTTCCGACATGCGGTTTTCGACGGATCTATACGTTTCACAGCCCCCTGAGTCCGAAAAACACATTTTTATCCATTGGTCTGTTTGTCTGTCTATACGTTTCACAGCCGGACAACTATTAACGAAGTTACAGCTATTCAATTTCCAATGAATGATTACGAGTTCATATCTTGGTGTCAGAAAGGGGTGAATGAGGGATTTTATTCTTGTATCACCAAAGAAGTCATTTTTAAATGACTAAGTGAAAGTAAGAAAATCTGTTGCCCTCATCACACAATCTTCACTATTTCCTCTCCTTTTAAAAGAAATATTGTTTGACAATACTAAGCTATGGCAAAAAGTTATTGATCAGCAATATATATATATATATATATATATATATATATATATATATATTGCTGATCAATATATATATATTATTAAAAAACTTCTGGCAGGACGCGAGGCAATTTCGAATCTTCGGATTTGGTAGAGCACTCCTATTCTATAAATATTTATAATGTTTATAATTCTAATAGTTTTCAACTATTTAAAATAAATGATATATTTAATTAAAAATATTAACATTAAAATAATTCATATTAGACCATAAAACCTCATTGGGTACACTACCCAACCTTGGTTTGTAAATTTCAGTTCTCAAGTCAACACCTTCTAAGCCATTACACGTCCATCAGATAAAATCTGAAGAAAATTGTGTTAAGTGTACACGAATTTACCTAAATACAGGCACGTAGCGGTTGATTTACACACAATGAAATGCCTCCATTGTTCTTCAATATCGTGTTATAGAGTCGTTAGAGTGGCGTATTCTTGACATTTGATTTCCACGGTCGTTTCTATTTTTGACTTAAGGTACTCAAATCGTACTCCAGCACAATAAGGTAGATTGATGAGAGTAGGTATAAGTTCTTTATAATGATGAACGAATGTTGGAGGAATTATAAAAATAAAATAAATAATAAGAAGACTTAAAATAATAAGGAACCCGAAGGTTCGATGCCGATACCACCAATCGATGTCCACATTCTTCTATCCACCGGGCTCTGTCTAAACCTAATCCCACCAAATTAGCCTTAACGCAATCTTCCCACCTTCGTTTTGGTCTATCCTCGGACGCCTGCCAGTCGGTACAGCGCAAATTATCTTTTTAGTAATTCCTTCGTTACAAAGCACATTGCTTTTGCATGCCCATTTTATTCACCCCAACTTAATTATCTCAATTATATTAACCGGCGGATGCAGTTCACGCAACTCAGCGTTGTGTAACCGCTTAAATTTTCCGGTTGACTCTTTACTTTATTTTCAAAAATCTTAAGACGATGGTCATCCCTTATTGTAAGCGGCCACGTTTCGCATCCAGAAAGAACCGTAGGATGCATAATGGTTTTGTAAATTCTAATTTTAAAGTTTCGGGACAGGAGGCGAAAACTATGTAGTTTTGACAAAGAAAAATGACAAGTATTTCTCGCCTTCAAGCTAAACTTAATATCCTCTTCAATTTCTTTTTTTCTAGTTATCCTAGGCCCTAAATACCTAAAATTTGCTTTATCGATATTGAAATTGTCGCTGTTTTTGCAGCTAACCATATATTTTATCTTATCCGTATTTATCTCGAGTCTTTCATCAACGTTGTCGTATTTAGTGTATTTACCTCCACGGTCGTTCCTATGTTTGCCTTAAGGTACTCAAATCGTACGCTAGCACAATAAGCTAGAATCATGACAATATAAGGTAGGTATAAGGTCTTTATAATGATAAACGTCATCATTCATTTTAAAACAAAAAAATTAACGAAATAAAATTTTCTTTCATATACCATGTAGGGTAGCGATGGACATAGCTAAGGAATTTTTTTGTCGTTTTTTGGCTTATGCCGCCCTAATTATTATAGTTATAAACTTCTCTGTTAGACAGTGAAAATCTCTAGGGTCTCCTTTTTATATTTAGCACATTAAAATGGAAAAAAAATATTCACTTTCGCTGGTATGATCTCCACTTAAAAAAAAAAAGACCTTTTCGGGCTAGTGGTGGATGGTGTTACCCAAATGCAAGAATGAGACAAGTCCTTGGTCTTGCAAACTTAGTCTTGGTCATGGTCTTGGTCTTGCGCAAGAGTCTCGCAACAGTCTTGCAGTTACTTATTAGCTTATTACTGTAATTATTTAGATAGGAGAAACCTAACAAAGCCCGAATGAAGAATTAGAGGAGTCAAATGCAAAAGTATATTGGTTATAGCAATTATTAAACTATACTAACTAAAATTATCGAGTATTAATAACTATTTTGCCTTAATTTTTATTTAAAAAATCAAGTTTTTTTACCAGTCCTGGTCTTGGCCTCGCAACAGTTAGGCGGCCTTGGTCTCGGTCTTGCCAAATGCAAGACCAAGACCGATTTTGGGCAACACTAGTAGTGGACACTCCATTTTCAATTGTTCTACTGATGGACATACCTAAGAAAATTCTAAATTTATAATACTATAAAGATAATGATAAAGATAAGATAGATTCAGCTTACTCTCAGGAAAACTGTTAGTAGGAAGATATGAAACAGACTGATCTCAAGAGCACTTTAGCAACAACAATGATAGGCATTTTAAAATTTTATTTTGGGAACTTTGTTCAAACAGTTGTCAATTGAGGGCATTGTTCTTCAATCTATAAAATAACTTTAAATCAACAAGGAAGTTATTATTTACATTTAAAGTCCATTCTGTCCATCACTGGACACCTGTCCATAACTGGTGCGCTCAACCTAGTGCAGATATTTTTGGATGTCGATAGTTAATTTTCCAGATCTTAATTGATTCAAATGATGAGTCAATTCTGTGCGGAATCTTTTATGTAATTTTGTAACCATGAATGTATGAACAACGATACCATAGTTTTATGATAAGCCACTTCAGTGAGTTGTTCACTGAAGTAACTTATTATTTATTCAATTAATTGTATTTATATAGAACTATTTGGCCAAAATGTAGACAAGAGGATATCTCTTTACAGCACTCTGTTGGATTGTTTTATTGCTCCCGTCCCTCTTCCCCTTCAGCTTCTTGATTAATTCCGGTCGAAGGCCTTCGCCCGGGCTTTAAAAAACGGAGAAAAAAAGACTAGGGTAAATATATAAACGGAGTCCTCGATTGCCAACCACAAAACACTGCATTGCGGAACAGTTTCTCGCTTCGATTCTAATAAAAGCAAATTAAAAAACATTTTATTATCAGAAGGAACCATGCTTTTTACTACATTTTTCGCATTAAATTCTGTTGTGAATTATATTTCTACACATCGGAGTAATTATAAATATCATCTTTGTTGCAACTAGCAGCGGACGAATAAAAACAAAAAAACATAGAATAATACTCTTTTACATTCAGTCTTCTACCCTTTCAATTTATATATTTTAATATATAATAAACCTATGTTGAATACCATCTCTACCTTTTTCGCCAATAAAAGGGTCTATAAATTATGTTATGATCTCCGCTAGTCGTTAAAAATCGAACTACTTCATTGCAATTTTTCATACAAATCTTTGATTGAGGAACTTGACCGCTTAAGTAAAGACTTTAATAAAAGATAATTTTATTTAGCTTTCAATATGGATAAAATTTCTATATAATCATAGAAAAGCGTCGATGATCATA
The DNA here is from genome assembly GCA_928085145.1 of Nezara viridula. Classification (NCBI taxonomy): domain Eukaryota; kingdom Metazoa; phylum Arthropoda; class Insecta; order Hemiptera; family Pentatomidae; genus Nezara; species Nezara viridula. The sequence goes on along the minus strand of OV725083.1, from coordinate 27,333,574 downwards.
AAATAATTTGTTTTATTGAATATTGAATAGGAAGATTGTAAATTATTCTTGAAACATGGAAGAATACTCTTTTAAGTTGGTATCATTTTATTTTTTCGCAACAAGGAGCATTCTTATAATATATTTTTTTAACAAAACACTACGGCAATGGATCGATGATTGGAAAGAAGTGGAAAACAAGTGGATGGATTCAGATTAGAAATAGATGAATATGGTGTAAGGCACCGAAAGTTCCATGTAGCAATTTTTTTTGTCTAAAGATTTCAGACGATTTTTTTTTTACCACAAAAAAATAAAATGAGAGTGAATTAAAAGGGCCTTACACCATATTTTTCTATCTCTAATCTAAACCCATCCATTTTATTTCGTTGTTCTTTCACAATGATTTTTTTTTCCCAATCAATAATTGATTGCCGTACTTTTTTTTTTTTAAATATATATTGTAAGAAAGCTCCATGTAACGATAAAATAAAATGATACCGAATTAATACGTTATAATACGGTGTTTGAAGAATAATTTATAGTCTACATATTATATAAAACAAATTATTTTATGATTATCGGCATTTCTGTTTGTCTAAAGTACAAATTTTCTCCACTTTTAAAACTTTATAAAATCATCTTTTATTAAAGTCTTTATTTAGGCTTCTCGATCAAAGATTTGTACTAAAAATTGTAATCAAATACTTCGATTTTAACCACTAGGGGAGATCATCACAGACTTTATAAATCCTTTTATTGGCCAAAAAATTAGAGATGGTATTCAACATATGTTTCTTATATATTAAAGTATATAAATTGAAAATATTCCTGTTATGCGTACTCTTTCCATTCTGGTTGGAGGAAGAACGATGGACCACCCCACCAAAATAAAAAATAAAAAAGTTCTTGTGTGCTTTATATTCTGTATAAATATTATGAGTGATATGTAACTTAATTATCGTAAAACGAATACTATAAAATTAAGGCATATGCACAATGTAAACTAAACGATATATTTATTTTTGAAAATAAACCATAATAGGAAGATAGGGTATGGTAAAATATTTGCGTATCTACTTCTATAGTTTCGTTTCGCTTATTTGATTTACATATTTTATGTAATGAATATTCATGTACATTAGGGCTTATATGTGAGAACAATATTCATGTCCAGCGATGGACATAGTTAAGGAAATTTTTGTCTTTTTCGACATATGCTGCAATAATTATTTTAGTTATAAACTTCTCCGTTGGACATTTAGAATCTCAAGGACATTTCTATTTAAAACTGAAAACAAATATTCAGTTATGCAGGTATAACACCATTTTAAAAAACTACCTTAATGGACATAGTGTTGCACTTTGCAATACCAAGACCTGGACTCGTGAAAAAAATTGACTTTTTGAATAAAAAGTAAGGCAAAATAGTTATTAATACTTTTATATTAATATTAGTTTCTATACGTAAACAATTGGTATAACAATATACTTTTGCATTTAACTCCTCTAATTTTTCATTCGTGCTTAGTTAGATTTATCCTATCTAAAAAATTACAGTAATATCTCTATAGTAATAAACTAATAAATAACTATAAGACTATTTCTAGACTCCTACGCAAGACCATGACCATGAACAAGACTGAGTTTGCAAAACCAAGACTTGTCTCGGTCTCGCATTTGGGCAACACTAAATGGATACCCCAAAATCCAATTGTTCTAGTAATATACAGTGGGGTCGGTACCAGTAATGGTCATACCTCAGAAAAATTCTAATATTATTTATTTAACTATAAAAATAACGATAAAGATAAGATAGTATAAATCTTCAACTTACTCTTAGCAAAACTGTAAGTAGGAAGGTATGAAACAATCTGATCTCAAGTGAACTATAGAAGCAAGAATGATTTTTAAAATGCATTTTAAAATTTTCTTTTGGGTGCTTTGTTCATATAGTTGTCAATAGAGGCCATTGTTCTTCAATCTAGAAAAAAACTGAAAAATTTAAATCGACAAGGAAGCCTATTATTTACATTTAAAGCCCAATATGTCCATCACTGGGCACCCTGTCCATAACTGGTGCGTTCACCTTAATTGTTATTGATTTTTATTTTTTTTATATTCTTCGAAAACTTAGGAGTGAGAAACGACATTCTCACCCCCTCTCTATTTTTTATCATAACAAAATAGAAAATTTGCGGCAATTTTTTTTTTGAAGAATATGTTTCCTGAACACAAGAAATTCTGCTAAATTATGTCCAAGAACTTTTATTTTGTTTGATCGGATGTATTTGATTTATATTTTATTGAATGATTTGACGGTTTGATGAGACATTTTCTTGTAATGTTTTTCTGATATTTTTCATTGGAATTTGGCATCATTTTAAGGTATTAAGGCTTTTTTTTTTGTTTGTTTAAATCCGTGCACTAATTCTTAGGGTATATTATTTTCTTTAATCTGGCATTACTTATCCCATAGAGTAGGATTAGCGGAATCCCACCTCATTTTCAATTATTTAAGGTTCTGAGAACCCGCATTAAGTTATTTAATTCGAATGTCTGATGTACAGAAGAAGTAACGTTTGCAGACGAGTACCACTGTTGGCTAAGAGCATGTTCAACAAGCATAGCAAGTCCAAGTCAAGGCGTCTTAAAGAACTAGAAATGACAGGAACAATGGAAGGCAGCTTAAAATAAAAGTCACCTCATCCCTTTCTTAAGAAGTCTAATCAAGTCAAAAACAAACAACTGGCGGATTTAATTTAACAGCTCAGAAGGTTGGACGATGGCACTTAAGATGAAAAAGAATAAAGACTATCAAAGCCACTTAAAAATCTAATAAAAGAAGAAAAGACAAATTTTCCCCTTGTTCAAAGTCTTGTATTTAACAAAAGGATCCAATTTCTTCCAGTCTTAAAATTAAATATAAAAAAAGTGCATTCTCAACTTTCATTAGCGTTTAATGAAAGGAGTGTGTTATGAAACTAATTTTTCCAACAATAAACAACGATCCGGAATCCATTCGGTGATATTGTGTGAAGTGGCATTGTGTTGGGAATTTCATTACGCAATAGAAAAAAATATAAATATTTATTATGCAAGGTGCCCAACTCACTTTTTTTCTCGAGTTTTTATTTATTTATTCATGATATTTACGACTGTATTAAAAAAAAATGGTTGACCAGAGGGTTCATACGGTTACACAACGCCTAATTGCGTGAACTATATCCGGTTAATATAATTGATGTGATCTAGACGAATCAAATGGGCTAGTGAAATTGTTGGGCTTAGCAACGAAAGAAGCCCTAAAAGATTAATATTTACTGTACCAAATGGTAAACGTCCGAGTGGTAGACCGAAGCTAAGGTGGGAAGTAGAGTTAAAGCCGACTGAAGAGACTTGGTTTTCACGGCGAACGGTAGAGGGAAGTGTGTAATAAGTGATTGGTGATGCCGGCAACGAACCTTCGGGTTCGCTAAGCCTTTTATGATTATTATTATTTATTTAAAAAAAAATACATCCAGTTAACGTGCACTCGGGAATATAATAACATGCAAACGCTTGTTGAGGAACTACTCACTGGCCGCATTCTAATAATAAATTTACATACAGAGATATGAGGCCAACTTCTTTTCAGACTCCTCGCAGGGTTATCTGAGATCGAGGAGGTAGCAAGGTTTGAAACAAGAGGGTTCGGATGTTTCAGAAGTCTGTTTTGGAAGGATAGGTATCTGGATTGGGCCAAGTAGGAAACATTTGAATAATATTAGAATTAATATATACTTATTTATACTAATAGTTAGAAAATAAATAGCAATAATCATCTTTATGTTAGAAAAATTAGATATAATGTCCCGAATAAAAATGTTATTAAAACCCTTATGAAAACTTGACCAAAAGCCCCCGATGCATGATCACCCCCAAGACCCGCTTGTAGACATAGGCATAAACCATACACAACATGTACATACATCCATGTATTGTTGTTACATAGGCTGTAGAAGCTTCTTGGCTTTTTCCTTAGAACTTAGGTTTTTCTTAGATTTTGTATTTGAATTCGTTCGCACACAGAAGTTTTTTCCAATTTCGATTTTTGACCATTTCTGAAAACTGTGCCGTCAGATCCTGAACGATTGTAAACATTTTAAAAGGTATCATTAGCGAAGGTTTTTCCAATTTTTTTAATTTGTAATGCATGGTATACCACCAATTTGCGTATTTAGTTTTATTATACACGAGTACAGTAGTTAGCACTTTAGAAAACGGTTTATGCATGGTGAGATTTTTATCATTCTTATTTCATTCATTTTTGGTCATTCTATAAATTGTAAAATGTATTTCTTTTTCTTTTTTTTGTTTATGTTACAGATTTTCTTTGTCATTATAACAATGAAAAAAACAAACAATGCATTTGGGAAATAATATACCCAGTGTAATATTACAGAGTCAACCTTTAGATGAATGAGCCTCATTTTTTTTTCTCGCCATTGTCAGTGGTTCCTAAAGAAAAAAAATACAACATAATGTAATGAAATGATATTTTTTTCATTACTATTTTATAATAATTATTTTAGTCAGATACAGAAATTTATTATAATTTTTGGTTTATTATTTTCAATACTGGACCACTGTGATCGAACAAAAAATTCAAAAACATAAACCCTCTTCAAAATTTGATTTTTTACGTTTCACAATACGTAGAATTCTAAAAACAAATAAAAATATTTTTTTGTCTATCCGCCGTCCGCGCATTTTCTTCGAAATTAGTGGGTCGATTTTTTCAAATTTTGATTTAAAGTCAGAAGTCACTCGAAAATGATCCTCCTACATCGTCATTACTATCCGCCTTTTCCTTTCAAGACAGCGGCCGAAAAATGAAAATAAAATGCTTATTTGAAAGTTTACGAAATTTCCTAAATTTTCTAGTGTTATTTTTAACTAAATCACGTTGTTTATGGATAAAAAGCAAAAACTAAAAAAATTAAATAATTAAAAGTCACATCATGATAAACTAAACATTTTTTTTCAAACGAATGAAGAGTTTTTTATAGTAAAAAACATTTAGGGCCAGTTGCTCTAACTCAGTAAAGCTTAGATTAAGTGTTATACCAATATATAATAAGATAAGTTTTGTTTTTGAAAAAAGTTATTCTAGATTTTTTTATCACCTTTCAAATATACTATAAATACTCCACTTTTAGAAATACTTAATTGCTTAGTAAATAGAAGTTTATTGCGAAATAAGTTGAGACACCACAATATGTGTAAAAAATGAGATATTTCGATATCCAATCGACTAAAAGTATTCTTGTTTCCAGCAAAAACTACTACAATAAATCATTATAATCTTTTAATTTATTTTTTTCTCATTACCTGAGATATATTGTATAACGATAAACACGAATTCATAAATACACTCATTTATATACAAGAATATGAAAAATAATAATTTGAAAATTTTTTATCATATAAAGAGGTAATGGACTGTGTTTTTACTTTCACATACCTATATAAGTAATATAGAGTAAGGGTACGTATTGTGATCGTGAAAATTTATGAATCTGAGTTTTCAACGGAAATACACGTTTTGAGGTCCCCTGAGTCCAAATAACCATGCCCCGAAAAATGGTCAGTGTGTCTGTGAATAGTCTAACTCAAAAACCAAAAGTCGTACGTAACTGATATTACCTATTTAAGATAGGTATATGCCTTAGACTAACCGGAAGTGCCACTTTATATCAACGGTGAAATACATTTTTACAATTTTCTCAAAAACGACTCGATTTTGATTAAGCTCGGTGTATCATTGTATAATTAAGTGGTCTTTAACATCATTCAGATCGTATCCCCATTGATGTCACTTTACAAGGCTTAAATGACCAATGTTCGTATAAGTCTTCCTCTAAAGTATCTTTAATACGGTTCATTTTAAATAATTAACAATCTCTCATTATTAAGAGTTACGAAAAAATGCTAAATATAACTTTTGAAAGAATTCTAATTTGATAATATCCGAAATTACTAGTCAGAAGTTATACATATAATATATCGTTGGAAATCTGAGAATTTTAGAAAAAAACAATATCTAATATAGAAAGTTGTAGAAGATAACGGAGATTATAAATGGCAAAAAAAGTATAAATAATAATTTTAGAAAACTAACATTATTAAACGTAAATGACATGTTTCCAAGGAAATTAAATGAAATTTCCTAACTAACTTTTAAATATTTTTCTAAGTGTGAAAAATAAGTATTTAAAATCCACCGACTCAAGCCAATGCCATTGCTTAAAATTCTATTTCATTGTCTTGGTGCGAATGAAGAAGTGAATTATAAAAATGTTTCCTTGATATGTTTATAACCTCAAATATCTTGACTATTGAGTATTAATTCTAGATAAGATATTGTATTTAAATAATTAGGTATCTATCGTCCGTTTACTCCAAAAAAATCATCAAGTAACCTTTTATAAAATTAAATTAGTGGTTAATTTCATGAATTTTACCTTTGCGAAATTCCAACATAGTCCACTTACAATTAGTGTGAAAACTGTTGACATATCCATGGCAGGCAATGGAAATCTCGAACTTTAATTTTAGTAAATTTTGCAATGGAGTTTGTGTGTTGCGCGCACCGGATTTTTTATTTTTATCTATATTACAGAAATCGATACTTATAAATAAGTGACAACCTTAATGTTTCTCACTATAGTATTTTCGTTTTCATGAAAATAATTCAAGAAATCAGTAGATCTCTTTATTTTAACCTTAATGTTATCGTAGTAAAATATCCTTCTTTTTTACACATGATAACTTAAAATCTAGAGTTTAATGATCTTATGATTATTTTAAAATTTTAATAATGACCAGATTTTTTTTTTTGGTTATCTTTAAAAAAAGTATAAAGCAGCTCTCTTGCCAAAGTTAGAACCACTACTAAACTAGAACTTAGATAATCTGTTTCAACTTAGCCAGTTAACCCGCAGGCTTAATTTAGCGGATCATTTCAGAATTAAAGCGACTTGGAAAACGTGCCCATATGGATAATTTGCCTCGGTGTTCCCTACAGTTACCTAATATTAATGAACACCTTGTAACCTTTTCAACTGCCTGTCACAACAACGCAATCCTTTTCTACTACTTCGCAAACATTACGCAACAATATGAAAACAAGAGAGATGGTATTTACGCATTCAATCATAAAATGTAATCATGATAATAAATATGCAGTCATTCATACTGTTTTTATTATTATTCGTGAAATTTACAACTGTATGAAAACAATTATACATCCAGTAAATGTGATGCAGAGAAACGATATGGCATGAAAAAAAAACTTGTAGGTACATAGAAAATAAACTTTATTCTGAGATGAAGCCCTTATGAATAACAATTATGAACAAAGAAATAAAAACCACATCTGGTCAAAAATTACACTAATCAACATTAAAGAATATATTGAGTATGTTCAGTGCAAGTATATTAAAACAAATAAAAAATAACACCATTTTGAAAAAAAAAACATTATTTAAATGAAAAGAAAAACAGAAATCAGATAAAAATAAATAACAAAATAATACAAGCATGGGTTGATTTTTAAAATTAAAACTCAAACAATTTCAACAACCATTCATCTTAGTCAAAATCTGTTTCACAATATTTATTTCATTGTATAACGTCATTTTGGATGCGAGAAGGAATTGATAGAGATGATATTTAAATGAGAACCAGGAAGAGGCATGGCGGATATCAGATAGCAAGGAATTCCAGAAAGCTTTGGATCGGGCAATAAAGGAATATTCAAATGGGAAGGGATATAAAGGTCGGAAATACAGGATCTTGGTTTCTGGGAATAGACCACGTGTTTGAACTGTAGGAGACTGTAGAAGTAGGAAGTGTGCCGGGTGTTGATCGTTTGGAATAGGAAAGATCCAAGGAAATATTGTCTGCGGGAAGAAGGGAAGAGCCACTTTAACTTCTCGTAAAGGTGGGACACAGGAGACCGCCTCGAAGTACCGAAGACAAATCTTAAGCAGGAATTCATGAGTCTCTTCAATCTATCCTCGAATACCATCGGGATGCCTCCGATGGGTTGTGGGAGTAGTTTAAGGGTACCTATTGACTTATCGGAGATGAGGGCGATATGGGATTTCCAGGAGAGATTTTCGTCAATGGTGATTCCTAGGTTTTCAACAGAGGAGCTGAATGTGACAGGATGATCGTTGATGACTAAAGGAGGAAGAAATGAGATGGATTAAAGAATAGACTGGGACCTACAATAATGGTCTATAACTTGTAATGAAATTACCCATTGGTAGCATTCTAATTCAGAAGATCATGAGGCCATATTCTTTTCAGACGCCTCAAGGGATTATCAGGAAACCCAACACACGCCTCACAGACTTTTACAACACCATATAACAAAACTAAACGATTGGTGCAAACTCTGGAAAATTCGATTAAACCAAGAAAAATCACAACACATAACTTTCACTCTTCGACATGAAACATGCCCTCCTATTTATCTTGACAATGCCGAAAAGACGCTCAAAATTAAATTCGAATCAGAAACTGAACACTTACAATTATATACTTAAGCCCATATGGAGTTACACATCACAAATTTACGGGACAGCCAAACCGACCCACATACGAAAACTACAAACTTTTCAGTCCAAAAACTACAACGTTTCAGGACCATAACTAAAGCTCCATGGTAGGTCACAAACATTACATTACATTACATAAAGACCTTCAAATGCCAACGGTTAACGATTACATGAGGACACGCTACAAGCGATTTCAGAATAACTTATATGTACATACTAACACTCTTATACAAAGTATAGCTACATTTAGCATTCCCGAAAATACACTTAGGAGGCTCAAAAGGAGCTAGATGAGGGATTTCCTCGCTTAAAAAGATGCTAAAATCAAGACAGGAAGGGATTCCGCTAGGCACTTCTCCCCGTCACACCGATCAATCCACTACCTTTACTCTTACAGACAGCAGGCTCGCTGATTTTCATTGCTTATTATAGGTGTGGGGGAAGAAATTAAGTGAAAAAAACTCGACAGATATGATGAGGAAGTGACTAAATTCAGTTATGAACTCATCGATAGCATCATTTCGACTCAGATGCGAAGCCATCAACGCTGCATTTAAGAACTGGCCCATACTGGCATACTTGAAAGACCTTTTATTTAATTATTATTATTTTTTTAATTTTTCCACTCTGGCAGGGTTATCATTTGAAGTGGTTATAACGCCTAGATAGTTACTGCATTTTATCCATCTTAAGCCCTCTGACCCCGCGTGTTTATTGCTCGTATTTCTGAATTACTGCCTAGCATTAGTCGTTATTGAAGAGGAGTTGTGAAAATAAAAAGAGGGAGTTATCGTTGGAGGAGAAAACGCTCACTATTAAAAACCGCCGCTAGTCGCGAGGGGAGGGTGGAAGAGGGGTGGTTTTGAAGGGGAGGGGGGAGGTCTTACGACCTAGCCTCTTCAAACAGTAGTTAAACCTCTTCATCCTTTGATGGCCTTTGTCGTTATTATTTTATAGCCGGCTCTGTGTGCCGCGGTATGCTCCTTTACCATTGTCCACTTAATTACCTTATTGGTCAGCTATTAATAAGATTAATTTGATGACAAAAATAAAAATAAATGCATTATCGGTAAATATAGGCCGTTCGTATAATGTATGCGTAGTCAGAAATTATTGATAATTTTAACGCATGATGAATTTCAGTCATTGAAGAATAGTGTTAAAATTGGAGAATCAAAATAAATCCAAATAAATAATCAACCATGGAATCAAATATACCTTTCGTCACAAACCTCCTATATCCTGTCCTACAGTATTCTTTAAAATAATTCCACTTATCCCTATCGAACGAAACCGTTACTCAGGGCTACATCGTGATAAACTTACTTGGAATCAGCATATAATACTGAAACGACTAGAAATTGAATTTAGATTCCAATCATTCATCATCATCATGAATGGCTCTACAACTCTTGCAGAGTCAAGGCCTCCCGCAATTTCAACCGCCAGTCCTCTCTAAGTAATGCTGCTGCCTTCCAGTTGTGGACACCACAAGGATACTTCGGGCGTCGGCTTTCACTCCATCAGCCCATCTGAGTCTCGGTCTGCCTACCCGCCTTTTGGCGAAGATCCGCTCATCCATCAACTTCCTTAGCACATGTTGTTCAGACATACGGAGAATGTGTCCTGCCCACCTCAACCTGCCAATTTTCATTAGCCTTACAACATCGGCTTCTTTATATAGCTGCAACAGCTCATCGTTGGATCGCATTCGTCGCTCTTGATTAATTTTTATTATTAGACCGAATATTATTCTTAGCACACCACACCACACTTATTCGAGTGCTTAGACCTCTACGGCGCGGGTTCGTTTCCCGTATGGGGGCGGTAGTTTGATCCCCACGCTGAGATTTACAGGAAGGTGTAAGAGCGACCTCTGTGTCTAATAACATAGCCTTTGGTCCTCCAGATTTTAGGAGTTGGGCACATGGCTAATAACACTATCCCATAAAAAACAACAACAGGATAGAGACATATGCAAAAAAAAAACAAGGTTACCAAGCCATCCAGATAAAGACAGAGTGATAATGATCGCGTCCTGTTATTATAAACCACGTGGTCCCTGGATATCGTCCACATAAGAAGAGAACCAAACGATTACAGCTTATCGCCTTGTGCAACCTCAAAGCTTCGAGAAGACTAATGGCGGAAGTTAAAATAGTCAAGAGGAATTAAAAAAAAAAAATTCTAATTTAGTTTAGATCATTTATCTGCAAATAAAACATAGAAATGTATATAACATTATTTTAAATAATGTATATAATGTTAGAATTTTTATAAATTAGTTTTTGGCCAGATTTGTATTTTATTTTGTATTAATTCATCATTGTTATTCTAAGGGGACTTAACCCAGAAGTTCAATTCTTTTCTTTAAAAAAAAAATGATGAGAGCGGAAAAAAGTGTTTTTTTTTTATTTGTGAAAAATTGTGATTTTCTTCAGGCGTTTCTCCTTCCGTAGAAGAATACCAGTTCTGTAAATATTCAAATGTTATAAAATGTTCCTTAACTTCCAATACCATTATTTCAATATATCTCCAGATTATCCAGGATCTGGAGGACGGGGAGGTTATACCCCGAAGGAGGTTGACATATTTACTCCTTGGATCCGAAAGACCCATCCCATCTGTTTCGTGCTCCTCCGCTTAATCCTCGAAGACTGGGACACTTACTTCCTAAAGCTTTCCTCGATCCTTCTTTGGGATGGTTTTTCTTGGCGATGCCGACATTGACAAAGTACAGTTAGTAAGCCCTATATTTGGCTTCGTTTAAGGAAAACCATTTCTTCCAACCGCCTAATCGATAGAAGCATTTGGATATGAGCTTTAGAGATATATATCTGGCTTCATATAAACGACCTAGCTAAGCGATAATTCGATGACTATACCGTTTATATCAATGCTTATAGTAGCTATATTCGAATTAACAGCGCGGGCTAACTTGTTTACAGTAAACGCGTGTCGTGGAACCTGATTACCTGAATATTATGAGCTCTGGTCACAGTAACAAAAAAAAAAAAGTTGGACGCATTTAACTTTGGCCACTGTTACACTCTGTGTCCCACTCTCTTGAACAAACCTTAAATAAACGAAAAGATGAGAGATGGTATAATAATGAAAATGAATTTAATGGGATGATCTTTGAGAATACCAACGTTTTGCCTTAAGATGCAGTATGATGATTTATGATGATTAAAAAAAAATCTGGTGAGCGCAACACACAACATTCACTTATCACTCTATTTTGAATAGAGATTATCTCCTGGCAATGTTAGACAAATATACAATTTTTAAAGCACAATTTTATTGGATCTGCAGCTTAAAGCTTACGTTTAATAAATCTTTATAATCATTAAAATAACAAAAGCCCTATTAGTTATATAAATGGTAGGCAATAGCGGTTTTTATTGTTACTCCATCTGTTAACGCCTAGAGAGATTTGAAAGTGTATTTGTGTATTCAACCTATAAATGATTATAGATTGTACGCCTATTAGTTATTAAATTGTTATTTTTCATTGTAAAGTTTACTAAAATAAAATTACTAGATTTTCATTGCCTGCCATAGACAGGCCAAAAGTTGTCACACTAATTTTAAGTGGAAAATGTTGGGATACACAACGAAAAATTCATCAGATTATTCACTAATTTAATTTTCTAAAACGTTATATGACCACTTTTCGGAATAAACGGGCGTTGGTACCTAATTATGTAAATATAATAGTTTTCACAAATTATTATTTATAATCCTTCGTCACTCTCCATTACCTTCTACGACTTTCTATATTAAATATTGTTTTTTTTTTTTTTTCTAAAATTCTCCAATTTCCAATGATATATTATACGTATACCTTCTGACTTGTATTTCCGAAGATTCATTTTTGACCTAAATAAACATTTTTTCAATTATAAAATTCTTTCAAAAGTTATATTTAGGTGCATTTTTAGGTGCTTGCAGTTTTTTTATGATTGATAGTTAATTTTTTTTTAACAACATTATTTAAAATATTTCACATAGTATATTGGACAATGAACAAATGACAAAATAATATTAAAATAAGTTGTAATAAATAATGCAAATTTTTATGAAATGGAGGAATTAATTTTCTTTAATTGTTCGATTACGAATGTCATTCATAATAATAAAACAAACCTTTTTAAAAAAAAAAAATTAAGTAATTTTTTAGTAATTAAATACATTTAATCAAGATAATAGCTATAATAATAAATTTTATTATTATAATTATTAATAATTGTTATTAGTATAATTATTAATAATTGTTTAATTATAATTAAACAATAAATCAAAATAATAGACTTAAGTATGATTGAAAATTATGATTGCCTATTGACTGTTTTCGCGACTTTGGTGTGATTTCGATTTTTTTTTTTCATTTCATATTTTAGAAAATTTGGGAGCCTTTCTGATTATCATTATTTATTCATATTCATTATTTACCACCAATTCTATAAATTTGAGCTATGCACCAACGAATTTTCTTTTTCTTCATAACTTTGTTTTGTTTTTTCATTTCCGGGAACGTTCTTATTTTGCCCACCAAAGGAAAAATATAATCACCAAATAGTGGCTATATCATTGGATGTGTTTTGAAAAGACAATCACAGATATAAATGATACCCAACTCGAGAAGTATATCTGTTTATATTAATATATATATATATATATATATATATATGAATTATCTCTTAACATGTTTACATTATTTTTAAAAAAATGGAATCACTGACAAAGGTAAGTTGCTCATGAAAAACATGAGAAAAATGAGGCTCATTTTTATAGTCATGTTTCAATAGATATTGTTAATATTGCATGCTTTGTAAAATATATATTTTTTTAAAAATAGGTCCTCACCACAAACGTATATTCGGTACGCTCTTTCGATATATATGGAAAATCATTTAATTGAATATTTTGAAGTTTAATTCATAATATGTAACTTGAAAAAAAAAGAATTATTGCGTTATTTTTAAACGTGTAATTATTTAATTTTTTTTAAGTAATATTATTATAGTATTTCGAAAATATATTTCAAATTTAGTTCAATAATATACTTTTTGAATATATGTTTCAGTTATACTAACGAATATTGGTAATATTGTGTAAAAAATACAAATGAATAAGAAATATTCTAATAGATTGATTTATTTTACAATTTGAGACAAGATCTGTAATACTTTTATCTATTTCGGGTAAATGCGTAAGTGTAATTTCTATGCAAATTAAAGAATCTAGGGCTTAATAAATAACGTAAACGTGTTCAGAAAGATAACTTTAATGAAATATTAAAACAGGAAAGGGAATTAATAAAATTAAACTAGTTCACATTGTTTTTTATGTTAAGTATTTTGCAAATATTTTCTTTCTTAATAAATCATTTCGTATATTGCACGATTTGTTTATAATTTAAACTAAAACATTTCAACGTTTCGAGAATTATTTCCTTATCTTTAGGAATATATCTTTTATTTTTTACTTATCTTAAAAATTTCTATGCAGGCACTTTCTTCCTTTCCGTATTGTATCTGCATTTAATTATATTTCATACTATTATAAAATTAAAAAAAAAATAAATAAAACTTAGTAGTGAATAAATGAAATATAATTCCATAGAATAGAAGAAATTATTACATAAATTCCAGTTAAATTTCATATTTTAATTTTTCGTTACAATTGACATATTTTTGAAAAAAATTAGATTAAAAGAAAGGTAAAATATAAATACAGGATCTTTTTATTTACGTTTTGTCATTAATTATGAATCATTAATAAAATCACATAAACTCTATACATAATTCTAATTTAGATATTCTTAAAAAAAAAACCATTATTACATTTAAATAAAAAACAATCCTATTGAAAGCAATACTGAATTAATTTCCATATGGATAATTTAAAAGTAAATATATGGATTAATTCATTAAAATAATACACTTATGAGCCGTGAGGTTATTTTTTCATTGCCATTTAAATTTGTTTAAACATTAGTATAGCAAATTGTTAATTTTTGTTTTTGTTAATTTGAAAAAATTAAACATTTACAAAAAAAATGTATCGGAAGCATTGCTATATTTCTTACATAAATTATATTCTTATTGATCAAATTATTATAAATTTTAATTTAATTAATTTTATAAACAGACGAATTTTATACCAACTTTATAATACCGTTTTTTTTTTTGTAATTAGTTATTTATGCAATTTAAAAATTATTATTTTCGATCTTTCATTGACAAAGTTATCGTGCAAAAAAAAAAATTAGTCACTCGGAAATATATCAAAATTAAGACATGGATATTTTATATTTATTAGGTTATAATTATTGGATTAATAATATATTACTGGTTGAAAACAATTTTTTGCTCAAATAAATTAATTAATTAACGTTTATGTATAAAAGAAGTAAATGTTTGTTGATACTAGAATGGATTAACATTGCCTCAGGTGTATTAAGTAATTTAGGACATTTTCAAGTTAGAAACAATATAATTAATGGTTTATGATCCGTTTTGATTATTAGGTGAAGACCGTATAATGTTATAATAGGAGTGGTGGTAGGGTACGCAAGTTTTAATCTAATCCTAGCGATCCCAGCTGACTTCCTTAACTGAAACGGTCTTTTAGAGAAGTTTAAATGGACCTTCTACTAAAGCTGTCTCTGTTCCATATGCCTAAGTTTGTAGGATCTCGCGTAATGTTTTTCTTTTTTAAATTCTTTAATAGTGTTCAATCGATAAAAATATATAGCTCTATCAAATATGATAGGTGAGGAATGAATCTTGAATAATTTAGAAGAAATATTAGTATAAAAATTGAAAAAAAATGTATATATATATATATATATATATATATATATATATATATAAATATATATCTTTACAACTTTTCCTTAATCGATCTTTGAGTATTAAATTTAAACTTAACTATTTAATTGGGAATAAGGTCACTTAATTATTATTTAATAAACTATTGAATGTTCATTTCTTCTGTTTATTGACGTTTCGATCCCGGTATATATATGATATATATATATCATGGATGATAAACATTCAGGACACAGCCTTTTAAAAAAATTGTTTAATTTTTTATTTGTGCCAACGTCTTAACCCAAAACATTTGGGTCATCATAAGTGCTGAATATTTTAAAATACAATCAGATATATTATATTATATGACCGATAATGGTAAATAATAAACTATAGTGATTTGATGGTACATGAATCTTAACTATTATTACAATACAAAATATTAAAAATGAAATATATAAATTTTTAATATTGTGTATTGTAATAATAGTTAAGATTCGTGTACCATCAAATCACTATAGTATATTAATTACCATTATCGATCTTATAATATTATATCGAATAAAATTTTCAGCCCTGAAGATGTTTGGGTTGGCACAAATAAAAAATTAAAAAATAAGTACTGAATATTTATCACCCATGATATGTAGAACAGTCGACTATCTTCCTTCAAAAATTCATAAATACATATCCTAGAAAATATTGTTTTTTTAAATATTCATAAAAATGAGTCTAGTGACATTTAAACGGTGTGTAAATTTAACTCTTCTTCCAACGTCAGAAATTATGAGAAGGATCTGGTGAATAAAATAATTTTTGAAAGGAACTAACGTGTTGATGGAAATATAGAATTAGGTATCAGATCTGGGTTGTTAAAATGAATATTCAAGCAGTATTCTGTGTTTTGTTGGCATTGAACCTCTGGATTAATTATTTTTACTCGACAACGACACTACCATAATGAGGATATAGTATTTTGTTTCAACGTTTGTAGGTTTGCTACGTATTGTTTTGAGCGATCGGTTTGACAGATTTTTATGTTTGATGGCATTACTCATTAGTATTTCATAATTGGTTCGAAATAATATGATCTTAAATAGATATTCTGTTTTATTTTAAATATTCTTAACTTTTCGTTGGTTTCGTTCTTGTGTTCATTAACATATTTTATGAAAATAAATAAGCAAAAGCTTTAGTTATCCGAGATAAAGTAAAAGCAACATCTAACAACAGACTTAAGAAACAAACCATTTACTGTTAGTGCAAATGTTCATATGTAACAATATTACATGTTTATGCACTTTGCGCTGTAGGTGACATTTTGTATTCTGAAACTATAAGTACTATTTGCCTTTGTACTTCTGCTTTAAGTAGTCTGCTAAATAGGAAAACAGCAGAGCTAATTATAATATGAAGCTATGCTAATAAATCATAAAGGAATAACCGGTTTTCTCTATTTTGTAAAAAAAACAACTGAAAAAAAAGGTCTTGGTATAGGTCTTGCACATTGCAAGACCGTCTACTTGTCAAAAGACCAAGACTAATAATGTTCGGTTTTTAAGATAAAAACAACGGCAAAATAGTTACTAATACTTGACAATTTTAGTTACTATGTGTAAACAATTGGTATAACCAACATACTTTTGCATTTAACTCTTCTAATTTTTCATTCGAGCTTATTGAGGTTTCTCATATCTATAAAATACAGTAATATCTCTATAGTAATAAGCAAATAGGTAACTGCAAGACTGTTGCGATACTCTTGCGCAAGACCAATACCAATACCAAGAGTGAGTGGTCAAGACCAAGACCCTCCTTGGTCTCGCATTCGGGCAAAACAAACTAACAGTAGTGATATGAAACTGTATGTATGAAAAATGAAATGAAAATATTTTTTTTATTATCCTGGGACTGTTGTCCCTTTAGGACAAATTACAGATACAGAATGCCTCTGTGGCCTGTGTGGCCATACATAAAATTAATTACATTTATTATTAAGATTAAGATTTTGAAAAAAAAAATAAAACAAAAAATATTTTAAACTATTACACTAAAAACATTCTGATATGTATAATATAAGTAAGCATAAGTAATGAAAATAATTTCTGGGGGAACTTTAAAAGTTCTCTTATCTACATTTCATGATCAATCGGGTTGGGAAAGGAGTAGGTGGTTAAAAAGGAGAGATTTAAATGAGGAAACTGATTGTGCATGTCGGATATCGGGAGGGATGGTATTCCAGAGGGAGACGGCTTGAATTATAAAGGATTTGTCAAACGCTGCAGTTCGGTGGGGAGGTGGATAGAGGTAGGAGGTACGAGATCTAGTGAGACGGGATTGAATGGAATATTTGAATTGTAGGTTGTGAAAAATATAGGAAGGCCGTATGTATGGAAGAAAAGTAAAAAAAAAAAAAAACTTTAGCAGCTACACAAACGTTAAACAATTAGACTCAAAAATGAAAAAAAAAAAACAAAAAAAAAACGGAAATATGAAGTTATTTTCTGAGCTCAGTGAGTAAGACGCTTTTTTTTATTCATCAATACATCAATAATTTATTTTACTGCTTTACAATTTTTATCTGTAGAATTGATTCCTCATTTATACTTTTGGTAATATTTCAACAAACATTTACGTGAACTCCTCTTAAAATTAGATCAGTAATGACGTTTTTACTATTTCACTGCGAATATGGAAGGAAATATCAATAATTTCGCTATATTTCGTTGTTTTATTTTTAAAGAAATATATAACATAAATAAAAGTATAATTTATCGTTTCTTAAACAAATATAAATTTAAAAAATCTAAGGTGTGTGTTCTAGACCCACGGTAGAAGTGAAAACTTCAACAAGGAGAGATTAATAATATGAAATATAAATTATAAATAAAAGCTCCATAAAGAGGATTAAATGATGATCATTTCCTTCACTTTTAGTATGTAGGTCCGATTTTTCGTTTCTGAGGTATTTTAATTCATATCTTCAATAAAACTCATTATCGTTTAGTTTAGGACAATATCTGTTTCTCTCTCCTTCTCTCTAACATAGTGTTGGGTTGAGATACAGTTTCGAATAATAGCTTATTAAAAAGAAGATGGAATGCTGTTGTTGCAGGTTAGCTTAAAGTTTTTTGGAACTCCACATAATAACGAATAACAGTTCTTCTTAATCAGTTCTCGTGACGAGTATATAACTGCTAACAGCTTACTACTTTATCTTATTTACATGATAACGGAAATATTTTTGGACTGAATGATATTACTATTGCCCTATTTGATCAATGTTAAAGGTCAGACCTTTTCTATAAATAAATGAGTAGTTTTTTTTTTCTTCACGAATCGAAGCGAAGTAACGACCTGTGTCAATGTCTGTCCTTGTTCCATCAGGTGTGACGTTTGTACAATCAATATTATCAATACATACCAAACCTTGGTGACCATTAAGATATATATATATATATATATATATATATATATATATATACACACAGACGCACACCTACTTCATAGTATGAAAACTGGTTAACTTTAGAAGTTTCAGATAAGAAATGTCCTTACTAAATAGTACCCGATTTCAGTGGGCAATGAACCTTTAATGTTTTTTTTTCCCCACACATTTTGTTTAGCTTAAAACTCTTGTTATCGCTGTCATATCCAGCAATACATACTAAAACGCGTTTTATGGTTCTATAATTATGAAGTTGCAATACTTCAAATAAAATTAAATCAATATTTTAATTTTTATTATTTTCATCCAATTAAAGACATTAGTAATAGGAATAGAGTGGCTCATTAATACTTATGTTCAACTATTGCAAATAATTAAATATATAAAAACTCAAACTAAATTAAATAACAACATAAATGCAGGCAAACTTATATACAATCTTTGTAGACACTCATTCAGGTGAACTCCGTGCCGAGCTTTTTCCTGAACATATGGAAGGACTCTAGATCTCAGTGACTCTTTCATAAATTAAGAATGACCTATAGAGGCTGAGCAGCTGTAACCACAAAGAGTGGAATATCTGGCCATTGCCAGAATTCCAATATATGCTTATTTACTTAAGGTCTCGGATCCACTGCCACTTCAACCTTCGAGGAGGATCATAAGAATGGCTAATACTAGATAGGGATTGTACAAGGGAATTCGGACCAAGTAATTTTCCAACAAAGGTTTGAGTGAAATTTGGAGAATTTTTGGGATAAGGTCTAGGACAAATGTGATTTGTTGGTTGCATAGAACAGAGTAACGGCTATTTTTTGTAAAAGCAATATTAGTAAAAAAAAAAATTAAATTAAAAATAAAGAAAATATTGGTATCTAACAGATTCCGATTCCCTTAAATATATTAATTAGACAATTATAAAAACATATATAAATAATATGTAAAAACTATTATTAATTTAAAAATATTATATAATCCTTTTTTTTAAAGATATGTTTGATAGAAATTTAAAAACAAAAATAATGATGTATTTACTGGTTTTCAGTTTTGACTTTTTTTTTTGTCAACTGTCTCCTCGTTACATTTTGGCTATAGGTATAGTTCAATAAATAATAACACTGAAATTTTGGTTTATTTTTCGTTAATTTGTGCGTTTCGAGATTTGTTCCCTTCAGAGATACTAGGCAAATGCTACTTTAAGTACCAAGTACCAAGTACCAACCACTACTTCAGTTAATCCTTTGACATCAACTAAAGTATTAATTAAATTCTTTGGTACTCAAAAAAGTTCATTATTTGAGTAAAATACTGGGTACTCAGTACTCATTAGTACCCATCTCTGTCTCCCTTCCCAATAATGGGATATATTACGTGATGAAGTGGGGGACGCAGTAAGGAGAAAAAAATAATGTAATTCTAGAAATTTAATCGTCACCTTGGTTAAAATAAAATTAAGGAATCTAGTATATTTAACTTACTGACGTTATATGAACAATACTTATCAATAATTTGATAAATAAAAGAATAACAGTATAATTTTAATTTAATACTGAGACTCTCTACGCCTAACGGAAACCCATTTTATAACCCATTATTTTACAACTGTTCATTTAATTTTACTGCTCGTTATTCAAATTGTATAACTGTAACTTATATGTTTTCTGTAGCTCAGGAATTATTTTATATCATCATAAAATAAACTGATAAATTTTTAATTACTTGAAAAATGTATATTGCACATCGCGCATTATTTACACTTTATATTATTTATTCTTATTGCCAATTTGAAACTAAAATATATATTCCACTTGTCCAGCTTTATATAAGCCCAACATGAATTAGAGCCTTTTATTTATAATATTTTCATTGTACGTTATGCTACGGTTGAACAACGCTGAATTGCGTGAACTTTAATCCGGTTAATATAATTGAGGCGATTAAGTTGAGGCGAATAAAATGGGCATGTAAAATATCTGGGCTTAGTAACGAAAGAATTCCTAAAAAGCTAATATGTGACTGGCAGGCATCCGAGGGGTAAGCCAAAGCGAAGGTGGGAATAATGCGTTAAGGCTGATCTGGTGGGGTTGGGTTTAGAAGGAGCCTGGTGGAAGAATGTGGACATCGATTGGTGGTATCGGGATCGAACCTTCGGGTTCGCTAAACCTTATTATTATTAATCATCTTTCAATACCATTACTCATCGTGATGATCATTAGAGAATGAAAGGTCATAAAAATATATTAGACAATTTTTCAATAAATTAATCTAGTCAAGTTATGAAGAAATTTATTAAAGAGCTTTCCACATTTGATGATCAGAACCATGAAAAGCGGAATGTGTTATTGAATTCCTTTATGGAACCTAAGAAAATTGGTTGAGCTAAAGTTTATAGAAGAAATATAACCGTATGATTATGGGCTAGTGGGAGCGGTATGTCATAAAAAAATAATAATGAAATAACGGCTGTTAGCATTATTATAGAAATTGAGAAAATGAAATTCTATCAAATAGCACATAAAAGTATAGGATTGGCAATTAAGTCAAGGTGAAATAAAACCGTAGTATTACAGACATGGAATTTATTTTAATCTACAATTTTTGGACTGTTATTTATTTAGTATGACGTATTTCTTCCTTTCCACTATCCATAATAGCACGTTCTTTGTACCTTTTTGGTTCACTTTCGAAAAGTGATTTCTGATGTCCTGTTCGTTTTGGAATTGTTTTCGATTCATGGAGTTCACCAGAGACCAAAATAAATGGTAGTCGCTTGGAGCTAGTTTGGATAAATAGAGAGATTGGAAGATTGAATAAACCTCTTCAGCAGCTAGGCCAGATTCAAACTATAGATTGTTTTTAAATCTAGTATTGTGCTGTCGAATAAAACAGATATACAATTGATATTTGTTAGCATTGCAAAATTTTATAATTTTATTCAGACTAAGAAAAGACAATCTTAAGGAAAAACATGTTACATTTAAGTTTCACGCCGTTATTAACGATTATTATTGTTTTATTAAATATAGAAAAAATCCTATATTTTTTTATAATTTTAATAATTATTTATTTATTATTTTGTATTTTAATGTCCCATATTTGACAACTTTAAAAAGTCTGTTTTTATCTATAAATGGTTTAATAGAAACGATAAAACTCGATTAACCGTTCCCATTTGGAACCAGAACATTATGTTACTCTATCGTATACATAACAGCCAATGAACTTATCTGATTATAGTATAAATTTAAATGAAACACTTTTGCAACTTATTTTTGTTAAATAATTACAAAAAAAAATTACACTTAAAAATTAACGTGTACTTAAAAATATTTTCAAGTGGGAAGGGAGATTGGTTCTGTTTACTTTCATTTAATTTATGATTTTGTAATTTTGAAAAACCTCTTTTCTCAATGATATCCCTTTATTTAACTTTGACCATTCCGAGATTTTTTAACTTTTTTAACTTTCGCATGCATATAATTTTCTTTTTAAAAACTAAATTTTTTTTAATTGAATACTTAATAGTTGGCCGTTGTGTATTTTAAAGGAAATAGATGGTCCGGGGTGGAGGTCATAAATAGACTAAAATAGTGTGAAAACTAATGTACGGTCTCTTATTTTTATATTTAAATTTTATTTCTATATACGTTTTACTTCTTTCATTTTTGTTTTTATTTACGCTGTCTTTCTATCAATAATTTCTTAATTCTATTTTATAAGTATGTGTATATATTTATAATTTATTAGTTTTATATCGTATTTTGTCTTCTATCCATCAATATCTTTAAATTTTAGATACTGTATGACTCCAAGTTTTGTTTTGATTTTCCTACTTAACCCCTCACCACTCTCCAATCAGATCAGAGAATTTTTCCAAGGGTGTTCTACCTAAGTTTTCCCAGTTTTTACTAAAACTCGTTGCTTAACACACCTGTAAGTCTCTATTTTTATTCTTTTATTTTAATTTCTTTTGCTTTTCTTTCACATCCTTTCATATTATTTAACATTTTCTCCCAATCTCTCCTTGAGACCTGGGGGAGTATATTCATAATTGCATATATTCTATTATATATTATACTACAACAATTGTTACTTATTTATTTATTTCAGTTTACGATCTTGTTACTTAGTTTACTCTGTTTGTATACTTTATTGTTCTTAATATTTCAATGTACTTACTGTTTATAATTTCAATTAATTTATTCCTACATTGTTTATAATTTTTATCCAAATATTATGCAACTTACACAATTTTAGCTACAAAGTGGGGTCGAAATGTTAACTTGAAATAAAATAGTTTTTCCACTATTTTAGTATATTTATGACCGCCACCCCGGACCTTCTCTTTCCTATAATTGTTTTTTTAATGTTACTGTTGTCTAATATATTATGACACTTCTATTATTTAATTATTCCTCATATTTTTGTAAGTTACTTATTTCTGTAGTATAATTATATTATACTTTTATGTATATATTTTACATTCAAATACGCCATGCGACAAAACCTCACTCTTATTTTCTTATTATTTAACTCTATTGACGCTTGTCAAGAACTGACGGATAAGCGAGTCACGAATAATCGAAATTTTACTGTAAAAAAAAAAATTTCCTGATTACATTACATTTTATATTTAGACTAGTTACCTCTAATAATTAATAAGTTAATTATTTAATTTTTGAACATTAAGAATGAATCGTGTTATTTACTTAATAATTTAAGTATAGATTAATAAGTATATTATGTTTTATATGTTGAGGAGTAGAATAGAACACAAGCTTGTAGACTCATCACTGAACAACACCCTATCAAAGGGAACATTAAATAGTGTTATTAACGTTGTTGTTAGTATATATAGTTTTATTGAAGTTATCATTAGTCATATATTATGTATCCATAAAAGATATGTTAAAATAAATTCACCACTACGACCCAATAAGGCTTTTGGGTTTACAATTTTTGAGGAACCAATGTTACTCGATCAACGATTACGCAAAGAGGTGATGTAGTCAACGTAAATAATAAATGCCAGGTTTTTGTCTCAACCCAATAATGGACTAGGTACCAACTTTTTATTGGCAGAATGTTGTCCAAAATGCGTCATATAACTCTTTGAAATTACGCAACTAATTAAAATTACATTCATTTATGTAATCCTCTGATATTTGGTCGTGTTTGGACTCATTTAAATTAGATTTTATGTAGTAATAAGAAAAAAATTAAAATTTTAAATTCAAACTATAAATGAAGGAGTTTCATTATTTATTCATTATTTTTGGACAGTGCCAAAGAATAAAGTGTGAAGAATAATATAGAAAACCTGCTTTTAGTTACTATACCTACGTGAGACTACTTCTAATATTTTGTTAAGACCTTTTAAATAAACAAAGAAGTTTTCTTATGTAAGATCAAGCTAGTAACCAACATTAAAAAAATAATACGGATTGATAAAAGAGTGGATAAAGAAATAGGTTTAAAGAATGCTCAAGGGCTTTGAGGGTGGAGTTTTGTAAAGAATTTCAAAAAGAAGTGTCACGAATATTAAAGCACATTCCAAAGGAAAGTTCTTCCATTTTCTTTTAAAATAATTAAGTTGGGCTAATATTTTCATTTTTTTATTTTATTATTGAAATAAAATGAAATGAAAATATATTTTATTATTCTGGGACTGTTGTCCCTTTAGAACAAATTATAAGTACAGATTGCATGTCTGTGCTGTCATAATTAAATTATATATTTACAATAGCAGTTAATTTTTTTTATTTATTCAGTAATATTACAACCTGACACAATTAAGGACATTTATAATAATGTTAAGATAGCACATTCACACTCTATTTACAATAAATAATACAAACAATAATAATATTACAAGTTTTTTTTTATTATTTTACAATTGTATTAAATCATAAATACAACAAGTAAATATGAAACAAATAACATGGCATGTACAACATGAAGAGAAACTACCCATTAGAAGCACTCCAAGTATATTTCTATATTAGAAGGTCCCGAGACTTTCTTCTTTTCAGACGCCTCGGAGGGTTATCAGGAATAGAAGAGGAAGCAATGTTGGAAATAAGAGGGTTCGAATGGTCCAGAAGTTTACTATGGAAGAATAGGTATCTGGATTGAGCTAAATAGGAAATATAAGGTACATTAAGGTAGTGATGGATGATTTTATTTTTGACAAAGAGCATTGAGGATTTTACGAAGGATTTTGTATTGGATTGGATACGAGAGGAATTTGATGGTTTAGTAGAGCCCAAAAGCTCCATCCCCTCTCTGGGTCACTGCCGCTTCAACCTTCAAGGAGGATTGTAAGGATGGGTGGTGATGGATAGAGATTGTGAAAAGGGGATTTGGATAATAAGTAAGATGCTAGAGCGATTTGGAGAAATTTTTTGGATAAGGTCTTGGACAAATGGGATATTAAGTCATGGTGCAGGGTTTTGTTGGTTACATACAATGGAGCATCAACTATTGTTCGAAAGGCTTTAGATTGAAAGGATTGGAAACGTTTGATGTTAGAAAATTTTGCTGTCCCCCAAAGTTCAAGTCCGTACGTCCACATAGGTTTCAGGATTGTCTTGTAGATAATTAATTTGTTTTCAATAGAAAGTTTATATTTTCTGTATGGTAGTCTGTATAGCTGATTGAGTTCTTGTCTTTTGAGTCCAGTTTGTGGGTTCCATGCTAGTCTCCGGTCTAAATGAAAGCCAAGATACCGAACTGTAAGAGTTAATTAAAATTAAAAATTATTATTATTTTTTTCTTAACCCCATTGGATGCGTTGTTGATAACAGGGTGTTGGACGAGGATTAAACATGATCTCTTTTACTGCACTGGGTGCATTTTAAGAGAGGTATAGGGAATTGGGAATACTGTGGCTATTTGTAGTTGTAGTGTGTCTTAATATAGTCACTAATATTCTGTAAATATTTATTTTTTTTTCAGTCCGGTAATAGTTTTTTAATGTGAGTCTGCCATCTCACTGGTTTGTGAGTAAGCTTTTTCCGTTATGCTTGTTTTTGTTTTTTATAACTCCAAAAATTTTTTCCCACGAAAGTACTAGAAACTGTCATTTGTAGAATAAATAAATTGTCTATTTTTCTAAAATGAAAATGTAACAAAAAATATATATAATCTTAAATAGACCAATATTAGGCAATTTTTTTATATTTTATTTTCTCTAAAGTCAGAGATGGATCTACAGAGAGAGCTTTCGGGCTGAAGACCTCCCTCCCAAAATGGTAAAATATAACCATGTTTTATAGAGAAAAATATTAAAAGCTATCTCTTAAAGTATTATTGTATTATTACATTTAATAGGACTTCAAGAATCACTTAAACACCATATAAGTAGATTCTTTTTTTTTTCTTCAAATTAATTATCGTTACACATATATATATATATATATATATATATATATATATATATATATATATATATATATATATATATATATATATATATGAAAAAAAGCTTTCGGGTTAAAGCCACCCGCCAAAAAAAAAAGAAAAAAAAAAAGGAATCTGGATCTGTTAGTGCCTGAAGTGATAAGCAACGCATATTTTATATATCACGTTTTGAAAAGAATTCTTAATTTTCAGCGTTTTTCAAATAATTCATGAAGCGTATTTCAGAAATAATGTAATATTTGCTTCACACTGATGATTGGTTGAATAGCAGTTTGTGGTTTGTCCTAGTTTGAGAGTTCGAGCTTGTTGAAGAAGCTCTTCCCGTCTCTAATTTGTAGAGTCATCAGTATAATCTGTCAGTTGCAATTCTCATAGTCCAAATCCGCACAACGTAGCGTTCAACTTAATAATCAGTTTAGTCCAAGTTCTGCAAGGACTTTTTTATTTAAATTTTTCCTGCCATTTCTTGAGTTTGTTGGCACAATAGGTAAATTCTGATAGGAATATAAAGGAATATTTTTATTTATCTGAGTCTGTGATTATTATTATTATTCAACATTTAAATTATCATGTCCTATCCCTATCAATAACTAGCAAGCAAAAGAGAAAGATACAACAATAATAATAAAAGGCTTAGCGAACCCGAAGGTTCGGTGCCAACACCACCAATCGCTTATTACACACCTCTCTCCACCGTTCACTGTCTAAATTCTGTCCCCCAGATCGACTTTAACTCAATCTTCCCACCACTTCAGTTCGGTCTACCCCTCGGACGTTTACCATTTGGTACAGTCAATATTAATCTTTTAGGAATTCTTTCGTTGCTAAACCCTAAAATTTTACAAAAAACATTTGATTCGCCAGGATGACATCACCTAAATTATATTAACTGGATAAAGTTCACGCAATTTGGCGGTGTGTAACCGTCTGAACTATCCGGTTAACTCATTCTTCTTCGGTCCGAATTTATAAGTAATACTTTATCTTCAAAAACCTTAAAACGATGTTCATGTCCTAATGTAAGCGGCCACGTTTTGCATCCATAAAGAGCTGTTGGTGAGATAATGGTTTTATATATTTTAATGTTTAAGTTCCGAAACAGGAGGCGCGAGCTAAGTAAGTTTGTCACAGAAAAATAACAAACATTTCTCGCTTTCAACATAATCTTCTCTGTAATTTCATCTTATATATCATAGACGTATCATAGACCCTAGATACCTGAACCTCCTCTACGTGTTCCAAGATACTACCTTCTTTATCGATTAAACCTGCAATATTGCGTAAATATTTTTTTCACCCAACCATAGAAGAGAAAAATATATATATCTAAAAAATTGTTTTAGTCATTTGATGAAATAACAAGGAAGTAGAAAGAAAAGAAAAATATTTTTGTGCTTGAATTCAGTTGAACACTCAGGAAGATGCACAAAAATTCTCATCATAATCGACATTGGTGGGTAAGAGGTAGTTTATGAATTTCATATTTGCATATGACGTTCAATAGTAAAATTTAAATTTAAATTGGCTATACAGATTTAAAGTACCAGGATAACAAGTTCACCCATGCACTGCTTTATTAGTCACAATTTCACTGCATATTTCAATCGGCCAAAATCCATTGAAACGGATACGATTAGTTCAAGTTTTGCTTTATAGCAGCCAAATCACACCCATAAATCATTCACAATCAGCTGTTAGTTTAGTATATAAATGAAAAATAATAATAAAAAAAACCAACTAATTGAAATGAGGTCACTCTTCATTCTCAAGCCAAATCCTTAACTCTGTTTTAATGAAAGTGAAGTTCAATTTTGTTTATTCCGCATATCGGTATTTGTGGAAGGGGTATAATCCGGGGATCAGGCCTTTTGTTCATTTTTGTCAATCCCTGACAGCAGCGATCCATAGGAATAATCAAGCCCCTGTCATGTCAGAGAGGGTGCGTAAAGATTTTTTTTTTACAGGACCACCACACAACAAATATTAATTATAGCCTGTTGGGAATCGAATCAACACATTTTCTGAACCGGACGCTCTGTGACTTGCTCGTACAACATTCCACATAACATTCAACAAAACTTTAGCATTTATTATTTAAACCAGGTATTATATTTTACAATCTTGTCCTCGCCAGTATTTGGATTCATAGCCGTTACATTTTGGAGAAAATATTTTTTTTTTTTTTTTTTAGTAGTTGAGGTAACACCAAATTGGCTATAAATTCTAAATTAATGTGAAATGACACGAAAATTAAGAAATTACAGAAGTTAAAAAATAAATAGGTGTGGAGAGTTTTGAACCTTACGCTCGTTCGTTTTATTCATAGCAACATGATCCATAATGTTCTTGATATTATCCGGAAACAGGGTTTCATATAAATATTAGTCTTAGGATACGAAGTATTAGGTTTTAAACTAACATAGTTTCAACAACAACATAGTTCAACTAGCGAAGCTGTCCTATCCAATTCGAAGAAAACTTTTAGACACATAGCTATTATAACGGTATATGTCTAAAAGTTTTCCTTCCTCAGCATTCGAGTTGCTCTAGTCTTCTAGCGGTAAGCGAGGATTTTTCAAAATGGCTCTTATTGAATACGGGACCAAATACCTAAACATTTGCATTATTTTGAGAGAATTTGTTTCAAGTTTACGTGAAACAGTTACTGTTTTTAAAGGAGTGATATGTGAGAAAACAAAATAATATAAAAAAATATGATTTTTTCGACTGTAAAAAGTTTTCCTTTGGTTGCTCGAGTTAGGAATTTTGGGTTTTACATGTTTGAAACCATATAAACAAGTTTAAAAAATAACAAATTTTCACACATTTTTAGTTTCGATTATCAAGTTACTGACCTAATATTTAAATCAGCAGACATTTTTTAAAACAGCGGCTCTGAAATGGCAGACAATGTTCATTTTATGAAGAATAACACGCACGTTCGTAATTTGCTATCAAACCTAACAAACATCGCCTGCGATCTGGTCGATATTTGAGCCCCTGGCTATAGGGCTATGACATTATCTAAAATAAAATCCCAAATAGATAAATTCTGTTACTTAAAAAAAAATTAAATGCCTTTTCTCTAAAATTGTTGAACGTATTATTCTTTAGATTACAGATAAAAAAAAAAAAAAAACTGTTCCACTATAACCTATGAAGGGTGTTGGATTTATTACTATTTGGGGAAAACATTGTTTCTTGATCTACGGTTGTGCAAGGATGTGATTTGACGGAGATCAACCATCAGGTTTTCACCTTAATCAATTATTTTAATTAAGGATACCCAATTTATAGAGAATAGCTGTGCCCCAGGAGGGTCCACCTACCTAGATTCGCCCCACGGCTAATGAAACAGAATAAAGCATTTTTCTACTATTAGCCGGGACTCGAACCTGAAACTGAAGGTATTGGAAGCTCAGTACTCTACCACTGAGCTATCTCACTCCCAAAGCTAATATGATGTGATTCAAAATACTTCACATTAATATTTTTCTTTTAAATATCTGTTTTTGTCGGCAGACAAGGTTAATTTTACTTACAATAACACACACTTTCGTAATTTACAATCAAATCTATGCCTGCGATCGGGTCGATTTTTGGGCTCTGGCACCAGGGCATTTTATTCATCCAATAATACTGATTAAAGTCTAAATTTTAGACTTTTCTATGCGTTTAAAAAAAAAGTTTTGTAATGATCTTTTTTCCGGAACTATTGACGTAAAGAGCTTTATCATGGTTCA
Source organism: Nezara viridula (assembly GCA_928085145.1). Lineage (NCBI taxonomy): Eukaryota > Metazoa > Arthropoda > Insecta > Hemiptera > Pentatomidae > Nezara > Nezara viridula. Next base: position 27,303,552 of record OV725083.1, on the reverse strand, counting down.
AATTGAAATTTGAAATATACAAATGTATCACAAAGTAGTTTGTTGTAACTTTGTAAAAAGAATTGTTTCCTTGACATTTGCAAAAATTGTGACGCTCATTTCCTATTTCGTACGACCATTTCTCTTAGTCATGATGCTTCAATAGGATGTACAGTTTTATGTTGGCATGAAATTAATCAATGTTATGTTTACGTTTTTTCTCTTTTTTTTTTGACAGGTGATATTTTAAAACACCTTCACTGTGATATGACAAAGTATGACGCAAAATTCAGCAAAAGTAAACATCACGTTTTATCATCAACTTTTTTTTTGTTGAATAGAATAAATTCGTAATCTGTTCTGTGCCCTTCCAAGTTGACTAAGCTCACGAGATAAGTACCCCTGATATTCTCCTCCTCGGAGTTCCTTGGAGGAACATGTTACCTTTTCTTCTCCCTCCGCCCTGACAAGGCAGCGATGTAGGAACTACTTTTTATGGCCTGTCTCTTTGACGAGGGTGCGGCATCTACTTATTTCTTTTCTTCCCTTTTTCTTAGCCGACACCTTTCTAGTTCATCGTTAACTTACATGTCATCGTTACCTAGATGTCCAAAATAGTGTTACTTTCTTTCTTAAATTATGTTTCCTCGTTTGGTTTGTTATTTTCGAAAACGAACCTTCGTAATCGACCAAGAAGAAAAACAATGGTTTTCGATCTCTTATTTACTAGGGATGGTAAGGACTAATTAGTATATACGGTTAGATATTTTTTTTAAAGATATAGGGATGTTAGCAAGTGTGAAAAATGTGTTAGGACCATTTATCAATTTTCTTGCATTCTCTGGTTTAGGTACTTCACCGAATAATTTTACTTCAGTTGAAAAAAAAATGTTTTATTTTTTTTTATTGTATCTTTTCCTTGATATTTAAAAATTCCACGAGTTGCTTCAGCTGCTGTGATTTTTTTTCCCCCCAGTAACGCCTCAAAATTACTAGAATTTCGCTGGACACTCTCATATTTCTTCTTTGAAACAAATAACTAAACTGAGTTTTTTTTCTAAGGAGTCGAATGAGATTAAACAAGCTTAGAGAATGCTCTAAAGAGATTATTAAGTATTAAAATATTTACAGTATTTTCTTTAATAAATCTGTCATTTCTTTTACACTCTCTATTATTTCACTTGATAACGATGTTCTGCGAGGTTTGGTCGAAGAAAACCCCAGAACAACTGTTCTAGAAATTGCAGGGAAACTTTAAATTAGCAAATTGACCATAGCTTAACCACTTCAACGTAATTTAAAATGTTGAACTAAGCTTAAAACTTGGGTTCCTCACACATTAAGCATCAGCCAAAAAAAAGTATTGGTTATAAGTTTGTGCTCCACTTCTTTGTCGAACAAGAAACAAATCTCACCCATGTTACTCTTCTGATTTCTCGCCTACCAAATATAAATTTTTTAGACATCTGGACCACTCTTTAATTTGATTAAAATTTGTTAGAAAATGCATTTTCTAATAATAACGACTCAACATTCTTGTCAGATGGACTAAATAGGTTACCAAAATGTTAGCACAAATGTAAGGAGAGTATTATAATTAATAAAGTAGTTTCGTTTCATTTATTTTATTTTAAAACTATAAACCTGAATTGATTTCTGGATAAACCAATAATTACAATTTTATCGGTTTAATGTTGCCAATTACTTCTTGCCTGATGGAGTAAAGTTCTAGTTCAATCCCCTTTTCACCTCGGGCCATTAGGCCGGACGTTGGACTGCTGTGGAAGAATTGGATAAGGTTAGGACTAGGGCGAGGGGCAAGTTGACGAATGAAGAGTAGGAGCTTCTTCAACCAGGTTAGCCTTGGACACTGATGTTCGCATTTACCTCCTCCGACGTCCGAAGGATGTTCCCGGCCCAACCCTTGGACATTTCTCGTTGATGGGAGGATATATCAATCTAAGTGTGTCATTTGCAGAATCTCTCGGATTAGTTTCATCAATTTCGTGGGATGTCTACTATACTTATATTGATATATTCAAGTATTATTACTAATATTTTTTTAAATAACTTATTTGATATAAAAATAATTTAGTTTTGTAGCTGAAATAATAATAAAAGAACCACACCCATCTTACTTTCCTACCACCATATCCTAATTAATTTTAAACGTCATGAGGTAACACCCATAACGCATTCACCTAGATTTCATATTGACACATCTGAATAAAAAACTTTGCAAGACCAAGACCAACACCTCCTATCTGTTGCAAGACCAAGACCAAGTCTGGTAAAAAAAATCTATGTTTTGAATAAAAATTGAGGCAAAATAATTACTAATACTTGACAATTTTAGTTGCTATATGTAATGAATTGGTATAACCAATAAACTTTTGCATTTAACTCTTCTAAGGTTTCATTCAGACTTAGTTAGGTTTTTCATATCTAAAAAAATACAGTAAAATCTGTCTAGTAATCAGCTAATAGGTAAGTGCAAGACTGTTACGAGAGTGTTGCGCGAGACCAAGACTAGACCAAGAATGAGTTTGCAAAACCAAGACTCGTCTAGGTCTCGCATTTGGGCAACACTAATCGGCATCCTAAAGGACACATCTGGTTCCCGTTTTTATGAATAGTTGAAGTGTCTTTACCCTTCCTACCGTCGTCAGTATTTCCTGGCATCCTTCCTCTTTCAAGTCATCCAATCCCACCGTCCTTCATACATCTCCGAGTTCCTTCAATTCAAATCCTCTGTTCATTCCCGCAATACTCGTTTCCAGTCTTTAGATTTGTACACCAGGGCCCACCGAGCCGCTGCTTTCAGTCATTATCCGATCCTCATCCCTTCCTAAATCCTTTGCTCTGATACCCTCCCCATCTTCAAATCCCGCCTATTCAATCATTTCTCATCCAATCAGTTCCCATAAAATTGTAAATATATTTCACTGTAAATATGTATATAAATTATTGGATCGTTCTTAATTATTTTTACTATATATTTTTATTTATTTTTCTTAATTTATTACAGTCAAAGCAACTTATACTTTTTATTATGACTATTTATTGACTTTATGGTTTTTTATGTATCTCTTAGGCTCCATGTCCCACATTTTTGTCTCTCTGTATCATTATTGTAAAGGGGCTTGTCTCTGAATAAATAAACTTGAAAAAGAAACATTTATTTTCTGTTAAATAATATTAAAACATTAAATGAGCTAATAAATCCTGGTACCAACCCCTTTTTATCGAAGTATTAAAATACGCATAGAACTTCGTGAATAGATTCATCTAATCGTGAATTGCGACTTTTTCATTTACCGAAATTCTCGGAATTGGTACGTTTTTAATCTAGAGATCGGCAAACTTATCTATTTAATTAGGTACTAAAAACTCAGGAACGCCAGTTTGATTTACAATTGATTTTAAGATATTTGGTCGAGAATAAAGATGGCCTACAAAAATATTGGCGTGACCTCACCTCCAAAAACACCGTAGATATAAAGACCGGACTACATTTTTATAGGCCACTTTTTTCAATATTTTGTGTTCAAATCATCTTACGATCAAGTTGAAAGCAAATGGGTATTTATGAGTTTTAACTACTTAGTTAAATTAATTAATTGTAGTTTACGATAAGTTGAATCCAACCACGAAGTTTTAGGCGGATGTTAATAATTTGATAAAAAAAAACGTTCTATACGACGGACTATATACCGTACGAAAAATCCGGCCTCTTCTTAGTTTGGAATTTAAGGCGTAAAACTCTAGGGTCATCAACGGCCGTGAGTCAGTTATTTTGGCATCTGTTAAATCCAGGAACGCTTTAGAAGAGAGAAAAAATATATAAATAATCAAAAACTAATACTAAATGAAAAAATATTTTAAAAATTGAATAAATAAAAATAAAAAATACAATAAAATGAAAATAATATTTATTTCTATATTTTATTTATTAGCTTATGTATTTTAAGAAAATGTATTACTGTTTTTATGTTTGATTTGTTATTGTTTAATACTACTCCCAGTCTCTTGTTATAACGTTCAGACTATAGATACAGTGTTGTGTAATAATATGACATCATTATTAACGAGATTATGTTTCATAAGAATCCATCATCTCTATCTATTATACTCTAAACGTGGAAGATAGGTTTAGATCCTTTTAGGAGAGGAGCATTGGCTTCCATATTTCAAAACGATCCAGCCCCTGACCTGTTAAATATTTCCATCTCCTTAGCTCCTCGGGAATTCCTCCCTCTATTTCTGCCGGAACACATCCAGCCAGCTCCTTAGGGAGACCTTTATCTCTCTGGAAGGTGGGTCCTGTCGGAGCCTTGGCGTCTGTTTTTCATTCCTGGAGAGAATATTCTTAGCTCGAGTATAATACGATAAAAAAAGAAAAAAAAATTAAAACATTGCTATTTGTACAAAAGCTGGTTTTATTAATTTCCTGCAGGCTTCTTGAATTATCTAAGTATGCATAATAATGTATAATAAAATATAAATTGAAAATAAGTTGCAAAAAACAACAAAATTTACTTGTAATGAAATAAATAGCAGTTAAATCTGGTGCATTGCATACATTTTATATAAATTTTGACATTTTAATTTTCACAATTTCATATATAGGGACGTGAAAATAAATATTATAAACCATATAAAATATTCAAGGAAGGAGATGGTCCGGGGTGGCGGTCATAAATATGGTAAATAGTGGTAAAACTATTTTATTAAAAGCCAACGTTTCGACCCGACTTTTCCGGTCGTCTTCAGGGAAGTGTGTTCAGCTAGGAATTTCACTTAGAACTGACTTGAAGAACCCAGTTGTCTAGGTATCTTCAATTTCCTTTTTTAGGTGTTTCACTTAGAACTGAAACTTGAGTTCTAAGTGAAACTCCTAGCTGAACACACCTCCCTGAAGAAGACCTGCAAAGTCGGGTCGAAACGTTATCTTTTAATAAAATAGTTTTTCCACTATATAGTGTATTTATGACTGCCAACTCGGACCATATTTTTCCTTTATAATGCAACGGTCAACTATTAAATATTCAATTTTTAAATTATGTATAAAATATTGTTTAATTTAATGAATAATTATTTTTTGTCTTGAGTATTGCATAATTTCATTAATCTTACTTTAATTATTATTCCCTATATTTCTTTTTTTGTTTTCAATAAACTTATTCCTTACTGAAATATCAAATATTAAGTCAATACATATCCAATCTATTATATATAAAACTTCATGAGCATGTTATTGATATGGAACATATGCATATATATATATAATTGTGTTCTGCCTTTCGGTGTATTTTTTTTTTTATATTGAACATTGTATATATTTACAAATAATTGTACATATTGAAACTATTTGTGTTGGATGCCTGAGGTGATGAGTTGACAAATGATATTGCCTGATCTGCTCGATGTGGTAACACAGCTTTCTAGTTTCTATTAAATTAATTAGATGTCTCAATTAGATGTACGCAATCGCAGTCGACTCCTGATGTTGATCTTATTCATGGATCTATGGAACTTATAGGTACAGACAAGACGATGTTCCAAATGGAATTGGAGTTTAATTGGATCGGTACACACGTGTGTTATTTTTAAAATTTAGAAAACCACGTAAAACTATTTTGAAGTCTACTAAAAATTAGTTGCGTAAACAATCAATACTTACAATAATTATATATTTTGTTTCTTTCATTAAATTCAGGGCCTATCAACAAGCATATCAAAAAAACACACATACAAGAAAATAATACACATGTGCTGCTTCTATGATAACCAATTAGTCCCGAGGGCCCGTGGCGAAACAAGTGTCTTATTTCATACTAGGGTTCGTCCATATAAATTGACAATTTCCATATTATTAATGAGAAAAATGCCAGTATATAGCCATTGGAATACAAAATGGCATAAAGGCGAAGATAGACAAAGACGCTATATAGGTAGAAAACGTGTATATGTATATATATATATATATATATATATATATATATTATATAGAGAGAGGGCCTATAGATATAGCAAGCTACTTTTCTGATTTCTTCGCTGCATTAAATTATCGAATTTCAACGAAATGGTCGAATTTCAATCTTCACGTATCAAGCTTTATAATATGCTATCTATCGATTGGGGTTTCTTCAATATTTGAATAAATTATTATACTATCAGAGGCGTACGTCGCCCCTTAAATTTTTAGAATTTACTGTCTTAAGACAACTATTAGTCCTTATATAACTCAATTTATGTATGTGCAATATATAAAGCAATGTAAACTTAGCAATGCACAAAAAAAATAAAATAAAGAGCAGTCTAATAAAATTGCGAAATTTACGATTTATGGAAAATATCAGAGTTTAAATGTAAAGTTTCAATTCTTATAATTCTTATCTAGCTCTTGAATAGCTGAAGATAAGGCAGTAAAATAATATACATTCTCAAAGAACATTTAACACTAAAAAACTTTCTTGATCAAGACGTTTTCGTAAAATGAAAAGAAAAAGAGTTCGCAAACCTGGTAATGATAAAAATGCGAGGCGAAATCAATTTTTTTTCGGAAATTATTGAATTAGGAGAAAAGCATAGATGACAGCATATAAATGAATAGAACCATTTCTATTGCGAATTGTGTTAGCTTTAATTTTACACAGAACATTATTATCGCTAGAATGCAAAGTTTCACTGATATATGTGAAAAAACTGAACTTTTTGAATCCTAAATTCAAATGTTTGACTTGAAATTCACTTGTATGGGGTAACTGACTATTATTATCAATTAAATGTCTTAAGACAGTAAATATTACAAATTTAAAAGGTTTGTTGCTTTCTGCATCTATAGACCCTCTCTCTATATACGTTTTCTACCTGTATAGGGTCTCCATCTATATTCACCCGGCCGCCATATTGTATTTCAGTATTTGTATGGCAGACTTGCATTTATCTTACCAGATCTATGGACATGTTCAATTTATAAGGACAAACCTTAGTATGAAATAAGACACCTATTTTGCCACTGGCTCTTGAAATTAATTGAAGAATTACCTTTATAGAATAAAATCGGAATGTAAAAACCGATGCACAATGTCACAATCTATAGATAGCATTTCCAAAAACTAAACATCTGATTTGAGTAATGTATATTCGACCCATGCATAAAAAAATCTCAAAAGTAATTAGGAGAGAAATAAATAAAGGATTGCGCAATTACACAGAAAACCATACCCCCATAAAATGATAATGAAGCTTTATGTTGGAAAACAAAGAAAAATAATTAAAATCTATACAGGATTTTACAATCTTGAAATCGATATTATTTTTAAAAATCTATATCTCTGGTAGCTTAAGAATGGAGCCTTTTATCTGAGTAGCCGAAAAGTAATATCAAATGATAGATAATTGAGCAATCTCAAATCAATATTATATTTAAAACTGGGTCTCCAATAACATAATTATAGAGCTTTATATTGAAAGTGCATCAAATTGATCCCAACCATATTATATGTCAATCACAGTTACCCTAAGTGGACGATATTTTAATTTCAATTTATCGAATTAGTTACTTAATGGCACTCCGCAATATACCGACAATATACCTACAGATTGCTGTCATCGTTAAAGCGTACGGAATAATTATTATATTCAAAATTGAGATATATGGTATTTAAAGTATGAATCTTTAAAGTATTTTATAATTATCTCAAGTATTTTTGGTTTATTATTTTTAATAATCAAACAGTGTGATCGACCAAAAACTTCAAAAACATAACCCGCTCTCAAAATTTGAGATTTCACGTTTCAGGACGTCTAGAATTCGAAAAACGATTTTTTTCAAAGTTTGATATAAAATTAGAGGTCACCCGAGGATGATCCTCCTTTATCGACATTACTATCCTCCTTTTACTTTCAAAATGGCGGCCGAAAACCTGCGTGCTATAGACTGTAGCTCCTAAACGAATGTACAGATTTCAATGAAACTTTGCTAAAGTGATTTTCTCGACGCTCTTTAAATTCATCTATCTATATAACATACTTGTTATATAAATCTATATAACATACTTCAACGAATAGAAGCTGGAAAAAAATTTTACGAGGGATGGTATAATTAAATTCCGAATAACTCGAAAAGTTTTACTTTTTTGTTGATATTGTGTTAAAATGTTTTAAAGGTATTTAATTTTTCTAAAAAATGAAGGAAGTTTCATCGAAATCAAAGCACTATTAGTAGAAATATCGCGGTTTTACATATTTTTGGTTTATTATTTTCAATAGTCAACCATTGTGTCGACCGAAAAATTTAAAAACTTAACTCCCTCTCAAAATTTGAGGTTTCACGTTTTTGTTTTATATTACGTTAATTAAGTTTTTGTGGATTAAAGTTAATCTGATAGATGCATATTGAATCGTATAAATAGTAACGTGTCCAGGTGAGTAAAAATTTTCATTACAAAATAAATGTTTTAAGTAATAGGTTATAATACTTCATTGTTTAAAATGATAATAAAAAACTTACGGGATATGTCAAAGTTAATTCTCAAAGAACTTTTATAAACAAAGTAATGGTCGCATTAATCGTATTAAAAAAAACAAATTAATAATCGCATTAAAAAAAAATACTAATGTTTTTCACTTTAAATCTTCGTCTACTCTGATGTTTAGAATCGATTTTTTGTCGTTATTGAATTTCATAGTGACGTTGTAGGTACGAGGATTGTTAGTTTTTAAATTCTAAAAAGAATTTTTTGTCAAAACAAATAAACTAATTGAAGTACTAAAAATAAGATAATTTACATATATATATATATATATATATATATATATATATATATAAGATAATGAAATAGATAATATTACATAGTTTAGTTAGAGATAAAAAATTTTTTTACAATTTAAAATTAGTTACTTTTCATTTTTGGATTTGACTAACCTGCAAAGTAAATAAACTAAGAAGATGTATTATTAATTATTATTGAATTCAATTTGCAGCAACTTATCTGCGATCTTCTTACTTAAAAATTCCCAAATCCAATTATTTTATATTTTAAAAAAACAAATTTTATATTATTTAAAAATCTGACTAAAAAAAATTAATCTAAGCTTCACACTTTTTTTTTATTTTATTTTTATTTTTTTATTTTATTTTATTTTATTTTTTTATTTGTATTCGCCTCTACCCTAGAGGGTCATTGGCGGTTATTCTTAATTTTTATATTTTACTGTAGTGATTTGTTTCCAATAAATATTCGAAGAGAATGACGATATTTGCCTCATTGTCTTCCAAAATATCTTTCAATGTTGTCGAAAGCTTTAGTTTTTGTCTCTCTTTCTTATATAGGGGGCACTCTAATAATAAATGCTTGACTGATTGAGGTGTATTGTCACAGTTGTAAGCTTCATACTTACATTCATTATTGTATACAAATTTGAATACAAGCTAAGAAGAAAATAAAATAGGAATGAAACATAAGTGAAAATATATACATCAAAAGAAACAGAAAAGTAAAAAAAAAAAAAAATAAACTGTAATAATAAAAAAATAAAATAAAAGAGGGAAATCTTACTAATCACATTCATTCCTATTTACAATATTTTCATTCAGCCTGGAGAACCCTGAACCATGCATTGCTTCTCTCATGTGAAAGGCAAAGCAGGGCTCAAACAGATCCCAGCGCTTCTCTCCCAGTCGCATCACCGTTTGAAGGCCATATTTAAAAATAATAAATATTTGATATCTTCTTTAAGAAGGAAAAAAAAACTGTAATATAATATATAATAATAATAGAATATAATGGAATGAAACTTAAGATAATCAATACGTTACCGCCATAATTGATAAAAAACCATGCAAACGTCCACATAACTTGGTTTTAAGAAATAAATTGTATTAAGAAACTAGTCCGTGATTTTTAAGCAATTTTTTTATAAGTTTTTTTCATAATTTTATTTTCTAATTTATTTTTTTATAAGTACCTGTATAGCTCGTTCGATAGTAGTTGATTGCCGGATAGTGTGTTACACCGGCAGATCTAGACCGGCAGATCTAGACAAGAGTCACGAAAAATCTTCATACAGTTTCGGCCGGCGCGTGCGTTATGCTATACCGCATAACTGTCTTAATCTATCAATGTGAAGACGTATTTTTGGTTAAAATGTTAGAATAATTACTACCATTCTAATAGTAAAAATTACCTACTACTAATGTTCGTCGTTTTTTAAACTATTATTTATAACTACAAGAGCTACAAAAATCATTATTAACGAGAGGACTAATGTTTATATTTTCACATTAGTCCGATTTTTCGCAGAAAAAAGGAATATTTGTCACGTTTTATGTTTAATAGGAAGTGATTTATATATATATTTTTTTTAAATTTAGGTAGTTAGAAATTACTCTTCGGTAAACTAGACAAAATTTACTTCAAAAGAAATTAGAATTTGTCATTGCTAAAACCATTTACAGAGCACTTTTCAACGGATTAAATTAAGCTAAGTTCTGCTTTTAAAAAATCATAAATTATTGGTGATTTTTTTCTAACTATTCTACAGGTATCAGACTTCTAGAAAAACTCTCTCGTTTAATAAGCTTAGCTCCGTATAAATTAATTTGAGGTTTGTTGTGATAAAAGTTGACATTTCCATCAATATAATTTTTATAATCTAATATAATAAAGATTTCAGTATAAAACTGATTCATTATTACTTTAGATAAATAATAATCGAAAAATTATTGTTTTAAACTTTTTTAAGTAAATTCAAAGTGTATTTAAGCAATTATAATACATCCCAGTTCATAGAAAAACCAAAAATAAAATCTTTACAGTAATTTATTGTAGTCGTTGAAGGTAAATCTCAACATTTTCCAAAACAGAGCTCAACTTAATTAATATGGTCTTAAATCGTATTAAATGTGAAATTTTAACTAAAAGGGAGGTAACTGTTATATTGCTAGAGGACCAAAAAAAAAATAACTTATGATTTTTTTTAAAAACTTTAAAACAGAACTCAACATAGTTTATTCGCTCCAAAGTCTTCCTTAATTGGTTTAAGCAATGAAAAACTCTGTTTTCGTTTGAGGTAAATTTTGTATTGTTAACTAAGGAGTAATTGTTAATTACTTAAATTAAATATATACTTAGTTATCGTTTGTTATTGAAAGGAAACGAGACACACATAAAAAAAAAATACTAAACTTAAATTTTCAAATTTTCTGCCGAAAATGTTTATATGAACTATTTGTAGCATTTGAGGTCTGATATAATTCCTATAAATATTTTCGTGTACTTACGTAACATCCTGTATGAGTATATCACTGTATATCTCTATTAAAAAATATTTATAATTAAATCTTCGAAATCTCTTTTATCATGGGACTGTTTTTAAACTTCCCACTTCTCCAATAGTACGAAGAAGTGTTTAACTTATATAAATCGACGTCCGAGGGCTATCGAATATGCGTTTCGAGGATGATGATGTTGATGATGGTGTTGAATGTTGATGTGCTCTTTGGCAGGGTATCCTCCTCAACCCTACAACACTGGCTGCGCAGCGTAGAGCAAGGTTGAGGCGCGCCTTCACAGACGCAACAAGTGAAACAGTCACCTACGTCAAAACGGTACTGGTAAAGTCTCACTTATTTATTTTTTATCTATCAACTTTGTTATTCATATCTCTTCTCACTATTTTTATCTCACTATCTATCTTTTACGAATCACACGAGCACAGTAGAGACAATTACTATTATTTAATTTAACCTATGAATAGAAAAAAAAATCATATATAATCTATGGTGAAGATCGCTTCCTATTAAATTATTAACATCCGTCTAAAATTTCATGAATCTTATACTAACATGCAACCTTTTTATTTCTCTCGGAATTGGAACGTTTTTGGTATTCAAAACTCATAAACAGCTATTCGCTTTCCACTTGGATCATGATAAAAGACAAAATCGAGAAAAGAAGGAGGCCTACAAAAATATTGGGCCATTTGGTATGAACTCTACCTCCAAAAAATAACGTTTTTGTAGGCCAACTTTGTAAACCATTTTGTAATCAAATTATTTTACAATTCAAGTGAAAAGCAAAGGTATATTCATGAATTTGTAATACCTCATTAAATTACTCAATTTAAGTAGAAGATGCTTCAATTTTGAAAACTTTCGTTTATAATAAAAGTTTTATGTTACGAAAAAGATGAAGTTTTTGACGGATGTTAATAATTTGATAAAAAAAATAATGTCCTTTACCGCTGGTTAATATTTATTAAAAAAAAATAAAATAAACATATCTAAACACAGGGACTATAATTTCAACTAAACTTAGGTAACTCAATCAAGACATTTTTGCCTGAAATTATTTCTATGCAACTAGAGTTGGGCTAAAATTATCCGATTGACGACAACATTTAAGTCAAAATAATCATGATTTAGTCATTTAATATTTTTTTAGTCACAAAAATCGTGTCTAATGGCTAATTTTTTAGTCAGAATAATCATGACTCGTGGCTATTTTTAGTTAATATCATTATGAATAATGGTTGTTTTAGTCACAATATTAATAAATAATGGTTAATTTGTTAATCACAATGATCATGACTAATATACATTTGTTAATCACAATAGGCATGGCTAATGGATATATTTTTACCCACAATAATCATGAATAATTTCTTTCTCATCAATCGAGATGAATACAGAACGACTAATTGTAAAATAATAATTTTCTTTAGTCAGTTAAACGACTTACGACTGAAAATTTAGTCTTTATTTATCATTAATATATCGTTTATTGATATATTTACTATCTAAAAATAAATAATTAAACGATTATGATTCAAATAAATATAATAAAAGTTTCAAGCCATACAAGAGTCTTCGAATTATTATTGGAATTAATTTTTATTTAATTAATTTTTATCCGATTGCATTTGTTATGTTAGTTTACAATTCTTGAATAAAATTTTAATCATTTTGAATAAACTGATATTTATGATTATAAGTTTTAATTTTCTAGTATTGTTATTTTTTTTTTAAGTTTAACATTTTTATTCGGATAAGTTTTTAACTTACTTATGCCCAAATCTTTTCTTCTTTCTCTTACCTACAATTTATAATTACAGTTTCTTATTCAATAAAGTATATTAAATGAAGTTGCCATGAACTTATTGGCAAGAAGGTATAAAATCACCGATTAATGTTAAGTGTCATTTCTTAAAATTTTAAATTAGGAACAACATATCTTTAGTTATAAATTTAACTTTTATATATCTCTATAGGTTTCATATACGTAATTTATTTATTTCTTTTATGGTAGCAGTAATAGCTTTTTAGTCTAGAGTAGAGTAGAATAGTTTATATATATATATATATATATATATATATATATATATATAACCAAGAGTTAGTAAAAACAAGTTTCAAACAGATGACATGTATTATTAATTTTTTTTTAACCAACATATTGTAATAACTCACTAAAAAATATAATATAACTTCTGTAGTCAGTAAAATAATAATATAAATTAAATACCATACAGGGTAATATAAATATACGGAATATATGATACACATACTCGCATACAGATTAGGTTATTTTTTTTTCTAAATATCAAACACTCTTTTTCAGAGAGAAATGGGTGTTTTAAAAAATTATGATCTATAAAAGACCGTGACATTCCTGAGATTTGCTATGACCTTCAATTAGTTCACCTAAGTGATTATCTTTCATTATAGTAATTTTAAAGTAGAAAAATAAAAGACGAAGCAGATAGATTTATCAAATTATTATTAATTTATCAAGTTAATCCCGCTGAAAGCTATGAACAGTAGCATTGATGAAAAGCATGGAATATATGTTTTTTTTTTTTAATGATTTATGATTTGTATATAGTTGATTATATATATATATATATATATATATATATATATATATATATGGGATTGGGGTAACTCAGTGGTAGGTTACTGAGCTTCCAATGCTAAAATTTTCAGGTTCGAATCCCGACTCATGGCAGAAAAATTATTTATTGTGTTTCATTGGCCATGGGGCGACCCAGGGTAGATAGACCGTCCTGGGGCACACCCAGCCTCTATAAAGTAGGTACTCTTAGTTAAGGGAAAAACCCTGGCTGTTGAGAGTGATCTCGGTCAAATCACCTCCTTGCACAGCCGTAGACCAAGAAACAGTGCATTCCCTAAATAGTACTGAACCCAAGACCCTTCATGGGTTGTAGTGGTACAGGTTTTTTTATATATGTATATAAATATGTATATATATATATATATATATATATATATATATATATATATATATATATATATATATCCTTAACAATTTCTTTTCATGGTTTCTTTAATAGCTTTATTTGTTTATTTTTTGTCCATAAATTCGCTGTATCAATTTGAACAGGTGAAAAATATTAACATTTCTCACCATTGGCCGTTTTATCTGTAATTATTTTTTATTATATATAACATAGATAAAGTCTATAAAGTATAAATATAAAGTGTATTAAATAATTTTATACCGCGCTATTAAAAACTTGGCTACTGTTTCTTTAAAGGAGATAAAAATATTTATAGTAGGGCTGTAGTTTATATCTTGTTATATATTTTTTTTCTTATATCTTCCTGGTTTGAAAGTAGGCCATAGTTGTTAAGTCAGATATCACAGGACGAAGGAGGAAGACATAGGCCGGAGTGGATTTGTATCCAGCCCCCTTCCAGCCTTCCAGATCAATCTCTGCTCTTAAATCCGAGCTGTCTTACACCACTCCCTTCACCACCTCCTTCTCCAACCGGGTTCTAGTAGCTGGAAAAAAGCTGAACAGAAAGCTAATAATACATCAGACATCTGGTACCTGGGATAGTGATTATATACTTCTAGTACCATCTATTGAAATACAGCATAATCCTCTCCAGGAGATACTGTTATAAAAATTGGGATGTAAGGTGCAGTTCACCAGTTTCGTTCAATCGATTCAATAAATTTTTCCAATGGCCAACAACCAAAAGTTTTTTTTTTCTTTGTTGGAAGAAACTGTTTGAGATTTTTTTTTTTTTTATGTTAATAAAACAAAAATTATTCATTTGGTGTTGTGTCTCAACTTATATTTCGTAATTTATTTAAAATTAATTTCAATAAAATTTTTTTATTAAAATTAAAGTTTCATCTGTTTATTGACATTGGCGCTTTTTATTAAATTAAATCAAATTTCTTTCCTCTGGTTAACATTACTACCATTTTTACTTTCCTACCTATACTAGGCAAATTTATATATCGAGACAAATTTGCGATTTGCGGTTTTCCACGGATCTATACGTTCCAGAGCCCACAAATTCCGAAAAACACATTTTTAGCCATTGGTCTGTCTTTCTGTCCGTCTGTGCCAAGATTTTCTCGGGCACGGCGGAACCGATTTTGTTGCTTCTTTTTTTATTTTTTAAGGTTTTGACTACTGATGCCTGTGACATAAATTCGGTGCTCCATGCGCAATAGCTTGCGCCCAATAAATGAAAAACATGTTGTTCTGTAGACGGTAGTGCGAAAACAACTCTAACGATTTTGATGAAACTTTCCTATAATGTTGTTTTAACTGTCCTTTCAATTTGCTTATATCGACTAAATTCCAGAGAAAATTCAGGAAAAAAAATATAAATAAAAGAAAAATGTTATGGGGTCTTACTCCCTAAGTATATGTTATACGGTAAAATTTATAATAAAACTTTTGAAAGGTAATTAAATTACCAACAAAACAAAAGAAAAATCATCGGAATCGAACCAGTATTAGCGATGATATAGTTTATTCTATTTTTTACACATGTTTTAACTTATTACTTTCCTACCTATACTAGCTAAAGAAAGTATTGCAAATCGGGCCACGCCGTTTAGCCTGTTTATTTAAAGGTAATGATAATTTACGGATCTATACGTTTCAGACCTCCATGAGTAATTCTCTACAACTATTAACGAAGTTACAGCTATTCGATTTCCAATGTAAGATTACGGTTTCATATCCTGGTGTCAGAAAGGGGTAAATGAGAGAAAAAAGATGACTAAGTGAAAGTAAGAAAATTTGTTGCTCGCATCACACAAACTTCACTATTTCCTTAACTTTAAATTATTGTTTGACAATACTAAACCATGGTAAAAAGTTTTTGATCAGCAATATTAGAGAGTATTGAAATGTTTACACTGATCTACCTCAAGCCGGTTTACATTGCTTTAGTTTATCAAATAAATCGTACTCAAATCATTTCTTTGATCAATCTTCAGGAAAATAAATCTAGTCAAATTTTTTTTCGTTTCTTCATGAACATATGTAAAGATATAAAAACTATTCTGAAAAAGGTAGGAAAGTCGTGTGAGTGGACACCCCAGATGCTTTTGTTTTCATTCACAAATGAATTTCTGTTTGAGAGACTTATGGATTTCTTTGAATCTTCTTATAATAATCTTCTTATATTCTTTTCCGTTTATTATATTTTTTTCTCTCACTCATTCTTTATATAATCCATTGCTAAAGTTAATAATATCAGTAAAATTCCTAGCGCCTAAAATCCTGGATTCCCTTGGATCTTCTTATAATAATCTTACTGTATTCTTTTCCGTTTATTATACTTTTTTTTCTCTCACTCATTATTTATATAATCCATCGTTAAAATAATAGAATGTTAATATCAGTAAAATTCCAAGCGCCTGAAATCCTGGATTCCCTTGGGCGGACAAGTGGTTGAGCGGTAAGTTAAACGATCAATCTTAAATATACTCGACGCTGATGCTTCTTCTTGTCCAAGATCCTGAGGACACAGTAATCTACTCAAAGTTCGGTGCCTATTCTCTACTCCAAAACTTTTCCCATTTCGGTGCTTCCTTTATCCTTCAAAAAGCCCTAAAGAAACTTCTCCTTAGATAATGCCATATGACATTTAAACGCTCATATTCGACTATTTATGTTAATTATATACAATTATGAAATCATTTTTCTGCTAAGTTATATAGTTTTATGAAACCAGAATATTTTGCTAAATATTAAGGTATTTCATATTATTGGTATGTTAGTATTAAAAAAAAAACTAACAATAAATAGTCTTGCTAACAAGAGTACGGATTGTAATAGCTATCGAGGAATTTCACTCCTTCCAGTATTATATCCTTCAGTAGTATTCTAAAATATTGAATTTAATCTCAACTAGTCGAATCACGGAATACGCCAAAGAAACTATCGGTGACAACCAATACGGATTTATAAGGGACCGTTCGAGTATTGATGAAATATTTTCCTTATGGCAAATATTGGAGAAAACATTTGAGTACAACGACGTTGTTCACCAGCTGTATATCGATTTAAAAAAGGCTTACGATTCTATTGACCGCCAGAAAGTATAAAAAAATAGTAAATCTAGTCAGGATGTGCTAAATGGAATTACTCAATAAAGTTGGAATCGGTATTAGTGTTTCGGAAAAGTTTGAGGTTCGATCGGGTTTAAAATCGGGTGATACCCTTTCGCCTATCCTGCTCAATTTGGCATTAGAACATGCCATTAGGGAGGTATGCGTACTGAAAAAGGGTTGGTTCTGGGTGGGACAACACCCGTTCTGGGCTATGCGGACGATCTGGTACTGTGAAGCGAAGACACGGAAACTATAAAGCTAAATACGGCAACGTTAATGAAAGTGTGTAAAGAACTAGGACTCGAAATAAACACGGATAAGGGAAAATAT